>BRZM01000063.1:3747958-4347958 GCA_033238685.1 Lates japonicus | reverse complement strand
AAAAGAAACATCTGGATCAAAGAAGAACTCATGATTCGTGATTAAACATCTTTTTAGTGATAGTTCTGCTTTCACATGTTTTCACAATCTGTAAAAGCAGGAAGTTAGCTCATGTGTTTATTTTTAGAGGACTGGGAACATTTTAGTTGATTTAAGACAAGATTCAGCTGAGTTTAATCAGTTTTATTATTTCCTCTTAGAACCATTTCCTGGTTACACACAGGCATGTACAATCATACAAAAATACAGGCATATATACACAAAATATGGGCAAAAACAAAGGTAACTGAAAGATTTAGGTCTGCTTTGGAATCATTTAAATGTTGGAAGAGTGAGAGTTAGCTTTTTGTTTTTCTTCTTGTTTGAACTGAATCTTTCTCTATCTCCTTCCAGATCTGGGCTGCCGGCAGTGTGCAGACGGGTGGCTGACTTTTGGACGCTCTTGTTTTTTCCTGTCCACTTACAGGCTGGGCTGGGAACAGAGCCAGAGGAACTGCACCGCTAGAGGAGGATCTTTGGCCATTATCACCAGCCAGAAAGTTCAGGTGGATCTGAGCTCACTTGAACTCACTTACTCCCCTGATGTTGATGAGGGAAAAATTTGCACAGTACATTTGTGTAAATGTGTGAATGGTGTTTTCTCTTGTAGAATTTTCTGTCCAAGGAAGGGAACCTGAAGTACTGGATCGGGCTGAGACGAAAAGGAGACACGTGGACCTGGGTCAACAACACTGCAATACGTGACAGGTGATTCTTTTTTTCCTTTCAAGCAGTCTAGTCCCTTTTTCTTTTATCTTTTTCATGTTTGTTAAATCATGTCTCGGACCTTGATGTTTAAATAGTTTGGGTGTAAGGAGATAACTTTAACGGGGGAAAAGTGCGAGAGAAGAGGGGACATTTTTGTCTTTGTGAAACTGCTCATAACGTGTTTAATACACACTGAGTGGCCAATTTATTAGGTACACCTGTAGAGTTTAATGCAGCCCAATACAACAGCTCTGCCATAGATTCTGCCACCGTGGAGTTTATAATGTTCAGTTTTTGTTGTCGTTATCCGAAGTATGCAAATTCAATTACATTTATGTAAAGGTGGTGTTGTACTGGAAAACTTAATATTTTGTCTCCTCCCTCCCTATACACCTCTCAATATAATGCAGTCCAGTGCAACACTACCACTGACTAAAAACTCGCTGCTAAAATGTATAATTGAATTTACACTTTTACAATATCACCAAAAACCGAACATTATGAGTTTCATAAAGACAAATGTTATGACAGGGATGTTGTCTTGGTCAGGTGTACCTAATAAATTGGCCACAGAGTGAATGCATACAATTCCTTCTATCTCTGCTTTACCAAAAACGAATAACCGAATAACGAATATCCTCGCTATCTAATAATCAATATTCTTTTCTATTTTTTGCAGTTATTGGGCAGACAATGCGGCATCAGGTGATTGTGGGATCCTGAACAGTGAAAACCGAGCTGACAAGAACTGGATCACAGCGCCCTGCGATGCCCACACCTACTTCGTCTGTCAGCTTCAGTTCTGACAGCATCATCTTTTCAACAGAAGAATGAGCAAACCAATTCAACAAGCATCAACTCCTCCATAACTTTCCAAAGCATTTATCTTTCCACTTAGCACTTCAATCAGTAGTAACCAGCAAAGAGTAGTGAATAATGGTGTTTTGTATTTAACACCTGTGGAGCTGTTTAGTCAAATTTTTGTGACTTATACTTTTGTGACTTTTCTTGCAGCATTGTGTAGCATTATAAGCGCTAATCAGGGTGTCTCACTCTTATACTGTATGATTCCATATCCTGCTGTATGACCTTTTCACAAATAAAGGCCAGTGAGCTCATTCCTTGTTTAATCTCATTTAAAAAAGGTCATGAATCTACATGATAAGTCTATATTTCACTTTGTTTTAGCTTAGTATATATTACTGCTACATATCTTTTTTATATTGCTATAAAAATAACACACTCTTTTCTATGGCATAATACTGCAGGAATAATTGCACGGTTGACTATATAGAGAAATTGAGATAGCTGAGTCCTCTACTTGCAGGTTAGTTCACCGAAGTCTACTTCATATGTTCAGGAATGTGAGATGATAGAGGGCCTCAGAAAACGCACTTCAGGCTCAGGCAGAATCTCCCACTAAACATATTTAATGTCCTGATCCTCCTCTGGCTCTTCCTGCTCCATCTCCAAACCCAAAGCACTGTGGCGAATCATCTGCCAGCCTGTCAGAGCCCTCTTGTTTTTGGGTCTGAGTTTAGGAGTTCCTGAGCTCAACCCTTTCATCGTGTCAGTCTTCTCCAGTCCCTCCATTTCCTTCTCGTCCTCTTTGGTGAAGGCTTTGATGTAACGTCGCATCTTTTGGAACATCGGGTCATTTCTGTCCTCAACCCTGCAAAGATGATGGAGTAAACCAGGAGTAACAAAATGAACACCCTTTACACCTGTTATTTACAGATGTTTGATTTATTTAGTGAATCCACAGCTGTCCTCATCTCACACTGTCTTTGCTTAAAGGAATAGTTCAAAATGAAAAAAAAAAAAGCCTATTCTCTCAGAGAAAGACAAGTTTGTTGCTGCAGCTGCAAGTCATGTTGTGCTGTAATAAGCACAACGCCAACTCTCTTACTGATACTGTGCTATTATTATCACCGCTACTCCACCCATACATACAGGCTGCAACATCTTTAAAGGGATAATTCCACATTTTGAGAAGCACACTTTGTCAGTTTTTTTGCTTTAAGTTAGATGAGAAGATACCACTCTCATATCCATATGGTAAATAGGACGCTACAGCTAGCAGCTAGTTAACTTAGCTTAGCATAAAGACTGGAAACGGGGGGAAACAGCTAGCCTCCCAATCCCAGCTAGCCTGCCAATCCCTACCAGCACCTCTGAAGATCACTAATGAACATCTTATATCTCACTTGTTTAATCTGTTTAACAGCATGTTGAGGTTGCCAGGCAACCAGCAAGGACTGAGTGGACAGAGCCAGGTTAGCTGTTTCCCTCCTGTTTCGAGTCTTTATGCTACGTTAAGCTACTTGGCTCCTGGCTGTAGCTTAAGAGAGCGAATAGGTACAATTCCCAAAATGTTTTGTGGAGGTGATAAAAATAGTAGCGGTAAGAGAGAGTTGTACACAGCATGACTTGTGGCTACAGTGCATTTAAGGCCACTTAGGTTGAGGTCAGCAGACAAACTCCCCCGGTGATTATTTTTAGTGAAAATAGGAAGCCTAAAAAAAGTTTTTACTGCATGTGACCACACTTCATGATGTCAGCTTTGTTATGCACATTTCTGCTATGTTAGGGATTTTTTCATGCAGAGATTTTTTTCATCTAAAGTCACTGTTTCTGTTCCTGGCACCACAGTACTCTCTCACCTGAGATACCAGCGCTCCTTCAGGCCATAGTTTAGCCCACACACCCCAAGCCGAGGCCACAGGCAGCGTGGCAGCCTCCTCTCCAGCATCAAAGTTGTGGCCACCACCTGCACATCATTACAGCTCTTACTATGACACAGCAATGCACAGGGACATGACGAGGTGCATCTGTGTATTTATATTTGTGCCTGTCGATGCACTTGTTGCATTTCTCCAGTCCACGTGTGTGTGTGTGTGTGTTACCTGAGTTCTCCAGAGCTCATCTCTCTCCTGACCCACCCTCCAGTGTGTGTCGCTCATCATGGCTATCAGTAGGTTTAGCAGCAGGATGTAGGAGACCACAGAGAAGGCACAGTGTATCACATGAACGATCGGGGGTGTGATGATAGTGTGGTCGACAGGCAGATCTATGAGGCCTACGCTGAGCTCAAACTGGGAGAAGAGAGTGATGGGGAAGGAGCGATATGCAGGGATGGTGTCAAGCTCCTGGGTCATATACACCATCCACAGGGCTGAGAAGAAAAAGAAAACAGTCTACACTGCTGAAAATTCTTATTTCAACAATTTCATTAAAGCTTTGTTTGCTCTTGTCTCCCAGAATATACTCACAGGTGGAAAAACCAATGAGCACAATGACAATCAGCCACATAAACTTTGTCAGGTCTCCAAATATAATCTAGAAGGAAATGAGACACAAGGTATTTTGGTCTGAAAACACAACACACGATAGGTGAGCATAAAAGAGTAGTGCAAGTGCATATGGAGCAAGCTACTAGTTCTATGTTACTCATGAGAGCCTATGGCATGTATTGCTGCGTCTGCGTCCAGGCTGAGCTGTCTCCTACCTTCTGTATCATGATGACATAAGGGCCGAGCATTTCAAACCCTCGGGCGAAGAACATGACGTTGCACCAGCCCAGAACTAAACACACTGCCATCACCACGGCTTCTCCCTGCACCTCACAGGCTCTGAACACGCACAGCAGCACCACCAAGCAGGCGTAGCTGATGCTGGTCAAAAACAACACAAACAGCAGAGAGGTTAGAAGGTATTTCACAGCATGTATGCTTTATTTTACTGCTCAGAAGTGTTTGTACTTACAGGATGACATGGAAGGGGCCTCCCAGTGCTGTCTGGCCAAAGTAACGCTTTGCTCCCACTCTCAGTATGTCAGGGATCTGTGGGAGAGTAGGAAACAGCAGGATGTCTATGTGCGATACACTGTGATACAGCATACAGTATGTATGTAAAGTGTGTATGTGAAGTGTATGTGACGCATGGTTCATAAATTCACCTCCAGTAACAGGATGGCAAAAGCTCCCAGGACACTGATGACTTCTCCTGCCAGCCGCAGATTGTCTTCATATGTCACATAACTCTCCTAAGACAGGAAGAGTAAATATAGTTTGTACTAATATTAAAAACACATTAGTATTAGACTGTGTGACATATGCAGCACAAACAATAAGCTCCATACAGGCTACAGCTCCTGGTTTTTGTACTTTTAGAGTATTTGTGTGATTAGATTTTGGTTTTATATTTTCTCTCTCATAAGCACTTGATATTTATCCGTAAGTGGTACCCTTTACTGATTTCAATAATAGAATTAATATGAAGTGCATTTAATTAATTAAAAAAATTCAATACCACTGCATAAAAATGAAAACAACAGTTACAATATATGATACTTATATACAATACTGTATATTGCAATCATTGTATATATGTATCATATATAGTAATAACATGTATAATATAATGTATGCATAAGGCTCATGTTGTAGCTGGCGGAGATGGACCTAATTTTAAATGCTTTATATACTGTTAATCTACAACAATATATTATGTTTATATATAATGTATCATATTTTACAATGTTAATTTGAATCTATTGAGTAACTAGTGACTATAGCTGTGAAATAAATGTAGTGGAGATGAAGTACAAAGAAGCATAAAATGTAAGTAAAGTGCAAATATAGGCTATTTAGTTACAATCCACCTCTGCTGAGGTCTGTTTAAGGTCCTGTATATGAATTCTAACATATTATAATGTTATGTGGTCACACTGCAGTAAAATATCTCGTTATTAACTCCAACACACATTGAGTGTTTTCTGGACCCGGGTGGTTTTGTCCATGTCTGACTGTGTGTAGTTCTCCGGAGCGTCCTTCAGGGGGCGAAATACACAACATAGTGTGAAAACCCCGATGTACAGCAGATACAGAAACAGCAGCAGCCTAACACAACAGGGGGAGACAAAACACTGTAAAACAAGACGGGACATGTGCACGGTCCATGTATTTTACTTCAGAGACTGGCATCAAACTTTACCTGAAGTAATGTTTCCCATACAGGTTCCACTTCAGACTGACCAGCTGCCTCACAGGGGTCACTTCCAGTATCCCCCTCGCCTGAAGAAGAGAAAAAATGTCTCAGTATCTCCTCAGCATCAGATCAACTTCATGACTTCTGGTTACTCCTAAACACAGTATATCTCGGTAGATTGTTTTGTACCTCTCTCTTGTGGCTGCCCACAATAAGCTCCAGCACTGACATGTCGTCGGCCCATGAATCTATCTCTGTCAGGTCGTACAGGTTGGAGGTCAGAGGGCCCAGGCTCCACTGGACAACGCGCCTTTTATTAACCAGGTGCTGAAATGCCTGAGAGAGACACAGGGAATCACAGCAGTCAGGGCAGGTTTAGTGAAATAATTTGCTCCACCTGTGTTGGGTTCCCAGGTTTCACTCACCACAATGTTTCCCTCTTTGGCAGCCAGTTTAAAAGGTGTAAGGCCTCTGAAGTTGGGCACCATGTCGAGTGGCATTGACTGGTCCAGCTCTGCATCGCGTGCCATAATCAGGTCAATGGCCTGGCACGCTATCATCTTGTTGGGCTGCAGAACCAAAATGTGAAGCACTGTGTTGCCTAGGGAGAAGACAGGGAGGAATAACAAGAGTGCGTAGACACGAGACGGGAGGTACAAGAGGAGAAAACAGAGAGACATCAATAATTAAAATAGCAAACAGATGCACAGAAATTATATGGTATCCTCTTTAACTCTCCTACAAGAAGCAACATTCCATACCTCGGTAATCCTGGACTCTGGTGCTGGCCCCTGCGTCGATTACCATGGAGATAATGTCCTCGTTCCCAGCACACGCAGCAAAAGACAGGATGTGCTCACCTGTTGACCATGTACATTTTGAAAAACACCATCTGTGTTATTTCAAACACACACTTACATTTATTTGGCAAACGCTTTTTTTGCATATAGACATTGATTAAGAGCAACTGGAGCTCGTTGTCTGTGGACAAAAGGAACCTGGGGAACAAGCTACCACCCTATGATTAATATGTGACTTACCATAGTAAATGAGTCCTCCGATCCTCTTCCTGAAGTACAAGCCAGTGACTCGAGGAGTAACCACGTCACCACCTCGACTAATGAGATGATAGACCAGGTTGGTGTTCTGATTCACCACAGCGATGTGGAGAGGAGTAACACCTGAGACAGAGCAGAGACAGACGGTGTACATCAGTCAACTGTGAATGAACTGTTTTTAATTTGACCATTTCACCTGCTGTGTAGGTGACACATTAAATCTATCAAATCATTAACTTGGTAAAAGTAGCAACACCACACTATAAAAATACTGCATTACAGGTAAAAGTCCTGCATTCAAAATTTTACAGTACATAAGCTAACCATATGTTTTGTACGTAAAATCTTAATTTGAAAAGTAAATGTGACAGCAGTGGAGTAGAAATAAGAAGTAGCATAAATTGTAAATACTGTAATACTGTAATCCAACCTTGCTTGCTATAGGTGTCCAAACAACATGTGTGCATAAATTTGTTAAAGCTAATTTGTGTGAATTAATTAGTTGAGCTGTGCTTTCATATTTGACACATTCATAACTGTAATACATTTATTTTGTAATTTGTCTAACCTAAATTTTACAGGTACGTTATTAATCATAAATCTCAACTATTTACATTAAATATGTCTTCATTTTCAGATGTGATTTGAAAGAAAAATGAGCAGTAGCTAATTTGAGGATAGTAACAGATCTTGATTAATGAAGGTAGATCAAAAACACCAGGGAGTGAGTGGGTTAAACTGGCCTCAGTCCATGTTTCTCATCTACAATCTATCTCTTCCATTCTTCTTCTTTTTTTTTTTTTAGTTGCACAGCATAAAGCTGGCAGCTTCACCTGTGTATGTGCACACACGCAATAAAATTTCAGGTTCGTGATTACGTGTCTGTGTCTGTGAATTTGTCTGTGTCAACCTTGGAACAGCTCGGAGGTCATGGGCTCGTTGATGAGTTCAGGAGCTCCGTCCATCAGAGCCACAGCAGCCTCCAGATTGTCATTCATCACGGCAATATGAAGCGCTGTCTCGCCCAGAGCACCTGAATGAGAAGATTACAGCTTCATGATATATGACTGACACTGTACTACAACTGAAATAAGACCAGAGTGGAGTTTAAATTCACAGTTCAGCCATACCTCTCTCAAAGATATTAGTGGATGCAGAGCTTAGAAGTTTTTTGATGCAGTCTGCACTATTCTTTTTAGACGCATAGAAGAGAGGAATGTCATTTATGCTGAGGGAAGGAGAACAAAAGAAAAACACTAAATGAAGCTGTGTTCAAACACGTTATGCTTGCATATCATTAATTTTGACATAATCTACTTTAATCTTTGAAAGCAGTATCTGATATGAGTTTCTTACTATTTGGTGTGGAGCAGAAACGTCTCATCCAACATCTCGTTCCATCCTTTCTTGTTTTGAAGGCGAAACCTCAGCTGGCTCCACCAGTGGTTGAGCTCGCTCGGAGCAGATCTGGCCAGAGACGGAGACATGGACACCTGAGGATTGACTGTGAGAAACAAAGTGAGGATGAGGATCATGTGCAAGAACAGTGAAAGAGATAAAACAGATTTAAAACATCTACAATTAAACATAGTCAAGTCTTATTTTGGTATGTATTTTATTCATTTGTACTGATTTCAAAATAAAATACAATAAAAATGAACAAAAAAAGTTTCTCAGTCTTACCCTTAAACAAAAAAAGTGCCGCTCCTCAACTTCTGGTCACACTCAGACATAACACTGTCAAAAGTGGAAACACCTCTAAAATGTCCCTGAGGAGAAGTGAAATCCCTGTGGCAAGACCTTTATATATGACCTGGCCATGAGGGAGGAGGCATGTGGAAGGCTTGAGAATGAATGGGTGGGACAGGGAGGATGAGTGAACAGCAGACAGGTAAGACAGAGAGAGTGAGGCAGTAATGAGCAGGTAGACTTTCACCGCAGGTCAGAAATCCCACAGAGAAAGTTGGGCTTTAAGGTTCGACTCACCGTTTCGAGCGGGAACTCCTTTATCATGCTGATGTGAAACTGTTGGCTTGATTCTGTCACCTTAAAAGTGAAGTGACAATGGTCCAGTCCCTAATTCCAGTGTACCTCTGTTAACACCAGGCCTGTCTGCATTCCTCAAACTACCACCAAAACCTGCATGGCCACTATGAAAATTCTGCAGCATCATGACAGTGTTTCTCCTGAACCGTTAAGGAAACCTGTTTGGAATTTGCAAGCATGTCTGTGAGAACACTGGTTTCTAATTTAAGCCACATATTTAGGCAAGATAGTACATTATATAGCATATATTCTGCTGTTGCATTAATGGGCAAAATTCTCTTCTTCTCTGGTGGAGTAAATATGGAGATGATGTATGATTTTCCAACATGTTGCGTCTTGTACACAAACACATAGGAAACTAGTTCCATTCACAGTGATTTAACTTGTTGAGCACCATTGATGTGTCAACAGGAATGATCACAAACATGGTAATTGCCACATTACAAAGACCATAATGATCATTTGGAGGCTGGCAACATCATGTCCGATGAGGGCATGCCACTTTCCTCTGGAGGGGGAAAACAAAGCTAATGGTTCATTTTATTTTGTGAAATTAACATTTTTCATGCAAAAGAGTTAAAGTAACTGACAGACAGAGAATCACAGGTTTCATCTCCACGCTGATAAGTTACTTGTAAACTGCTGAATCAGTCGCCTTTAACAGTATTTCTGCTTATCCCAGTTGTAGTGTATGGGTATTTTGCTGCAGCATTTATAGGTCATGACTAACAGGCAGGTTAACCACAGGATAAACAGGGTTTAGGAAGACTCTATAGGAGGCCCTGGTAATGGTTACAGATGTGGCAGTCATTTAGTATTGTGGAGATAATAGCTGTTTACCAGACGGAGCACGCCATCTTTAAGTAGTGTCATAAAGACCAGTGGTTTCCAGTCTGTTAATGTCTTTATAAAGAAACAATAACACCATAAAAACATGATTTTGCGGCTTGTGTGTCTGCTGTTTCTGAACATACGTACCAGCATCTCTTTCGCAACAAGGCGTTAATATGTGCTGGGACGCCACAGCAAACAATTATTACAGACGTCCCTCGTACATTGATGACAGTTGACAGGTGCTCTTATTCATACTGACTTCACACAACAGAGCTCAATGATCATTATTAAAACAAAAGCAACAGGTTTACTGATTGGACTTCTGAGGCACCACAGCGAGCCATCATCTATAATACCAAATCTTAGCTGCCTCATCTATAAACTTCAAATATTCCTAATTTTAGTTTTATCTCAAATTCACTTTAAAGTGAGATTAAATAAGATTCTGTGAGGTTATATCTTTTTCTATCATCTCTGGCTGCAGAATGACAAATGGAAAGTTCCATGTCTGTAATTCTCATATTTCTCTATAATTCACCATGACAGAAATATCAAGCACAATACCTCATTATAGTGTTTGATTAATATTATTTATTCATTAACATATAAGCTCATTTTAATGTAGTTATTGAAGGTGGAGCTCATTTTAGCCACTGTATATACTACTTCGGTAGCTTAATTTATTACAGTACAATCATATTTTATCAGCTTTTCTACATAAAATCATAACCTGCAAAATTATATGTACACTTTATACGGGAGTAACTGTTCTTAGTTACCACCACTGGATATTTCCTGTGTTCTGAGTTGCTTAAAAAATGACCCAGCAGTGACATTGAAACAAATGTGGGGAACAGTAAACACACTTCTGCCTGAGATACAGTGAAACACACAACAGGGTTCGTGTCAGCGGCCTCACTATCGGCCCAGATCTGCTCTGTTATCAGTGAGACATGCGGGGAACCAGTCTCTGTTATCCAATAGCTGCTGATCCCAGCAGATCACAAACTCTGATCTGACTCAAACCTGCTGATCTGTGCAATCTGCTGAATAAAGCATTCAGTCTTTAACGCTGTGAAGGTGATATTATGTGATCAAGGTGAATATGAAGCTGCTGTAAAACTGGTGTAAACATTCTCATATTTCTTATTTGTGATGAAAATGATAGCTGAAATGACACTGATGTTCTTCTGAATTTCCATGTAGCACCACTGTGAGATTCACCTTTGTGGTTTTGCGTGAAATGTCTCAACAACTACTGGATAGAGTGCACTGAACTTTGGTACAGACGTTCATGTACCACTCAGGATGAACTGCAGTAAATTTTTATCTGGTGCTAGCATCAGGTCAAAATTTTAATTTGACATTCCCATCAGTCTTAGCTGTACTTTGTGTTTCCGTGCTAGTTGGCAAATGTTAGCATGTTAGCATGCTGACATTAACATTTAGCTGAAAAGCACCAGTGTACACAAAAACATCTTCACAGAGCTGCTAGCATAGCTGTAGTTTTTTGTCGGTCTGCAGGCTTTTGTCTGTGTTCTGGGTCTTTTTCACTCAGTGTTAAATAGGTAGCACTAACTTGCTTGTTTTCATGATTTTCTTTTTGTGAGTGACATTTTTATATCACAATTATCCTCAAATACCAACTGTAATTTTTTTTTTCATTTAGCTGATTAAAACACTTAATTGATATGGATAGATGACATTTAGTAAAACAAGAGGCAAATGTGGCAAATGTTTTTAAATAAAATCATATCATTTATTTTACAAATTTGCACAATTATGGAATAGTGGTGAACACTCATACAAGTAAACACAGCCAATAATGTGTGTAGCCTGACACACTTGTCACACGCACACACACACACACACACACACACACACGCACACAGCATCATGTACAGCATATACCTGATGTACACATCAACACAGCCTCATATACAGCACACACAAGTCACAGACACACAGGTATGTACTTACAAAGCATTTCGCCTTCTTCCTTCAAGTGTAAATCAGATCAGATTTTGTCCATCTTTCCCATTTCACACATTCACAATGCTTCAATGACTCAGTGTCTTTTACTCTACCAGTCAAACCAAAAAGAGGTGAAATGTGAAATGTACAAGTAAAGGTGAGTGCTGTTCGGTTCTGTCCTCGTCACAGATGGACATTTGTGTTTGCGGCTGAGGTGAAGTTTGTAGCGTCTGACAGCATATGAGAGGCCCCACAGTGAGAGTGAGTCATACAAACGGGGTCACTCTCAGACCATGGATATGTCTTTCAAACAGGGAAAAAAACATGGCTTACTGTTTGTAAAAGCATCTTTTTGTTTAGTTTTTGTTTTCCCAATTCCATGGCAGTGATTAATATCTAACCTCAGTGTTTGTAGTACTGACTTTGGACGGGTTTCTGTAAGCTAATGGCCTTGTAAGCCAAACCATAAGCAGCTAGGTACTACACTGTTTTCTCTTTTTAACATTTGGCATTTTAAGTAGAGAGGAAATGATCAAACTTTACAAATAACTCAAAAAATATTAGAAAAAGGCATTGATTGTCTTCACGCAATTCTTTGTGAGGAGATATCTCCATAAGTATTTTAACAAAAAAATATTTTTATAGTTTTATTTTACTCAATGAGGGTGGGGAAATTGGACAGTTTGGGGGAGGGACAGTAGTGGAAGAGAAGGTGAGAGGTAGGGTTGCAGATGGGTGAGGAGAGAAGAAGGCAGACAACAGTAAAGTGAAAACTAGTGAAAAACATTGAGGAATCTTTAAAGTCCTTCTTCTCTTTAGCAACTCCCTAACCTCACTTTGATCTGGACTCCAGCTCCCATAGTGCATCTCTCTTCTGTTATTCATCTTGAGTGACTGGCAGGAAAAGTCCAATCCTCTTTTTCACCCCTTCTGGTTGTAGTGTCAGGTTTATCAGGACACACAGCAACACTCTAAGCTGACTCTGACACAGACTCTTTTTGTTTTGGCTTAAAAACGTGCTCCGTGAACATAAAAGAGTTGAAGAAACCAGACACAACAAGCAGAGGAATGTGAAAACCATAGAAATTCATAGCACAGGTTGTTCTTTAGTTGGATTTCACACCTCTACCTGCCCCTGTGTCAGATGGGCCCTGAGCTGCTGGGCTGCACTGACGATCTTCCTCTGGTGTCCCAGCAGGTTCACCCCAAGGTTCTGGACGTCACTGGAGGAGAGAGCAGATGAAACAGTGGGTTTATTTACTTCAGCACTTTAGCTGATATTTTACAGGACAATACTGGTGGTTTTGTGGTTTGACTCAACAAATTCCTATAGGAGCCCAAGCATTTTATTGATAGTAACATTATCCTGATGGTTTTTATGAACAGTGTTGCTTGTGGTCAGTATTTTTTTTTCTTTTCTTCCATACAAACTGCAGTAAAGTATAAAGTACAAAGTACTGCAATAAGTCTGACTAATGATGTTAATATTGGAGGATTTTTTAAAGTAAAATTTTCACTAAATACTGACAATAGGATATTGAATACAATTAATTTTATGTTGATTATTTAACATAAATCTAAAGGGCTGTACTTTCTATAACATATAACACTGACATGTCTGTTGCAAACTGTGATAAATAACATTGCTTATCATCATCATTGTTGGGTTCTACAAATCAGTGCAGAAGTTATCGAAAACTTTTACAGTTTGTTGAAGTGTTTTATCTACTTTACTATTGTTCACTATTTTCCAAAGTGTTTACTTTTTAGGCAGTTTCCTACCTTTCAGTAGCCATTAGTTTCAGTTCATACTGAAAATCAACATTCAGATAAACCTTAAACTTGCCTGTGAGAATCCATTACAGACAATAGTAACATTTTGTCAGTGTTGTGAGCACTGACTAGAAACTGAGAATCTTAAAACATTTGATGTGGTTTTCCTCTTTAATCTGAGAGTCACATTAGTAGCCATCTATACTCACTCCATGGTGAGTTTGCTGACTCTGTCTAAAGAGTCCAGGTGTGCCCGATCAAACTCATCCTGATATCGCTCCATCCTCAACGCCTTCAGCCAATCGCTGACTGTTGCCACTGTTGATAAGTCTGTGGGGGTGGGGCTGAGCAGCGGCTGAGAACAGCTTCTGCAAAGCGAGGAAATGTCAAAAACGAGAGCATGAGAATCCATAAAAGTAACAGACTGTGCATCAGTTGCTGCCTCTGACATGTTTGGTACGAGCGTTTGCCAGAAGCCGCCGTCTCACCGAGTTGGCTCCGCCTTGAGGGAGGCGGGGTGCCTGATGAGCCGATCCAAGGAGGACAGGAGGGTGTCGAAGCCTGGCCGGTCCCCTCGATCAGCCTGCCAGCACTGGAGCATCAGAGAGTGGAGGGCAGGAGGGCAGCTGTGGGGGGCAGGGAGACGATACTGGTCTGCTACTGCCTTCATCACCTGCGAAGAGAGAGAGAGAGACTCAAGACATAAGTACGGCAGATGGTGTGATGAGACTTGCGTAATTGCCTTACATAAAAGGTCACGGACCACTAAGGGCCTGCAAGAATGACTAAGAGAAAATTATGCAAATTCCAGCTGCCTGGCATTTTGTCACCATTTAAATGTGTCTGGAATAAAGAAGAGGGGGACAGTGATAAAGTACATTTACTAAAGAAGTTGTCTTCAGTTTTTTCTGTTAGTTGTCCCATATTTTAAGAAGATACACTTTTATTCCACCAGATTTTAAAGGAAAACAGTGAGCAGTTTACACCAGTTTGTTAATACAAGGGCTGATTTACCAAATATGGTAAAGGACAGATAGGAAGGACTTTTACTTTTAACTGCATATTATACAGTGAAGTGGCTAAACTTGCACTTAAGTGAAGGATTTGAGTGCTTTCCCATCACTAATTTATTATCATTTCCATCTCAGGCTCAATTCTCCCCCATACTCACTTCTTGATTGCTCATGTCCCAGTACGGACGCTCTCCATATGACATCACCTCCCACATCAGTATGCCGAAGCTCCAGACGTCGCTGGCTGAGCTGAACTTGCGATGTTGAAAAGCTTCCGGTGCCGTCCACCTCACAGGAATCTTACTGCCCTGATGTAGGACAATAGAGGACAATGACAGTGAAGCGGTGACCAAAGAAAAAAAACAAAGAAACCATCAGTCCCAGAACGTACCAGTGAGGCAGTGTATGTGGGTATGTTGTGGTCCAGGCCCCTCATGAGTCGGGACAGGCCGAAGTCGGACACCTTACAGACCAGGTTGGAGTTGACGAGCACGTTTCTGGCTGCCAGGTCCCGGTGGACAAAGTTTCTCTCGGAGAGGTATCGCATCCCCGCACCAACCCCCCTGAGCATTCCAACGAGCTGCAGGACACTGAACTGTCCCTCGTTCTCCTAAAGGAATTAAGAGGTCAGGATGGAGGCAGCAAATTAATATTTTTTTTGTGAAATATATGTGCTATCACAGACAACATGGCACAGATGGAAACTGCTGACAGTGCATTGTTCTCTCACCCTCAGGAATGCGTCCAGCGGCCCGTTCTCCATAAACTCTGTGATGATCCTCTCCGGGGGGCTGCGAGTGACCACGCCCTCCAGCTTCAGCACGTTGGGATGGTCGAATTGGCCCAGGACCCCTGCTTCGCTGAGGAACATCCCCCTCTCCCTGTCGGACGCCCCCCAGCGAAGAGTCTTCACCGCCACCAGCACCTCCCTGCGGCCAAGCGGACGGTAACGACCTCGAGAGACTTCACCAAACTGAGCTGGAGTAGAAAGGAGGAGGAACAGATTACACTGTGCTGACAGTTCTCACAAAACTACATTAAAGATTTCAAAGAAACAAGAGTGTCAGACCTACCTGCACCAATCACTTCTTCAATCTTCAGATGAGTGGGATCTATCTCACGGGCGAACTCTTTGACCGCCTCACTGGGGTCCTCATAAGTGGATGGGTCCACATAATACTTTACTCCACCTGGAATCAAAATGCCATTTTTATTTAACTAAGTCTGGCATTTCCCCTGTTTCAGTTATTCAGAAAAATACTGAGCCAATTTCTCCTTGTTTGAGTGACATAATAAAAGATTTGCCTCCAGGGGAAAAACTCAAAATAAATTTTATCTACTGTATATATCTCCTTAGCTTTTATTTGTTAAACAAATGAAATGAAACGAATCTAAGTCACAGAGCTTAATTAAGCACAGTGTCTCCAAATCATTTAGAGCAGTGTTATAATGTTTGATATTCTACACAAAACAAATTTCTCACAAAATCGATAATTAATTGACTAAATTAGATTTAGACTAAATCAAAATACATAAAAATATACATTAAATATACCCACGCTCACCTCGATTACTGATGTACCTCTGGAGTCGGTCACTGTACGGACTCTCCCTCCTCTTACTGCCGTGTGAAAACAAAAACAAATTGCACGAATGTAGACATCATTAAAAACTCATCACACATTTGCTCTGATGCAAAGATGAACCACCTACCTGCGAAACACCACCACAACCACAATTGCTGCCACAACAAGGAGAAACGCCGCCCCACCCATCACTGACCCGACCAGCAGAGGAAGCCGATTCTGGATCTGCTGCGAGTGTTCTTCTGCGGGAAAGAAAGGGATGAGGCTATCAGCTGTAATGTTTGTCATTGAAAAGGTCATCAACTATACAGTCTTTAAGTCTTCAAGTCAGGAGCAAATAGAATATTATTATATTTCCCTGTCTTTCTGCCATGTTCCTTATACTTATGTGTTGCCTCACTCTCATGTAGGATCTTTTTCTGTATATTATTAATGGCTAATTTTACCCTAAACATGATTAAATTCCTCCAGTTGTGTGTTAATTACAGTAATGCACTTTGACTGAAATGGATTTCACTGGTATTAAATAAGTGTAATACCCAGAGGCAGTGTGGTGAAGTAGATGGTGTTGCTGTAGGGGCCGAAGCCTCGTTCGTTTCGAGCTCTGATCTGGAAGGCGTAAATGGAGCCGGGAATCAGAGAGTTGACAGTCACAGTGTTGGTCTCGCTGTACACACTCGCTGCACTGTCCACATCTGAACCCTTGGGGGACACGGAGGAAGGACGTCTGGTGAGTCTCGTGCTGGTTTGTGCACAATCATGCACAGTATTCTTGGTAAAAACCTATATGTGTGGCTTTTCACTGAGTGTACCTTGTCATAGTATCTGAGTTGGTACTCCAAGATGTCGCCATTGGGCCGGTCCGGCTGAGGCCACGAAAGAGTGATGGAGTCTGGGGCTCGGCTCAACTGGTGCATCATGGGAACTGTACTGGGAACTGTGGGGGACAACAGATGACTGATGTATTAGCTGGACTGAAGTTTCCCCTTGAGGAAGGTGAAGCTCCCTCTAAATCATCTCACAACTTTTCAACAATAGTTTTTCTGGAGTGACAGCGACCACATGGGGGCAGCATTACAGAGCCTGTGGAGGACGCTGAGCAAGCATGACAGTGGAGTGGGAGTTTTTATGGAGCACCAAGCAGGATCTAGTTACAGCGACTGTGCTGGCAAGACTGGTTAAAAGGAACTTTCCGGCATTCCATTCATTTAATCAATAAACTCTGAGAGCACATGCAAAAGGATTTTAGATAATTTAGGTTCACTGAAAGTTCCAATCAATCTTGATCAATTTCTTAAAAAATTGTGTAATGGTGTACTTTGCTTGCACAATGCCCCATTCTCCTCTACCTCTCCCCACTTGTCTGTCTCTTTCTGTCTTCTCTTTTTTTGTCTTCCCATTTCTCATTTGTCCCTCTCTCCCTCCACGGTGACTATAATGGGATCTGACAGGATATTGTAACCTCGAGCAACCTCCTGTCCAGAGAGCAGTGGCAGAAAAGATGGAGCAGAGAAAGACAGCGAGAAAGAGAAAGAGAGAGAGACAGAGACAGAGAGGGGGAGAGGAACCTCAGACTCTCTCTCTCTCTCTGTGACACACACACACACACACAGTATCTACACAAACATCACCATCAGAGCATCTCCTCCTCTTTCATCTCATCTTTTTCATCATCTCTGTCCAGCGCTCACCTGACTGGCTTGTAGTGAAATTGATGCTTGTGTATCGAGCTGAAAAAGGACTCAAAGCTGACACCTCATTCATGGCTTGCACCTGTCAATAAGAAGAACACACAGATGTGACATTCAGTGCTTTTGTTTTCTTCCTTATTTGCTTTTATGACATGCTCCAGTGTTTGAGAAACAAAGCCTGACACGTGCAGCTGTGTCGCCCGGTCAACAAACACCAGTAAATGGGAAATATCTGTCCATTATGAATAAGAAATAAGCTATGATTTAGTTGAGCTTCGCCAAGCTAAATAATAAATGTTAGTGTGTATTTGCTGATGTGGAGCTCATGGAATAATACAGCACAGAGGACCCGCCTCCTCTGTGGCTCCGGGAAATGTTTCACCATTCACAGAAATGTCTTAAGAACAACTTCCATCTGGATCCACTGAGTCAGTCCAAAAACTCGCCAGTAACTCAGACTAGGAAGCAGTTCAGGTTAAGTAGTTATTATTGTAAAAGTAACTCACAGGGTGATAGCAGAGAGTGGTTTTTCACAGTACCTGTATGAGATAAGTGACTCTGGTCAGCAGGTTGTTGAGGGTGACCTTGGTTTGCTTCAGGTTGGTCTGGGAGGGGCTGAAGGTGACGCCCTCCCCGCACCAGGAGCACGATGCCGGGTTGGTGAAGGTGGGTGAGGGGCAGATGCGACACACAACCCCGTACCACACTTCACTGCGGCCTCCCATGTCCACCGGGGGGCGCCACCTTAGGGACACCCCACCGTCGCCGCTCTCGTACTCCCAGGTCAGAGAGACCGGAGCAGATGGAGGAGCTGAGGAGAAAACAGAGAGATAGGGGAGAATGGGAGGGGTTTGACATACATAATGTAAGCGGTGGACACTTAAGATGGAAGCATCTGTTAAAAAGTTTAAGATATGAAAGACACTGCATGCTGGCAAAGACATTTAACAAAGTAAATGTAATGGAAAGTATTTTATATAACAGATTATGGCAGTGAGGCTATTTAAGCAGAGCAGGCACAGAAACTAAATACCTAACAGGTTTTTTTTCTGCTGGTGTAATTAAATTTCCATCATACTGAAAAAAGAGGATGGATTCTGTTCACTGACTGCACATCTTGGTTCTCATAGCCTGAGTCTACTGAACACCCCCCAGAGAGAAAGGCAAAAAACAAACAAACAGACAAAGCTCACTTGTGCAGGCAGAGGAGTTGGCATCATTGGCGGCCCGGTAAAAGCCACTGCGACATTCACACACACTCGATCCCTCCTGGCTGGTTCTGCTGTTGGAGGGGCACACCGAGCAGGGAACGGAGCCCGAGACGGACTTGAAGTAGCCCACAGGACAGGCTGCAGAGAGACACCAGGAGATACAAGGAGGGTTGAGCTTTTTACAGAATTTATTATCAATTAAATGAAGTGATCACTGATTCGTTGGTGTCCAGTACTGTGCCACATAGGTCATAAAAACACTGTCCCTCTCTGCTGATTTGACTAAATCCTGTAAACCAGCTTCATCCAGAGAGAAGGAACCAATCTGAAGTTTCATGAAAAGTGAAAAACTGGAAGAAGTGCCATACAGGTGAAGTTCTAACTAAATTACAACTGTCAGTACTTCTATTTGTGGCTAAAATACATTAAATATCACAATAAGTTGTTCCTAATTGACTTTAATAACAGCTGTTGACAAAAAAAATCTTCTTTCTACCATATCACAGAGCTTTAATCAGCAGATGGAGTATTACTCAGCTGTCACAGATATTATAGAAGTTCCATGACATCTCAGTCAAAAGCTTGAGAACAGGCGAGTAAATGGACGTTGAGATAAGATTGTTTTGTCAACTGTTAGGATTAAGTTTGGTTCATGATCATGGAATCACTGATAGAGATAAACGGAGTTTAAAGAGGAGAAGATTCAGTACAAATGAAGCTCAAATACATTGAGGATGTCATTAAAAAAGCACAGGAGTTAAATAAAGTGAAATATTTTCCACCTTGATTCAATTTTAAATATAGTTCTACATAAAATGACTATTTTTAACTTAAAAACCAAATGAACCTTCCAAATCTCAGATGGCTGAACAGCCTCAACTTAGGCGTCACAGAACGCTTGAACTAAATAACACACAGGATTTCCTTATATACACAGATTGTATACTTCCAATTTGTCCTGTTTTATTTTTCTGGTCGGTTCTGTCCCAGACAAAATCAAACAGCAGACACTATTTTTGGGTAAAGCATCAATTTCAGCTTGGCTTGTGGTTCCTCTTGAGTCAAAAGTTCATCTGAATCACAGTGGACTGTGTTGTTTGTTGTTGGCTTCGTCCAGCACAGTCATTTAGTTGTGTTTACAGAGGAAGTGGCCCACGTTAGCAAAGAGCAGCAAAAACCGCCAGTCACACACACACAAGTTGAAAATGACCACACTCATTCTGCATCAGTGTTTTGGGAAAAAACCCTTTTTGTTTTCTTGCCGAAACTAAGACGAAACGATTGATATCATTCTCATATCTGTATGGAAAATATGAAGCCACAACCAGTTAGCTTAGCGTTGCATAAAAACTGGAAACAGGTAAAAGCTAGCCTAGCTTAGCGATAGTACTGTGTAAATCTAATACATGTTGTTTTTAAGCTTTTGTTTTCGTAAGGATTAAACAAACAACACATAACACGTTTAGAAGGGAGCTTTAGAGATGCTGGTAGGCAGAAACTTTTGGTTTCCTCCTTTTTTTTCCTGGTCTTCACAACAACCTAAGCTAACTTGCTGCACCTGCTGACAATTATGGCCAATTACTCGAGCAAGGAAGTTCATTCTTGACCTTGGGAACAATAATGTAAAGTCAACGGTCCACAAATCATGGACTTGATCATTAATGAATCATTTATAAGTAGCTCCTGAATGAATGGTGCAGGGATGACATATTTTTGTAGGCTGACCTGGAAGTTAGCATCACCCTTTGAATTGTTACAGAAAATAAGCTCAGTGACCAACTGGGCTATAAACTGTGCCACAGTTGTATTACGTCAACATCACCACCACTAAGCTTCCAACTTGTAATTTAATAACACTTAAATTTAACACTTAAATCTTCTACAAAATCCTTTCTTCTTAGAAAGTTAATAATATTGTGCAAGAGCACAAGTATAAACACAACAAGGCTCTAAATCAGTTTTCGTGTGCAGTGTTATGATGTCAACAACCTCTGTAGTCTCATTTAGCCACTTTGTTAGCAGCTGCCTCTTTTACATGTAAAAGCCTGAGAAATCACATGGGATATTTTCTGACATATTTTATATCATAGGATAAAATGTGAAAATGTCTCAAGCTTGTGTTGACCACAGGCCTTATTTCAGCCATCTAACAAAAAACATATTCAAAAAACTTTGAGACGAGGAAACCTGGAGTGCTAAAATACTAACTTATTTCCAGGTTTTAGGACTCATTCCCACACCACTCTATGACTGTGAATTAAGGACTATAGAATAGAAAATGATGAGTTAGAGAACAGCTGGGAGTCGTTCCTGATTAACTCTGAATCAGCTGCTGAACAGCACGAAACTATAACACCCCCAAGTAAAGTGATATATCACACTGAGTAGTTTCTATGAAGTGCCTTCATCACGTCATGATCATCAGACCATTAGTACTGACCCTGTTTGTGCCCCCTCAAGTAGAATGATATCATACTGTGCATTACCAAAAATCTCAAATCCATTCAAGTTCAGTGTATCCAGAATTATTTCTCTCTCACACACACACATGCGCATTAATAAAGTTCTTTCTTAAAAATACCATTTGAAGCTGGAGGCTGTTTTCTCAGACTGGTGTGTTTTACAGTGCAAAATCTGTGAAATGTGCCATTTGTTAATGTCAACAGCAGGACGGCTGAGTGCGGAGGTCAAGGTGACACACACTTCACTTTGTGCCGCCGCCTGCCAGAATCTCGGGTGCTTGTCCTGAGCGGGACTATGAGAATATTGAGAGTCCTGCCTCTGGGTTGGTTGACTGCCATTTTCACTGTGTGTGTGTGTGCACGCGCCTAAAGCAGTGGCAACTAAAGGTTGCATCGTTCAAAAAGGGGTCCCTTTTTCTGTAAGCTAAATGTAGTGTGTGGGTATATTCTTATACAGGGAGGCTTTCATGTAACTTTGAGTGTGTAAATGGCACACCTGATAATACCTGACCCTGCAGCTTAAAAGAGGGACCATCTCATATGTATTTAAAGAGTATTAAAGCGCTCCGAGAGTTGGAGTATGAGAGAGGATGTGTGTGTTTGTCCTTTATGGTCAGGGAGCGAAGCCCTGACTTTATTTCTCTAACCTTGTCAGGAACATGTCTTAAATTTGACGTGGTGTATGTTTGTGTGTGTGTGTGTGTGTGTGGATGTATGTGTGTATACTAGATGGAGAAGATAAGAAGGCAAGATGTGAAAGAGGGAAAGAATAAACAGATAAAAGGCTTTCTGTGTTCTCACTCGTCTCAGAGAGCCGACTTTGCTTTCAAACAGGTGTGAAGAGGGAAAAGAGGAGACGGAGAAAAGTAAAAAGGATGTCGAGAGATCACAGAGGGAGAATAAACCAGAAAAAGGGAAGAAGTAAACATGAAGATGGATAGCCCATGACAGTTGTAGGATGAACAGCAGGATTATGTAGATGAGTGTGAGATGATTGGTGAAAAAACACAAGGAAACGGAGAGGGAAAGGAGAGCGACAAAAGGGGAAGAGAGGGAAAGATCCAAGTTCCTCCATCTTTTATGCCCTGGCTGCACATTACCAGATGTGTTCTCTTATGGTTCTGACATGAAACATGACTTTGCTACAAAGCCTCTCAATGCTACTGCTACGAGCTCCGGCAACAACCCGACCCCCTCCTCCTCCTCCTCCTCCTCCTCCTCCCATCCTCATCCATCTGATTATGGCGGCCAATGACAGTACAAGCCCTCTGCCCTCCCGCTTGATCCGCAACCCCCACCTCCCCCCGGCTACATCCATCCACTTCTCCCTCCCTCTCCTCACTCTGTCTCCCAGCAATAAAGTCAGTTCACGGCCATTACAAACAGAGACACACATGCCTTTACAGCAACGCACCCAGTAGTCTTCAGGTTTTGGTCTGATCGCTTTGTGACATTTCACTGATTTTAGAAGATAGTTGGCAGATAAACTGATGATGAAAGTAACTGTTAGTTGCAGCTCTACTCACCTGACAGAAATCAGTCACTTGTATGTCCCAACTAACTTTATTTATAAAGTGAAGGTACTGCAGTCATGAGATGCTGCACTATAAACACCTCATCTGTTTACTGTTCAACTACATGCAGTTTTCCATCTGATTAGTAACTGTGTGCAACGGCAAATAAAGCTGACTCTAATCAAATCTAATGGCCTGATGAGTTGGTGGTGGTGGTAATGAAATTAATAAGAGTGACGGGAGGAATGGAAAAAGTCATATAGGTATATCTCTATGAAGACATAGGTAGATAGAGAGAGACTACTGTGTGGCAAAGGGATTAACAACAACTGACAGAGTACAATGAAAACAAAGATCCTTCCCTGAAGAGATAAGCAGAAATAGAATAAAAGACAGCAACGAGGTGAGTAATTTGACGTTAACATAATACTTTGGTATGTAGATCAGTGACCCAATTTCCCTCTTTCTCTCCCTCTTTCATGCGCTCATTCCCTCTCTTGGCTCCCAGCATTAATCTCTCTCTCTCTCTCTCTCTTTCACACACACACATAAGCTCGGGCACAGATGCGACCACACAACAGGAGAGGTGGATACACATGGTTCAAACTATGCCTTTCCCTGCATCCCTCCATCCTTTGTTGTTTTGTTTTTTTTCTACATCGTGTCGTTCAGAGCAGCCTGAAAACAGTCGGACACTGAATGTTATGCGTTCTAATATCATCTGTTTCTATGTAAGCTCTGACAGCACACCGTCATTTGTAAAAGCAAATAATTCTTTGTTGGATTTTCTCACAAATTTTCTCACAAATTACTCGGCAGCAAAAAGGGAAGCTGAACTCTATTTAAACAGTAAATAGTAAATTCATCAGACAAATCCTACATGTCTTACACAAACATCTTAAGAAATATACTGTAGTTTGCACACTGAATGTTGCAAGTTCCCAAATGGTTAATGAGCAAAACCTTTTTGACCGTCATGGATTCTTATCATCCATGAAAAAGAAAAAGTATGTGCACTAAAAATGACACCTAATTATTCTAATTGTAAGTAGAGGGGTAATTTTATGTGTATATATAGGCCGTTTTTCTCTCACACAGAGGTTTGCCTGACTAAGACTTTGCCTCATTAAACTTGGGAGATTTGGCAATTTTCAGTGTGTGGACTACTTCTCTTTTTCCTCTGTAAGCTGCTTTTGTGCTGCACTATTCACCTTATCATCACGATACCGACAATAGATTCAGATCAGAGCGTAGCTGCTACTGAGGACAATAAGATCATGTCCTCTTTATTGTTGCTGCGAATATGAGGATTATAGGGATCCAAGGGGAGTATTCATTCAGCAATTACAGACAAATTACACTGATATTCATGAGTCAAAATCCTTAAATGTGACTGTTTGGTGTGTGTGATGAAAAAGCATTTCACCACCAGAATTATATTCCTGGCAGCATGGGTCCCTATATGAAACAGCTTGTGACTGTCATCTGGAAATACAGTTTACGGAAAGTGTTAAATATAACGTGAAAATCATACAAATTTTATGTTTTTTGTTGTCTAGTCAAGCCCCAAGTACTTGGGGGATTAACCCCTGTCAATTCTCTACACTGCTTGCTGCTTGATGATCCAGTATGCTCAATAAATATCCTCCACAGACAACTGATGTGATGTAGTTCAGGCTCATTCGTCATCACTGCCTGGCTACTCCCCCCACAGTGAGGTCCAGTCAATACTGTATCCCATTGATCATTTCCTTCAGCTGTGTTTTGCTCAAAGCTTGACCTTTATTAATAGACAGCATTTGAATGTCAACATGTTTAAGTGTCCACTTGACTTATCATGGTGGGTGAAAATTAGAGAGAAAAGGGAACGACTGGGATTGTTTAATCTTAAAGGAAAAAATAAAGGAATCCTATGCTACTGTCTGCTTTAAGGAAAATATCCATGCTGTTTGGTTAAAAGTGTCTTTTTAGGGTACGGAGTCGAGTCACCCATCACACTCAACATAATATCACACTTGCACTTTTACTTTACTTCCTCCCCTGGCCAAATGTTCTTGTTTTCCACCATAACGTGCCTCGGGATAGTTAGAGGATGTGTCTGTGCTAAGAGTGAGCATGCTGGGTGACAAATCAGGACAATCTGACATGTTGAATATTTCAATGTCAGAACACAGTCGCATGCCACAGAAAACACAAACACGCGTTCCAAATTAACTCAAAGCCAGTTTGAGCATTCGGCACTAATCCTTGTCCCAAATCCTCGACAGTGGCTTAATATTCGGGAGGAATCAAACAGAAGGAAGAGGCTTGTCTGAGGGTGATGCAAGGTCAGCTCGGACCAGCTCCAGGACCTCCGTGAACAACTAAAGGACTGTTTCATGTTTGGCTGAACAGGTGTAATTGTGTCTCATGCTCAGTCGTGTTTCCGCCTGTGCTCCTCCGCCTCTCCATCTCCCTTGTGGGATGCAAATGTCAAAGGACAGAAACATCCTTCTGTTGTTTGTCAGGAAAATAAAATAACAGCGGACAGCTGCTGCATGTCGTCTGCCACCGTCCTTAACATTTTTCGAAAGACTGGTGATGAGCGTAGCCCAAAACCAAGCTTTGAATGTCACAGTGATTGTACAGAACCCAAATGTTCTTTTAGACTTGCTCGAGATGAACAGCTTTATACATAATTGAGTAATGATCTTTTAATGTCTGCCTGCCAAAATGCCGGCTATGTTTTTGTAAGTGTTTGATGTTTCAGTTGGCGACTTAATTTATCATCAGTCCAAATGGTGCAGTGTTGTTTTGGTGAGTCTGACTTATCAGATTAATCAGGCATCACACATGTGGTGGATTAACAGGCGACTGTAAAGTTTTTCTCACCAGTTCTTCTCAACTGTTGTTGTCATTTCTAGTGATTCATTTTCATTTCAAACACATAGAAATGGGATCATCTAAGGCCTGATCTTACGTTGGGAGAAAAAATAAGATAGGATAGGATAAAGTTTTATACAGGCCATGAAAATCTACTTTCTGATGGGGTTCAACATAAACATAAAATGTTCTGCTAAAGTTTTCTGCGGTCTTCTCATTGGTTTGAAGTGGGTGTGGCTCAGGTGGAAAAATGTGATGTCAAGTATTTTTATGCACACAAAATTTTAAGTCTTAAATTCTTTTTTCCAATAGCGCAGAGCTAGCCTAGGTGAGAGTAAAACCCTTCAATAATAGGGTTGGAGGTTTGATCTCTGGCTCCTGCTGTCTATGGGTCAAAGCGTCACCATCTTAGCTTAGCTAAAGCATCACCAAAGAGATTACAATTCACCCTGAAGAAAACACTAAAAAACAAATTTCATGGTGGCATCAGAGGAAATGTCAGGGGATCACCAAAGCCAGAGAGATTCATTCACTGGAAAACACGAATGTCTGAGCATGTCAGAGCATCAACCAAGTCACTAGGGTTCATCCACTGGGGACCTTGAATGTCTGTACAAAATGCCATGGCAATCAATCCAACAAACTGCTGTCCATAAAGCCACAAGCACAGCTTTATAGGCTTCAGATGGCAAGGACTTACAAGCAATTGTCATAACAATCCACTCTACTAAACAAAGAAATACAGTATGGGCACCCCTTAAATATAAAAATAGAAAGCTATTAGAGCTGTGCGTAGTCAAAGGCAGTCATTTAACACTGATATTCATTACCACACAAGACTGAGAAGAAGAGGGATCTAGAGCCCCTTATTTGTCCCTAAAAATTATGTCTTGCTTGAGGGAGCCAAGCTTCGTTGGTTAAAGTATTCTCACATGGCTATAAAACATTAATTTACATTGCAGTGATTTATTAAATAGCAAGCAGCATAATACAATTCAATGAAACACTGAAAAAAATGAAAAAACAACAACATTGTAATTCATCCTCAAAGGGAAGTGGTGAATGCACTAAATAATGTGTTAAATTAAATGCATGTGGGTTATGATGAGACACTTGCAGTAAGTGGAAATAAATGTCACTTAACTCTTAAAGTCTCCTTTCTCAGACTTGTTCAAAGTATATTTTGCAGCCTGCTGTGTCTTTAATTATAGCTTCCTACTAATACATAAGTTCAGTGCAGTACAACCTATCATTTGCTCACTGCTATTATTAAATGTCCTTGGTGCTTAATTCAAACAAACTAAACGTACAGCTTCTAACACTGAAGAAAGTTCGGTGCTCCACTTTCTGGTGAGAACGAGGATCGGCTACTGTTAATAATCCTTGACGACTGCATCGCCAGTTAACCATCTGCTTCTTTTCTCAACATTCCCAGGGAGCCAGGGAGGACAACAATGTAATGATGCCAATCCACATCATTAGTCAGTGAAGTGATCAACAAAACATAATCAAATGAGAGCTTGAACAAAAAGCCGGAGCAGCGTGGGCAGCAACGTGTTAGATCATTCATAGACAGTCAGTGCAAGCCTTTGCTCCGGCAGCTGAGCAATTTTCAAGGGGTGATTTGTCAGTAAATATCAATCAACTGCAGACAAACACAAGTGGCGGGCCGAGTGCAGATGTAAAGCAAAAGAGCATGAACACATTTCACAGCTGACTTGGCAGAATTGGAGGATTAATTGTGCTGGAGTTAGTTAAGACTTTGAGGGCCCCCATGCGAGGAAGCTGAGCAATTATGGCCATTGAAATTCCTGGTAGACTGCAGAGTTTTACTGTAACTCTGGCGCTCACAGTCCTCAGACATATGTGGACAGAGTGAAAAGCACAAATCAACATCGCAGCAAGATACTCACACATTCGCACAAAAAGACTCACGCAAGCATCCACTCTTTCCCCTTCACGCCCCTCAGAAATTTTTTTTTGCCTGCTCAGTTCTTTAAGTCATTAACTTGCATCCTCCTATCTTTCACTCTCCCTACATCTCTTCCTATTTTCCCTCCACTCCCCCTCTCTCCCCCTGCGGTTTCTGTCACTTGTTCACAGACGAGTGGCCATTACATCGCCATGACCTAAATGTGTCACATCCCTCTCACCACGGCTCTCTCCCTCTCTTCCTCTTTCCCTCCTCCTGCTTTCTCCCTATATCCCTTCCTGTCCGTCTGGACATCTCTCAATTTTTTTTCTGCACCCCCACCCCAAACTTACACCCAATTTAAGAAGTGCAAATGCTTTTGACCAGTTTTGCAATTTCTGACCTTTGTACTATCTGTCTGGCTCGCAGCCATGTGCACTTTTATATATGTATCGCCTCTCCTCCATTTCATTACAGTAATACCACATGAGGAGTAAAAAGTCAATAAAGCATCTCTGGCCCAACAATCTCCCTGTATTTTCTGAAGGTGTTTCTGTAAAACTCTATTGATGATAGACGATCCGTGCAAAGTTACATCACTACCAATGAACTGCATGGATAAGATACAGTCTCTCTGCTTCTCCTCTCATCCTGACCCGACCTGCCTGCCCTCGTTTCCCTCTGGCCTTTACATCAAACACAGCTGTGTATCAGAGCAACACCAGCTCCTTTCAGTATTGATCCAGACGCTACATGTCTCAAGAAAACACCAAGATGAAAACTGACTGGAAGCCAAGATTGGCTTGTCTTTTTTTTTCGACATTTTAGTTCTGATTAGTCCTCCTTAACAGATTCACTCACACATTTAAAGGCGAAATTCACTCATCAAACTTGATTTGAACTATTCAAACATAGGGAAAAAACCTATAACGACCTGTACATAAAATTGAACGGCCAAAAGTTGTTCACAAAGTGCATTATCCATCTGACCCACTGAGTGTCACGTTGCCATATCAGCAAACTAGCTACTGATAAAACTAGGATAAAACTAGCGAGCTGAGCTAACAAATAATCATGACACCAGACCATCTGAGAAGTAATCTGAGAGAGCATTTTGAATTCAACACCATAGACTGATATCACAGATTAAGGCTAAGGCTATAATTCAAAGTAAGTGTTAATGTTAATTTGAGTTTGTCTGAGTGATGTCTTTTGTAGCTCTGGGTGGATTTTGGTTTTGTTTTGTCTGAGAAAATAGCATTAGTGATACTTGGGTTTGATCTCAGTTTGGGCTTGGAGACAAAAGCCTTTAAGCAAATGGCCTGTGAAACAAAAAGGGAAAATGGAGTTTGAAAGATGCAGGTGTTTACGTGGCAGATCAAATTAAAATATGATAGTGATTTGCGTTCTGTGAAGTGTAGGATCCAGTGTTTTTAGATCTTAACCCATGAGATGGAAAAGTCAGGGTATCTCAGCCTCTGCTGCAACAATTTTGATAAATTTTTAACTATTCTTTTCTTTGATCTGTCTATCACAAAGCCTCTCAATTGTGTAAGTGCAGTGTGAAATTGGAGAACTCTTTGAACCATCAACATAAGGCTGATATACTGCAGCTACTGTGCATGACGAATGAAATGAACATTGTGCACAGATGATAAGATCCATCTCCTTGGGAATCAACCTGATCAGTACACTGTCAGTGTTCCTCAGACTCACCCAAGCAGGCTGACCCATTGACGTTCGGTTCATAGCCTTCATCGCAGACACATCCTCCTACGGGTACCATCCACTCGCCTTCAGCATTGCAGTGCATACGAGGGGGTGCGCCTCCCTGTGCTTTACTGTGGGGGACGCATGTTCCGCTTACAGGCACTAAGGCCGTCGCCTCTGCCCCTGAAGGAGTTGCTGGGTAGGACGCCAAGTATTGGCTGGTGGCTGGACAGCGCCGGTAAAAGACAGACACGCCCATGAGGGAAACACAAGCTCCACTGTCTACAATAGCGAGGACAAATCTGGAGCAAGGGTGAGATGTTATAATGGAGAGCAGTTAGACCTTTGGGAGTGAGGATATTGGTAAAACATGAGCAACAAAGTGTGGTACAGTGAGACTAACCCATTGCGTGTGAGAGGGGCAAAGCTGCGCGTCTTGATGTTGATTCGGCTGTATCTGTTTGGCTGGTACTGGTGAGGTGAACTGGGCTCCACCTTGGAGAAACTCTTATCCGCTGCAATGGTGTCAATTTTCACCCAGCCCTCCCTGGTTTCCTTCTCTTTGCTGGACGGCTACAGTGAAGACAGAGCAAAGTGGACAGGACACAGTGGAGGGAAAGATAATGAATGGTCAAGAGAAAACAAAATATCATGGAGAGAAAGTGTGGTTGACAGGAAAGAAAGAAGTAAACAAGCAGAAAATTATAGACATTCAAATAAGTTGGTTGACAGATGAAAATGGATTGGAAATATACAGTACAGTGCATTAAATCAAAAGAAAAAACAGAAATAAGATGGAGAAAAATGACAAGAAGAAAGACAAGTTCAAGGTTGTGCTGTAATTCTTCCCAGGCACATGTATAATATGAAGCAGTTTAGTGAGGAGTGTAAATGTTGACTTAGATCTGCAGTGTGCAGGTCCCAGTGGGGGTTCGTGCTCAAGTCCCGGCAAAGACTTTCAGCACTGCAGTGCTTTGTGCTCTTCTGTGATTCTCCTCTGATTCCTCATCAGGCTTTGATTTGCATTTTTAAAAAGCATCTCACTTCCCTAAGGATAAATGCATTCATCTGCACAAATACTGCATCCCTCCCACCGTGACTGTAACGGCATATGTAGCTCTGGCAATTCAGACTCTCCCACTCAAAACATAAAATTAAAGCTAAACACATAAATAAATAAAACATCTTTCGACATTCAGTGTCAGTCTCTAAAAAAACAGCTGGTTACAGCCTCTTTGACGACATGAGGTTCAGAGAATTTCCTGCAATGAGTGTAAAATGGTCACTGACATATATTTTATGCCTTTAAGATGTAATTAGTGGGACTGATGGGAGATTTCTGGAGAACACAGTGGCACATTTTTTGTAAACCATAGCATGTGCTTCACACCAGTGTGGTCTGAGGAGGCCGTCAATCTCAGCAGCTTTCCTTGGCAAGCACAACAATAATCAGGGTGATTATACAATTACTCCTTGTCATGGGATGATGAGAGGTTCTGCTATTTTGGTGTAACATTAGCGTAACAACAATTAAATTTCCATTTTACTTTGTTTAATGATTCTCTTTGAAGGTTGTTTGCCTCAAGCAGTGACAAAAAACAGCTGGAAAAAAACACAGGAATTAATCCCAGTTTAATTCGGACCAGATGAACCTTAATCAGAGATTAGTTGCCTTAACATTTTAAATTTCTAATTCTTCATCTGCATGTTAAATAATATCCCACCCCCCAAAATATATCAACAAATGTGGAGAAATATGTCTCTCAGAGTAAGTATTAACCAGTTTAGAGAGAGACATATACTTTGTTAATGCTAACTTAAGTGATGCTAACTAGTTATATAGTCAGATGTTATCAGCATAACATGTTGTAGTTTAATATTAAGGCTATATTATTTTATTTTTGAGAAATGTAATTTAAAATCTCCCAAGTGTCAGATCAGATGACTCATCAATATTCCAGACTACCTCTTGGGATCATATAGCAAGCTAACGCAAGTTATGTCTGTTAGCTACACAGCTGTTAGCAATGCCTGGCAGCTATACTGGGTGTAAATATTTAGTGGCACCTAAATCTCTATGTAAAACTAGCTTGAGTGCTGCCACACATTTTAATTTAGTGATACATAATTATCCATTTAGTAACACTAAACACATGTGTTACTGTATACTTTATAATATGGGCAAAGTTTAGTCTTAATAAAAGCTGATATGGTGGCTGCTAAACTTTTGAACCACTGAGGCTGAATGCTTCACCAATATATACAATTTTTAGTCTCAAAGACATTTGACTGGTTATGTAAATGGATGGAAATGGGTGTCTGTTTTACTGCAATGCTCTGGATTAAAACTTGAATGTGGGTGTGTTGCAAAAAGCTGGAAAATGTCTTATTTATGTCTAATAGAGGAAATATGTAGTTAAGACTGTGTGTCTAAAAGAAAAGTTATTAAGCAAAACTTTTCTTTTACTTTACTGATCTTGATACAATGTCTCCCTGGGGATCCGTTAGGTTCTAGTTATGTCAGCCTATCCAAATAAGATATATAGCACTTAAAGTAAAAGAATGATGACTATGTACATACTACAATGTGGTCATTTCAACACAGGAATCACAGTACAATACATCCAGAGTTGTTCTCCTGCCTCACCTCAGCTGCCCAGGTCCTCTCCAGCTCCCTCTGGGAGTCGGCCTGTTTGAAATACAGGGTGAGCGTCTCTCGGCAGGTGGGTGATGGTGACCGCAGGCTGGCGCAGTCACGCACTGAGAAACGCAACGTCACAAACACCCGTGGAGCTGAATGGCGGTACAGGAAAGGCGTAGCCAACCAGTTGTCCTGCTGACGGGGATTCTGGTTGACATTGCAGACCTCAAAGGTTCGTATGAGCTTCCCCCGGTCATCCAGGACACTGACCTCATCCCACTGAGAGAGATAGAATCAATATCATGAGCTTGTGTAAATTCAACATTGTAAAAGAGAAACATGATCGTAAGCAGGAAGCTCTAGAAGAGCCTGTGTAAACTGTTGAAACCCTGGTATGTTTAATGTTTATTCACAGTGAGGAATCTTTCTTACATCTTGGAGGATAGTTTATACGTTACAAGGCAAATATAGAGCAACTTGCCAGTGTTGCTGACGTGGGCTTTGTCGTTTACTAAGATCACACACTGTTGTTTGACATCTTCATCCTTTGTGAGATAACAGAACATTGTTTTTTTTCTCATAAAACACACACTGATATTGAATCCACAAGTGAAAAGTTGTTCTACACTGTCCCTGATGATGTAGGTCATCTTTGCGTCCTTGTTCTCCATGATAGACTTTCCATGGTCTAATTAGGTAATCAATGATTATAAAACCAGCAGTTAATTAAACCACTTGAGCCTCTCATTTAGAACATAACACATTTCAAGTGTTGCAGACAAAACTGTAATAAGCATTGACATTTTCACACAGGTCAGATATGTCATCAGTATTTCATATTGCCCCTTTATAGGGCTCATATATAACGAAAGTTATGTCCATTAGCTACACAGCTGTTAGTAATGCCTGGCACCTGCTCCATGTAATTAAGTGGCACCTAAATCTCTATGAATAAAATTGTTTGTATGCTGCCACATATTTTAATTTAGTGATACATAAATATCCATTTAGTGACATTAAACACTTGTGTTACTGTATAACCAGTGTAAGTTTTGTCTTACAAAGGGCTGATACAGTGGCTGCCGGACTTTTGATCCAAGGCTGAATGCTCCACATTCACCAATACAATTTTTAGTTTTTAGTTTCCCAGTCAGATGAAGAAGGACATTTGACTGGTTATATAAATGGATGAAAGATATTTCAGTATATGACCAAAGTGGCAAACAAACGACCAACAGATCAACATTGCCATTGCCAGAGCTCAGAGAATTCAGCATCATAGTGTCCTCTCAGTAACCATATGTCCTGGGTACTCTGGATAATACGCAGAACACAATGTCAGTGGTTTTCAAAGGGACTATTTCTTCACTGCAAAATACTTCTAAAGGAAACTGTTCACTGTGTCTCCAGAGCAACAAGGACACCGTTTCAGAAAGGATGTGTTGATACTGAATTTCTTATTTGTGTTATTCAAGGTTTTGAACACCACAAACAAAATGCTGTTCACCTTCACTGGGATGGGAGCACAAATATCAGAGACAAACATTTCATTCTCTCAGAAAATAAAACCAAATCTGTTTTCATGGCCAGATATGACAGGACGTAAGAGAGAACGTAGGTTCAAAAAGGGAAAACAGAGAAAATATGACGTCGGTATTTTTCAATTTTCTATGTTACCATAGTATGATAATAGATGGCTTAGCTCTTGCATTGGTTTTACATTTGCGTGTGTATCATTAGTCGTATGTGATGGGCTGCGGACTTGCGAAAGCTGTTGTGTAATAAAATTGGCAGGTTTTGTCATATTTTAAGGAATCTGAGTACTTGTGGATGCGCTAATGGAAAAGGACATGAATTTTATCTTGGTGGAGAAAAATGAGCAGCACAGAGACACGGCTCTCAATGAGACTCTGTCAGATGAGTCAAAATGTAAATGTAGGCACAGGGTTTAGTTTCACCAATTATACAGTACGGTGCCTCCAAGGATGAAAAGGCTCTGCTTTAAGCCTGTGTAGCCCTGAGTGACAAGCAGGGCCTTTTCTGTTATAACACAGAGGAATTATGTATTAGGCCTCATCATACATTATTCTCCCTGCAACAATGGCAAGAGGACAAAAGGTCCCCGACACCATATCAGGGTGCATTTGGCGTGTGTGTGCATGCTAGTGTATCTCTGCAAGCTCATGTCTCTTTCTCTGTGTGGTTCTGACAGCCAGCGCGAACAAAGATCTTTGTAGCATCACACATGAGAGAGTGCATTCATATTTGGTCCAGTTGGAATAATGATAAGATCAGTGAGCAGATAGAGAGTCTTCGGGGCTGTCAGTCTAATGGAGTGAAAGGACATGTTTCCTCTCCCAGGCCATGATTCACTCTCAGTCAGACATGGGAAAAAGGGAGACAACAGAGAGCACATGGCGGGGTGGAGGGATGCAGATGGAGAGTGGGAAGAGAGAAAAGTGGGGAAATAGTAAACAGAGAGTGCATGTGGGTGTGTATTTGTGTGTGACAGAGTCAGGTGGCAGCAGTAAAAGGCATGACCATGTGGCAGAAGGCACAGACTTTCAGGTAGAGAGAGAGTAGCCGCTGGTATCTGAGGTGTGTGTGTGTGTGTGTGTGTGTGTGTGTGTGTCTGGTATTGCGTGCAGTTTGCTTCTGTACCTTTGTGAAAAAACACAGCTTTCGTTTGTTTTCTGACCCCAAACCCAGACCCCCACCTCACCTTCTCCCTCCCCTCTTCTCCCTTTCTTATTTCTCCTTGTCTCGTTTTCCCCTCCCTCATGACGGAAGAAAGAAAGAAAAAAAAAAACGGGGCAGAACGGGGAGGAGGGGTGGACGGAGCGCTGGAAGAGAAAGAGGAAAAAAAAAATAGGGACAACTCATCTTCGTGATTTAATTTGAACCGAAATGCGCCACGCAATCTCTCCAGCGACAGAGGGCGGGGAGGGGCAGAGCCTTGGACACAACTTGCGGACACACAAACAAACATGTAGGAGCAGAGAAAGGCATGCACATATACCCCAAGACATATGCATGTGCACACACACACAAATGGAGGAATGGAAAGAAAAAAAAAAAGCAAAGACTACTGTAAGAAGTGGGGAGTCTCTGCTGGTTTGACACTGAGGGAAATGAGGCGGAGACGAGTTGGGGATAAAAGGAAGAATACGAGGCAGACCCAGTGGCTTGGGACTGTGGAAGGGGCAAAAGGGAAAAAAAAGATTAAAAGAGAGAGAGAGAGAGCAGACAAAGACTGGTCAGTACATTGAAAGTATGGAAAGATGGCAAGAGAGCAAGAAGATTTAGAGAAAGAGTCAGTAAGGAATATCCACAACAGACCCTCAAGCAAAATAGAAAAATGGGATGTGAAGAGAAAAGTGAGGAAGTGGTTAAAAAAAAAAAGAACACACACACTAAACACACAAAACTCCTCCTTTTCCCTCTTGGTCTGTCTTTCTACTTCAGCTGGATGCCTGGGGTCAAATAAGTTATTGGCTCCATCTCAGAAGCACTTCATCCAGGGACCATAAAGAAAAAAAGAGAGAGATGTAAATGCCTGACTTGCTCACGAGACAAACACACACATCACATCATTACAACTGAATGGCCTCATTAGCAGCTGCCATCATGGTTCACAGGTGATTCCCCAACATACATGAGGGCCCTAATTAATCCAACATCATGTACACCATGGCCCGATGGTGGAGGCCCGACTGGGGCGTATAATGACAGCGTAGCTTAAGTTTAGTGGGCAGGAGATAAAAAGGCTTGATGCAAGTGTGCGGCTCGCCAGATGTTGGTTAGAGATTGCAAGCTTCATTTGGTCCTTTTTTCTGTTGCCAGCATGTGAAGTTTTCCTGTTGTATGGGGGTTGTAATTTTTTGCTCACATTACTAAAACATGCATGAAAAGTAGTGTTTATGTAGCTAGTTGTGACTTGTTTTCATTTCATATGTGCAGTATATGATGTCAAATTTATATCAGAGTTTAAGAGCATATTGTCCATGTATGGATGGGGACTGAGAATAACATTGTTTGGAGTAATTGGTATAGGAATTTCCTCTGCAGGAACAGAAACAAGCACATGTGATGTCTAGAAAGCCACATGTAGTTTGACTGATTATTTCAAAGATGATGATACGAAGACAATGGCGAGTGTAATTATGAGCCATAGCCAGAACTGAGCCACAATCACTCAAGGTAGATGAATGAATTTAACTGACCAGGAGTTGACCCTAGCACAGTCACGGCACACACAATATGCGCTTGCCACATGTGTAACTCACACACACATACTATAAAGCTCAAGGCTTACGACATCCCAGAATAAAAAGCAGCTCAAGAATGGAGATCTATTCAACTAGTGCGATCTCATCATGGATGAAGACTCATCGTAAAGACCAACAGAAAAAATGCAGGGGTACGGCTTCTTCCCGCGGCTGTCTTAAGGCAAGGTGAAACCGCATTTCACCCTCCTCAGGTTGTGCGCCACCCGCCAGAGGCTCCACCAATCAACGCCAGATGCAAGTAGTTCTGTGATAATGATGACCTAACCCATCACCGAACGAATTATAACTTATTCAAATTCGAAAGTGTCCTGTTCGGCAGCGCTTGCAGAGTTCTCATTCAAGGTTTTGTGGAAGCCTGCCGCTTATTTAACTACCAAAATCAGTGCAGCCTTTGGAAAAAAGTGCCGCAAGCAAAATGGACACTACAGCGCCGTGTTCAATTTTGATGTGTGACAGAACAAACATGAAGAGGAATCATCGTAAAAATTGTACCAGCTCTATTTTAAATATAGACTTTAAGAGCCTGGATGTGTGTGAACACTAGCTGATGATGTGTCAGACAAATGAGTTGGTGTGATTTTTGAACCGCACCTCAAACTGGATGTATTAAAGCATCCTTACCCATGGCTAGCTTACCAAAGGTAAATACAAGTTAAACACCACATACCAGGGTTTTAACCATAACAATAATTATTTTCATCTAGAAGTCTTTTCCTGACTGAAGAGTGTATATAATTAAATTGTCATAATAATACTCACATATAAGACCTTCACCATGACTAACCTAATAGATTAACATAACTGCCCTAATCTTTATACCAACCACCACGAGAGAGAGAGAGAGAGGGAGAGAGGGGATGAGGGGGTGGATGGATGGATGAATGGATGAGGGACGGAGAAAAATATTTACAGAGCAGCACATACAATAAGTACACTGCCAAGCGAGGAAGTAAACAAAACACTGTTGTCAGAGAGACGGGAGGAGAGAAAGAAGATCAGGAAGGGAGAAAGGAGGAGAGTGGGAGAGAGTTCTTTTTTTAATTTGAGGGAAACAAAGACACAAAGAGAAAGCAAGGTTCAGTCAACAAGAGAGAGTGACAGAGAGGGAGAGAGAGAGAAGGAGGTGGAAAAATTAATAAACAAGTTTGTCTGGTCTCTACAACAACTGTCTAGACATGCCTGACGGCGTCCGTTCCAGCTCTCCTTTAATGCCTTGCACAAATTTCTGCTGGGCCGCCTGGCAGACTGTGGTGCCTCAGAACTGTGGCATCCCTCACACGTCTGGTCTGGACACTGTTGCTAACTTGCATTTTTCAGGCTGTGGCATGTAAAAGTACCCTGATTCTTTTTTCCTCCTTGTCTTTCTCGCTCGTCCCCAGTCTACTTTTTATGGAAAAATTAATATAATTTAGACGCATTTCTGGATGATCTCCATCCTTCATATGACACCCTCTACCCCCTCCCCTCCTTGTTCCCCCCCTGTCTCTCAGACACACTCCTCGCCTCATAGGACTGCTCATCCAGGCAGTGTCTAAACAGGCGCACACACACACACACTTAGACATACAAACACACAGAGCCAAACACCCCTCCGGTCTGTGCATGCCACTCTCTGGTCAGACTGCAGCACTGCAGCTTGTTGATGGGGCTTTTCATGCCCCAGTTCACTGAAATGAATAAGACTTCAGTAGACTCTTGCAGGGAGATGCTGCCTATTGGCTTGACACAGTTAGATGGCCCCATTCCCAGCCAGCCGGGGGCCCTTTACCCTCGGCTCTTTGCTCCAAGGGGTTGATGTACAGAAGGTAAAGTGAAGAGGGAAATGGATAATGGTCCTTAAGCAGTCATTAAGCAGTGATTTAAAAGTTCTCACATCCATATTTTTTGTTCTGCAAGAACTTGTTTGTCATGCCAGCTTGAATAAAATGTATTTGTATGTTTTTTACTCAAATTTTAAGCAAAAATGGTGATTAATTCACTGATTCCAGCCTCTCAAATGTGAATATATTCTGGTTCTCTTAGTCTTCCATGAGAGTAAATGTCTTTGGATTTTAACTGCTGGTTGAACAAAACAAAAAGATTTTAAGCTGTCACCATTGGTTCTGGGAAGTTGTGATGAGCATGAATTGTTGTAAACCAAACTGTAAATCATTTATTTGAAAAAAAAAAATAATAATTGTATCAAGCAATAATGAAAATAATCATCTTTTTTAGTCTAAAAAAGTCAAATCAACAGCCTCTGGATTTGCTATTCACTTAGTGTTTGACTTTCCTTCAATATGAGAACTACACTCATAAGACAACATCACAGGCCCTTAATTTTAGAATAATGTTTTCTTTAGAAAGGGCTATGTAAAAAGTGAATCTTCAAAGGAATTCCCCTTTGAGGTAAATATTATCTTGCATCTCTACATGTGCACTGATTTGACTTTTGAAGCTGTGTGACCCAAGAGGAAATCTCCTAACTCCTCCTCACGCACACACTAAAAAACATCAACACAACCATGAATATATCATTTAAACCCAACTGTTCAGCAGCAGTGGCAGCAGCCACAGGGGAAAAAAAAGAAGAGCTCTGGTTTTTAACTCATGGCTGTATTTCGGCGTCTCAGAGTGTTGGTTAGCTCTAGGCCGCATGACTGAGCAGCTAACTGAGGCTTTGCTGCGGTGCAGAAAAGGAAACAGGGCCGCCACAATGCAGAAATGCGTACCAGACAAAACACCAGACAAACCTCTCACACTTTCACTTCAGCACACAGACTGCAGCTACATTAAACATTCATGACGACAAACTTGCTTTGACTTATGGCATTACAGACAGAAAGAAAAATACTGGCTGTTTATGCTCATAATTCAAGACACGCATTTCCTCAAAGTGTCACTCATGTTATTACATCGGGAGAACAGAGGACATCATAATAGAAAAACAGTAAAGGTCAACTCTTATCTGACTCCCACACACACTCGACGTTCGCCATTTCTCACTTCTGTTTTCTCACAAAAAAAACAACAACAAAAGAGCAAAATATACATATTAAAGATGTGCATCATAGTAACAGTATTTCCAGAACGCAAGAAAAATCAGTGGCTGTGACAAGACACAACCGACACTGCACATATCCTGCACATATCCTAACGCATACAAGTATATTTACATGTATCAGAGATCCACACACAAACAAACACACACGTCATTAGAGAGTAGTCAGACTGGCAAAGTGCAAACAAAACCACTGCGGTGAGAGATTCTACAATATATACAAATGATTTCAGACAACTGAAAGCAAATACATATAAGACGTTTTTTGTGAATACACCATTTGAAATAAATACAATTAATTTAGTGTTTTTATTCAGTGTCACCATCTCACATGGCTAATGTCTTGCTTGGACTGAGATAATTATCAATACATCCCTCAGATGACTGTTTAACACTGAGAAGCACTTTTGATTTGATGTAATACTGTTGTAGAGATATTTGTTTTCATGACCTGTGATGCAGTAGCTTGTAGTTATGTACCGACGACAAAGGACTTTCAAGTACAATGATGGACAAACGCATTTTTTCTGCTGTAACAGTAAGAAGCCATATACAGTAATGCAAATAGCCACCTGAGTATTTGTATCTGACGGTTGTAATGTATTCTGTTAACAGCTGCACTACAATAACTTCTCTGTCATCATGGTTGTACCCTGTAGTGAAGAGTTGGCAGTGCTAGAATACACCTCATTCTCATACGTACAATATGTGTGATGCAGACACCACCAGTTTACAGAGCTGTCCGTGAGTTACTTCTTTATCAGCGCAAACACTCCTGACTTCAAACAACATACACAAGTACAAACATCCTGCGCTCTCAGATGACATCATCATAAAAATCTTGCTTAAAGGTACTTAAATATATTTATTTAAATATACAGTCAGTGCTTTTTGTGCACCCCGAAGAGGAGAGGGACCTCTGCAGCATCTCCTCCATGTTTATTCTGTATACTCTAGACAACATGGCTCCCTTTCCCTGGCAGCGAGGCACATCAGGCAGACAGACAGGCAGGCAGGACACCAAGTCAGTCTTTTTTGGGTCAAACTACTCTGCTCCAAAACCGGCTTTTCAGGCTTGACCTCAATACATAAAACCGCCCCCCAAATCCTGCAACATTTTAACACTGGGGGTAGCTGAAGACCTGGGACTTAACACTGAACATATGTTGATCCTCTTATATGAATCTATAGGCACGGGGCTGGAGCTGGGAATGTCAACAAATATTTAAGTACTGTTAATTCAGTTAAGTTTGGCCCATGCGTAAAGCAAGATTACAGGGAATTCTGTCAATTATTTTAGCATTTGTAAATGGAGAACCTTTAAAAAACACTGTGTTTAATTTAAAAAAGGCACACTAAAAAGACACATTAAAAAACTAAAATCTTCTGCATTAATACACTGAGTTGGCTTTTTCTAAATGCACCCTCGTCACTCTTTTTTTCTCATTGAGGAGTTATGAAATGTAACTCCTGACAATATCTATGTGCTTGGAACCTGTTCGTCTGCATTGTACCCTAAGGCTTCCTTCTTTTATCTAAAGATGCTCATGGTTTCTCTGAGGGAAGATCCACCATGGGAACCTTTTCTGTGGGTGACAAGGGTACAGGTTCCTTGCTGTCCGGCAGGCCGACGACCACCGCTTCAGGCACCGGGGAGGACGGTTTGCCCGCACTGGTGGCGAATCCCTGAGCGATGTCGTCAAAGGTTCTCCCTTTGGTTTCGGGTACACGCAGGAATGTGAAGATGAAGAAGAAAATGAGGAGGACTGTGAAGATGATGAAGACGTACGCGCCACAAAGTTCCTGAGAGAAGAAGGAAGAGATGTTAGTTATGGGATAAAATTGCACGGCAAGCTCAAACCACTTGTTCATGAGGAGGATTTAGTTGCAGTAAATGTATCCTTACCGCCAGTTTAGGGAAACCTATCCCCACCAGGAAATTGGCGGTCCAGTTGGAGAAGCCAGAGACGGCCATGGCAGCAGGTCGGGGCCCCTGGGAGAAGAGCTCAGCCACAATGAACCAGGGAATGGGGCCTGGACCCATCTCAAAACTGGCAACAAAGCCGAACACAGCCACAATGGCCAGGTAGCTTAGGCTAGGGTTGGTCTTCTGCTCAGAGAGAGAAACAAAGAGAAAACAGTCATGTAATGGCAGAACAACGGGAAGACTTAAAAAAAAAAAAAGCAAAGAGATGAGGAATCTAGCAGTGGGCACTTACCCCTAAAGAGAGCGAGATTGTCATAACGAGGGCACAAATGGCCATTCCAGCCAGTCCAATCAGGTGCAGTGTCCTCCGCCCCGCCCTCTCAACTAGGAAGAGCTGGCCCGGAAAAAAAAGAAAGGATTTGTAAATAATAAAAACACATAAAACACACCATATCCTTAGACACAAACCAGGTAGCCAGACACTTACAGAGACAACAGTAAAGACAGTGTTGACGACTCCAGCTCCAATAGTAGCGTAGATGGGTTGAGTCACACCAGCATCGTCAAATATGCCTGTGGAGTAGTAAAAGACCTGAAAGGGGAAAAAGAGGAAGAGTTACTATCAGGAGTTACTGCTGATTTCAGAGAGTGAGCTAAAACAAAATTGCTGCAGGCTGTAAAATCAAAACAATGAGCTAACAGACGCTAAAATGCTCTGTCGAGTGATACAGCAAATCTCCTGTCACAATACACACAGTCGATCAATTATTAATATAAAAATATTGATTACTGCAGCTTTAACTTTTGGATTAGTTACACAAATCTATACAAGTTGCATTATGTAAAGATTGCACCCACTGCTCTTAGGGTGAGTGATACAGGTCATGAGTGTTAATGTGTCTGACGGGTTCAATCGATGCCGCAGCCTTTGGCTGCAGGCTGTAGCAACTTTACTGTGATTGTCAGGTCAGACGCAGCAACCGCCAACACATTTAGTCAGCCTGGTTACATGACCTTATTAACAAAATACCCATTAAATACCACTGTGCTCATCTCTTTCCACTGACCCTCTGAGGCTTAAATTATTCCACTCAATCTAACACTGCCTGGAGCCAAGAAGCATCTCTTGTCATGTGCCTGTCAGAAACATTTGAATCATTTCAGTGAATGCTCCTTTAAAAATTCATGCTCGAATTTAAAAATTGCCCACTTGCTTCATGTAGACTGACATTTGATAATTATGTCCTTGCAACTTGGCTCCTTTACGAGGTGTGACGTCTACTCACAGCGTTGATGCCAGACAGCTGCTGAGAGAGCTGGAGGACGATGGCGATGATGATTGGTTGGCGGTATTTTGGGGAGCGGAAGAGTTCGGGGATGGTCACTTTTTTTTCCATGGCCATCTTCATCCCTTCTTCCCTCATCTCTTGAATGTCATCGTTCACGTCTTCGCAGCCACGCAGGCGCACCAGTGCTACAAGGAGAAGGAGGGATGGATGAACAGAGAGGAAGTCAGTGCATCATTATGCAAAATGTAATGTCAAGTAAAGAGAGGCTGCGAGGGTCTTGGAACATCACGTAACATGTTCAAATTTTAATAAAGCACAAGGCCTCCCCGTCTACAGGTCATGCAATCCACGGATCATTAAAAATCCATGAGTCACTCAAGATTCAGTCTTATTAAAAGCTGATCTTGTTGGTGGTATGTAAACTGTTTCCAAACTGACCTTTTCTTGCCTCCTCCTCCTGGTTGAGGACAATGAGTAGGTAGCGAGGGCTTTCAGGGCAGAAGGGTAACATAATGGTCTGCAGCACGGCGGGCAGGATGGTCAGAGCCAGCAGCACAGGCCACAAAGTGTCTGATCCCAGCAGAGACTCCAGACCAAAGATCTAAAACACACAGGCACATAGAGGATGAAGCATCTGTAATGGATGTATTTAGGTTTATTTCTCTTACATGAAACTGTACACACACACGCCCACCCTCCATACCTGTGCCACCAGGATGCCAATAACTACACCCAGCTGGTGCAGAGTGCCGAAAGCTCCTCGGATGGCAGTGGGAGTGATCTCGCCCACGTACATGGGTGTCAGCCCCGTGCACAGACCGCAGAACACGCCGATGATCAAGCGGCCGATGATGACCATCTCGAAAGACCAACTCAGAGACGACAATCCCATCAGACCACCGCCAATAAGGGCAAGGACGTTACTTATCAGCATGGACTTGCGTCTGGTGATGAGCGACAAGGAAGAAGGAAGGACATAGTTAATGAGAGTAAGGAGAAAAACTGAAAAAATCAGCAAATAGAAAATGTATATTTCTGAATAGTGTACATTAGGGAATAAGGATGTTTCAAGTTATTGCACATTTTGGACATTATTTTCTCAATTAATTTATTAACTGTGATTTCCCAGGGTCCAATCCAATGTCTTCAAATGTCTTGTTTTGTATAAATATCAGTGCAAAACCGAAGATACTGAATTTATGAATTCATGAAAAAGTAAAGAATCTTCGCATTTGAGAGGCTGAAAACAGCTTTTTTTGCTTGATAAATGACAGAGCTGATTTATTTATTATCAATTTACTGTACATCATCTAGTATTAAATCACTTTCTTGCACCTGTGTGTTTATTCCTTTAGTACTCACCTGCCAAATTTGTTGACCATGGCTCCAACAGAAAAGGATCCGATCATGCCTCCCACGCTGAAGATGGCCACAGAAAAACTCCACACCATGGTGTTTGTTCCAAGGCTGAAAGGCTCTCCGTACCGCTCCGCAGACACATTGTGAAAAAACCTGCGCAGTTTCTGTCACACCACAGAAAAGAATGGGAGGATTAGAGGTGGCTGCTTTTAATAGATCGTTTATGATCAAAACAGTTCAGTTAAGGTCTAACAGATGTGACAGAGTTTGTGCTTGATGTGTCCACATGGGGGCAGTATAGCTCTTAGCATTGGTGCCACCAAAAAACCTCATGTCTGGCAGCAAAACTCTGTTAAACTCAGGCCTACTTACAAAACCAAACCGGATACCAGATACAGGAAAAAAAGTGTTCACAAAAAATTAGCCTAAAAAGTGTCTTTAACTTGTATGTCACTGTAGATTACTACAATATTAATGTCAGAACATGAGAGATATGGTATTGCATCTATTATTAATCCAGGAATTAGGCCCACTCCCTTAATGGCCGTCCCTGATGCCTTAAAACATGGAGACACTAAATGTCAATTACAGGAATTCAACCTGCTGTGTGGCTGGTGTGTTGCAAACACTCACACGTCCAGAAAAACACACACACACACACACCTGCTCAGGTGCATTAATGACCCCGGTGTTGTAGCCAAACTGTAGCGAGCCGATGACAGCTGTTGAGACACAGTAGAGAAGGTAAGCAGTGATCTTCTTCTTTGGCTGTTGAGGGAGAGAGAGACAGAGGGATATGACAGATTAAAACAATGAGTGGATGCAGCTCATGTACAATCATCCCCTCAGTCTGTGCAGTGGACATGGCCTGTTTCTGCTTCTACAAAGCTCTTGTTGTTTGTGGCCACACTGGTAATTAAACACAATGAGCCTTTCTGGGTCTGCTCTCCTTCCCATTTTCCAGCTCGCTGCATTAGAAACTGCAGTACTGCAGCAGGACTGTGACAGCTAGGTATTACAACACTCCATGGGCTCCGTGATTTGCAGCTCTGAGGTATTTCTCAGCTAAGTAGCTAAATACACCCTGAGAGAATAAGACTGAATCCTATTGTGGGTGTTTTTTTCAAGCTGGTTTCAGAATTAAAGTGGGTTTAGCTCATAATAACAAGCTAATACACCTGACATTAATCCCTTGCATGGCGGAGGAGAGAAATTTGCAATATGTAAAAGTATCCAACCAAGCAGAACTGAGCAGAGTAATTGGTTTGAGTTAAGTTCCCAGTTCCCAGCCTACTATGAAGAGGCGTCATGCCAAAAGGTGGACATCCCCAGTTGGGGTTTCATTTTGATTTAAGACCAAACCAATTACTGCATCTCTTTCACATTTGCTGTATAATGCCAAAACTTTCCAAGAACTTTTGCAAAGGTTATTATTTGCATCCAGAGTCTGAAGGTTAGAGGCCAAAGTCCAAACAGGCTCATTAATGAAAACTAATCCATTTTAATCATCCAGTTTAATCCGTTTATTTTCTAAATCTGCTGCTGTTTCAAGACTAACTCGACTACAAAACATCAGCGAAACATTCATGATGTCAACTAGCAAAGTAATGCATTGTTTTGTACATTTCTTAATCACATTCAAGTCAAAAACAGCCTCTTCTAGCAACAAATATATAACAAGATGGTACAGTCAATTTTGTCCCGTGGATTTGCTGTATAAGATATCACTATCTGCACAGATAAAACACAAATTCCCTCAATGGCATGAAACAGCATGTTCATTTGGAACAAACTGCCTTATTATGAGCTGAGTTTTTAAAATAAAAAGGGGGAGTTCAAAGAATCTCCCTTTCCCCGAATCAAACTGTCTGTTCTTTAATCTGCTCAGCAACCTCCTTCTTCTGATGTACCGAGTTTCAACATGGAACTTAAGGTTCCTTATTGACAACAAAACCAATAAAAATGTTTGTTTTTTTAGGCACGTGGTATTCGTGACTGCTTGTATCCGGTGCCTATTAAGTTACCATACACCACCACCTCAGAGTGAAACAACACATGAGAGGAAGTGATAAATGACTTGAAATAATGATGGTGGACTGATAACAGAAACTATTTCACCACAGTGAGATAGCGTTAGTTGTAATCAAGCTACATCATGTCTCTCGGAGGGATATGATGGCCGAAAACAAGCTGGTGTTACATTTGAGATGGACATAAAGTATCTTGAATGTTTTTGGTGTGGAAACAGGAAGCGCTGCATAATGTGATAAAGTGAGAGGGAGCAGGGAGGAGGAAATACAAAATATTAGTAATAAAACAAATGTAAAATAGGAGTTGAGGAGAGAAAAAATAATGAAAATACAGGAAAAAGTGATCTTATGTTTGAGAAAAATAATCAAATTAATGTTTTAAAATAAAAACATATACACAGGGAAGCCATCTTGACTTTTACAACACGATTGCCTCAGACAACCTCAACAGTCAGAAACATCTGCAGGGACATGCTGGTGTTGAGTAAGATTTAAACGAGCGACCACACTGTTAAATCTCCCTCTTGTTACAACAGTGTATCTAATTAGGGAGTGGCCGACTGAGTGAGGATAGTTATGTATGTTACGGCCATAATGCGACTGACTCAGATGTTGTATCGACATATTGTGAAGTACGTGGTTGCATGTGCTGAATGTATTCATTTTTGTGCGTTTTAAATGTGTGCGTTACGTAGGTTCTTGTCAAGACAGCAGCCGAGGTCATAAAGTTGCTCAACACCTGCAGCTGTGTCAGTATTTTATAGCAGAACATAGTTACTGGATCACATTTGTGTTTGCTGTTGAACATATTGTTTATCACTCTGCCAAAAAAAATTATGGTCAATATGTAACCACAACTAATTATTGATTTCCTGACAAGAAATGCAAACAGTAATGTAAATACTGTCTGCTCGTGAAGATCATATGATATTGGCCAAAAGCTCCAGACCTACCACTAAATGGACCTTGTGGTGAGACTGTTTATTTAACTGCTGTGTCCAAGGTCAAGAATGACGTTTTAACCTCAGCTGCTCAGATATGTTCTCTTAATTTGGTCATTTCCTGTGCTAATGATTAGTTCATTTTTCCTACTGATATCAAATATGGATAAAATTAATAATTGATTCCAAACCACATGCAGTTACTGTATTTCAACAGAGTCAACATTTCATCATTTCATCATCCCTCGCAGAATGATGCTGGACTGACAGCTTCCTTCACCTCAACTTCCACATTCATGTCATGTTGCAGCCTTCTACTCATCTCTCTCACTTGTTCAATATTTCTCATTCCCACATAGTTATTTTTCGTCTTTCTTCTCATCAACCATTTCCTCTGTCTCTTTATCACGAAGCTGAACTTTGCAGCCACTCCTTTACCCAGTTTTCTCATCAGTAAAATTCACCTTTTTGCAGCATGTGTTATATATATAGATATTGAATGCAGTTGAAAAACAATAAGATGGGAGTGATGAGTAATTATTATTAAACATAAAACTTTAATGGTGTCCCAGTTCCGTCTTCCTGTATCCCAGTAGGAGATTGTGGAAGTTTGTATCGAGGTTTTCGTTCTCAATTTCAGATTCCTTACACCCCTTGTTTGGTAGTTGGTTGCACCAGCACAGTTGATGTGTAAATCTTAAGTAACAGCTATGAAAATGAAGTAACTGCCTGCACCATGTTTCAAAACACAAACCACAGGGAAGGTTTGCAGAGGCACTGCAGGTTCAAAGACAGCAGCAAATTTTTCTTCATTTTAGACATTTCCCATATTGACAAAGACTTAGTGTTTACAAATTTCATTCATTAAACTGACGTTCGTATGTTGCATGTTATCACTGCTCCATCATCCCACCTCCCTACGCAGCAACAGGCAAATAAAAGCAAGAAACCAAAGCAAACACAAGTCCAAACTTGTCGCCCAACAGCCCTGTCTCCTTCTCTTTCCCCTTTAGTCATGTCCTGAGGTGCCCATCTCACATCCACAGTGCCTGCTCTTGCCAGAAAGGAAAAATACAAAATCCCCAGCCTATATCACACGCACTTATTCAGAGGGAGGTGTGGGCTCACAACAGGCTCAAAGTAAAACAAACAATGGCAAAAGCCTGAGTGACACTCTTCCTCAGGAAACACTGGGAATTACAACAGACAACTAAAATAAATATGTTATAATCTTTGAGGAAATTATAGAAATCTGTAAAAAAAAAAAAACAAGCTGTGCTGCAATATTATATGTACCATGAATTAATGGTTGAAAATTATTTTAACTTTGCAAAAATTAGAAATTTCACCACAAATCCAGCTGCAGTAAAAGAAAACAGTTATATTCACCTTCTCATCTTCCATCCGCTCCATCTTTGCTGCTTGTTAGGTTTTCGGGAATAAAACACTGGGACTCTTCAGATCACAGACTGAGGCTTCTGACACTGAGCTGCCTCTTACTCCTTATGAACACACGCCTCTGTGCAGACAGGCAGCAGAAAAACCTGAAAATGAACAAACACAGGAAGCACATGTGAGAACCTTGTAGCATAACATTTTGTCTTGAGTAAATATTTTAATGGATTAAAATGGATCCTGTGACTCATAATTAAAACTACTGCCATTCCCCACAGCTTAAAGACTACACACCTACAGGACTCTGAGCTCTCTGCGGCCAACTGACGCTCTTTTTCTGCTCTCACTGAATTCAACAGCAGTCAGTCAGTCGGTGCCCAAAGTGACAGAAAACCCCTCCCTCTGCTGCTTCCCTATTCACCCTCCTCTTCTGCCCTCTCTAATTATGAAATCAAAAGAGAAATAGTGATGTAACTCAATCACTTTAAATTTAATTATTGTCGCTTTGCTGATTTTTATCAATACGAGGATGAATCACCTTGTCAGTCGGGCTGCAGAGGCTGTAATAAACCACGTGGTGCGATGGAGCCGCAAGTGATGCTGCTCTACTCCACGACCGGGTTTTAGCTTTTAAAAACATTTTTGAAATGTTTTAAAAGTAATGAGCTGGTTAGTTTCTAATAACGTGACAATAACACTATAGATAAAGAATCAGGCAGCTCAAAATTAACTGATCGCCTCATGACATTTTTGATAGTGACAACCCGCATGAATGAATCGGCATAGTGAGTAAAATGAAATATTTGTTTACCGGTATGTGATGGCAGCCTTTGGATATCCAATAAAGGAATCTTGTCCAGACCTGTTTGCTATTTCAAATGTTCAGTCCTCCCTCCTCTCTGTGAGTTTTTATAGAAAGTCGGACAAGACCACAGTCACGTTTCACTGTCTTTACGTACTCGTACTCCCTCTTACTCACACTTACTTGGAAGCTCCCCTCAGTGCCAAAAAAGGCGCAGGCGAGAATTTCCCGTGTAGCCGTGTCACTTCGGGCCCACTCGCTTAAAAATGTCGTATTGCCGGTGGTAGCTGCGCAGACGGTGTTTCCGCTCAGTCGGAGAAAGTGGCTGACGTGCTCGGGCGAGCGTGCAGTGGGGCTAAGGGGTAGAGAGAGATGGAGAACAAACGGCAGCCGGTGAAAGAAGTCTCTGTTGATGCTGCTGCCGCTGCTGGCCCCGTCGGCTGCCCACCGGGGGCACGAGAACAATGTGCACGGAGCTCAGATACAAAGCCCGGTCATGCAGAAATCATAAGACCGGCTCAGTGGGTGGCAAACAAATGGGGATCCCTCCTAATTCTTCCATCAACTATGTATAATCTTCGCAGCCCACCTAAATCCTAGTCTGGAATTTGACAAGTTCTCCAGAAAAAGTCGAGATCTGGGGCCACTTGGATTTAAAATGAAATCCATTTGTTGAGCAGAGTGGGTTCCTTTTTTTTTTCTTACAGTTTTATTAGATTTTCATCGACAGTTTTAAATGGAGGCCCAGACAGGGCCTGTATTCTGAATCTAGTGTTTAATAATATTATTTTTTCTGTTGTAGCATGTGTTAAACTGGGACTCTGTCACTCATTTGTACAGCTTTAAGAAACAACTTAAAGATGTGAAAGAGAATGAGCACTGGAGCCTTGGGAGGGATCTTAGAAACATTGAGGTAACTTGGTAAGTACTGCTTCCCATCCCCAGGAAAACTTTAATCACATACCTAATATTTTACTCAATCAATTACCTATTACAATATATTTCCAAACATGAAGATTTTGCACATTACTTAACACTGGATTTACTTCCCAGAAGGAAACATCAAGGACATGACCTCTGTGTCCCGCAGAGCCCTGGTCAGTATTATGTAAAGGCAGCTACTAATCATGCAGAAGGAAATAATGGAGTAATTATGAGTTTTGGTTTTCACCAATCAAAATCACTGTCTTGACTTGGCATCAACTACCAGCTCACCCTGTTTCAGCTGATGGTGGGGTCAGTCTTGTGAGCTGTTTGATCTGATATATAATAATGTAAACTGTAGATAAAAGTCCAGTTTGAGCAGTGTTAGACATAAATACAGCTAATATCTGCTTGCAGTAATAACAGACGTTTACTTGGTGTCGACATCAAAATACAAATTGACTATTTATGTTCCTGTTTTGGTTATCAGCAGTGACTCCACACGAGACCTCATAAAAGATTATTTTATTTTTAACAATACACACAGGTGGCGCCTGTTTGGACTCATCCCCGTGGCCCGTTATGAGGCAGTCGTTACTCACCGTATGAGAATTTAGGTGACTCCCTCATATGAGACAGGAAAGGAGTCACTGTGATGAAAACAGGAAGGAGTAAACCTGTGTTTCTACGAGACGCTCAGAGGTCAAACCACATAGAAAGTTGGGGCTCTTTGCCCAAAACCAAACCATGTCTGACCCTGTAGACATGTGACTTTGAATATCACACAGATTTTATATGTACATACTGATTGTTTTGAACATCTCAAAACTTATAAGCGTACTTATGGATAGGTCTACTCACATTAGTCTGCAGTGGTGAAAATTTTCTTATCACCTCTGTAAATGTTTTTTTTTTAAATTAACATAAATTTCACATTTCCTGACATCTGCTAGTCGGCTGATAAATCATCGAGCTGATTTTGTTGTGATATAGAAGTTAGCGGAAGTCAGTTGTGACATAGCTCTTATATCAAAAATGTGAAATTCATGTGAGTGGCTTCTTCCGTTTCTGGGTGAGATAGACTTCGTTGGAATTAGAATTATTTCATTCGATCTAAAAAAAAATACAAAATCTCTCTCCACCCCTGAAAAGAAGGAAGTGACGGAGAGCAAGAGGACGTGCAGATGCTCAGGTTCGGTGCCCACAGTGCCCTCAACGCCTTAAGTGTTTCCAACACAACACTTCATTCTTTCGGAAGTGCACCTCTCTGTCCCAGCATCCCAGCTGTACCCCATGAGCAGTTACCAGGGAAACCAATTCTGCAGCATCTCTTCCAGTGGTCTGGTCTGAGTGAGCAAATCAAATTATGAGACATCTGCAAAGAGCAAAGTGATGGAGAGAGAGAGAGAGAGAGCGCATCACAAACCACATCCTGAAGCCCGAGCCCAAAACGTCTCTGTGTGATGCCAATATTTGACTGTTGCCAATGTTTTAATGAAAATAAAAATGTCAAACTACTCTGTGAAGCATCATACAGGAATTAAGTGGAATCAGCTAATTGCTTCTGTCTAACTGGATATAAATATATAACTTCTGTTAATTTCAAGTTAATTCAACTTAAAATCTACTTTTTATTTTCAGACCACCACTAACTCAAGGTCTGAATAGTGCTGATAGTGACTTGATGGCAACTTCATATGTGTAGTATATGTGAAGATAAATCAAGGCTGTTTTTTCTTCCATAATAACAAAGCAAGTGCTAACCGTAATTTAGGTAGTACTGCAGTCAGTTCCTGCCCCCGGACATTTTACAAAAGTCATGGGAGCAGTCTGTGCTGAATCTGGTACACAGAGTCTCCAACAGGAGCTACCACAGCACAAACTGAGATTTACACAACATGCAATATTTAATCAAGGTGGAGGTGGTGTTAGAAGAACAGTTTGAGTTTTTACTTTTACTCATTTTTCTCATTTTAACATTACAACAAGTCATATTTGACTTTGAGTGCACTGATCTTCCAATCTGAAGATAAAATCAGCAAGTAATGTCTGTTCCTTCCTTTGTTTTGCTTACTGTAGCCATAGTAGGGCACCACACCAAAGGTCTAATTTTTCTATTTATTTGAGTGTTTACTTGAATGTTTTAACTCATAAGAAACCACAGAGACACAAGCACCACCAACTTTTAAATCTTGTGGAAAGTTTCTCATAATTGACTTTTAACTCCCCAAGTTTTTTAAGTCCCCAAGAAAATAAAAAAAAAAAGATTAAAAAGACAATGACAAACACAAGTAATGAGTATCTAAAACCACAAATTAGAAAAAAAAATCTCTTTCCCCCAACACTTCACTACACCCATCCGTTAGAGCTTATCCTTACTTCGCTGCATATATTTTGAATATTTCAAAACTTCATTGAATCTATTCCAGGAAGCCTATCGAACATTACACTGAGCAAAACAAGTGTCAACTCATGTTTAAAATGGCTGCATCATTGCATCACATAGAAATATTCTGAATTTGTTTGCATAACTCTATACACATTATTCATAAGCTCAGCATCACATTCTGAGTGCATTTGGTAAGTTTTGAATTTAGTGTGGGTTTTTAACATGAGAAATACGTATTTATAATGATAATCTGTTGGTGCTGGATCACTGGGTTATAAGGTCATTTATCTTTAATAGCTGAGCTGCTGAAGACAGATGGAGCAGTAGCTGCTTCTGATCTAAATTCTGTGCAACAGTGCCACCCTGTGTTTATGTTTTGCCATTGACTCATGTTGGCACACGCCAACCCTGACCTGATCTATTCACAGTTCTCTGGAAGTCACGACTTTGACTGAAAATAGCATTTTATGTCTCAACCACTTCCACTTTCTCTTTAAAATTTCTCAACCACAACTATAACTATATCTGTGTAACGAAAAAGAGAAGCCCAAGGAGAAGTTTGGTAAGTTCTGGTCTACCAACCAACACAGAGGAGGGACACACCCATTCAGGCATGTTGGGACACATTGTAGCATAGCTGAGGTGAAGGGGTTGTAAGTAGAGGATGATGGTAATCAAATGAATATTTCAGCTTTGCTCTGGGAACAGAAGAGCCAGTGTTGAACTGTAACACAATATAATTTATTAAATTAACACTTTGCCTTGTACATACTGGCTTGTCTCAGCAGGCAGTTAGCTGGTTTCAAAACTACCTTACTGACAGATATATTTACTAAGTCATTTAGCCTGACTGGTGTATATATCTCACCCAATGTTGGCTCCAACCCCTCCAACCCCAAATATATCAGGGCAAGTGATATAGCTATTGGGTGGATGGATGGACATTATAGACACAGGCCTGTACACTTGAGTGTTTGTGCCATTACACCAGGGACATTATTCAACTTGCTCCTGTTGCACTGAGAGCTAAAGATGTCAAGTTAATTTTGTGCCCTTCCACAAATCCACCTCTTATCAAATGCTACTGCTGTGCTTGAATCTCTTCAGTGACAGTTATTTAGTGGAGGGTGTGGCATCACCACCAACTATCCAGAGTTTACTCACTCGGAGCATTAAATTAATCCAAATATTTCAGATATTCAGAGGGTTACAGCCACATCCCCAGACCACAGCCATTAGTCTGTGACTTCAAAAGGAACAAGATGGTAAACCATTTGGCCAGTGACATGCTGGTCACTGTCTAATGGCGCCACCCTGTGGTTAAAATGGGGAATAACAGAATAAGCATGTGATTTCAAAAACACTGCCACCCTGTGGAGAAAATGAGTTCTAGTTGCCTTCAGTTTTCACAGTAGACAGGCCCAAGAGAGACTGAACACTCACAGATTACTGTGTATACTGTCATCTCTGTTTTAAGTATAGTCTGGAGTACTTTGATGAAAGAAGCATCAAGCAGCAAAATCAAGAGAGCTCAAGGCTCCGTAGGGTGATCAGGTAATCCATCCTAGTCAGAAAACTTTCTTGTGGCAATATTTTCACTCCAAAATAATACTTGATGACTGAAACAGTAGATGTGGCTTTATCTGTACAGTATGGGAAACTGGTCACCAGAGAATGTTATTAAAGTAATAAATCACTGCGATATCTCAGGACCTTCTTTGGACCTGCAGACACCCCAGTGACAGAATATCTGTTCATTTACAGAAAGATATCCAGCACACATCACACCACAATCAGTTGATATAAAAGTTAGTAAAGTTGCCATCAAAAGACAAGATGGATGAGTCCATAGGATCTTCGAGTTTTAAACTGATACTTGTTCATTAGTAACATTAAAAACATAAGACTGCATAGTTTAGCTCTGGTCATGTATTACGCAATGTTTATTGGACGACCCAGTTGTCAGATGAACTTAATTCATGGTGTTATGTTGCCCTGCCTTGAATAAGGACACATTTCTATTTCGTCTACCTCTGAACAGATACAGTACGTAACAATATTACCCCCTGTGGCAGCCAACCAGGCCTGTTACGTGAAATTAAGATACTGATTTAAGGAAACCGTTATCCATGCCTGGCTTGGCTGGAGAAATGCAAAATCCAAAAAGAAATTAAATACATCAAAACAGAATAATGAACAACATTTTAATTAAATCTGCACTATATTTATTGATTTAACAATGCTTAAGAGTAGAGACTGAAAACAAACTTTAGACCTTCACATGCTGGGTAAAAACTTGTGCGTGGTTATAGTTTAAGTGTATATCTTAAGTAACATCAATTATGATGATGATGTGACAGCTGCTTGAAATATGTTATAGAGGTATGCTACACTACAGAGGTAAGGGTGTAACAGAGTGAGCTGCACTGTCCTGAGCCATAACGGTTGGACATTTCAGATCCTCCCTGGGAAAGTTCCATCTTGTATCTGGTCGTCCCATTTAGAAACCTGCAGGAGACAGAGGAAAATATCAGCCATGTCACAGCCAACAGTGTTCTGCTGTAGCAGAAGCATTGATTTGATTTCATTACAATAATTAGACCCTGTAAATAATGGAGATTTGAGCATGGAAGTTTATTCTTGACCTTGGGAACAGTATCATATGCAAATAGCCTCAAAAATCTCAACTCAAGGTTACTAGCTTCATTATGCTAACTGCTGCTAGCTGTGAAACTATTTTATTTTTTAAAGACAAAAAAAAAAACAGATTATCTGTATGTATCTTACTATCCCTTAACACAGCAACAACACACAACAATCAGTCACAGAACAAAAGGAAGTAGCATTTCATGCATCAACATAAGAAACAAAGAGAGCAAAGGAAAACAAACAAAGCACAAAATAGTATGAGGCAAGAAAATAACAAAACTACCCAGGCTACATAAGCTAAGCTCGGCTATAAAGCACACATTCAGTGTGTGCACAGGAAAACTTCCAAAGAGACATTGTGGTATTATTCCCCAGAAGGACACGTGAACATAAGTTAAGAATGAACTATCAGAGTTTAAATCCTACAACTCACCCAGCTCATGGGACAGAGGCTCTTGTAAACCCTCATATACCACTGACAGGGAGTCAGATCCTGGCCTTTGTCAGTCAGGGCTTTGTTGCACCTGTGGTAGTCTGGAGCAAAAAATAACAGAGGACTCAAGGTTACTGACACAATGTTCACACCAACAACACCATGAAATGCAACAGCATGACAAAACCAAATCTTGACAGACAAGGTATGAATCTTGCAAATCAAGTGTACACTATTGTACACTTGATCAGCGAGACATTATAGTTAAATTCTAAGTGGTGAGTGATTAGTCATACCCTTATTAGGAAACTCTTTTCATACACAGCTAGCTTCACCCTAACACTATGTTACAAGGTTGTAAAGTAAAGTCACAGTATTGCCACAACTGTTGTTTATTTATGCTAAATTGTACATTAATTTGAACTAAAGAACAACAAAGTTTCCAGCATAAGTAAGTTGTATTGGTGCAACCAGCAGTAACTGCATTTAGCTATTTGTAAGCGCTTTGAAATTCAAATCCAAACCTATTCAAACAAGTTTAAAGTTATACAGGTGACGGGCAGTCTAGGCAAAGCTCAGTTTCCATTTGTAATACCAGTCTTTGCATGTCTAACTAGGTTTATTAAAGGTCTTCATTGTGCTCACCCAGGTAATTTTGGTAGCAGTTGCGGGTCTGGTTGGTGTTGGGGAATCGGGCGTCAAAGGGAGCGGTCCTGTAGTTCCTCAGCTTCTCTTCAATAGTCTCAGACATTTTTAATCAGCTTCAAACACGTCTAAACGAGACTGGAAAAACAAACAAGGCCCAGGAAGGATTAACTTACAGCTGTAACAGGTTTACATAAATGTCAGATGACCACAGCGATCAAAAGTATTCACAAGGCTCGACGTTAGCTAGCTAAGCTACATGCAGCGTCGTGATCAAAAGTTAATGTTAGCTTTGTCTTTAACGGCATTTAATGTTACACTGTTATCAGACTTAAGTATAAATCTGTGCTGACAAAAACAAACGTTAAGGCCGTGTTACAGCCACACTCTTAGCCTTTACTAAGCGTTAGCACGTTAGCTCACTGCTAACATGCTAATGGATCAACATTTGTTTGTTAGCTTACACGTCTGAAAACACCAGTTTGTTCCTATAGTCTCAGTAGATTAAAACACAAGAAAAGACGAGAAATAAAGTTAAAGGTCACATAAATAGAAACAGTTATACCAAATGCCGGGGTGGCAGAGTGCTAACCTTGGGCTGCTCCCTGTGTCCTCTTCAGAAAGATGTCCTTCTTCGTCGCCGCGCAGAGGATGCTGGGATATCGGGTCCTCCTCCTCCTCTTCTTCTCTATTTTTATGGATTGGGAATAGGCTATAGATTGTATATAAAAAAGATCGGGGGATCTAACTAGCATTTTGCAAAGACAATAATAAATAAAGGAAAGAAAACGAAAACGCAAAAACTGGAATTATATATCACTATAAGTAACACTTGCGCTTTAACAAATGTATGAAATTTTCATTTTAATTCTCAGCTCTCTCCTCTCAGTCCTCTCTCAATAAAACGTACTGTGTCCTAAAGTTAATTCTCCCTCACAAAATAAATAAAGAAGTGATAAGGATTTGATAATGATAATGTACAGTTTAATCTTGTATGTCCAAACTGATATTACTGTCTCCTCTTTCATGTTTCTCACCATAGTAACTTTCCTTTGAATTTTGTTCCATCAGCCTCCTACTCTCTCCTTCTCCCTTTCTGACCTTTCTTTCAACATATTATTCTATCACAGGAGAACTGTAAGGCTTCAACCAGAAATCATAATCAGTAGCCCACATCTGACTGTTCAGTGAATAAAATGACAGAAAATAGCAAAGAATGCCCAATTTTGTTCTCTGAGGCCCAAGTGAAAATGCCATTGTTATCTGACCAACAGTCAAAAATACAAAGACTTTTGCTTAAATGAATTATCAATTATCAAACTTGTTGCCAGATACAGTAATTTTCTGTCTGATTGATAATTTGTTGATCAAGCAGTTATTTCATCTCTTGAGCACTGGTTGGCCAGGAGACATACTGAAATTGCAATGCACGGTGGGGAGTAGATTTTTGATTTAGATTTTTGCCCCAAAGCCCCTTTAAGAGGTTAATTTGGCCACTGTAAGCTTCACCTCACTGACTACAGATCACTCAAAATATATCCTTTTAGTGTTAAATAAACTTGTGGGCTTGAAAAAAATTGGCTGGCAAAAATTCAGCACTAAATTCAAGTTTAATCCAGTTTCCTTCTTTCCTCAGAGGACTGCAGCTGTGGTCAGCTTGAATTTGCGCCGGTTACAAAATAAACTATCAAAAATATGCATAGCTATGTTTCAAACCAACATGATCCCTTCCTCTGCTGTCCATCTGTATTCTCACTGTGGTCCTTGCTCATATTTTTGCCAAATATGGCCAAATATTCTGCCTCTGTTTGCCATGACAAACAGACCAATTTTTAAGTAGCCTACATAATAACAACTTAAGTTTTAATCTCTGGGCTTGGCTTGGGTATTTCAGTCCTTGTGAAGTAACAAAACATTGTTTAAGTGTTAAAGTTGAAGTGCAAGTTTTGTCGTTTTTAGTTTGTCGATTGCCATTTAAAGTCATCAGATTCTTGACCCAAGTCAAAGTCGCTGACTTAGGTCCCCTCAGGCTACAAGAAAAAAAAAATCATCATGTAACCACTTGAACTCAAATGTTCATAGTATTATTTTTAAATTCATTTGATCAAACATTTCTTTTTAATGTCTGACAACATCACACAATAGGTCTAAATTCTGTAACTGGCTACAACACATGTTAAATTCTCATATAATATCAATCAGTCTATTGGTACTGGGTGAGTAAATGCTAAATTGGTAAGGGGGTCAATTACAGTTAGACTCATTTGTTGAATCAACTTGATTCTGACAATGACAACTAATGATAATACCTGGCTGATGTTACAGTTAATGTTCATATTGTCCACATTTAAATGGAAGTAATGTGTTCTCTTCTCTCTCAGTGACACACACTGTGAAACAGTGGAGGAGCCTTTGAAATGAGACAAACCTATTTGTGTGTTATGACGTATTCAGTCTAGCAATGTGGACTTTGGAGGATCAAGCCCCCGAACTGGGACACAGTGACAGTATCCTTTCTCTTTCCATCCACCATTTTCCTGTCAAAGACCAGGTCAAAGATCACAGGTGTCTTCTGTCGCTCCCTCTAGTTTCCTGTCTCACTGTGTGCATTTCCTTCATCCTCTTTCCAGCAAAACTTTAAAACTAGGCCATTTGTTCTGTGTTGTGTGATGTACTGTGATTGTGAAATCGCAACATAGTACAGGACTGAAATTTTTTTAACAATCTGTCCTGGCGCTTAGACTCTGATTGATGTAATTAAACTTTATTAGGATGAAACAGTGACACAACATTTCTGTTTATCTACAAAGGCCAAAAATATGTCTAGATTACTTTGTGGTGGGCAATGTGGTAATTAATATTCTAAGGTTCTGTATGTGTGTGTGTGTGTAAATTCACCCTTCTCTTGCTTTCTACCAATCGCTCCCTCTCTCTCTCACTCAGTCAGGATATAGGTGTTGTCCACTGCAAAGGAAGGAAATTCTGTCACTTAGAACAATGGGCCTGTTTCTCTATCTATAGACCCAGAGAGGCTGAGAGCCAGGGAAAGAGAGGCAGCAGAGCTTTTCCAGTTGGAGAGAAAAACTAAAGAAAAAGGTTATTTTAGTTGAGAGAAATGGACGACTAGAATGAGAGATGCGTATGTAGATGTGTGACAGATTTAGGCCTTTGAAAGATGGAATTTTGTTGTGAGGAGAAGGAAACGTGTGAAGTTATTAGTTTACTCTGAGCTGCGTATTAGCATTCAGGTGGCAAAGGATAATCATAACACACTATAGAAGGATCAGAAGTGTCTGTGGGTAAGTGTATTCATAACCTTATACCTAAAAGTATTTGAATTTCTGTCTTGTATGATTTTGATTGAATGTTTTTTCAAAAATGCTCCACCACAACATGGAGGACAGGACGCTTATTAATAAAACGTGACATTGTCTATATAGAATGAAAATAATAGATGTTAGGTATGGACACAGATTTCCAGATATGACAAGATTTTCAGTCTTGTATGAGATCATGAAAAAAGCGAGTGTGATCCTCAAATTTTGGTGGGAATTTAAATAGAAGTAACACTAAGAAATCGACGGGCAGTGACCTTTGGAGTGGGTTTTTCCCTGTCACTGTGACAGCTGGACTTGGGTCCTACAAAACATGCTTCCTGTTTGAGAATAGAGAATACACACTATGATTTTCAGGGGCAGACTGGGGGAGTAATTTCTTTTTGTTTGCTTTCACCATGTTGACAACCTGCTGCAGGTATCCTGTTGATGTTTTTTGATGGTGACATCACTCCATTGTTATATTGTTTCAATCCTGGCATTGCTGCAACACATACCTCATTGCAGTGGGGTAGGCAGTGGAAGGAAACATGACATTTACAGTATGTTGACATATTGCAGAACTGAAAGCCAAATTCAAAAAGCCTTAATTTCTTCTCTGTCAGATGGAGGGGTCTGGAAGTCCTCGCTTCAGGAAACTCCATTTCCCAGTGGGTCTGTGGATCAACTCGCCCAGGAAACACTTTGCCAAGCTAGGTGGTCGCTGGCCCAGCGCCGTCTCTGTCAAGTCAGTCTGAAGTTCTCACATTTTCTTCCTGTTTTGCTTCTATAACACACATATTTTGCCTTAGGTTAAACAACTCTCACGCCAGTTATTGTTTAGTTAGAGTTCAGTGGCTGATAAGTTTTGATGAATGAACAGTTTATGTACTGATTTCATCTTATCTTACTTCCACTGTCATTAGTATCCTTTCAACCTTGTAACCTTTCCCTGTTTTATTTTAGTCCTTGTTGTTTGTCAGACATAATTCACAGCTGACTGGTCCCTTCCTTTCTCCTTCCTCTCCCCTCCATTTGTCTTCCCCTCCTCTGTTGTTACCAGGTCGACCACCAGCTCTGACGCAGCCTCCCTCCACGAGGCCCCTTCTGCTCCTTCCTCTTCCCTTTCTAACTCCACCCCCTCGCTGGCTTCCCCTACCCCATCCCCGTCTCCCTCTCCGGCCTTCCTCAGGCCGCGGCCTGCTGGGTCCCAGTCTCGCACAAAGCGCCTTTCCCACCTCTTTCTGCGGGGGCGCTCCAACAGCGACCGGGACCGGGCGGTGGGGGAGAGGGAGAGAGAAGTTTGGGCTCACTCAGCTGCCCCCTCCTCCCACCACTACTTGCCCCCTGCCTCTTCCTCTGCCCCAGGCCTGATCAAGATCTACGGGGATGCCCTGTCCAGTGGAGCCAACTATCGCTCCCTGCTGGCCAACATCCACTGTACAGCCAGGCAACTCATCGCCCAGGTCATCACTCGCTACACTGAGAGAGAGAGGGAGGAAACGGATGTCGCAGGTATGAGAGTGGCAGATTTTCTCTCATTTGGACCTCTGCTGCAATCCATTACCTAGAATTGTTTGCTCAAAAATTTTAACCAATTGGGAATGACTTAATATAAACATAAACAGCGGTGTTATGGAAAAATAATTACCCCTCCCCTCTTCCTCCCTTCCTTCATTACCTTCTAGTTCTCCAGAAACACAGCCGAGACTTCTTCCTGTTGTGTGATGTCATTGGAAAGCCATCAACGGCCAGATGGAGCTGAAGTGGAGACAGAGTGCAGGAATTCTGTTGCCCCATGAGATATCCCCTCTTGTTGGCTGGACATGGCGGCCAAAGGAGGCGGATTTAGTGGCTTTGAAGTCAAGGAAGGAAGACTATGAGAAGAGAGAGAGAGAGAGAAGGAGGGAGGGAGAGAACCTGCCAGGCGTATGTTTAAGGCCCAACAGACAGGTACTGCATCGACTCATTTAAGAGCGCTGGGTCAAACTGACCAATAGCGGTGTCTATATGGACAGGTGCGCTAGCGGGCGGGCAGGATGTCATCAGGTGGTGGGCCAGAGGAGGCGAAGGTGTGATGGAAGGAACCACAGACTCAGGAGGGCATCAGCGACATGAACCTGAGTCTGCCCAGCGTCATGGGGCAGCCATGTCAGCAGCGACCCGTGGCTCTGGCAGCCCGGCCTAACAACAGGGAATTGGGACGGAACATTGTGGCGCGATCAACCCACAGCCAGGAGAGAGTAAAGTAGATGATGTGGTGAACTGAATTAACAGTGCATTTTCTCTCTAATCATCATGTCTTAACCTGCTATTTCAGATTAGGGCATCAAAAGCTGTGAGGCAAAGGTTGGATGGACAAACCAGCCAACCGAGATGAGAAGAGATTGCTCCAGCTGCGACCACAGAGTGATGTCACAAGTTTGATCCTTCACCCACAGACCGGCCCTACTTCCTCTTGCTGCAGGAGTTACGATCAGAGCAAGGCAAGACATGCTGACAACAGATGATATCACGCAGCACAATACTCTGACAACACCCACACACACGTCGCTCATAAACACATGAACACACACACACATGCGCACACACTGTACGTGTGCTTTCGAACAAATTACGCCACTTTAATGTGCACATGAAGGCATGTTGTAGAGAGGTTGTGAGGAGGGGCACAGCGTTACCTGAGCAAACATCTGCTTCACCTGCATGTCTAGCAATATACATACCATCGGGTTTCATCCCTCTACAAGCCTCCCATTCAGCATCTGGCAAAACAGCCTCTTTAGCAGCACAATGCCTCAACAATTTCTCCTCCAAGCACAAAGCCTCTGTGGTAAAATGCTCCATCTCACACAATATTACCTCACAGATACTCCATTAGCAGCAAACTGTGACACACTTCATACCTTGTACTCCTTCTGTTAGACTTAACATCTGATGGAGAGTTGATATAAACCACACCATAAAGATAACGAGGCCTCCTGACTCTCTGCCCACTCCTCCACTGTGTGTTTTGTTTTAGGATTTTGTTTTGTACATCATGGCGGGACATACGCGTAGCTGTTTGGAAGAAAGCTACAATGAGAGAGAGAAGGATAGAGAGAGAGAGGAAAAGACCTCAGAAGGTGGACGCAGTTCCTCTCCTGGCTAGACATTTTATTGGTGAGAAGAAGTTCCAGCTGTTCCCGAACCCTGCGGACAAGGTACCCCAACAATGCTGGCTCAGAGCTCCTTGGTGCACTCCAACAGGGTGTCAACAAAATTCAAAACTGGAGAAGTTATACTGTGCTTTCTCACTGTGGCGACTTAAAGAACTAAGACCATTCTTGCAGTGTTTGATATATTCTGTCCTAGATTATCTATTTGTCCCAGCTCTGATAGAGGCCCTTGAAGTGGTGATCACACAATGGGTAGCCACTTTACAGAACAGTCCTGACCTGGGGATGTGATTGGTCTCGGGAACCCTTCCTTTTCCTGTACCGTGACCAGCGTGTCACGGCTCCACTGTAGCACTAACCCCTGCTGCAGCAGGCTGATGCCTCCACCACATGCTGCCTCAAGGGCTGTTTGAGTTGAACGAGGAAGCTCTGAGGCAGTACCTGGGATCAACTGAGGCGGTTTGAGTTATCCCGTCATGAGATGCCTTGTACAGGTGAGACCGGGCAGAAAATGAACCCGATATAGCTCCATAATAACTGTATAGCAAGTGTCATTGACGTCACCTGATGACGCGCCTTATGTTTTATCCCTCAAGCTACAGGGAGATAATCTCCAAAATTCCTCTCGGACTCTGGTGGGTGGGCCTTTTGGCTCCTGTATCTCACCAATAATCATGATAGATCACGCCTCTAAACACCTGGACCCTGCACTCCCCACAGATATTACTCAAGTCAGCCCAGTCTAATTAAAAGAAATTGTCTGGGTAGGTTTAAAAAAGAAAAAGCAACAGCTAGAATGTTGATGTATGTCCTTAAGGTTAGGGTTAGATTCTCATTTCATATAATCTTGCTGTTAATTCTACAAATGCGCAACATTTTAGGATATTTTAATGCCTTTATCAAAACATCTTCAACAATACTGAATCCGGCCATGCTAAGAGCTCTCTGAGGCTGTATTATTTCAATTAAGACAAAGCTGCAAAAGTAGCTCAGCACATAAAACATGACATATGTTATGATATGTTTAAATAAAAGTGATAAAATATCTCAGAGATAGTCAAGACTAAGTTCATCCATGATAGTGACACCGTCTTTTGGCATAGTGTTGAATGGCCACAACCACACTTAAAACAAATTTGGCAGGAGAAACATGGGTGGTAAGATTGAGATTGCCACGTTCAGTCAGACAGAAAAACCAGCAGACAGACATACCTTCATTGTGTACCTTTAGGTTGTGGACAGGGCGAGATGAGCTGATGTCACTTCCCTCCTGCTGGAAAATGTGCTGTAATTGTGTCCTGGCACAGGGCGCTCTGCTCCCCTCCTCCACCCCACACTTTAAGCCAAAATAATATCTCCCTCTCTTCTGTATAACTCTCTTTGGGATAGCATTAAAGGTGGGATAACATCCCATAAAAAGTAAACGACACTTTCTTCTACGTCATGTTTCACCTCTGTTTAGAGATCTTACCACTGATGATTCATGATACATTTGTGCTTGTGCTATTATGTCTTTAGTAAATTTTGTGGGTGGTGGTGCATTGTAACAAAGTGATGTCGATAAACCGAAGCATTGTTGAGTAATAATAACCAATATTTTTGTCATGATATGATTGTGTTTTCTTTTTAAAACACAAACAAAACACTGACAGAGATATTCTGATATTTTACAGCTAACATAACTCTGACACTGCATGAAATAATGTCCAGGTTCTGAGCAGGAGGGTGAGATAAAGCGGCAAACGTCCAGAAGGCATGTGGTCTTCATGCTCGAGCCCTGATGTACCAGATTAATAAGCGCCTGGAGCTCGCCGCTTCTTCGGGTCAAGTTGAAACCATGGAGAAAGGAGGTTTGAAGGTGGGAGTAATTGGCTAAGAAAAACCTTTAACAGCTGTAACAGTTCAATAAATTACAGGAGTTTGGCAGTATTGGACACAGAAATTAAAGAGGACACAAAGTCTTTAATTTGTATGGCTATCTAATAATGGTTTCTTTAAAGCCCCGAGGATCAGTCTTGACAGCTGACATGGACACCTGCTCAGAGGCTCTGGCACAGCTGGATGATGTCATTATACACCAACACCGGCAGTGTGTGTATCACCTCACTGGTATATAAGGCAAAAAGCACAAATCCATACTAAATCCATACTAATTCTAATTCTATAAGTGTAAATCAACACACACGAAATGACACAGTGCGTGTGAGGCTGACCAAACTGCAACTTCCGGCTACTGCAAGAATCTTTACAAGAGACAGCAAAATGTCTTGAAAAATGACTTAATACTTATTTCTATTGTTTACCAAGATCTGGATTCTGGAGCTGTCTACCACCCACCATTTATTTTAATTTTTCAGCTGTGAGCATCTCTTCCATTTTCCTTGTGCTTTGCATTGTGGGAGAACAGTGTGTATCATAGCATGCTCAAAAAATTGACTGTTCAATGCACATACTGTCTCTGGTTTGGTATGCTTCGTGTATGAAATTTTCAGTGTAACACATACTACATGCTGAAAACATGCTTAGAATGAGCATGAATATGTGACTTAATCTACAGCCATGTTAAAGCTGATATGTTCCTAATAACAGTGCCAACATGCTAATGCGTAATACACTATTGCAATGATTAGCAGTGTGTTAGCATACTAACATTTGCTAATTACCACTACACAATACAGCGAAGGCCATACACCTGAGAATTCATCCTCGAGCAGGTAACAGACTCTTAATGTACCAAATGTCGGAAACAATCAATTCCAGCTGTTGTTGAGATATTTTAGTCTTAACCACAAATGCCAACCTCCTTGGAAGGCACTAGAGGAAAAGTCAGTAGGATTCATCCTCTGGGGATTATGAAAAAAAATTTCATTGCAGCCAACCCAGTTTTGTTGAAACATTTCAGTCGGACAAAATAGACTGGATCAACCAACAGACAGACTGACTTTGTCATCCTGCCACTAAATGATCATCCTCCCATCTGTCATTCCAGCAAACCATTTTATTTATCTATTTTTAAACATAAATTAACTCAAGTTTCCCTGTCTCTCTGTCCACAAGAGCCCTGTACTCACCACTTTAGCATTGCGGACACCAATAGCTTCTAGTGAGGACAAAGAAAGGAAAAGGATGGGAGAGGCTGGGGGTGCGGAGAGAAGAAAAAAAGAGGCGAGAAGGAGAGGTGGATGATGTGTCTGCATTGCTGCTTACACTTAAGGTTGCGGGCTGGAGTGGAGGTGTCGCTACTCCCTCTGCTGCTGTCGCGGGAGGCGTGTCATCCCATCTCACCTCCCAAACCGGCTACCTCTTCTTCTTCACCAGCACCTCCCTGCTCAACACACTTTGCTGGAGAGAGGTGAGAGGGCTAAAAGCCACCAGCGTCCTCTTACTGTCACTGACTGAAGCGGGACAATCATGATATAATGCTAAATGCTAAAATAGATCGGCAATCAGCGGTTAACAACATGCTCATCTAAAGGTTCGTATGGTCATACCATACTAAATAAACTATAGTGGAATATGGACTGAGGAAACAACAGATGATAAAGTTCTCTCTTAGATAACAGAATAATCTACTACCTTATTTTTTTTAAAACAGAATTCTTTTCTATTTACATCTTTTGTTTCATTCTGTTCCTTTCCTCATCCACTTCCTTCTTTTTTCCGTGGACTGTTTTCATGGTCCAAGCCAGTTGAATCAGAACAAACTTAGACCTGGTTCTGGACTGGTTACAAAAAGCGGGATTAGGAGACATTGCTTCTGAGTTTTGAAGAAACTAGCAAATGCAGTCAACTTCCTGTGTATTCCCAAGAGACTCGACTTATCCAGAATGCTTTAGCTACATGTTCAGTATGGCGACTCAAACTCCACTAGAATATCAACCAGCATTTGGCATTGTCTCCCCGTCGTCCTGGACCAGGTCTACCACAGGAGGACCACGCCTTGTTAAGCCTGGCAGCTACACCCACCTGCCACTCATTACCACAAGCTACAGGACCAACAGAGCCCACCAGGATCTGGGCCCCTCCATGGCGGGCCACAGAGCTAAGTGGAGAGTAAAACAAGCTACCGTACTATAGCAATACACAGACCAAATGATTGTCTGCCAAGTCAGTTGTTTGTAATCATTTTCTCATCTTTTAGACATCTTTGAGCTTCTGGACCATCACTCCTCTTATCCTGGAAATGAGACACCACATATCCCAGCCTCCTCCCAGCCAATCCCAAGCCCTGAGAGCTCCAAAGAGTATCACGTCTCAGCACCTTCTTGTGGGGACTCGACCAGAGACCAGGCTCCCAGCGAATCAGAGACTTCGCTCTGAGGAAGCCATATTTGTCTCCATTAACCAGGTAAAAGGTTATACCAGAGAGACAAACTGCAAACCACAGAAAATACAAACTGGACTTTGTTTTTCTGCATTTTGGTGTAGTTGTTGTTTTTCCCCTGACATTTCCATATCAGTTCCATTTATTCACTTAGATATTTCACGAGTAAGACAAATGTATTGGCTTTGGTATGTCTTTATAGGTTAAAGCAGGGAAGTAGACCCCAGGTGCACTGGGCCACATAGTGTTCAGCAATGTGACTGTTTGACTTGGCTTCCATGTATGTTTTTAAAGTACTTGTTTTTTAGCAAAAATATAATTTCTAGTCTACAGGACCTACAGTTTCCATGTAATCTTTGACAAGCTTGCCCCAGCAGGGCCCTGGGACTTGGCACTCAGCTTCAACACCAAGGAACATTCACAAGGTGGCGATGCAGGACTCATTCCTTGACGTTAAATGATGAGTGTGCAGGTAGAACTAGCCCATTCGAGGTGATCATACAACTGCATTATCTATGTTCCAAGACACATTCTGTTTCCATAATATGATCATTCTTTACAGAGGTCATGACTCAAGCAGGCAAATGGGGGAACGGTGGCGACCACACACAAGGTTACTATTTGCCTAGGTAGGATGTAAGTATTAAGGTCAGGCTGGTGACTTAACAGTGAGGAAGAGTTTAATTTCCTTTGGTTGATGTGACACACTCAAGTGAATTGTTGGTATGGGGTTTCCTATTTCCATTAATGTGGTATAATGCCTTGGTCTTTAAAAGAAGCCCGGCTCATTAAAGTATAAATTAGCAAGTGGTTCTGTGAACAGCCAGATGGGCGATATCATTACTTGGGTGAAATGATAATAACCGAACTGTCACAATTCTGCCAATATCCAATCCCAATTTCACTGTCTAGTCGAGGCCAGATGTCTTTTGAAAGTTACCACTTTCTTTGTTTTGAGAGTGAAGCTCTATGGCGTCTCGGCAAACACAAGTTATCACTCCTCCTCTGGCGTCCGGCCAAATGACTACCCTTTCTTCCGGTCAACTGGGTAGAATTCGCTACGGTAAAGCTCAAAAACACATAAATCCCGTGAGACCCCCTGCTTACATCATCACTGTAGCCTCGGTTCATATGCCCAATTTCTTACTGTGCTGACATCAAAAAAACATGCCATTGAGAAAGACCGGAACATAGATTATGAATCATGAGGAAAGGGCTCTCTGTGGTTTACATTTATCAATTAAGTGATTGTAATCACTCTCATTTGAAATTCAATGCGGTGTATGAGTGAGAGTGAGGCTGTGTTTGTGTGCTAATTTCAACTTTCCAGTAATGTCATACAGATGTAGTCTGTAGCTTTATAATTAAACACAGATGGGACTCAGACTGGTATAGGTCCACACTGATTGTGATATTACAGTAGTCTGTGATACAATACGGTGACCAATGTCTGAGTACTATTAAGTAACATGTAAGGTTTAGTAAGCATGTGACACACACACGGTTTTCTGTGATCTCAATCACTGACACAGACAAAATGTCATACACACTTTCACTCAGCATTGCGTAGTCATACTCACACATAAAACCCTTTTCTCTGTCTCTCTCACACACACGCATGCAGTACACTAAGTAGGCTTCTTTACCCAGGTGCAGAGTCCCACACCTGTTGTAGCAGCTCTCTGTGATTAGCTCGACACAATTATCACTGGTGGACGGAGGCAGAGGAGGGGTGGGGGTGAAGACAATGGGGCAGTTATTCTCTCCCTATCATCTCCTTCTCTCTCCCCGCTGTCGAGTAATGAAACATTCTTCCCTTCTTCAAAGAGACGGAGTTTCCTACAAAACAGCTGCGTCAGAGGAGAAAAGAGAGGAGGATGAAAAGAAAAGGAGAACAGTAGGGAGGCAAGTGAGCGGTAATGCAGTGCTGCCGGTGCAATTTGATGGGGCCTGATGGTGGCAGTACTCGTATTTTGCACACAGGAGTCATTTTCAGGAACCAGAAAAAAAAAGCCCATGGCTCTCACACTTAACACTAACAGCTCCAACCTGGCAAGGCCTCAGTATCTATTTGTGATCTGGTAACACTTGACCTGATCCCTGCGTCATCGTAAAGCCCGCAGTATAAGGAGGTTTTTCAAGTCATACGTCAGGGGAAAGGACAGAATACGATGACTGTGAGGCCGCTGATGGAGGTGGTGAGACATGTTTTATCAAGAAATCAAGGAGGGGAAAGTGTGAGGGTTTGGGTCCAGTAGTCATCATACCAATTTGGGGAATCTGAACCTTATGCCAGTGGGGACTAGCTTTTTCTGATCCTAATTCCACATGGATGAAGGGCAATATTTTTATGGTCTACAAGAGACACGAGAATGGGTTCTGGTGTTTTGACTCGGACTGAAAATATTTCAGAGACCATTGTGAGACGCATTCACCAGAAGTCAGAAACAGAGGTGAAAAATTGTGCATGGCTCCGGGGCTAGAATCACATGTTGCAGGAAGGAAACAAGGAGCAGGGAAGTCTCGTAGATCACAGACAGACAAAAGACGGACTGGGGGTGCGGAATCTGAATGAGGTTTTGAGATGACTGGAGAGAAAAGGTCCGAGAGGTGCTGGGAGGAAATCCAGTCAGCTGCAGACGGGCGACAGACTGTGGCTGGGAATGGCTGGGAAACTCGTGGATGAAATGGACAGCAGGCCTAAGTATGAGGTGACCTAAAGGCCAGGAGAGAAAAAGCCGTCCTTCCTCAAGGGACAGATCTGTTTTTCTCACAGTTCGTCACCTGAATGTTAGGATACGTAAACACAGCTTTTTTTAGGTGCACATGCATGCTCCTACACACACAAATACACACAGAGCATGCAGGGATATAAGAGCCCTGTGAGGTCGAATCCTCTGGGCTGAGGGTGTCACTGTTAGTGGGACCAATAGCTAAGCCTCACAGTCTCACTGCCTTCAGCCACCACCACCATGGCCTGTACCCACTGCCTTGCCCTGCCCCTGCCTGCCCGACTCTCTCTCCACTGGCAGCTGTCTGTCCTGGCCTGTTGCTGCTGCCATGCTGGCTGTCCAGCGCAGCAGTGCATTATGTGCTTTCAATTTGGGACAGGGCTAGCGCCTGCAATATGGGCTGGTGGTCTTTTCCTCTTTTCCAAAAATGTCCTCATCTACCTTTTCCTCCTTTCCTTCTCTTTCCTCCTGTTTCCTGTCTCTCTCGCTCTCTCATTCTGCGCTCAGTATGTTTCTCTCGGGCGCGGGGCCTGGAGGGCCTGTGGGTGAGGGCCTTATTCCATCAGCCTGGGGCTTCTGTCGAAGCTTGTTCCATTTTAAATCATGGTGTTGACTGAGACAGACCCACATAACTCCCACATAGAGCTATGGGGTTGGGCGGCACAGCGGCGGTAGCAGACTACTTAGCGGCCCGTGTTCAATGTCTGATGGCCATGTTTATTTTTATGTAGCTCTCCTTTGATGGAGCAGAAAAAAGTCTTTTGGGCTTTGTTTCCTTTTCACTGCCAGGTCAGAAATTTTCGCTTCGTGGTTCTGTAGGAAGAATAATGTTGCATATATTACGCTCCCAAAACAGGCTTTTTCCATATTAGTGTCAGGGATGCTCTCTGGGTTTCTGCCTTCCACTGATTCGGCATTGGAGGTGAAGAGGGTGTGGACCGCACCTCAGCTGTCGTTCCCGGAGAATAACGGGGGTGTTCCTGAGTGGGCGTCCCCAGGCCGTTCCTGCACCTAGTGAACCCCTGTCACACACACTCCAAATATGAGGCCTGAGACAGCCTGCAACCATATATATATATATATATATATATATATATATATATATATATGTCCCATTAGTGAGAAACACACACATAAACACATGAAAACACCTTATATAACTTAGCTTCTTTGGAAGCTCCACCTCAATATCAGTCGTCCAAACTTCCAGGGGTTCTTTTTAATGGAGTTACCAAAGAGAGAGAAAAAAGTACCTCTCCTTCTTGTCTGCCTGTGCCTTTCACCTCACTTCAAAACTCCCACCTTTCACCTTGTATCAGCTGCTTCCGGATGGGTCGGCGGGCGCACTAAGAATCATTATGTGAGGTTTTGACCTAAACAGGCGGCGAGAGAATAGTGGATCAATTCTGTAGCTTCAATTTGTCCTGTACAACCTGCCATAAGTACAAGTAAAATCTCATGTATTACTCTCATGCATTGTTCTGCACCCTCCATCTCTGTATCTCCTTTACAATGTTGATCTGACCGGGAAGAAGTGTTCTCGGGTGGCGACTTACAGGTTCGCTTTGTCATGCAAGAATGCTTTTTGCTGAAGATTAATTAGTGCGTAGCTTTTCGAGGAGGAAAGCCCAGGTGTGGCTGGGAATATTATCTATCTCGATTCTATTGTTGTAATTGTGAGCCTTTGCTGTGATCATGATATTATAGGAATATGAATCATTGTCATACAAGATACAAGACATACCCAGGACTTAAATGGATAATGTTTAATTTCCTTCCAGGTTGTAAGTTATTTATAGTCTGAATACAGAAAGATTAGGTTTGGCCAGATAGGAACAATAAGCACACATGCAAACACATACACACACCAGCATACATGGCGATAGATCACCATCGACACTACTCCTATATTTCTTGTCTTTCATTGAAGATGAATAGAAACCATGCAGAGAAAGGATTGTTTATACTTTACCTCTCCATATCCAACTATCCTTTTATGTTCTAACACATTAGACATGTTTCTGGCCTCCCTGTATTCCATGAGGTATGTGCTTCTCACAGATGAAGACTATCGCTGATCTTAATCCAGGAAACAGGGGAAAGCGGTGTGTGTGTGGAGACTACACCGGTGGTAAGTAACAATACCTCCTGGTGCAATTGCAGCTCAAAGCAATTACCGACAGCTGCCCCAAGAATCAACCCCAACCAGACTAAAAGGGGATGTAGACTTACGTATTAGCAGACACTGATGCTGGAGTCAGATTTAGTAGGTCACTACAGAGGGAAGCTAATCTGGATCAGTGTTTGGCAATGTTGTGTTTGCTGCTCAAACTGAGCAGAAAGCACAGATGGCACAGTGTGGAGACAGTAGAAAAGCCGGTGGGTGAGTCAAGAGTGCTGTCAGTCAGAGCCCAAAGTTCACCAGCTAAAATCTGCCATAAGTGTGTGTGTGTGTGTGTATGTGTGTGTGTGTGCGTTGCTTCCCACTCCTGTCACCCAATCAGGGGCTGATTAAAGGGGTTCACACCTTTCTATGGCTACGCCCCTGTCTCTGCATCTCTTCCCTGTCCCACAGTTGTGTCCTTGCTCTCGCCCAACACCTTCAGACTGGTGATGGCCTGTTTGATCTTTGGCTACCTGCTTTGTTGAATTCTCTCCTCCATGGCATCACTTTGTTTTCCACAGTCCCACCTCTATCTCAACTCACATTAACTCTCTTCTCCCACATTGACCCTCACCTATCTCTGTCCAGTCATCCCAACCCTCCCATCCCCTCCCTCTCATGTCACCACTCCATCCTCATCATCACTCTCAGCTTCCCTAGGATGACCACTGCCACTGTGTTTATTGTCACAAGTGTCAAACCTAGGGCCTACGTCCGTCCAGCCATCCGGTCCCATCCCTTCCCACCATGCTCTTTGTCGTCATCCCCTTCATTTCTCCCTAGTGATTGTCCATGTGCCTGTTGTTTCTGGGCTTTTAGTGCGGTCTGCTGCGAGGAATTTCCTTCTTATCGCTCACTGGGCCATTCCTTGCATTCCTGGCATGCTTCCAGGCACTACCGGGGGTCCGGCCAGATGCGAGGCGTCTGTAATACAAGGCAGACGCCGAGGCCAACGACACCATTCATGCATCCAGCGGCGACCCCCCTGATGAGGATGGACAATGCGATTGAGGATGAGGAGCCAGGGGGAGAAAAAGGGAGGAGGAGGAGACATAAAAAAGACAATGACGGCTTTGGGCGTAGTGGTAATGTGTGTGACGTGTGCCAAAAATAGAACATTCTGGATGAACAGTTCTGAGTCCCATGACTCACAGGCTGTTATTGATAAAAGAAGACATGTAAAGGTATTTAAATATCTCGACAGAACGGTTTAATAATTAGGAACAGGGGTCAAAGTGCACATAAACTTGTTGGGAACAAGAATAGAGTAGTTAGAATAACTTCACATGTCATTCTCTTGGTCACAGCCTTCCCATGATAAAGGTGGTTCTCTAACTGCATAACCAAAAAGCTTTGTGAGCTACAATGAACAAAGGTCAAGAAATAAAACTGAAGAGACGGTGGGGTTGTGACAGGTGGTGCAGATGTACAAATGTGATGGCACGTCAGACAGAGATAGTGATAATGAGCTGGTTAAGAAAGAATGCCCACTTAAACATATCACTTCCATATCTTTCTCTCACACCTATTCCCAGAGATAAGATATTCCCAAGAAGTATGAGGATAGATGGTTCAGTTTATAAGAAACATTTACAGTAAATGTTTCTTTCTGCAGAAGAATGCAAAAAAACCCCAAAATGCAAAGCGACAACAACTGCAGAAATTTCAATCTAAAAAGGGACAGTGTATCTTCTGTGCCGTGTTTGCACCTTTAAGTCAGTCACTTTGTTAAAGTTGACATTTCAGTGAACTGGTCCCTGCCTCCCTCCCTGTGCGGGTCAAAGCTAGCCTACTTTGAAATGTGGAGAGTCTTTTTGATTTCAAACATTTTTCAACACTCTGCCTCCAGGCTGTTGTGCTCGAGCTGCCGCAACCCGCGTCCGTATACGCTGCCAAAACATAAACAGTGACAACGGATATAAATTTCCTTTCCTGTGTTCAGTTATGATGAAATTTACACACTCTGCGGGCTGACGCACAGGAAGTGGTCGGCGGAACGACGGTAGAATCAATACAGCTGCCCCATGAGCTCTGTTATAAGTTGTGTTATCTGCTATCATTGTTGTGGGAGGTTGATTTATGATTGTCAGCGTGTAATGAGCGTTAAATTAATGAATGGCCCGGGGTGAAGGGGCCTGAAGTGCGTCAGCATTCAAAGAAGGCAATGTCAGGTTAAAGGGGGTGGTGGGTTATAAATTGTTTTAAATAACAGGGGGTCTAATACGTAAGCATGTGTGTGTTTGTGCACGTTTGTTTGTGTGCGTCTGTGTCCATCCGTCTGCAAAAGGGCAGCCTCCCACCCCTCCATGTGACTGAGGTCACGTCACGTTGACAGAGTCACTCTGTAGGGCAAACAGCGACGTCACACAAGTCCTCTTCCTTTTGTCTTCCCTCTCACTCTTTCCCGTCGTCTCTCCTAGCCCCCGCTGCCCCCTTACACACACTCACCCCTCCCCGTTTCCCCTGAGTGTTTGTCAGCAGCTCTCAGCTTCCGTAGAATAACACGACAGTGGGGCTCAATGTGTGGCTGACGCAGACGCGCGGCGCGCCGGCAAGTAGTGGTCAGCCCCGATACAGTATACATCACTCACAGACAAAAACACAGATGTAGTAACTCACCGCAAAAAACACGGTGCGAGACTCACAAAGGGACGGAGAGTGCCCAAGTAATGTCTCCGGGGTGACTACTCTGCACGGTGAGGAATGCACCAAAACCAAAAATAGGATCTTCACTTTCACTCTCCTGTTTTTAATCCTCTTTTCTTAAAAAAAAGTGTTTATAGGAGGGGTCACTGGGGCAGAGATACTGCAGCCAGGTGATAAAAGAGGCTGTTTACATGCACATCGTGTTCGATTACACATGCTGACTGCTTCAGCTTGTATTGTTTATACTGTTGATCCTACTGCACACCAGACACCAGAGAAAACAGAGAGGCCAGGAGGCGACGGGATGTGAAGTGGAAGCGAGAGGAGTGTGTGTGTGTGTGTGTGTGTGTGTGTGTGTATGAAAGAAAAGGAAGAGGAGCAAGGAAGCACTTTGAAATGGAGAACGAGATGAGGGGAGAGCGAAAGAGAGAAAAAGAGAGAGGGGGATGCAGACAGGACACGCAATGACAGGGGAGGAAAGAATGTTTAGGGCGACTGAGAATGGCAGGGAGAGGAGCGGGGAGGGAGCTCTGAGACACGGGGCACGGGTTCTCCAGTGTATTAACACCAGTCTGAGATGGAGGGAGCGAAGCAGGGGTAGATGGAAAGAGTGTTTGCACAGTAAAAAGTTCCTTTTGCGTGGTATACACACACCGCACCCCAAACACACACACACTCAGCAACCCCCTCCCACCCCCCTCTCTCTCCTTCCTCTTCTTCTTCTCACACTCTGTCTGTGACCTGTTGCTTCAACAAGTTCATTCAGAGATTTCAGAGCAGGTGAACGACGCAGAGTCAGTTTTCTTGGGGAGGGCTCTCACTCTCACTGTTATACATGCATGTACACACACACACACACACACACACACACACACATATATATACTGTACTGTGATTTGTCACATACCATAGACCTCGGCTTTGACTAAACAACCCTGGTAAATGTGTGTTTAATAGAGGCTGATTCAAACGTGCACTGACACTGTAGCTTTCGTGCTCTCCTTTCATCACCATCCTGCCCATGAGGCAGGCTAATGGAGGAGAGAGACCACTAGTTGCTGCATGGTTGGTGTCGCCCTTTGTGGTGTAATTAAAAGGCAAAGCAGCAGACTGCACAACAGCTATATCTGTCTTGAGCGGGCATCGCCTTGCACGGAAAGGAACAGTGTTGTGATCCACAGGTGTAGAAGTGTGTGTGTGTGTGTGTGTGTGTGGCGGGGGGGGTCTTTGTCATATATCAATTTTAAAGAGGACAGCATGATCTTCTGACAGAGAAAAGAAAGTCAGAAGCGTCCTTTGCCTGATGACTGCAACCTCAGCCTCCACCTCCTGGCGTATGTTCCCCACCCCGGGCTCTGCTTTTCCTTGCTCTCAGCGTGGGTTGAGTATAAGGGGAGGGAGATGACTAGGGCAGGTGGTATAAGGAGTTAGAGTGGGTTACCATGACAATTCTCCAGATAGCAGCCCCGCCAGACTCCGCACTTGGCAGCAAAGCAGGAGAGACTAAATGATGATGCTGGTGGAGAGGGGAAGAGGGGTGGGGGTGTGAGAGAACAGAGTGTCCTGTTATAGGAGTAAATATTAACAGTAATAGGTAGGGACCTTTGGTTTCACTGACAATCTGTGTTTTGTTTTCGGGCCCTACTGGGGAATTCCCTGGAGGAAATGAGGTGCGTATAAAATGATGAATTATTACACTCCTTCTCCCTTAGTCCTTTTACCATCGTGGCGGTGTGCGTCACGGCCAACTCTGAGGCTGTTTACATATTATTGACTCTGAGGTAAGCAGAACATGAGACAACTAAAATCCAAAGACTGCTTTATCACCCTGGACATGAAATTAACCACGGCAATAAAGCATTTACAGGAAAATAACAACATCGGGGCCAGGCTGATTTGGTACGCTGCTACGTCAGACCATAACTAATCATACTAAAGTAAACAAGTGAATTAAAAAATCTGTGAAATGATTCTCAAAACCAACATGGACAATAGCTCACGAAAAGTATTACACAAATGCTCAAAAGAAATTTTTAAAGGCAGCAGCTGGTGGATGAATTGAGCAGCGCAATGGATTAACTGGCGAAAAAAAAAAAAGGAAGGTGAGAGGTGTGGGCATTCAAATGATTTGAAGCCTGCGCATGTCCATGGTCATACCGTGGCACTGACTAGTGTAAAAAAGCATGACTGAATTTTGAGTGGAAAGCTTGTGTGATGTAAAGTTTGTCTGGCAGCAGGCCGGCTGGCATGTCTGGAGTTCCCCTTCCCTCTCTGATAATACTTTGATTAGTGGTGTCTCTTGGCTTCTCCTCATGGTGGTTCCACACCGTTGGTGATGTAATGGGTAGCATATGAAGGCCACACACAAACACACACACACACACACGCAGGCAGCGCTCGCACAGCAACACTGATGCTCATGCATGTTATACAGACACCCGCACTTATACTACCGCATGCCCATAATTACACACATATACTGTACGCACACCCATTTACACAAACCCTGGATTCCCCCTTTTCCAACAGGCATGCGCCAGTGTGTGCTCGTTCTCACACACATGCAAAAACAAAAGTCTAAACAAAGATACCTAACCTCTTTTTTGTTTTTATGTCGCTCCCTGACATCTACGCACGTTACTACGCTTTTTACGCATGCAAGGGCAGCCACGCCCGGCCGATTGTCACTTAGTGTATGAGTAGTCAGGCTGGCGGATGGCCTAACAGAGGCTGTGGCTAGAACCACCCAGGAGACCCCCATCATGAGAGGCAGCCCAGAGAGGAGCGAGGGAGGTGACTAACTTCACTCTTCTTTTCTTCTCTCCCCAGCTGTGTCTTCAAACGACCCTTTGATGGGAAATTAAAAAGGCAGTGTGTCAATATCTCCCCTCGTCCAACACTCATCCATTTCCTCTCCTTCCTTTCTTCTGTTTTCTTACTCTGTTGACCCGAAAACGAGCGTAACCCTCTTTTTCAACCACAACAACCCAGGCACACTCGCTGCCACCAGGGCCCTCATCATTTGGAGGGTGTTTGTGTTTGTCTGTAGGCCCACCACGGACTGTAGCAGCTCTGTGTGTATCGTGCATGGTGTGCGCATACAGGGCCCACCACTAATTATTTTCTTTCATGAGTGTATGTGTCTGTGAATGAGGTCTCCTAATCTCACCCAGACTCAGAAACTTTCTTCCTTTTCCCTGGTCTCTCTCTCTCTTTTTCTGTATGTGTGTGTGTGTGTTTGTATGGCTCCCCCTGATGGCAGTATGTGTACAGTGTGATGCCTAACTGGCCTTCTCCATGAAGTGCTGCAGGCTTATTTGCCCTTTGCAACAGTAGGCCACGCTTACTACACCCTGACCAGTATTTCAGGCTGCCATGCTCTCACGTGTGTGTGTGTGTTTGTGTTTGTGTTTGTGAAAGAGAAACATGCAGAGAGTGTGAAATCATGTTGGTGTGTGCGTATGTTCCTGCATGTATCGGCAGGATGTTCTTCTGCCACTGATATTGACGTGGCCTGTGTGTGTGTGTGTGTGTGTGTGTGTGTGTGTGTGTGTGTGAGCATCCGTGCGCCTGCTTTGTGCGTGCGCGTCTGACCCCATCAACCCCACCCCGCCACCCCTAAAACTGTGTGTCTGTGCTAATGTCCTGCAGTGTGGACAGTATGTGTGCGTGTGTGTGTGTGTCCGCTCACTGTTTCTATGCAACACTTTCAGAGGCCCCTTCTGGTCTGGACAACACCTCTCTCTCTCTCTCTCTCCCTCTCCTGCTCCTGCTCCTATCCGTCTCTCACTCCTCACTCTTTCCTTCACCCTGGAGAAGGAGAGAGAAGTAGAGAAAAAAAAGGGAGAGAGAGAGAAGGAGGTGGTGGGGTGGGGGTGAGAGGAGGGGGTAGTGGAAATAACAGGCTGCTGTCTCAGGAGGGGCTCTGAAAAAAGAGAGAGCAAAGGGTAGAAAGAAGGGGAGAAATATGGAAAGGTGTTTGCCCTGCGTATTAACCATAATACAGGGAATGTGGCGCGTGTCGCCTAAAAGAGCCCCTGCCATAAATTGTATAACACGAGCTGAAACACACTTGCTGTGACATTTCACCCTTGAAACACGGTACAAAACACCGGCAGGCAGAGTAAAAAAAAAAGAAAAGGACAGGTAAAACTAGAGCTCCAAAAGATACATGGTTACACGAGATATACTGATACACATGAAAACAATGGGCTTTTTAAAACGTCTGCAGTGATAGAGAGAGAGAGGGAGCGAGAGAGAGAGAGGGGGGAAGAGATTTGGAGATGGAAGATAAAAAATTGAATGGGACTGATTGAGGTGGCAGAGTGCGACGGAGGAAGTGGAGCGGGACGGGACGGAGAAAACAGTAGAGGAAAGAAAAACGAAAAAACAACGGAACATTTTTTAAAGGATTTCGCAAAGGGAGACAGGCAGGGGAGGAGGAGAAGAGAGGAGGGAGAGAGAGGGAGAGAGAGAGAGAGAGAGCGTGTGTCTCTCTGTGTGTGTGTGTGTGTGTGTTTTTATGAATGAAGTGAGTCACTGCCGATGTGTCATAGGCCCGACGTCTTTATAAAGGAAGTTTTAAACAAGCCTAAACACTTCACTGCGCGCAAAAATTGGACTTACCACACTCGCATCCCTCTCTCTGCATTGCAGTTGCCTCTCTCTCTCTCTCCCTCTCAAACTGTGTAAGTCTCTCTCTGCAACCAGCCTCCTCAAGACTGAGGGCTCTGAAAATCTCAAAACTTTTTATTTTTTTGCTTAGACAGAAGGGTTTGACGAGGTTTTGACTTCTTTATTTTTTTCCTCTCCTCTTCTTCACTTTCTCTCTCCTAGTGCTCAGCCATCACTCTGCTCTCTCTCATTGTTCTCTCTGACAACTTTCCTCCTGCTCTCGTGACTGAAATTTTGAAGAAGAAGAACCGGAGCACGTGACAATTTCCGGAGTTCAATTTGTTATTAATTTTCTATTTATTTTGTTGTATACGTTTGTCTGCTGGAACTCCCTATCTCTTGGACCCAACCAATATAAATGTAAGTAGATTGTATGAGTGTTTTTATTTAATTGCTCTATGTGTTAATTATCACTTCTTTTTCCAGCTCTTTTCCTTCATCATTCCAATATTTTTCTAAATTGTGGGTGTATATGACGTTTATGTGACTGTTAACAGCTATTTTATCATCCTATACGGACACTAAATAATTTATTTACAGGTTAGGATTCTAAACAACTGACTCAACTTGATGGCACTGGTTATTGACTTGCAGTATGGACAACTTTTTTTCCTAGACTGTTTAAAAGTTACACCAGGACAGAGCTCAGATATCTACAGTGTTATTTTGGCTCCAATTCTTGTGGTTTGCCTGTAATTATCAAGCATTCATGTTCCAACACCACTGCTGGTTCCTTTTAATACTTAGTCTACCTTGTGTTTGAACTTGAAAGGAAAAGAATGAATGAGCTTACTGTTGGGAGTTGACTTGGCTTGGTCTATATAATTTATACCACCAACTCACGTACCTGTCCAGTTGCAGGTGTGACAATCAGCAGCATTCGTTGCGTTGCTTATGGTGAAAGGGTGATGGTGATATTCAGTGTCAGAGCCTGGCTTTTAATGATTTAATGATTTACATTCAGCCTGTGAAAACATGACTCTGACACTGAACCTCTTCAGGATTCCTCTGCCAAGTCTGGAGCTATTGTTTCTATTATGGTGCAATATCTTCCCCCTGGAACTGACAGCCGTGGCCTGAGGTCATTATCATTATGGCGAGATGACAGCGCCTCTCCACTAATTGCTTCCGTTTTGTTCTGCCTCTACAGTGCTGCTCGACTCCTCCTCATCTCTCCTCTTCTCGCTGCTATTGGCTCAGCTGCCTGTGTTCACGTCTGCCTCTCCAGTGCCACAGCGGCGGCCCAGTGACATGGATAAACTGTCCAATCAGACGAGAAATCTAATGAAGCTCACCCAAGAACTGCTGGTAAGTGAAGATGTCATCATGACAATGACCAGTCTTAGCTATTGATTGGAGGAGAGGCTAATGAAGCCCCTAGCCATTCTATGCTAATTGAATTGTTAGTGTGAGGGGAGGGTGGAAGAGGATGCTGGTCAATGCACCACAACCTGCCTTCACTGATCTTTCCCTAATTGGATTTTGGTGCTAATGTTACCTTGCAGTTTGAGGTAACACTTGCATTTCAAACTACTCCAACTTTGCATCACGCACTGTAGTGGAAACACTGTTTGGCTATGCTATACTCGGTTTGCTCTGGACTTCAGTCTGACTTAAGCTGCTTTCATTGATGACAGACTGGCTGGAGTCCATCTGCATGCTTAGATCAGGGCAGCAAAAGCCTCAGGGGAGATTTGACTGAGTGATCTCACTTTTAATCCACACTGGACTCCAAAGGGAGGGGAGGTCTGACTCAGCAACCTCCTGGTCTGCCTGGTCACCTGACTTGTGGCAGTGGCACGAAGACTGGTGGCCAGGCCAGTGCCTTCATCCATACCAGCGAATGTGCAATGAAATTAACATCAAGTGTCATGAAATTAAGGAGAATAAACGCCTCGTTTACAGCAATGGTGGGACAGAGAAACAAAACATAAAGTTCTAGGAATCAGTTTAATAACTTGCATGAAGATGAATTCAGAATTACATATTAACACCGTCTGTACATCCAACTAAGGCCGAACTGCCAAAAATAGTGTCTGCAAAATGACAGCAAAGTATATGACATGCCTGTTTACATAGAAACATGTTTATGTTCTGTGGTTAGACTGTGGAAGTGTGAATAGAGTTGGAGATGGGGTTTTTTCTATGAAATGTGAATCACTTGCATGTACCGTACTGACAACTCTGGCCCGAAATCTTATTTTGTTGACAGTCAAGTGGGTAGGAAAATCAGATTTGAGGACTCGGCCAAGATTTGGCTCCAGCTGGTGATTGTGTATCAACACCGTGTTTTAACAGGTGAAAAAAAAAGCTGGATCATATCTCTGGATCTCTGGTTACACCTGACTGATCTTGAGTCCATTTTTGCATTATGCAAATCTTTAAACTCTTTTGTTCAGGGGATAAAATCAAAAATAGCCACATACTCTCTCTAGTCTTGGCCAGGAGGGACTGTTAAGAAAGTGTGTGTCTGTGTGTGTGAGTGTATGTTCTGTATGTGTATGTGTGTGTGGGTTTGTTGCTTCAAAACAATGGTACAGGACTTTGTGTAGCAGTACTTTAACCTGGGGTCCAGATGTGAAGAAGCAGCATTATTGAGAGGTACTGGGGACAGTATTAGACAGTGTTCAGTAACATGGAAGATTTATTTTTAATTTTTTTTTCCTTATTGTGTGGAATTCCACTAAAGGGGACAAAGTTAGGAAAGATAAATAGAATGGGAATCCATGGAAAGTCCCTGCAAAAAAGCAATGAAACTGATGCTTTAAAGAGAGAAAAGTGTGTGTGTGTGTGTGTGTGTGTGTGTGTACACATCGGTCTATATAAGTTTTCCGCCGCGAGTATCTGTGCGAGTGAGTCTATGTGTGTTTGCATGCACACTGTATGGGTGTGAATGTATATACGTCTGCATACATTTGTGTGTATGCATTTTTGTGGTTGTGTGTGCGCTCAAGCTGAGGGCTCTGTAAATAGCCACGGTTGTGTAGGTGCAGTGTTTAGTGTTTTGCTTTCGGTCGCCACAGCAAAGTGACTTGATAAAAATCAAAAAGATTTATCACATTCCAGTATTTGCATTCAGGAAGAAAAAGGCTGGATGCTAAGTTGTGTCGGGTGAGGTCATGATCTACGATGGAGAGAGCAAGAAAAAGGAGGATAAGAGGGAGAATTAAAGGCTGAGAAAGATGGAGCGAAAACCACAAGAGATGAAGAGATCAGAGAGCCAACTAGATGACAAGCCAGCGGTGTATGTGTGTGCATGCATGCACACGTGCATGTGATGTTGCATGTGCTTGTGCACCTGGTTTGAGACAGAGCGAGTGAGAGAGGGAGAGGAGAGGGAAGCAAGGGATGGAAGAGGACAAAAGCAATGGAGACAAAACACAGGATCGCAAACATAAGTGAGCTCTTATGAAAGGCTGATGGAGAGACATGAGAGACAATGCAGCACATTCATCACCAAAAACATCAACAAAAACAACTGGAAGCAAACAGCAGAGCAAGGAAAACAGCATAACAGGTTAAGGAAGCATTAAGCACACGCAACCTGTTTATACAAAACATTTCTCAGCACTCATCATCCTAATGTTGTTATGTTCCTGTACTGATTGGAAATGACGCATGCCACATCAGTCATCTCCATTTATACCCATTCATTACTGAATCAGGCCAACATCTTAAATACTAAATTGTACTACCAATGGGCACAGCTGCCTTTGTGAAATAGAATTCCATAAACCTGGACTCAGGTTGTTTATCCCCCTCTGCTGGCCATGACGGGAGCTACATTGGCCGTCTGGAGGTAGTTTACAACACAACTCAAGCTGGGCAGCAGCACTGCGTCATTCCATCTTTTTATAGCTGTGACCCTGGAGTTTCCCTACAGCCCTGTGTTGTCTGTCCCACTTGGAGCTTTCTTAGTCACTGCATATGTTGTTATCCTCGCTCCCTGTAGAAAACATCCTGTGGGTTCAGGTCATTTGCTCTTATTGTTGACATTTGGGGAGGCTGAATGTGGGTGAACTCACACTGACCCGATCAACCACACTCCCCTCAGTGAGAGCTACTGTCTCTAAGCACAGAAAACAGTCATCCAATCGAGGTGCTAGACTAATACTTTCCTCATGTTGCCGTGACTTGTCTCGGGATGAGTAAAATTGTGCTGATGCAAATTGCTAATGGGCTGCCCTGTGTCTTGTTTTCTCTTTCAGAGGGAGCATGCATTTGACTCAGATGTGGAGCCCCACAGGTTCAGGTCTCTGCCAGAAATGGGCAACAGATCAGCCAATGACCTCAGCAATCTTGAGGTAATGTCCTGATAATGTACAGTATTGTGTGTCTGTGTGTCTGAAGGGAGAGTTGCTGGTCTGTTTCTCTCCAAACAGTTACATCTTGCCACACCCATGCTACGTCTCTAAAGTATGTCTGTGTTGTTTCCAGCTCAAGTCCACACTCTCTCAGCTGCATGCCGACCTGAAGCTGTATGAGCACCACTTTGAGTGGCTGAACAAGGTTTCAAAGAAGCACCATCACCCTGCAGTGCCCAAACTGGTGGAGATGATCAGAGAGATGAAATCTCTCATCAGCCTTCTGCACCGTCAGGTAAAGAGCTCAGTTTCCTTTCACCATCCTCAGCTATGTTTGGTGTTAAATCTTAAAGTGCTACATGTGAGTTTTAGTGTTTTCTACAGCAGCTTGCTAACACTTTTAAATTAGCCTGCAACAAACTGATGGCTTTTCTGACCTGTCTGTCTGCCTCTCTTCTCCTCCGCAGATGCAAAGAGTTGAAGCACCGAGGATGACCCCGGCAACCCCGTCCCTCCCCCCTCACCTCCCCTATCAGTTTGACGTGCTACAGTCCAGCCATGAGCTTCTTCAACACTTCAAGCTCTTCTGCGATTGGGCGTACAGAGCATTCATCAGCCTCAAGCCCAAAGTTACTGCAGTACAATGATGATCCATTAACTGTTTGGCTGCAGAGCTGTGAGGATGCATGGAGTCCTGCCTCAGCCAAAGGGGAATTAGGACCATGTCAGTGTGCACTGCAGTCAATAGCATCCCTTAAGGCCAAAACATCGACCAATCACATGTGTGTTGAAGAATGTGTCTTTCCACCAGAGCCAATGAGGATGTGTTATACTGCAGCCAGTTACGACCATCAAGATTCCCGTTAAAGCAAACAGCCAGTTTACTTATGATGATCGTGTCTTAATTCCCCAAACTTTCTCCTAAAGGCCTTTTTCATGACTATGTTATTTATGTATTTATTTATTTATTGACTGTTAGTAATTTATTTAATTCTATTTATTTGAAGTTGTAATGTGTCACTCTCATCTTTATTTCTGTATTAACGTGAATTTATTTGCCCACGTCTTTGTAATCTTTCTCTTTGTCTTGTCTCTCACTGATCCGCAAGAAAACAACACAGTAGCACTTCCTGAACCTATAGCTCTGATAATGACTTTTGTTAAAACTAACTTAATTTACTTTGCATTTGTGTATTTCGTCAGCCAATAATTCTTCCAGTAGATGTAGCATACATTTTGAACAGCCAAGGTTTTCACTATCTCTCACTTGCAGTGCCCTTAAAATAAACATTTCAGAAGATGCAAATGTCATCCTCTAACCATGTTAAACGTGTCACGTATTAATGTATCAATTGATGGCCTATGAAATTAGTTGTTAAATGTTAGGATGGTAAATGTCAGGATGGTAGTGAAAGAGAAGTGAATACTTTCTTTTGTACCACAGGAAGAGTTTCTATTTTCGATGCCTGTTTTTTTTAGTTCTGCATGAGGAGGCATATTTAACATTGTGGTAAAGTTGTATGAATGTGCCCTGTTGCTGAGCACTGATGGACCTGATTAGATTCTTTGCACAAACTTGTTAGGATTAGCCTCTTGGCTGAGTGAGATGGCTGATTTTGAACCTGTGCTTTGGGATAGAAAGTTTTTTTTTTTTTTTTTTTTTTTTTTTTAAGTTAAACACCCAAAGCCTTAAAATACTATGTATTGTGACACTATGTTCTGTACAGGTGTACATAAATATACAAGAATGTAAATTGTTGTATACAGTGCTTTGTGTATTATGTTGTTTTCTACAATATACTGTTGATTACTTTACCAATTTTATCACTATAATTTTTGTTCATTCCTACTCTAGTATTTGTTACAGTATTGACTATTTATTTAAGTAACTTGGTGGAACTATTTATTTGTGTTGCAGTGGAGCAAGCCTCCTATCTTTTTGTACTTTTATACAGTTTTTATTCCTATTTACTATTATTATACTATCATGTTTAAATTATTGTTGTAACATCAAGATGCCTCTTCCACACACTGATTGGCCTCAATGTGAAATATGTGCCTTGGTGAAAAATAAATACTAAAGAATGTGCACAATGGATCTGAGTATACCTTTGGATGTGCATGGTCCACCTAACCTGTACTGTAAACTGTGACAGATGGGTGTTAGAGCAGACACACATATATACTACGTTACCCAGAAGTCTCTGCGCCGGAGTCAGAATGTAACGAACAACTATCAAAAGAGAACAAGGCTTCATAAATTATTTTTGAAGCGCTTGTAAAGTAGATACTTTACTGAGAATTGTTTTCCGTCGAATATGTGCGCTAGAAATACTTTAAAGTGAGATTTGAAAACGTCAATCTTTCTGTTGAAGCTCCGGACCAATGGTAGTAGCTCATCTATCGTAGCGAACAGCCAATCGCCGTCGCCGTTCTTAGGAGGCGGCATCGGGTGGAGAACTGCTGTTAGTTTGTGCTGTGTGTATTGTTAAGGTTGTGTGGATTAGCACTGCGGTACCCACTTCATTTTCACAATATCAACAATCTAGCTTTAAAATGAGTTAAAGGTGCGCGGTGAGTACTGTTCCAACCTGTATTTATGCACATCCTTATCGAACAATTTAACGAAGCTGTTCCGCATTGACGGGGGCTAGATTAGCTTTAAATACAGGCCAGTGACTGTTTTTGTTTATACTGTAAAAGCTGATATTTATGGTTGTTGCTTCTTGGCTCGCACAGCTAACCGGGCACATTAGGTAACACTTACAAAGCAGCTTAATGTGTAACTTAGCTGTAGTGTGTGTGTGTGTTTTGCTAGTACGCACCGCACTGCGGGGACGGACAGAAACGGACTGACGGCCAGAGGAAAGACAGCAGGGAGGAGGGGGACCAGCTTCGTAGACAGGAGGGTGGGAGGGAAGCAAGGGGGAGGAATTTAAAGGGGACACTCTTACCAGGAGTTACCAAGTTGTAATACTGTATTTATTTCCATTTCACTTTATGTCAGACCTGTCCTGAGCTGTCCACTTGGGATGACAGCTGGTGTTTCCCTTGGCTGACAGGGAAGGAATTTATCAAGCACACAAGAAGAAAAACATGAATGAAGGAAAGGTGAAAGAAAAACCATGATACTGCACCAGAACTGATCCACTCCTGTTACTTAGGAAGACCCTCATCTGCCACCAGCCTGCCCTGGTGATGGCAAACTCCGTGGCCTTAGTGGTCCAAGCAGAACTCTTGCCGCCTCAATCCACTGCCTCGCTCTCCCCCTTCCCGGCCCTGCTTGGCTCAGGAGAGGACGGTGAGGACGACAGGGAGAGAGGGGAGCTGGTGGAAGGGGACAAGGGGGTAGTGGAGGGCGGAGAGGAGGTGGTTCTGGACATGGTGACGTCGTCCGTGTCGGGCCCAGCCCAGCAGCCCAAGCAGTCGGACCATCCCTTTCAGTGTCTGGACTGTGGCAAGAGCTTCAGGTGGTCGTCCCGGCTGACTCACCATCAGCGAAGCCACAACAATGAAAGACCCTACCGCTGCAACCTTTGCCCCAAGGCCTTCAAGGGTTCCTCTGCTCTGCTCTACCACCAACGGTATACCTTAACAATACTATAACCTACTATAACCCATTTGATTTATTTTTATAATTAAAAAAATATCATCGACATATTGTAACCTTGTTATAATAGAGTTCTGCATTGGACCTCACTTGTCTGCAGGTCTCACTCAGGGGAGAAGCCTTACAAATGTCAGGACTGTGGCAAAGCCTTCAAACGCTCCTCTCTGCTCCAGGTGAGATGTCAAACCAAGTCATTTTAGAAACAAGGGAAAGACAAGCTTAGTTTTTGTGAGGGCTCTTACATCTCTGTCTCTGTCTGTCTGCAGGTCCATCAGAGTGTCCACACCGGAGTGCGTACCTTTGTGTGCCCCTATTGCCCCCTGACCTTTAAATGGAGCTCTCACTACCAGTATCACCTGCGCCAGCACACTGGAGAGTGCCCATACCCCTGTGACACTTGCCCCAAGGCCTTCAAGAACTCAAGCAGTCTGCGGCGACACAAGAATGTTCACCTTGGTCTCAAGCCTTACACCTGTTCAGTGTGTAACAAATCCTTCACTCAGTCCACCAACCTGAGGCAGCACATGAGGATACATACAGGCGAGAGGCCATACATCTGTGGTGAGTGTGGACGCAGCTTCACACATTCATCAAACCTGGCCCTGCACAAGAACTCTCACTCCAACCTCGTTGCAGGAGTTAAGGAGGGAAAGAGGGGAGAGGATGCAAGGAAGGGGGGGAATGAGATCGTGGAGGTGGTGGTAGGGACAGAGGAGGTGACATCATCCATGTTGACAGACATGGTGGGGTTTGTGAGCCAGGAAGGAACTGATGGCGTGGGGGTGGGAATGGAGGAAGTGTTCCTGTCGACCACCTCATCCAGTCAGAATCCGAGTCTTCTCCCCCAGCTCACCCTCACTTCCTCCGGGGAGGACGTGTGTGCATCTAGGGCCATCGGGACAGAAGTTCACCTGAGCACCGACACCGGGGCCAGTGTGCTGCTCTACAGCTGCGGCAGCTGCAGCCACACCTTTGGCACACAAACGGAGCTGGAGGAGCACCAGGCCATCCACATAGCTCCAGAGGAGCACGGGGCCAGTGGGGAGGCGGGGCCTGGGGCAGGGATGGAGGTTGGGGATGGGCTCGTGGGAGCTGGACACCTGCTGGCTGACTTTGAGGAGGTGGTGGAGACTACCACAGTGGCTGAAAATGGACACACAACAGAGGTGCTCCTCGGGCTGACAGAGGGAGCAGATAGCAACAATGCAGTAAGTGATGGGATAAAACGGTTAAAGTGAGAGGAGAGCAATAAAACCCTTCCACATTTAAGTAAAAAAGGACTATCTAGACAGGGAATCAGGCCAAGGGGAGTCTTATGTTATGGTTTCAGACTTCTGAATCACCACACTCTTCTCAGATTTGTTCAGCAATCCAGATAGGTCTAGTGCTGTTAACCCCTGTTTGGCAAAACAATTGACCAGTCAGAGGTTTGTGGTCTTCTTGCATAGCTAGCTAGCCACCAAGCTATAGTCATGAAAAATGTCAATGAGTATGGATGGGATTTACACAAACAATCAGTACCTCCACTGCCCTAAAAAAGAGACATCAGCTAACATAAATGTAAAGTGTTAACGATGTGGCGTGGAACAGAATGGCAGTACACACATCAGTTTATGTAATATATGTAATTTATCCCCGAAAATCCCCAAAGTCAATGAGTTCAAACTGAAGATATGTGTTTTTGATATGTATTACTTCCTCTGGTTTGTCCTCAGAATGTGGGCACCACCCAGGCCCAGTTTGACCTGCTGCAGAGCTTCACCGAGGTGACTCAGAGCTCTGAGACCGTTCAGCCAGAGGCCAGAACCACATGGGCAGGGCTGTCATGTGGCTACTGCAATAAGACCTTCAAGACCAGTGGAGGCCTCAATAGACATGTGTCACTGGTGAGAATGACTGTTATAATTGCTCCACTACTAACACTGTTATACAGATTATCCAACTTAAAATAACCTTTATCTCCGCTTTTGTTCGTCCAGATGCACTCTCTTTCATCTCAGTCCCGCTCCCAGTTCAGTTGCTCCGCCTGCGACCGCTCCTTTCCCCTTCTCTCCTCGCTCCTCACCCACCAGCACTCCCACACCCCTGAGCAGCGTCTCCTGGCCGAGGCGGAGGCCGAGATAGTGTGCCCTCCGTCCCTCTCCCTGTCTCTCCCGCTGCCCTCCTCTCCCAGCCAGGCTGACAAGCAGCAGGAGGGCCAGAGGGAGATCCACGTCAACATCATTACCGTCGGCGAGGAGCAAGAGGAACAGCCGGCCAAGCCGACCAAAGCCCCCAAGAAAGTGGGAGCCAGCAAGAGCACTCCTGCTGGAGGTAAAGGCAGACACAAAACTGCATTTTGACATGAAGACAATGAAGATTTATATTTAATAATTGACTGCACTGCTAGTCATGCTATATTTAGAGTCAAAGTAGATGTTGTAATACATTTATGGCAACCAGGAAACTTGATCTTTCTATGGCCTCTCTTAAGTTAATATTTAAGAGGTTTTTACTGCTTTTTACATTTTATTCTGTCTTTGCTTATTAAAATTGATTTTTTTATTTGAACTTTCACCAATGCAACACTGTTTCATACATACAGAGAGACCGTACCGCTGTTCAGAGTGTGGAAAAGCCTTCAAAGGTTCATCGGGGCTAAAGTACCATATGAGGGATCACACTGGGGAAAGGCCCTACCGCTGCACTGAGTGTGGAAAGAGCTTCAAAAGGTCGTCACTGCTTTCAATCCATCAGAGGGTAAGGCTCACTCCTCTGTTGCAATAAATTCACACACATGTTGAGTTTCCAGATGAGAGATCCATGATTTGGGAGCTGAATCTCATGATTTAGTCATTGTGGAACTCCACATTCCTCTAGTTTACTGGGGTTGTGGCTCTCCAGCATAGCACACACCCCTGCAGATGAACACAGCCTACAACAGACAAATCCAAACAGCAATAAAAACTCCTGCCTGTGCAATAACACACTCTGCAGTTACAGCACTCTCGTGGCTAAGTAGTTATTATCACACAATGCTTCAGCTGCTACAGTCCTTTCCTTTTTCTTTTTTTTTTCATGTATTTAATGTTTCCTGTGCTGGCTGCCACCCACAGGCTGCATTTAACTCACATCGGAAGAAACGAAAATAAAGAGTTCTTCATTTTCAAAGCATTCTTTATGAGTTGTACTCATTAGAGCACACACCCAAAATCATTTGTTGTTAAAGCAACCACAACACAAACTAAGTGAGGCAAATAAGTGGAAATCATGAGCTATAAGTACAGTTGATGGGGTAAATGTAGCTTAGAATCTTGAATTGTTTTTAAATATTGACACGCTAAAAACTCGAAACATGATCCCAAAAAGTGTAAAGTAATCAACTTTTCTGTTTATTTCCACCTTTGCCAGGTGCATACAGGTGTACGGGCATTCCAGTGCCCTCACTGCCCTCTCACTTTCAAATGGAGCTCTCACTACCAGTACCACTTGAGGCAGCACACAGGCGAGAGGCCGTATGTTTGTAAGGAGTGTGGCAAGTCCTTCAAGAACACCAGCTGTCTGCGCAGACACAGTCAGATGCACTCTGGACTGCGGCCTCATATCTGCTCCATCTGCTCTAAGTCTTTCTCTCAGACATCAAATCTCAAACAGGTCAGTGCAGCTGGTGAAGACTCAGCCATTTGTATTTAATGGATTTGTCTTCTCTTACTAACTGATTTCTCCATTTCTCTTCTCTCTTCTCCTGTAATTTTTCTGAGAGCAGCATGAGCGCACCCATTCTGGTGAGAGACCCTTTCAGTGCACGCACTGTAATAAAAGCTTTACACACTCCTCCAACCTCCAGCTCCACCTTCGCACACACTCCTCACGCAAGGACTTCAAATGCCCGTACTGCTCTAAGGAGTTCGTCATGCACTCCTATTTGCAGAGGCATATCCGTACCCACGGCAGCGGTGTTCCCCTGCCCTGCCCCGGTGGTGACGGTAAAGACGGCGTGGCTGTGAAAGCCAGTGTTGGAGAATGCTTGTTCTACGGCCTGTCGCTTCCATCACCCTGGAAACCTCAGGAAACAACGGCAGCCTGATTGTGTCCCAGCCAGCACTTAATATTCCCCCCAACACCTCCCAGAACTACTTTATGATTCAGACAGCCAGCGGCCTGCAGCTCATTCCTCTGTCATCCCCTACACCTGCTCCTCCGTCTCCTCCTCCTCCACCGCCGCCACCTCCGTCCCAGCCCCAAAACTTCCTCCTCCTACAGTGCCCCTCCTTCAACGGCAGCCAGTCCAGCTTGATTCTGGTTCCCACCACAAACAACCCTCCACTAGATCCGGAGCCTCAGACTCTGCCTGTACTCCAGACTATCCAAGCACTCCAGCCCGTCCTAAACCAAACACAGACTCAGATACCCCAGTTTACAACTGTATCACAGCAACAACAGCAGACCAGGATCATAATCACCAACAACAATAACAATGCAAACACTCCTGTTGCACGCCAACAGACCTGTCAGCTAACTCCCTACTGACTAAGCCCATATTAGGGAAAAGCACACGGACAGCACGGAGCAGACGGGGACGCAAACCAAAAGCTGCTCTACAGAAGTCTGCCACAGCTCCTGTCAGTCAGACTGTAGGTGGAGCTTTGTCAGTAACAGACTGTCATGTGACACAAAGCGTCACACAGACTATTACTGCTGCTAGCACTATCACAGAGTCATCACCGTCATCTGATCATCCACTGTTTCCCACTGTCCCCCTTCAACATCTTGCACTACTGTCCCAACATTTTCATCCTCCTCCACTGTAGTCCCCACAGTGGACACCTCAGGACCCCCATCAGCTGTTACCATGGTTACACCAGCCACCACAGTAGCCACAGCATCAGTTTCCACTCCAGAAGGGAAACCTCACACGACTGTCGGGCAAATGAGGACAGAGGAGACCATGACAGGGAAACAGTTTGTGTTGTGTTTTGATAATGAGGAACAGGCGAAGGAGGGGATGAACATCGAGGAGGGTGGGGAGTCATATGTGTTGAGAGGGGATGCATCATCAGAGGCAGTCGATGGGGGAATGGGTGGAGAGGGAAAGTCACTCGTGCTTCAGTTTAAGACAGATGGGCAAGGTGAAGGAGAAAGGGGGGGAATAAAGGAGGGATGATGTCACTTCTGCACAACTGGGGTGGAGAAAAACAGGGTGAAAGACATACAGTGGAGGAGAGCAGCCAGGGAGAGTCTTATGTTCTTCATTTCACGGATGATATCAGTGCCAGACAACAGTTTCAGGTGGTGTTTGTTGAGACAATAGACAAAACTGATGTGAATGACTGATAGGATGAGCAATGGTTCCTGGGAGGAGTAGGGCTGACAGGCGGAGGAGGTGGGAGGTCTGAGCAGTGTCAGGCGGGCAGAGATCAGAAGACAGCTCACAGTATGGTTGAACATTCACTGGGAACTTGTCAAATGGACTTCTCAGGTCTAAAGTTGCTTCTCAGCTAGGCAGTGGCCTGTTGGGAAAGTACATGAGACAGATATATAACATGGGCTCAGGTGTGTGGTGCTAGACAGTTTGGAGTTCTCCGCAGACTGGAGAGAACATGCTGCAGTTAGATGAGGCCACTGTTTGACATGCCATGAGTGCCACATCCTAGAAATGTTATACGATAGGCTTTACATGGACCTCAGAATGTTCCTAAATATATTAGTTTTGGAAATGATACTGTGGTGGCGTTTGTTTATTAAGTAAATAAGTTTGTGAATAAATGTTGTAAATAGCTCACTTTCACTTCCACATGGTAATAATAGCTAATAGCAATATTATTAATAAATCTGTTTTGTTTACCTTTTGTAATTTGTCTTTTAAAATCTTTTAATATCAGTTATCAAAGAAACTGTCAATATAAGGTAATAACATTTACAGCGCTGTTGCTGAACATGTTAGGTTTTGCTATAGCCTTTGCGCTGTGCGGATTGTGCATAATGCGACACGTTTAAAACGCAAAGCGGCATGCATTTTGCTAAATTCCTCCCTTTTTAGAGCAGAAACGACTGTGGGTCATTTCAAATCAAACGTGCCAAACCAGCACGGACTGAACAACAAACAGACTCTACACACCACGCACTGTATCTATTTTCCGTCTTTCAACTGTTTTGAGGCTGCATTGTGCAGAAGGTAAGCGGGGACCAGGGTTTCCTGGCGGAATCAGGGGGTCATGTCAGAGACCGCAGCGCCGCTGTAACCATATAAAGTTTGAACAAAGGTCTGCTTTCACTTTCAGGTTTACACCTTTGATGATCACCGTTTGTTAATAACTAAGACTGTGGTGCATTCTGCAACAGAGGATGGTGACATATTGTAGTCCTCATAATCCCCATCTGTCTGTCTTTGTTGTTTGAATAGCATGGGTGATGTTACATTGCAACTTCTGAGTCACTGTATGCGAAGTCTAATTGAAACATGTGATACATTATTTAGGATTAACCTGCTGTCATTGTCATGATGACAGTATCTGCAAATATTTAGTATCAGACGTCTAAACTGCAGTCCACTGTCCTCTGATATATACTCTCATAACAATGTTTGGAATTCTTTTATATGGATGTTGGGTTGCAACATACTGTGTGTAGAAACGGAGAAACAGGCAGCCTAACATGGTGAGAGCTGGAGCTGGATCAGGTGGTGATGAGGAGGATGAGGGCAGGATGATCAACCCTCATCAAGGTTTGGCACAACATGTTCGGGATAAAAGTTTGGACAGTTGATTTCATGTGATGATGTGAAAGCATGCTACTCTGTGGCAGTCTTAATCTTGATTTTAACTGCCATCACTTTCCTTCCAGGAGGCTGTGGGGCACAGAACCCGTCTCCTCCATCCTCACTGCGTCGCTCTGCCTCTTCATGCTTGGCTGTTTCTCCTCAATCCTCGCTGTCTCGTCCACTCCTTTATCCTGGCCCTTGCTATTCCCGTCTTCCTGCTAATTATCTTCCTCAAGATCACCATGCCGCGATCCACAGGGGTTCTGGGCAGCAGCCGCCCCTACTGGGACTATGTGGGCAGCAGCTACCGGGGGACACAGGATGAGGCGCTGCAGAATCCATATTGGCAAGATCAATGACAGGTGACACAGTAGGTAAAGGTGAGAGTCCTCTGGTTGGGTGGTTGTCATTTAATTCTAGTGAGCGGCAATACAGCCACACAGTGTAATTTCTTCTCTAAAGTCAAGCAGAAGATGGGACCAAGGATAAGATGTGAGCAGAAGAGTCACCCAGAGGAGGGAACAGGCGTGGACAGGTCTGGTGGCTGACTGGGGAGATCTGGGCTGCATCTTCCAGGCTGGTGGCGGGCATCAGGGCACAGGCTGGTGACAGGCTGCTGGTACGCAGGAGGCCTGGGTCGGCTGCTGGTCCAGAAGTCTGGGGCAGAGAGGAGACAGGCTGGGTGTGCATGTCCCTACCTCAGCGAAGTGGGGGCCTTCTTCAGAGGCTTGGTTATCGGCGGCTGGGGGCTGATGAAGAGAGCGACAAGGAGGTGGGCTGGAGGTCCCGGAGGGAGGCTTTCCCAGTTACACCCACTAGGTGTTTTACACAAGGCGTGTGATTGGTGGCGAAGAAAGAGGCTCATGGGTAAAGAAGGTTTGCGTTAGCCTAGGAATGGTTGAAGGCAAGAAGAGATAACACACGTGCAAGCTCTGATCTCTACTGAAGATGATGGTGTCATTGCTGCAACATGTTTAGTTATCTATTTGTTGAAATTAATAATTTATTGAATATTTCTGTTATTTATTCCAGTATTTATTTACCATATATGTTTGGTGGGCACTTTTTATCGAACAAGCACCATCTCTCCATTTTCACAAAACAAATGGTTGTTTAGAATCATGATGCTCAAGACATACTGCTTCATGTTTGTAATTAAATAAAATATTAACGTGGCGATCTGCGAGATGTGTTTACTCTTTTAAATTCACCACAGTAAGTAAGGTGAGTGGATGTGTATAAATGACGCATTTCTTGCATGTGAAACCTGTAGAGGATGTCTTCGGAGGATATACAGTTACTGTATAGGGTAATATTGTGGTTTATGTAGATCTGCAGAACTTGTCTGCTTTTATCTTCCGATAGCAACCTGCTCACCTTCATGTACAGTATATTGGGACAATGAGTCTGCAGAAATGGTCTCCCTCCTTTTTCTTCAGCTTTCTCTCTCTCTTTCAGTTTGGTTTTTTCTTTGTTTCTTTCTTTTCTTTTTTGCAACGTGGCGGGGACGTCTCAGAGTACAAGGAATTCCAACTTCTGCTTTTGTGTGAAGATAATGGCAGGGAAGCGTCAGTCACTAACTAGGTATTTTAGCGCTGAAACTGTTAAATAATGACAGAGATTTGTTAATGACAGTTTGACATCATTTTATTCATCACTTTTATTGTCGGTCTTAAAAATGGACACATGTTCTGGTTCAAACTTTGAAATTTGTATGCTTATTTACATCCAGTTTTAAAAGTTGATGGCTTTGAGTTTTAATTACTTGTTGCACAAAGTAAACAATGTTAAGGCAGTGTAACATCAATGAATGTGAAATAACTGATTAATAACAAATACAGATCGTTTATATGAATATATATGAATGAAAGTAACAATTAGATACAACTTTTCAATGCTGTAAAATCTACTACTACCTACCTCGTCTTAAATCTCTTTAATAATAATGTTTCACAAAACTCATTTTGCATTGCAGATTTTAGCTGCAAATGTGTGTGGTTAGCAGGTGAATGGCAGTTTATGTATCTAAGTGGGGAAATGCACACAGCTCCAGTCTGAGGCTAACCTTAATATGGTTAGCAGCCCTCACGCTTGCATTGCGAATACCCTACTGCTAACCTCAAAAGATGTCAGTATAGCATCAGCGTACCACAGATAAACACCACAGGATGTTTGTACAATGTTAATGTGTGTGGGAAGGAAGCATATCTCACCTGATGCAAAGACAAATATAAGACTTACACGTTACTGCAAACCCTTGTTCATGCAAGCTGTAGTGGAAAATCACTGTCCTTTAATTAACTTTGATGAAAAAGCTGAGCAGTAACACAACAGCGTTGTTACGTGCACAAATAAGAGTGTGGTCAGGGCATTTTCACCCTATAAAAGCTGTGTTTTTACTTGAGACACTTCTTGGTCATCATCAGGTTGTTTCTTCATGAAATGCTGTCAAAGGAGCAGACACCTGTTAGCTGGGCCTCTACCCGCCCAATCTGTAGCTATTATTGTTGTCAGGAAACAGATGTGAGTTCACACACTGGAAAGAAAGTCTGTTTGTGACTGTGGTCATGTGCGTCTGCACGGTATGGCTGTGTGTAAGTGTGTGTGTGTCTGCACGTGTGCAGGGTGTGGGCGGGTGGGTTTCGGAAAGTATGACTTGGCATTTCCTACACCCGGTTTCTGCTGACTATGGGTTCGTCACCCCAGCCGTCATCTGGCCATACTGAACTACTCCACCACACACACAGAATTGCACAAGGGTGGTAGTGCACGTGAGTATCCATGTGTGACATGATTGACAACCAGTCGGCTGTGGTCAAACCCAGAGCTGGGTAGGAAGTGGTTTCTGTATAGTTTGACGTTGATCAATACCTCTTTTTGGTTGGGAAAGACACATGCACACAAATCAAATGTGCAGGACATTAGGCCGTGCCATCAAGTAATGCAATGATGATTGCTCTGGGCTTTGAACACACATACACATGAATCCTCCCTAATTTGAGGCACTGCCACACAATCATAGGATACGATTAGATGAATTTGTTTCCAGATGATGTATAACATATAGACTGTGTTAATGACATGCTCATACAGATGGTGAGCACACACATGTACATACGCTGAGATGAAGCTCCAAAAAGCAGCTACCACGGAGAAAGCTGGTGAATTCCCCCAAACCACAGAACATAGGAGGGTGAGGGAGTCTCATGGGAAGCAGGACCTGCATGCAGTACCACTGAGTGGCGAGCAGGCTGGGGCCAGAGCTAAAACGAACCCAGAGCAAAGAGAGCAAATAATACATCCTGATTTAAGCGAGGGCGGATGACAGCATCTGATGGTTCAAAACATGGTGAGATTTATCCACACACTGGTCGGTCAGCTGGCGGCCAGTCTAACGAACACGTCGGCGAAAATTAGGTGCAGTTGCTCCCCATGCAACTGGTTGGAAAGCAGATCAGAGGACAAAGTAGGTGTCAGGGCCTCAAAGGTCTGAGCCGCCTATAAGCTCCACGCAATCTTGCAGAGGGCCTAGAGGGGTGTGTGTGTGTGTGTGTGGTGGAGGGCTCAATGGAGGTGGAAGGGTGAATAGCAGGAGGAGTCTGTGGTGATTCCTCTCTAGATCAAGGTGAGAAGGTATGGAAGTTCTTACTGAGCGATGTGGGAAACTTCATGGAGGGGCCAGTGACTGGATGAGTCCTAAGTGTTTGGAAGAGACTACATGGTTAACCAGGTTGCTAACGTCTGTGAAAAACTCAAAGGTGCAAATCCGTCAGGCAGTCCTCTCGCTGTGTGGTCACTCAGATCATTTGGCAAATCTGTGTTGTGCTAATATGTATCCATTAAAATTCCTAATGTCTTGAACAAAAATGGTTTCACTTTAACTATTGAAGTTATATATTTTAAAACACTTAAAAGCCATGATGCCCTAAAAATTCTGAATAAAAAACTTTTGACAGATGATACGTCATTCATAACAGCTTTCATTGTTTCTTGCAGCAAGACAATACAATGTATTCATCTCTTTTGTATCACGCCCTCTGAACACTTTGAAAATCTTTCTGTCAACCAGAAGCTGCCTCTGTTGTATGCAGGATGTTTTATGTTTAGAGGTATATCTTCTCAGTTCCCTCCTTGAACTATCACACATACACACACACACACACACACACACTTTCGCTCTTTCTCATTTTCCATTTATTACCCATCGTGCTGGTGAAAGCAAAGAGTAATAACGTCTTTCAAAATAATTACCAGCTGAACAGGTGAGCAGTAATTTCTATTTTATTTTGATGCTTTTGTCTTTCTGTTTGATGCATAGTTATACAGATTGCATGTGCATCCTATTAAATGGAAACATGTTTTTAGAAAGTTAGAAAGTTTTCCACTCTTGACCTTTTCTAGTTATTCTTAAATAGAAATTTGTTTGAGTGCCTGACACTATATTCTCGCAGCGACATTAACTGAGGTTTCAGTATTAATGAAAAGTCCTTGTTTCACAAAAGTTGTGAAACTGAGGTGAGAGAAAACAGTGAATGTTAGCTGTCTTCTGACTGTCCGCCGGCTCTCATTTGATTTAACCACAGGTTTTACATGCGTTTATTGTGCTAACGTGCTGGCTTAAAACTGGATTAATGTCCCAGGTTCTCTGAATAATGTCACGTTAAAGCAGGTAGTTTAATGGAGTTCCTTAATAGAATTTGTCTCAGAACTTTCCTGGCATAAGATAGCAAGGTCTGCTAAGTACTACTGAGTATCTGTCACTAAAGATGATGGTTATTTTAATGACAATGGTCATTTTTTGATGCATCTGGTGTTTAAAAAATAATAATCTTTAAATATTCTTTATGTAAGCTGTACTATGTCCACTGTTCTTTCTGCATTACATGTCATTAGCTAATAAAAAGTGCATCTTTCTCCATTTTGCCTCAGTGTTGCTTTTGAAAAATTTATCTTCCATTACAAAAATGTCCGGTGGGCAAAAGGCGGAATGAGACATACCTCTGCTTTTGTAGAGAAGTGGGCCCAGACTCCATGCCTTTGACTTTGGTCACCTCCGCAGTGATAAGCTGCCATGTAGAGGTAAGGGCTGTTGGTGAAAACAGGGGGCTTAGGAAGTAATAACAAATGAAGTAGAGGGGATGATTATATCCTATTACCCTCTGGCATATTCTGCTACTCCATAGATACTGTTCCTGCAGCTACTTGGGGCCTTGTGCCCTTTCAGGTCTATGGGGGTATAGCGTCTCTGGAGAAAAGAAAACAGTTACTCCATCACCTAGTTCTACTCCCTGGTCTCCCTGTGCCGACTGCTCCCTCAGACTGGCCCAGTTCCTCAGCCAGATACCTAACCGCCTCCAGGATCTTGTCTCTACGCCTTTATTTCTGTGACATAGGACAGCAGAGAGAGAGAGCGAGGATACTGAAAAAAGCTGGGTATCACAGTCATGAGTTACAAAGGTAATATGGCATAAATCTGTGTATATTTGGTAGAAATGTAAGAGAGAGCAGATGATATGATATGATTCTAGAGCCACGGCGTTATTTTCCTTATTTTTCTTTCTCTTGAACTTCTTCTATTGCTGGCAGACGTTTGTGGCTCGGAAACAGAGCAATTTCAAGGCCTGGGATGAGCTGCACCAAAACTCAGTTCGCCTCGCCAGAAAACTTGACCGCATCCTCCAGGTAGAAGACTTACCATACAGCATGTTTTTCCAACCAACAACCAAAAGGGTTAGGTCAAACCACTAATGTGTCTTGAGTTAATTAAAATACATTAATGGCATGTTTTCTTTCTTTCTGTCTTTCTCAGCCATGTGAAACAGAAGATTTGAGAGATGCCTTCAAACTTCTTGGACTGTGAAACACACTCATGACTTCCTGTTACCATAAGTTTATTATCATGTCTATTGAGAAGAGACATGTTGGTCCATCACTACAACTGCTAAACTGAGAATGAAAAAAAAAAAAAAAAAGCTGAGAAAAAAATGGCTAATTCTACTTGTGGCAAGGCTTTTATTGTTAGGTAGCTGCTGCTTGCTGTTTCTGTAGCATTATGATCATGTGAAATAAAACAAGAAACAATAAGATACTGTCTTGTGTTACTGATGTCAATTTATGTTATGGACCCGACATGATGTCTGTGTAGGTTCTCAGTCATCCAGGTAATGGTAGCCTTAAGCACTAGGGTTGAAGGCAACTGGACTTCTTTTAGGTTTCTTGACCCACCTTGTCATTGTGTGAGGGTGGTCAAAGACTCTCGGGACCACCTCCAAGAGATTAAATACCTGGGGCTCCCAAACCAGCCTCTAGAACTGAGGAAGCCTTTCGGATGAGAGGTGAAACATTTTCAAGAAACCTAAAAGAAGTCCAGTGTCCTTCAACTCTAGCACCTAAGACTTGAAGTGATGTTAGCTTGCAAGCAGTTAGCCTAGCTAATGCAAGCTGTTCACAAGTTATTCCACAGCTAACTATTGGTCATTAAAGCTAATTTTAAACTCAATATTCTGAATTGGACCAGCAGAAACAGGGATATCCTAATTTTCCATTTCCTAACAGCCTACAATTTTCCCTACATGCCTGGAAAATGCTTAGCCTCAGTTTGTGCACACATTTGGGTCAGAGGTAGCCATCTTTAACATGGCTCTGACCATGTTTTCAGAATCCTCAAAGACTCTTCCAACCACCTAGATAAAAAAATGTTGATGAATTTAAACCTGTTGCCCAGTTTGCCAACTCGGTTTCCTGCACAGATGGTTGATGTGAAAAGTCGCAACTTCGGAAACAAGTTTTTTTCTTTTCTTTTTTTGTTCAAATGTTGTAGTGTCTGATCTCAAGATAAAACTACTCCGATGATGTCACTTGAGTAAATTTCTTTTTCTTGACACAGGCTCAGTAGTACACTCTGAGATAAGTAAGATGACCTTTAAGTGTAAAATAGGTGGAATGCCCCTTTAAGGGCATCACTGACACTGAAGCAGTTCAGTTGGATCGCCAGTTTGTGCGCAAATACACTGTCTATTACGGTCACGTAGCCGTTAACGCCGCACGGACACACCACTCACCGTCACCACCGCCGGCGTACACCGATTGAGTAAAAGTCAAGATGGCGACCGAGGGTCAGTTCGAATACGAATCGGTCCTCTGTGTCAAACCTGAAGTCAACGTTTACCGAATCCCACCGAGAGCATCCAACCGGGCTATCAGGTGAGGTGGCGGCGTGGGAGGGAGGGGGACAGCGGCCTGACAGCGAGCTTTCTGACCCCGCATCCGCGAGCTGCGACCGTTAGGAGCCGTTGCCTCGGCGACCTACCGACAGAGCTCATCCCCTAATCACGCAGCCTCACGTAACGGCGGCTGTAGTTTGTGTGGCTGGCTGTTCCTACCGTGCATTTACAAGGTCACGATGGGAAATAACGTTATCAACGGCTGGCGTTTGTAGCTGCATTACGGGGACTGGGGATTGGCTGCATCCCTGGTGCCCGTGTGTTTATATGCTTTCCTCCAATGGCACGTCAGAGGATAAATAGTTCTTACACTGCGTAAAGGTCCAGGTGATTTGATAGGGATTATACTCTATTTTGCTCTAGAGATTTTCGTTTTGCTTCTTTGAGCTCTCAGGTAGTTGGTAGTGTAGAAGAAGAGCAGTCCTAGAGCTGTAAACACATCAATGTTTTGCTCAAGGACACTTCAGCAGGTCTGATACAGCTTAATGCCAAGAGGTGAACATGGATGCTACAACTGAAAAGCAATGTCTGGGCTGTTGTCTGTCTTTCCATAAGTGACCATGCAAGAGATATGGTTGACATTGGATTGTTTACCCCGTTTTTCATTGGCTGGTCCTTCAGTCTGACCCGCTGCAGCTGCATCTGAGTGGACATTACTCCAACCAAACAGTAGCGTAGGCCTTAGTCCCATGAGACACATGATTGGTTAACCAGTGACCATATGCATAGTGAGTAAGGGTGGTGATGTAATATTTCAGCCTTAGGTCCCAGTGAAATTCCTCTCTGATGCTTTAGTCACGTTCCGTTCACGTAGAAAATAGCTAACAGTGTGTCTGAGGAGCAGGACGAATCATAACAATGACGCACACTAACAGACACATGCACACAAAGCACAAATTTCCTTTCCTGTCTCCTGTTTTTCTTGCCTATTCTTGCCCTACATGTCATCATCAGTCTTATAAACCGCTGTCACCAATTCACCAACATCACACTGTCTCCCTGACTGCCTCTGTCTGTGTGTGTGTGTGTGTCCTCAGGGCGGCCGATTGGAAGCTGGATGCTCCAGACTGGACAGGACGCATGCGTGTGACGGCCCGAGGCAAAGTGGCCTACGTGAAATTGGAAGACAAAATCTCTGGTGAGGGAGAAGCAGACAGGGACAGTGCCATTGTTTACTGGCGCTGCTCCTGTTGTAAATCATTTCACTGTGTAGTCTCCTGTTCGCCATCTCCCTCTCTCTGTTACTCATCTCTTCCAAGGTGACCCAGCCCATGTCCAAGCATGCAGTTTATTTTGCAGTAAACAGGCTGATAATCTCTGTCTCTACTGGAGCATTTTAGAGACTTAGCATGCTTGTTGTCTTCAGATTATACCTTATAAAGGCCCATTATGTGATTTAAATACTTCCCAAATAGATAATGAACATGTTTCTTTTATTCTATTTTACAGGGGAATTGTTTGCCCAGGCACCAGTGGAGGAGTACCCTGGCATCGCAGTGGAAACAGTTAGTGACTCCAGCCGTTACTTTGTTCTCCGCATCCAGGATGACAACGGTGGGTGAACTGTTTGTTGCTAAGCCATGTGCTCATAATGGAGAGGAAAACATGTTTGAAAAGGATGGTGCAGGGCAGAAATGCACCATTATTCTTCTGTGAATTACATCTTGGGAAACTGTCAGGGTTTGTATGTTTTTGTTTGTGCTGCTGCGCAGATCCCTCAGTAAACTCTAACCCCTGTTTGTTGTTCATTCCTCTCACAGGCCGCAGTGCGTTCATAGGCATTGGATTTGGAGACCGAGGCGATGCCTTTGACTTCAATGTTGCGCTACAGGACCACTTTAAGTATGCAGCTGCTCCATAGTGTGTCACGAATCACTACTCATTCGGCAGTGGATGAATTTTGTCTAGTTTCTCAGCTATCTTTAATCTCTTTCCATGTCTGTCTTCCTCTCTGGTTTTCTCCAGGTGGGTCAAACAGGAAAATGAATTTACAAAGCAGGCGCAGGCACCAGACTCTATTCCAAAACTGGACCTGGGCTTCAAAGAAGGACAGACCATTACTCTCAATATTGGGGTGACCTTATTTTCATAAAATTGAATGGTTATGAGGTTGGAGGTTAGTGGAACAGCTCTCAGTTTGGCGCTAAATCTTTTCAAAGCAGTATAATACTGAAGAAATGTGTCTTTGGCTGAACTTGATTTATGGGTAGTTTCTAGCTTTTGAATCTAAAACCATTAAGTATCTGTCTTAATATATTGTAAGTGCAAACCTTGTTTCTCCTCTTTATACCCTCTTTAGCAATCAAAGAAGAAGGACAGGTCTCGTCCACAGAGTTCAGGTGGCATTGGGCTCCTTCCACCTCCTCCTGGGGGCAAGCTAGCACCACCCCCTTCATCCAGATCTACTAATCATAATACACAACCATCTGCAGGAGGAAGTGACACTGGTAGGTAATTATAACCCTAGAGTACATAAAACTGGAGAGGTCATGCACCTAAAGTCTGTCCTGTGTTTTCTACATCTAATCGGGTATAATGAATCCAAAATAAACAATCGAAAGTAGTTCAGCCCAATCTTACCTCAGGAAGATAATTACATAAGACTGAAACTATCTGCATGGCTAGATACCACCAGGGTAAGTGGGATACTGTTGTAAGTGAGTCATTTGGGTGAATTGACCCTTTAACAAAATGCAGTTTCCAGTATCTCATTGCTTGCAGCTTTACTTCCATGTTCAACCTGTTCTGCAGAGACGCAGCTGTTTCATTTACAGTGGGACATGAAATGTGTCCTGACTGCTGCACCTCAGGAGTCATCCAGAATGAAAGTTCATGTTAAAATGTCAATATGAAGCAGAGGAAAGTTATTTCTTTGGTGAAAGCTGGTATTTCCTTGGCCCCATTGGGGTCTGTTGTAAAGCTGTTTCCAGTGGAGCACTTGTATCCACAATCTTTACAATGAAGGTGGTGAGTGCAGTTTATGCTGACCCACAGGAGTACTAGCCAAAACTATGACAGATAGACTCCAGTTGTAAAATACCCTTTAAAACTCCCTTTAAAAAAATATTGTTGCCCTTTTCCTCTCTGGACCTCTGTATTAGAGATATGTTAACACTTAACAATCATATTGTTCTACACACCCCTGGTATCTAATTATGCACACCGTTTCAGTTTCATGTGCTGAGGTGTGGAGATGCCTATCTTGTGAGATTTCTGCAGCCGTCTGAATACAGTGGAGGTCAGTGGAGTGGTTGTGGTGCTCAAAGTATTGAAAAACATTTGAAAAATTCAGCAGCAGTTTGTTTTCACTGGAGCTACTCTCTACCAAAGTTGTGGTCCCTAACAAAAACAGTAAGGTGTGTGGATGATCCAGAGTAAAAGGGAAAGATTTACTGCTTTTGAGTTTCAAATGTAACTTCTCAGTGCTTTAAGCAGCCCAACTGAAATCATTTACCTCCATTGTATATGGGTGGTGGCGAAAGGTTTCAGAGGTTGACTTCTCAAAACCTCAGCACATAGAAATGAAACTATCTGCAGGGCTAAATACCAGCAGGGTAAGTGGGAAAATATTTTAAGTTTATTTGTCATTTGGGTGAACTGACCCTTTAGCAAAATACCATTCTTGGTAAACGACTTGTAAGATAAAGATTCAAAGATTTTTATGTTTCTGTTTTGTTTAATTTTTTTTTAAACATCAGGTTGTTTGCTAGACCTGGATTCCAGTAACTCCAACTCAGTGGCTCCATCCAATCCCGCCACCACAACCAGCTCTGACCTGTGGGGAGACTTTGACTCTGTATCTCCGAAGTGAGGAGAGATTCACTCTGTTTTCTCCCTCGTATCTCTCTGTAAATTTATGCAGCACTTTTTTGCGACTTTGTTTTCCCCTCCATGGGGTCCCGTATCTCTCCCTGCCAAGCAGGGTAACCCCCTGTTCTAGTTTGTTTGTACTTTAGTTCAATTTCTCATGGCCTTTGTTCTGATTTTAGCTCAAGATACACCCAGACCTCAAAGCACAGTCTTAGAACTACTGGCCATCACCTTCTGTCATCTGTGTATCCAGCTCTCTAGTTTCCTTTTTCCTGTTTGAATTCTGCCTTTGCCCTTTCCCTCCTCCTTACAGTGTTTTATTTGCTAATTTCTATTGTAGAGTATACATATAATAGAAATATGATCAAGGGAGACATAATTAGAAACATCGGTTGATGAAAACTAATAAAATATAATAATGATTGAATTTTATTCACAGAGAATATTTATTTTAAATGTATATATTGTCAGTAGTTTGTAAGTATTGCCATTGGTGTCGTCACCTGTATGTACTGTAGCTTATTTTTCTTCAAGTCTCCAGCAATGGGACTGACTATATGCACTGACTGACAGTCTAGTCTGTCTTTGTAGTTAGCAATGCATAGTCTGAATTAAACGCAGGGATTGTCTAATAATAGATTTAGATCATTGCAAAGTTTACCACACAATGATTTTACTTGAAAGAAACCTGTAAAGCTGTAACTGATGTACAGAGTACAGAGTCGCTCTCTAGCACTCTCTAGTGGGCTCTTGTAGCTTGAAAGCATAATTTTGGAAGAGGAGATGTCAAATTTAGATGCAGCTGTTGATCACATATTTCACTGGGGATGGGTCCCGGGGCATTGCGTGAATTGTTTTAACTGTAAATCAGTGCAAAGAGACAGGGAAGTAGGAATCTTGGATGCAATAGGGTCTTAGCAAAGGAAAGTGAGGCATCAAGTGCTTTTTATCTTTGCCTCAAGGGGAAATAGAGATGATTTAGTCCGTGTTATGTCATCTCTACTCAGCACAGCTGCTAAAGCTGTGACTGGTGAGTCATTTAGGTCATGACCTCTTTCCTCCTCAATGAATAGGTCTGTGTTTCTGCACCGCCCCGTCAGTCTGGGAAGGGCTTCGTCTCCTTAAATCTTTATGAGAAGGTGAGCAGGTTGTAAAACCTCCACCCACAGCATGTTGTACTGTACAAACAAGTTTTAACTGTGAACTTCAATTCCATGTTAAGATCTAATGTTTTAATGGTATTCTGATGCAGACAAATGCAACGTGGGACCAAGTTAGTCTGTGTTTGATGCAGTGTTTTGTCGTGATATTGTCATGTACCAGATAGACCAGTAGAGATACGGATCATGTTACGCTGATATCACCTGCATGTGTGTGTGCGCCGACAAGTGGTGTGATGATGGATCTTGATCAGAACACACACAGAGATTGTGTGAGTGTAAAGCCCTAACAATGTTCGTCAGTGTTTGTTTACTGTTCAAGTTATATGCATTTCTCCCAAATGTTACTTGTTATTCAAACTGTATATGTCTATGGAAATGTATATGGAATTGAATATGCAAAGAAAAACATAAAGATATCTCTTAATGACCGTAACTTTCATTTGCTGTTTTTCCTTCTTCAATTAAAATAGTTTAAAAAAAGAACAAATGAATAAACACATTCAGTCATGAATAAATGTAGTTATATTTTATTGGATACAATAGTGCACATAATATTGGATTGTCAACGTGTACCTTACAATCCACAACAGAGTGGGTCTTTCTTTGTGCAATGAAACGACTCAGTGCTGCTATAGGCCCATTACTACAGTACCTTAAATGGATCGTAAACCATGGAAGACATGATCTGTGTCCAACAACACACAGATGAAATGAGCGCACCTTCAATATTCACACACAATTAAAAGACTAATACATAAACATAGATATGACTCAGCACGTAGGAGACCCCCAGGTGTTGAGCAGTGGATTTATGGTGTTATGGGCTGTTTTTATGACGACGCCTCTGGTTGTTGTGTCTCTAAGGGGGGGGGCTCCATCCTCACCAGTGGTCACGTTGCCCATCCCAGGGCCCCCATCAGGCGTTGTTTGCCCAGGTTTTGGGGTTGCTACGGCGATTGCGGCAGGGTTTCCTATTAGATGACCTCTCGAAACGTCTAGGCCACCCGGACAGCTCTCTGCACAGCTCAGCTGTGTTGCGCAAAAAAAAAAAAAAAGACAAGAGACAGAGGGATTTCTTCCAAGTGTAAGATCACACACCCTGACATCACAGTGCTCGACGTGCAGGTAGACCATCTCACCTTTCAGATACTCATCCTGCTCGCACACGGTCCTCATGCAGATCTCTTTGTTGATCACGTAGACACGAGGGAGGCTGAGTCAGAAACAGGATAAAACATGATGTTGTGTTAGAGCTGTGATGTAACTAAAGCAACTAAAACCTTGTCAGCAGCTGAATCTAATCAAGTACATGTACACAAGTGCTATACACAGTTACAAGTTTTAGGTACTTAGTATTTGAAATTTCTACACATTATACATTTACTTCACTAAATTTGTATGATGTCTGCAGTTAATTTGCAAATTAAGATTTTCTAAACAAAGCAGGATCGTGTTATAAAATCTGAGAATTTTTTAAGATTAAACTGACCTGCTATATATAAAGTACTTACTTACTCACACATTTATGTATCAGTCATATTAAAGCAATAATGACACTGACGGGCCATTTTTTCTGCAAAATGAGTACTTTTATTTTTACTTTTTTACTATTTTTATTTTTTATACTTTATGTAATGTAGTATTTTCACACTGTGGTACTGTATTGCTACATTTGCTTGAGCAAAGGATCTGAGAAACAGTCTTGGGTACTATGTAAGTGTCCCCAAAGTTTGCAGATCACCTGTAGATGCAAAGACCACCGATACATCTCTTGATGGGCTTGTGAACCGAGTACATCCTGGTGCACGGGTACATCTCCTCCCTACAGTCTGCAGAGACGGGAAGAGATACATGTCACACTGAAATTCTAACAATCACAATGACAACATGAAGCACACCAAAAAGTTTGCGCCAAGAGCTCGTGGGGGCCTCCTGAGAGGCAGGTCAGAGGTCATCTCCAATCTGCAGTCACTCACTGGATGGCAAGGTGGCTGCAGGTGCAGGCGTCTCTAGAAAAAAGGAAAGAAAACACAGTCACAGTCACCACTGACCCACATCAGTGACTCACAGACTGACAGATGTCGTGCAACACAGGTCGTCCTGATCTGAAGTGTGACTTATAAAGTAGAGGAGCATTACCAGACTGCTGCTCTTGGGCTCCAGCTGTGAGCACTGTGGAACAGAAACCACATGAGGGGAGTGTTTCGCAGCATAAAAACAAACACACAGCGACTCAACCGTAATTAAACAGGATGATTTGTGTGTTCTGTTTGGCAGCGTTACCGTGGAAACTGCAGAGGAGCAGGACCACTGGAAGGCTGCCCATTCCTTCAACTTGTAAGAGGTACGCTTTACAAGCTGGAGGAAACCAAAGAGGAAAAGAGTCAGGATGATTTCACACAGTGGAACTGTTCAATATCCTCTCTCAAGATTTTTGTGCTGTTTATGTTTCCTTTAATCCCTGTGCATATAAATGCTCCCAAACATTCCAGGTCACTGTAATGTTTTCCCTACGGTTTTGCTCCAGCTAAAAACACAGAGAGTAGTGCTATGTTTTGGGTAACAGACAAGTTGTCATCATAATAGAAGAGAGTGCCTGATGTCATTTTGCTGTGGAATAATATATCTTACAGTACATTACTGGATTGGATGTAAACAGTCATATAAAGTAGAGCGGAGCAACCAAAGAAAAGTCTATAATAAACAGATACTTTAACAGCATTTTACTTTCTGCTCCTGAAAATGTGTTTTTCTTCTTTCCCTGAGTCCCTCTCTTTCTCCTTTTCCTCCCCTCTCTCCACTCCCACCCTGCATCATTCCTCTTGTGATGTGTCAGTGTAACTTTGGAGTCCAAGATGTGAGTTCTCTCAAAAGAATGTGTTTTTTGTGCCCTATTTGAGCACCCCTCCACCCCTCCTCTGTTACAGTCGCACATTCTTTTCCAAGCTTTCTTTTCATAGAAAAATATTACTGTGTTCCAACTGTACGATCATCATACATCACCGGCCAATCTGAGCGTGACGGCGTTGTCACAGGTTGCGTCTTTTCCACGGCGATAATCCCAGAGTCATGCCTTTGCAATTACTGAACATGAAGCTCTGGACTGTCCTGGTTTAGCTCGGTGCATGCCCCTGTTGATTTGTTTGTGAGAGTGACATGTTTTCCACCGCTTGAACTGACTGAACTCAGCATGCAACCACACATCGCACAACTGAAAATGTAACTTCTGAAGTGAGTCAGTTAATCAGCCAAGCGTTCACGCTCACGTTTTGACATTTACATCTAATCTATAGGAGATATTCCTCCATTAATGTCTTTGGATGTGAGCTATCCTTCATCTGCGGATGTTCCTGTGTGTATTTCCTACAGTATGTGTCAAAATCAGGTGAAAAAGAAGCATAATTAACTTGTACTCACAACTTTTGCTGTCGTCCACAACTGCTTTAGTTTTATGAATCTTTTGTCTTCTCCTCTTTCCCCTCCTTCCCTCTCCTCCTCCTCCCTCCTCCTCCTCCTCCTCCCCCTTGTCCTCCTTCCCATCATCGTTTTCTTGCTTTTCACTTCTTCTTTCTTCTTCTTTTTCCCCCCCTTGCCCAAATCTGGTTAAAATTTTGCATGCAGATACAATCTGATGTCTTTCATATGAAGAGTATTTCCTCTTTGGTTCACACACACAACTTTAATGGTCGTCTTGAGCAGATATTTTTTATTAGACACAAATACAGTTTCAGTGTCCTGTGTGTTTGTGTCTCTGGGTGTTTCATCAGCAAACAAAGCAAAACATTCAGACTGTCATCATCCAGAAAAAAGTAGGGCAGTTCATTACATCAGTTCAGGCACACAAGTGGCAGGGAACTCTGTAAATATGTTTGTGTTGAAGTGATATTCAGTTTCATACATTAATATTACAGTAACACTGTTTTTGTATGATTAAAAAGTTCAGAGAAGAAAGTATTGTCTGAATAAAGTCCTACCCTTGTTATGAAAGTGTGTAGCTTTTTCTAAACTTCACCAATTTAATTTTGGCCTGGAATCAGCTCAGATTAATGAAGATCAATTAAATATGCAGATAAATTAATGGAGGCATCCAACCACTCAACAGTAGGCCTCACATTTGACTTCCGCACTACTTAATATGACCAGCAGGTGGAGCAGTGCTCACAGAAAGCGAAACTTGTTCCCAGCACCTGATGCTTACTGAATTTATAGACCACTCAACAGTTGAGTTACCTGGCTTTGGTTTGCATTTACACTAGTCTGGGATGAGTTGGACAGAAGTGACTAATTTTAGGCCAAGAAAATGCTGCTCTAGCCCTGGATTATTCTGCAGTAATAATCATAGTCCAATGATATAAACATGTGTTTGACCTCCCTAAGCAGTGCTGCACATCCTGAACATACATAATTTAAATTCTCCATAGCACCCATAGTTTGTTTCTCACATTTAATGCTGAAATGATGAGTTGATTAATCACTTAGTTGATTAATAGTAACTTTTAACAATCAATTAATCATTAAAGTCATTTATTAAGCAAAAACACCAGCACTTAAGATGTGAGGATTAGCTTCCTCTCTGTGCTTAACATTGTTATACTCTATTATATTATTGTGCAATTAAAGTCTTTGAGTTTTGGCCTGTTGGTCAGACAAACAGCAAAATTGTTTTTTGTTTTTTTTGGACATTTTATAGATTAAACTATAAAAAAAAAGAAATAAACCAATATGTTAATTTAGAAAGAAAATCTGAATTTGTTGCAGCCGTAGTTTAATTTATTGCTGCAGCAATAAGATAAAAAAGGAAGGCTCAAATACTTTAAGTCTTCTTTAGATGGTATTTGAACCACTTCCCTCAATGATCAAAATCAGAATAAACTACTGCAAATGTGTGATTTTAGCGTCTTTATTCATAATTATTCATTCATTATTGTGGAATTGTGTACATCAACAGGTGATACCCTCAGTGACATATTTGTAAAATAAGCACAGAACTAAGTTTTCAAGAGCACATTTTTCTAGAAACATATTTGCAAAAAACAAAACAAAAACAAAAACAAAAAACAAGAGGCTTTGTGATTTATGATACACCCAAGGTACATATAGTCTATCATCAGCTCAGTCTGTTCTCCTTTGTTGTTTCATGAATGCAAAAGTGTCTTGTGTCTAGCAGACACGGCCCAATTACTTGCAAAATAACAAATTTAATCTGCAATATTAGCACAATTATATACAGTTGAATATTTGTCATGTGTTACCCATAATTCCTTAATCATCACTTTACATACATTACCCTTAAAATATCCTGAGTGGTTATCTATGCAAAGATGAAATATGCCAAAGTTCCTGACCCTTTGTCTCAGAGGGTCTTTGTGTTGAAAAGATGTTTTTCATTGGGACCATTATAGCTGCATTGGGAGAGAAACCTGACTCTGTATCGGCTTCCATGGACTCGACTAATATAAATATTGCTACACATAGCCCAGAAGTCACAGACAACAAAACTCTCACAGCCCCCCCCCACACACACACACGGTAGGCCTAGTCAGTTCAAGAGGGAGACACTCATCATCCCCTTGACATATCGGGGCTACACGGACTCCATGGGGAGTGCGCGAGGGGTGGCCCTAACAAGGTCGACTGGGCGAGGCCGTTGACAGGTTGACAGATGAAGGCAGTGTAAGCAAAAGAGAGGAGGCGAGGAGCCAAGAGGCACGATCAATCCTGTAAGCACATCAACCTGCCACTCTGCCCACGCTACCCCGGCATGTGGGGAAAAGCAGAGTCGAGATGAGCAGAGATGAAGAAAGACAAGAAAGACAAGAGAGGAGAAAGCAGCTCAGAATGGTTGAGAGGCAAACATGCCAGATAGTAAACACATGATAATCTCTCTACTTGTTTATTAGTTGGAAGGCACCACAGGGGGCATGCCAACTCTGCAATGTATACTCTCTCTCTGACCTCCTTCTCACCCTGGCACACCCCTCCCTCACTCTACCTCTCTGAATTTCAACCAGCTGATACATTTTTCATGCACTGCTGTGTTTCCTATGCGTGAAAACAGACAGACACACACAGACACACAACACAACAACACACACACACACACACACACACACACACACACACACACACACACACACCCCCAACTGAACTCTGCCATTAGCGGCTACATTGCAAATCTCATTAAATGCTCAACTAGCGTAAACCAAATCCAGTGTTGGTCATCAGTGCTTCTCACTGTGCAAAAGCGATAATTCGAGGCAATAATTCAATTCTTCCAGCGAACCTGTTTAAGCAGTTAATGTGTATGAATCTGAACGAGCAGCAAAGTTGAGGGTGTAGTGGAACATCAGGCCACGATGATGTGTGTTTGGCCTCCTTCTGGGGATACATTTCAGACTTTTGGCCAAATGAACTCTTTATTTGCTCCACTCCAGCCATCAATCTGGCTCTCATATCAGTGTCTGCTTTTGCAGCTATCACTCTCGGGACATGTGATGTCTTTTATCAGGTATCTGTCTAAATATCTGTTACAGCTAATGTCATTTTCCATCTGGTTGTCTCTGTCTACCTGTGTAAAAGCATTAGTTTTACAGAACATTAAGACGTGTAATGTAAGATATAAGTCGTGAAATCAGAAGATGCTTCAAAGAAAGAAGTAGATAAGGACTTTTGCACTAAAGTGTGCTTAATTCAATACTGGTGGCATGAAAGCAGAATTTGCTGACATTATAAATCTGAGCTTCTTGGGTTTCCATACTACAGCATGTCTTTCATGTTGACAAATGTTTAGAGGCCTGTCGTGACTTGGAAGTACATTCATGAATTAAAGTAAAATGAGCTGCATTTCTCCCTGCCACTGCATGCGTTTGGGTTTTTGTAAGGACAAGCAGTCCACATGAGTAGCTGTCCTTGTTTCTCCTGTTTTCATCATCCCTGCTATCTGTCCTCATGAATCTCCAGCAGATTTGCACCTCGACCAGCATCTTTGTGTTGGCACTCTATTGTCTCTGTGGTCCGCACCATGTGTTTCCATTTGTCAGGCTGTGGTCCTCCATTAACTCCCCACCCGAGTGTCACATGAGCCTTGTTCCTTCATTTCCCAGAAGCCATTACTAAAGGAGAGATCAAATGTTTTAATGTAAACACACTATGGAACAGCGTAGAAATTCATTGTAGCAGTGACCAGAGAAGACAGAGGTCCAGAGAGCGAGGGAACTAAAGGGAGACAGGCCTCTGAGGACGCACAAAGTAGATGTGACCACAGGAGCAAAGATGAAAGGGAACGACAAGGCCCAAGTGGCATGATGGGAGAAAAGGAAAAGTAATCAGCAGGAGGGCCAGAGATAAAAACAGAGCAGAGACGAGGGAGTTAACGGGCAAGATGGGTCACAGTGTTCCATTAGATTGTGCTGTTACAGGCCCGCGGGCGCCAAGGCAGCCTGACTTTTGCCTTTGGAGGGCTGTGGAGTGCAGATAGTCAGAGAGAGGTGATGATGTGCATGGTGTGTAAATAGATGGACTTGGGGCCTATTTATAAATCCATCTGGAGTGGCCCTTAGCAGGGGTTAGCACAGGCCCTACTGACATATACACACACTCACACTGCACATTAGCAGCTTGCTACTAACAGGGATCCACTCCAAATTGAAACTGAGATATTGTGCACAGTGAGTTGAAACTGGGGATTTATTTTTGTGTCATGTCTTTTTTGCATTCATTTATTATGGTGGACCTGAGCTTGGATGTATCGAATGTGTAGCAAAATTGATTTTTTACAAGTTAAGTGGTGCCAAGTTTTTTGCATTTACTGTATAGAGACACACAGTTGCTAAGGTAACATGATTCTGTAGTAGCAAACATATACAGAACAAAGGGGCTATTAGAAACCAGTGCATTCTTTTGGGGGCAGTGCAGGTGATTTATCAACCAGTAATTGTCCTCTGTGACAGATGTAGGACAATAGTCCCTGTGAACATGTGTGTGGATTTCACGTGACATTTGTTTTACTGTCAACACGTCAATCAGTCAAGTATAAGTGCAGTATGATATATTTTAATACAGGTCATTTTGCCTCAGACTCATTTGTAGATAGGAAGTGAAGGTGAATATTATGTCTCTCCTGCTGCAGGTAGTCTGCCCAGGATTTGTCAAGAAGATCACGCTGGTATCACTATCAGGTTGTATTGTTCAGTCCAATTTTAGATGTGCTTCTTCTGTTCTGCAGCACCTGTTGCTTCAGTACGTCCAAGATGTCACTTCTTTCCAGAGGTACACTTTTCCAAAGCCTCTTATAAAGCTTTTACAAGTTGTCAGAGATTTGTTTTATACATAATTGTTTTTTAATTGAATCATTTATATAAAACTAACCATTAATTATATAAGGAGGAAAATGCTTCTTCAGTTTAGAAGTCATATTGACTTTATACATGTTGATACTTCCTCGATAAAAGCTTATTGGCTCTTTGCCTCACAGTTTTTCAGTTACAAATGTTTGGATGTGACTGATAAATGTTTCTTGGCAGCATGCTGTTCTTTGTTCAGAAGGTGGGGAGTCAAACATTTGTTGATCAGTGTCCAACCAAGCTATGTTAGAGGAGAACACACATGGCCTTTCAAACCTGTAATTGAATATGCATGACTTTTTATTTGCAGTTTTTACTAAATCATCTCTTAAATGTATTAAGACCAGGCACTCATCAGGATGGGAAAGGGTTTGCTGTGACAATACTGTTGGAGTGGAGGAGCAGTACTGTGCAGTGTTTTAGTGCAGTGCTGTATTTACAATAGACAGCAAACTGTCTCATCTAGAAGAATGCTTTTTTGCACTACATAAATTAAATCCACCGGACTTGACCTGTTTTGATATATATGTATAAAAACATCACAAGAAGTTAGAATGTAAAGACAAGTAGATTACTTTATTCAGACAACAATCTCCAACATGGATTTTAAAGGCATTATAATACATCTATATGATACATGTCAAGGTTTCAGACAACACAACGCTTAGTGTATCATCTATAGAATCTTCTCAGTAACACACACATACATACAAACACACACTGGAATATATGTAACAGTGGAAGTATTAACTTTCATACACAGATTTATAAAAATACGAAAAATACAGCACCTTGTAGTGTGTACATCTGCAGTGGAGTAAAATCTATATTTACACACAAAAATAAATCGCAACAATGTTTATTTATCAGAAATGATCCATTCATTAAAAATCTGTCTAGAAACAATTTCACAAAGACAAAGCTTATCTCTCCCCTCTTCCCTCCCTCACCAGCTTCTCCTCCACCCCTCCTCCCTCTCTTATTTTTCTGGCCTCCTTCTCAGCCTCCTCTGCTTTCCTCCTCTCCTCTCTTTCCGTCTCCATCAGCCACGGACCTCCCAGGTAGCTCAGGATCTCCTCCGGGCTCCCGCGCTGTTTAGGCTCAGGGTGGAGCAGCTCCTTGAAAAGAGTCATCACCAGTGGGCTGAGGCCCTCAAACTGTGAAGGAGGAGGGTTGTCTCTCTGGTTTTCCTCCATGGTTGTGTAACTGTCAGCGTCCTCCTCGCCCTTCCACTCTCTGATCTTCCCCTCCTTTTCTGCCTCACGGTTAAACCACTCCTTGTATCTACGGTAGCCACGGTCGTCGTGGGTGCTCTCCTCCCAGGGGAAGCAGCCAGTTAGTAGGCAGTAGACGAGTACACCGAGGGCCCAGCTGTCAATAGAGGGCTCCACTGTTATCCAAATGTCCTCCATCTCGTCTTCAGTCCCATCGCGCAGCCTCCTCTCCATCTCCTTCTCAGCTTCCTTGGCTGGCTCCACCTCAGGAGTGCAGAAGGGCGACTCGTACCACACGGCTCGAACGGTGGAGCCGATGGCCCGGGTGAGGCCAAAGTCGCCCAGTTTGACCCAGCGACAGGAGCTGTCACACAGGAAGATGTTCTCAGGTTTGATGTCCCGGTGGACAAAGCCCAGGGAGTGGAGGTGTGTAACAGCACCGCTCAGCTGGGCCATCACCCTCTGGACACACTCTTCATCCACCCCAACCTAAAACAGAAAGACAGCCTGGATCAACAGTGCTTCAAAATCTGAAACACACTCTTTATAAGTTACTATAGCGTCCAGTTTAGACAGGAAACAAAGATTAGATGCAGTGTGGTCAGAACACTACATTGTTGGCGCAAAGACAAACAAACTCTGCGTCACCAAACTGGTTGGTGACGCTCTTGGAAATCCCTGCTTTACTTCATGTGTTCGCCTCTTCATTCTGGGAGAGCAGGGTGCCCTTACTCTTATCGGTGCTCTATTATGTTACTGGCAGTGACACAAACACAGAACAGGGTGAGCTGGAAAATGCTATCCAGCACGTCCCAGGTTTTTGCTGACAGAAATGAAAGTTAAAAAGGACTGGATCAGCAGTTACATTTTCCATGAAATTCCCTTTAAGGAAGCCACACTGCAGACATACACAACACGACTGTGGCAGCATTGATTCAGAGTCTATCAATCCACAACCTTGTCTTCTTGACATTATTTGCTACATATTTGTTTTGATGCCTCAGTTATTTTCACAGGCAATATTTTTTCCAGAGAAGGAAAGGGCTACATTCATTATTCAAAATAAAAGTAGTTTGGTTGAGGTTAAGGAAAAACTGTTGTTTTGGTTAAATGGTGATAAAATTAACAGCTTCTTTAAGACACTGCTGACTTTTTTAGTGTTGAAGTACTGTGACACAACCCTGAAAAAAGTTTTATCTTGCTTTAGTTGCCACAAGCAGATTTTGTATTGCAAGAGCAGATATTGTAACTAAATTAAATGTGTTCTCATGAAACTAAATTACATTCTCATTAAAAATGGACAACATTTCCACATTATATTGATAGAGAACATAATGTGGGTGGCAGTATGTTTCTTTATAAACATATCTGATGATGTATATCAGCAAAGTATGAATGGAGTATCTAGTAGACAGAGCTGCAGCCCAACCTAACATGCAAGCTTTTCATCTGCTGAAACTAGAGGAAAAGTCCTCTATATTTCATAGTGCGTTAGGCACTAACAACACATTTCATGCCACACATCAGCAAAACTGACCTCTGACACTATCACACTGTAGAGGTCACCATACAGTCCGGCCTGCTGGGCAAACACATAGTAGGTCGGTGTGGAAAAGAAGATGCCAAGAGCCCGAGTCAGAGAAGGATGGGTACAGTAAGAGAGCGAGAGGTTGTATTCACGCAGGAAAGAGGTGAGGGTGGTAGACTGACGAGGGAAGAACTTCAGAGCCATAGGAGTTCCTGAGAGGAATGAAGCAAGATGAAAATGCACTGAATATCTCATCGGCTTTGGTCAGATTTTGAGAAAACACTGCTGGAATGTGAGTGTTGTCCATCATTGACACTGTGAACAAATATAACTTCCCCTGTGGGGCGACTCTGTTTCACAGTTACACCCCAGTTGGAGCAACTCTATCCCAGAGAATGTACCAAAGCACTTCATTACAGCAACAGAGGCGCAAAAGGTTAAGTGAACACTATCAAAAGACAGATCTGGCCTCACATTACTGCAGTGCTGACCCCACACAACATGGGTAGTTTCTTCATTAGTGAGAAACATGAGCCTGAGATAAATGTGCTGCAGTGGAGTTATATCATTTCATCTATTTCAGTGTGTAATCAAAACTCTTAATTAACCAGACTAGCATTAGGACGTTTGAATGGAAATGTCACACTCTCCTGCAGACTGAATAGAGATGTAAAAGCCTCAACCCGTCACGACCTTTCACCTCATGTCTTTGACTAACCTCTCTTTCTGTGTACAGCCAACATGACCTTTCCGTAGGATCCCTCTCCCAGGAGCTTGACCACCTGGAAGTGTTCAGATACTTTCAGATTGGGCATGGACTGTGCCGACAGGAAACATAGCTCATCGAGTTCCTGAGCTGCTGCAGCCTGAAGAGCACACACACACATAAACACACAAATACATGTTCAGCGTCTACATCTGATGATTGGTTCAGTGGCGTCAAGAGAAAGGAGATCTGCGGCTTGTGCTGCATGTGTTGATGCTGATGATAGGTAACTTCACAGAATGAATCTGAATCTCAGGCCTCACATACTGATGTGTTACCTGAAACCTATGACACGGCTCATTGCGTAATGAGAACCTTGCAACTTTAAATCTCATATATCTCATTAGTTGCAATAGTCAAGTGTTACAAATGCCACTCTCTCAATGCTCAAAGGGATTTTGTTGTTTTCTGAAAGTTTGTTCATTTCTTTGCTTACACACTCCTACTCAGAGTTGAACAAACATATGCGTTCAGCAGAAATTAGTGGAACATATTAGGTTATGTTATCACTTCCTGCTGATCTGGCTTAAACTCCATTGTCCTATAGACGGGATAAGCTTAAGACGTCAGTGTCTTATCAGTGTGATCAGAACATCTGCCGCTGTCATTCAGTTTCCACCGTCATTCTCTGTTTTGTGAAGTCACATCCACGATGGCTTCCTTTGAAGTAGATCCTCGTACACATACCATAGCAAATTAGGAAGGGAGTGAACAGTTACAGCACACAGCTTAACACAAAAGATAAAGCGATTGCAGGAGGATAATGTATTTTTATTTTTGACCTCCCACATGTTGCGTAACTGAGCTTGGTGGACAACAGATTTTAACCTTGATTGATTAGATTAAGTTGAGTAACTTAAGTTAAGTTCTTGCAGATAATTGTAACACTGCACTAATATCGATCAGATTTTCTGATTTGTAAGCTTGATTATGGTCATCGAAATTTTCCGAACACTAATAAATCTCTGTTGGTGATAAGAGATATGACACTTGAAATTTATTAGTGTACAATATTTGAGTAATGCCACGCCAGAAGTTTAGAAAATGGATGGATCTCAGGTATGAGATGCTGCTTGACAAACAAATGGATCTGATGTGCAGCCAAAAATAAGACTGCAGGTTTCAACCAGTCCAAGAGTTGCTGCTTGGCACAGATATTACCAAGACAGCTCTATTTTAAACAGAGCTGGTGATGGGCTGCTTCAGGATCAATGGTGTATAAACTGATGCTGCTCCGTGGGTGCATGAATAGGCTCTGGTTTATGTCTCCAAAAGGTCAGAAAACTTACAGACACACAAAGCACTGTATTTGAGACAATTCCCACATGTACAGAAAGTTAAATAGAGACATTTTTTGTACAGGAAACCCTATAGTGATACATCAATTTACAGGACATGCATATTGATAAGGCTGAATATATAGGAAACAAGAATATTAGATATATACTATAGATATATTTTCTATGTATATTTGTGTACAGCTGTTCACAGTTATGAGCTCAAAGCATAGTGTTAAAGTCCTGAATTCAAATCTCAGTGGGGTTTCATTCACAGAGTTGTTAACACGGGTTATGGTTATCACATTATTACATTCTTCGACTGCTCCACATACCACCAAGGCCAAATGAAATGAATATGATTTATTACATTCTGAGATTTGCTTGCAGTTTCAGTTTTATACAGGTCACAGTTTAGGTTTGATTTAATGGCTCTGACACATAAACTATCGCGCATGCATCTGAAACATTTCTTGCATCAGGGGCATCCTGATATCTGCCATGTCCTTCCAAGCTAAGGTGATTATTAATGAAACCCTTATTAGTTAATGGCCCCTGACATAAAGCAAAAAGTGATCTGATATGTTAATAATGGCTCTGCCGGAGCTAACATCATTAACAAATTTGAAGTCCAGTAGAGGCGCTCAGCGTTACAAGCTGAAAATCCTCTCAGCAACGTTGTCTGTCAAATCTTTGCAGCCTCAGAGCAGTTGTGCAATAAAAAGCAATCACTGCATTTGTGCCATGCCTGCATATCATATAGTAGCAAAAACACATTTGTAATATCATATATAAAACCCCCAACCATTTGCACACACAGAAAATTGTTGTTGTTTTTGTATATTTGTTTTGTGCAGCACCACATGATGATTTTTTAAATATGAATTAACCCCTAAGATTGACCCATGTTATTGAAGTGTTCATGTAAAGGTTTGATGCTGCATTTATCTCCACAGGAATAAAGTGCAATACTTACTGTCATTTTCTGCTCAGTTGGTTGATCTCTGGTCACTTTGTCTTGTCACTTTTCAGCATCTAAAGAGAGACTTAACTCCTTGCAAGCTGCTGTCAGTGCCACTTGCCACTGTTCTGTGCTGGAGATCTACTGTGTGTCCTTGACTAAACTGACAATTAATTGGAATTGAAGCAGATTTTTTTTTTTGCCTTTGCTCCGTGGGTCCATGCAGCAGCACAGCAGCTTTATAGAAGAGGCTCATAGATGTTTACTGGAAACCTGGATATTGACTGTGTGCTTCTCCCCAGGAGACACACACTGATTTCTCTCCCTCTCTTTTCCTACTCTTGTGCCAACTCTCTCTCTCTCTCTCTCCCCCTGCCTGTTATGCTGGCAAATACGTGTGAACCAGCTACAAGGTTTTTCAACCCCCCACCAGCACCACCCCCCATGTGCCCCCCTCTCTCCCCTCCACTACACAACGGTGTTAGTATCCCACCGTTTCCAATTTGTCAGTCAGCCTGACCACATTAACCCGTCGCTCTCCTGCCTCCCCTCTCCTCAGCTGTCACTCACTCTGTGCCCAAATACACCCCCCCCCCTCCCCTCCGCCCCTCTCCTCCCCCTTCTCTTTCCATCTCTCTCTCTCTTTCTCGCCCTCTCAGCCAGTCTGAGTCAGTGAATTCCCCCCACAGAGCAGGATTCCTCATTTAATCAACAGGTATGCCGGAATGATCGGAATAGGCCAACAAGCTGTATCTGTGATCCCTGAATCTTGCTGGGATTACAGGGTACAGTTAAGCATACCACATGTGGACTCTTACATTGTCCAACATCATAGTCCCTTTTTCCTGTTTGTCCTTCATTCCTGTGTAACTCCACTAGAGGCAAAGTAGTTTGAAGTACATCAAATTCATTTAACTTCCCTATGACATTATTTAGTCTCATGACTCTACAGTGAAGAACTTCTTCAAGGTTTTCATCTGTTACTTTTTATCATCAGCAGATGAAATTTTCCCACTCGTCTTACTCTTCCACTCTCTTCTCATAAAATCTCCCTTTATCTCTTTCCAAGTGCATATTATTGCCTATCATCACACACTGATGTAGCTAACAGCTGAAACCTTGCCTTACAGAGCAGCTCCTCTCTGTACTTTGCTGTCTACATGCCAGCTCTGTTTCCTACTTAGCACCAGCTGCAGGTCAGACCACGTCTCCAGCTCCCATGGCTTTGACACTCTCCTCCTCTTTCTGTCCACTCAGATACATTTCCCCTGGTACTACATACTACAGGACTATTATTGCCACTGGCCTGATGGCTGTGCGTTATGTAACAAAAACACTGGCTGCTATCACAACAGCCGGCCGCTTCTCCGGTTACTACCGCTGCCATGCCGAGGTCATCAATGACCAACATGTATTTCCATGTTTGTGCTTGCACCATAGGGTCCTCTGGCCCCTGCTGTGACAACCATACTTGCCGCTCCACCACCAAAACACAACTTTCATCACTTTCAATGACTTGATGTCAATAGTCACTCTCATTCACAAATACTGTATGTGAGACACACGTATGTACAAAATGTGTATGCTATGCACACACGAATGTTGATAGACAGATGTACTTAAACACATGCACATGAGCACACACTCAGGACACATTTGCTGACAGTTACTGGCAAGTTACATAATGTATGTCTTTGCTATTTGGTTACACTTCTATATTTTTGAGTGTTTTTCACTTCTAAAAAAGGAAATTGTTTCTACTTACACTCTTCTCTTCTAAGTCTCCTTAGCCACATATTGTACATTAAAATGACATATTAATTGAGAAAAGACGGCAAGACTTTTTTCTTCTCTCTTTAAAAAAGAAATATGGCATAAGATGCCATAATATTTTATTCCAGAGTCATATTTGTTTGTCATTGACTAAATATATTAGTGCTGGTGTCAGTTAAAGTTTCAGTTTCCTGGTACGTGTTGTGAGAATGGTGCAATGAAAGAAATGCTACAGATTTCAAAAGAGGATGAGACGCTTCACAACTCCAGCAGTTGGGAAATGATGAAAAAAAGTCTCAGTGAGTCTCAAAGAGCTCCAGTGGTGTTCTGGAGATTTTTTTTCTCATGTATTTCAAAATGATGACCTACAAATTACAACAAAGAAGGGCCATGATTGGATCGAACCCACAATCTCTTTTTCTCAGTGTCGACATATATCATTAAAAAACACTCCATGAAATAAAAGAAAAATGGGACACATGGAACATCATGCAGTGGGTGCTGTGTTAGTTTTCAGGTGATTAAATAAACCTGGACAGACAGAGATGTAAAAGCGTCATCATTGTGCCAGAGAGAGCTGATTTTCAGATTCTCTTTAAGCACGTGTACTCACCCTTTAGACACTTTATGTTTTACAAACATGAACATCATATTTTTATGTTTTGGAAAAATTATTGAATGTCTCTTACATCCACAAACTAAATATCTAAATTGTTTTGGTTAATTCAATTATTTGCCATGAGCTTTAGAAGTTTTAATTTGTTATAAAAACAGAAAAACAAACTCTGATTTCATGTTTGCAGAATCCAAGAATCCAAGATTGATTTTTTTTTCCAGAGTTTGAAAGGTTTAAACTTTGCATTTCTCAGGTTGGTTGTAATACTTTTCTCGGTTAAAAAACAGAATCATGGTGTCTCAGACTACAGTCTTCTTCTAACAGATAAGGGGTGGTGAGCATAAAGGAAATACTGTGTAAAGTTTCAGTGTGACATAACAGTGGAACAACACCTGTCAAAATAGCTTTTATGCTAGTCATAATCACCTGCATTTTTTGTTTATCTTCATGAGATTAGTGTTTCCAAAGCAGTGCTACAGCCCATTACAGTTATATAGTTTGCTTGAGTCATGCTGCAATGCTTTCTTCAGTCCTCTTCTCCCTGGGGAGAAGGCAGAGATAAAAGGATAAAGAGATGCAGGATAAAAGGGGAGCTTGTAACACACATGCATGCCAGCTGTTACCGTGTTGTTCTGATCTAAGGGGCTTACCATGTATTATTTATGGTTCCACAGAGAAGCGACTCTGAATGAGGCTGTTCTGGTTTCACTTGATGCGAGAGTTAGTTCAAGGATGCCTCTCTGTGGACAGTGTGGGTTATAGCATTACAGAGGAGAAATCACAGAGAGTGTGATGCATTACATTACATGATTTATCAGAGAAGTTTAAGCCACCATTCAGTTCTGTGGGGTTAAACATAAAGGTAAAATACATGTTGCTAAGTTTTGTTGATAGAGTTGTAGCTGTAATTTCAAACCAGTGAGGATAATCAACAAGCAGCCTTCCCACGTGTTTCCCTGCTGAGCCTCTGACAAGAAGACCTTTGTTTGATGAGCAGTCATGTTGAGTCTCTGCAGAAGAAAATGTTATGTTAATGTTTACATAACTATTAATGAGAAAAAAAAGATTCTGATTTTGTAACCTGCTTATCCATAACTTAAAAGGAAAACATGATCAAAAGAAATAGTCTGCTCCAGCTCAAGGTTAAAACCTATCCATATTTTAATAATGATACCGATTATGATGATGGTGATAAAGTTGGGGTTTTTTTTTGGGGGGGGGGGGGGGGGGGGGATCACATGAACATCAGATAAAGTTTAGATTTAAAAACCTTCATCACAGTGAACCATATGCATCGAGCTAAGATTTCCACTAGATATAGATATAAAAATAGGTTAGAGACATTTTAAACATTGTCCATCATCATCCCTATCCTCATCAAGATGATGATAAGGAGGATGATGAGAGATAGGCCCGCTCCAATCCTTTACTTAACAAGTAGCCTATGGTAACCAGTAACAGTAGTTGTCAGGCACATGTAGTACAGCAAAAAGTACAATATTCCTCTGTAGTGGGAGTATAAAGTAGCTTAAATACCCAAGGAACGTAGTACCTAAAAACTGTTCTTAAGTGAATTACTTGAGTAAATGCGCTTTGATACTTTCCATCACTTTAAAACTGCCATTAAAAGCACAAATCGGCTCTCTATATTGGTGTATGGTTTATAATCAAGGTTATGATTTTACTTCTGATAGGCCTGTAGAGTATGTAACTACGTAAAATGGGAAAACAAACTAACAAACACAGCCACAACAATAAACCATTAATAATGTTCACACTTAACTCGAAAGAGGATGTGATTTCTTCCTCTTACATGACATAATTTGAATAATTAAAGGACTAGTCAAAATGTTACGCTCCTAGCTCCCCTTGGAAGGCTTTGAACATAAATAAAGCGTCGTTTTGTGTATCTTTTTAGTGGGTCTTTAATTCTGACCATTAAAAGGATCAATTAATTATTCATGAGTATCCTACTACCATCCCAGGAAAACAAAGCTAAGGGGGGTGCGGTCTTTCCTGTAGCCGAGAACGGAAGCGGAAATTCGGCCATCTCCTCGTACAGTCAAGCTACAACAGGGTCAGTACACACTTTATTTGGATATTTATTGTGATGTGTCGTCAACATTTTTTTTGACATTTTGGCCAGTAATTTGACCGTGTATATTCCGTGTTGCCCTGAAACAGGATGTGTCTTCGGTACAGCTCGTTCAGTGTAGCAGTCCTATTGCCAGTTTCGAACTAGCAGTAGCTAGCTGGCTAACTGCTAGTTGGCTAATCTTTCCTAGCAACAGCAGCAGCAAGTGATTTCTTCAATCAGTCAAACTGGCAGGTAACCTTAACCTTTGTTTCTAGTCCGGTGAGATTTACTGCTGTGGCGGGGACATTTGTTTGTCCACTCATTCCTACCCAGCTACACCCTTCCGTACCCATGTTTAAACTTTACCCAGACCCCGGTGGTAAAGTGCTAGTCAACTGTTTCGGTTAGCTTAGGTGAGAATGGGAGAGTTGCTTGCTAAGTAGCTAATGTAAGCTAACAGCTACAAATGACAGCTACCGTTAGTTGGCCAAATAGCCTTACTACATGTTCATAAACTTGTCTTTCGCATATGTACTTTGTGACACAGGTGTGCTCTTGTGGACACTGTTGTATATTGTGAGGGTACCCGTTTTCTCACTCAGCCCGGGTTCAGTTTACAGTTGTTGTCTCAGCTAGCATAATTAACGGTTGACTGTTTGGTCGGTAGCATTGCGTTAGCTAGCTAACTTGGTAGGTGTGACAGAGAAAGCTGCAGTTGTGTCTGTGTAACGATTGTTAACGTTATCTGTGTGCAGGCTGGCTGGGTGGGGTAACTTATTAATTTGGCTGTGCAGCGACAACTGCATGCAAGTGATAGGAGGAACAAGTTAGCTTTGGTTTAATACCAACTTCTCGACTAGTTGTTAATCTATGCTACCTAATGGAGCTTGCATATCAAAGCGTAGGTGTAACTATGATTTACTGATAATCATTCATCTGGTGTAACAGGGCATTAAGCTTGACTTTAGCTAGCTGTGTGTTGAAATAACTAAGGCATTCGCTTGTCACAGAGAACGATAAAGCGATTGTTTATTTTCTTTCTTTGCTTCAAACTTCCTTAGTTAAACTTGCTTTTTTCCGCTAATGGTGTCAGAAATTGTGGAAATATGAATCAGACGAGAAGCCTGACATACTAAAGGCATGTTATGTCCCTTATCAAAGATTAGTTGGTGTGTCTGAACTTTGGTACAGTGCTTCAGGAGTCCCTGGACTGACTTTTGCAATGGTTGTCTTACTTGTCCAGTTATGCAACATGGTCTCATATTTGTCTGACCTACAAATCTGTGCTAACTGTATGTTTGGCTAATTTAAATCACTTTATAAGTACACTAGACAGCTGTACCATTTGAATATCACAATTATCGTGTCCCAGGTTTGATATAAAACCTGAATAAATGGTAATATCCACTTGCATAAGGCTAAAATGTATAGTTCCTGTTAATACGTGAATGTCTTTTATCCTGACTGTTGAACATAATCTTAAGTTGTAGAAAAAGTTAAAGCTTTTTTTAAAATAAGATAACACTAATCTAAGGTACATTTTTCTTCACATTTGCTAAAAAACAAAAAAGAAGAATGCACACATATTAGAACTCTTTAGTCTGAGTGCAGTATCCAGGAAGCACTGCTGGGGGAATAGAGAGAGCAACCTTGTTATTCAGTAGCCAGCCAGTGCTCATTTCCCAGGTTGGAGGAAGATGTTCATGCAGTGGGTGGAAAAGGTTTATTGTCTTCTGTAGCAAAGAAATTGTGCCCTCATTCGTACGTTTCTTGAGAGATGGCAGTTAAGGGAGTTACCAAGCACTATGTTTTGAGATTATATTAGAATGACTTTATAGAACTTCCTCTAACAACCTCCTCTTTTCTGTTTAGTGCCAAAGAGATGAACATTTGGTTAGAAAATATGGCAGTGAAAGGATACATCTGGTTAGCAACAAAGTTTCAGCCTGCTTTGTCAAAAATACAAACAATGCTTAGCAGGTACTGAGGGATCCAGTACTCTACCTCAGAATCATTCTCCACATGCCATTACGCCACCTGCAGCAGAAAGGATGAATCCATGATGTTTCTGTCAAATTCAGAAGCTGACACCAGTGTGGCATGACGGAAATTGTCATATATTGCACCAAACAATGATTTTCTGAAACTTTACATGGGCTTTTTCTGCCATAGACCGGCTACTTCAAGGCCTGAACACTGTATGTTCTGAGTTGCCCTTGTACATAGTTCATATTTGCATACATTTTGCCCATCTGTTAGCTTAAACCTCTCTGTCTGTCATTACTACTCGCAGTGTTTGTACTCCAGTCTTTTTTGTTGTCCACTCTGGTAAACTCTCAATCTCTCTGAGGGCTATGAGGTTTTGCAGCCTGGTTATATGAATTCAAGATAATAGTGTAAAGTGTTTTCAATTTAATGATAAAGAATGTAATTACCTGGAGTTAAATAAATGAATATGTGTTATTATATAGGAAAATATAGTCTCTGTTCAGAAAAGCAATATTTATTTAGTGCTACTGTTGCTCAGCTCTCCCTTGATGGACTGATAGAAGTTGCCTAAATGCTTTCAAAAAGCAAAAGTCCTGACTAGCTCATGAATGAGTTTGAGATATTCAAATGTGGAGTGTACTTGAGCATGTGAACCACAGGGCTTGTCAAATGAGGTTATTTTCTGAAGTATAAGGAACAACACAAGGTTTTTTCCTGGCACTTACTAGTACCAATTTATTTATTTTTTTAAAGCAATTAAGGCCTTTATTTTCTGGTTTTAAGAGTATTGGCTTTTATAAGTAAGATAAAGCATATAACTAATATGTTGTATCTCCAACTATCACCCATGTGTGGATCAGCAACAAAACATGTGATTTTTCTTGCTGAATATCTCCTTTGTCCATATTTTATAGTGGTTACTTTGGAATCAGTCCTAGTTTAAGTCTTATCTTAACTGTTTGTTGTGATGTAGCTACAATCTCACATCAATTTCAATCTTGCTCCATAGTTTTCAGACCAATGTTGCCACGGGGAGAATCAGGCAAACTGAGACAAAGCACTCCGTGAATGAGTGGTGCACAAGATAGAGTAACGAAAAGAAACCAAGAGGAGAGACCCTTATTCTGCATCATTCTCGTGTAACAGGTGTGCATGACATTTGTCTTTCTCCTCCTATTAATTCCAACAGTCAGATGATTGATTTCTGGTATGAATGCCATCACTCACACTCTGATTGTTCTTCTCAAGGTCTCCCACTCTTTCAGTCTTTCAGACTCTTGTACTTGGATATATCTTCTCAGTCTTTTTCACTCTTAATCTTGTTGCTCTGTTCTACTAAGGCTTATTAATTTGTGTCTGTTGTAAAATTACTGTAAAATGTAAATATTTTTTGCTCCATGACTGTTTGTTTTGCATTAACTATACTTTACAACCCCTCTTTTCCTTTGGCTGTTTGGCAGATTGCAGCAGAACTCGGTGGTCAGACCGTTGCCATGTCGACCTCATCGCTACGGCGACAAGTAAAGAACATCGTCCACAACTATTCAGAGGCTGAAATCAAGGTTGAGTATCCCTGTGTGCTTATCTGGCTTTTCTTTTTCTCTGTCTTACACCCACATCCCCCATATGTCCAGAACTTAAGCATAGCCTATGTATTTCTGTATCTCTGCAGCACAAATGACATTATGCAGCTTTTGATAATCTAATATTTCTTTGAAGCAACTTCCTCACTCTTTCTTCTTGTTATATTCAGTATGAGCTAACCTAATCAGAATCAGAATCAGAATCAGAATCAGAATCAGAATAGACTTTATTGCCAAGTAAGTTTGCACATACAAGGAATTTGTCTTGGTATATTGGTGCTAAAGGACAGTTATAGTAAAAGAAAAGAGTGAAGAGCAAGAAGCAAGAACTATATTTACAAGGAACATAAATATACATAATTAAAAAGTAAAGTGTAAAGTATAAAGTGTAAAGTGTAGAGTGCAAAAATGTTAGAAGATATCATCCATTCATTATTTTTCCTCTCTGGAGCTTGTGTCGTGATCGAGTTTGCATTGCTACCTAGAACAGTGCAGCCCAATAAATTGTCACAAATTAATGGTTCAAAATTATTCTTATCACAGACAGTTAATTAGAAGATAATTAAACTTTGTCCCCTGCTGTGCTGTTGTCCAGGTTAGAGAAGCAACGTCCAATGACCCATGGGGCCCCAGCAGCTCTCTGATGTCAGAGATTGCTGATCTGACCTACAATGTTGTGGCCTTCTCGGAAATCATGAGCATGGTGTGGAAGCGCCTCAATGACCACGGCAAGAACTGGAGACACGTATACAAGGTGTGTGTTTGGAATAAATGTTTGGCCATGTATCACCATTCATATTTTTGATACATAATCAATAAAGTGTATAGATTCTCTAACTATACATTTTTGTATTTGCAGTATTATGCAGTATAATGGTATTCTAACACCAGTATGTGTTGAAATTAACTTTTCATTACCAATCCCACAATGAAATGCATTCAGTCATTTCAACACTGTAGAATGACAATGATTGTCTTAAATCTCAGTTTACAACTCACTACAAAGTAATCTATAGCGTGTCTGTTTTTATAAGAGTAGTCAATGAGTAAGCCAGGGAGTGATAGTTGTAGTTAGTCTCTCTGAGTTTTCACATTGTGGGTTATTTTGTGATTCTCAGTCCTACACAAGCTGTTGGCATATTTGAGTGTAAATAAGGGGACTTGTTAACTGATTTAATATTTGCATTTCTACTACCTCAGTGCACAGACCTTTTCTACAATTGCTCAGTGATTGTGATTTGTATTTTCACCAGGCTATGACTCTTATGGAGTACCTGATCAAGACCGGTTCAGAACGTGTTGCCCAACAGTGCCGAGAGAACATATACGCAGTCCAGACCCTCAAGGATTTCCAGTACATAGACAGGGATGGCAAAGACCAGGTACACAAACACACCCGTGCCAACAAAACTGCATAGAAAGTTAAAGTGATTAGTGAGAAAGGTCCACCTTTGTGACATGCAGGTGTACTTTGTCAAACATACGGCTTGTGGTTCATTCAAGGACTTTTTACAATGAGTTTCTGACCTTTGTGTGAACATAAGTCAGCTATAAAAGGTTTTATTGGTTGTTGATAACTGAAAATGTTACCAAGCTGGTACACTAACAATAAGGTGTACATTATAAATATCTGCATTAGTAACTAATTTTATGTCTGTTTGGGTGATAGTTTACATAAAAAATCTGAATTTGCAGCATGTAATTATGTGCTCACACCTGTATTTTTCTAGGGGGTCAATGTGCGAGAGAAAGCCAAACAGCTGGTGACACTGCTGAAAGATGAGGAGAGACTAAGAGAGGAGAGGATCCACGCCCTCAAAACCAAAGAGAAGATGGCACAGACCTCCAGTGGTGAGATGGCTACTTTACCTGCTGTTTAAACAGATTGCACCAGTGCTTTGAGTTAGAGTATTACACTTTGAAAGAGGGCTGGGCCTACAAAAACATAAAGGGCCTTTAGTTCAGAGTAGCTGATAACCTATGACAAGCTCTCATCTGTGTGTATGCATATATGTTTCTGCTTTAGCCTCCTCAGCTCCCTCAGCACCCAGCCTGGGGGGCAGCCTGTCGTTGGGCTCCCACTCTGGAGGGGGAGATCCTGAGCAAGCCTGGCCACAGAGCTCTGGAGAGGAAGACCTGCAGCTCCAGCTGGCCTTGGCGATGAGTAAAGAAGAGGCAGAGCAGGTAACACAAAGCAGCATACTGGAGGCTCACAGAGCTAGGTTCTATTTCAACCCCTACATACACCTAGATTTGCTCTCACCATGTAACCCCATGACCTCCCCCAGACTAGCGCTGACCCTCTGGAGGACGCAGAGCTCCGCTATGCAATCACACTCAGCAAAGAGATGCACCAAAAGGTCAGGGGCAGAGAGTGTGCCCAGCTGACTGGCCAGCCAGTCATCAACTATCTGTGTTTCTGTCAATTGGAATTTCTCAAACACATATCAAGTATCGCTCAATCAAGAAAATTAATTTATGCTCATATTTGTCATGTGGCATTTTCCTCAAGATACAAAAATTGCACCACACTGCAGTAATACTGTCAAGATAATTTAGTTTGTTGAACAGTGTCACATTCTTTTATAGTGCTTGTGATCATAAAAAGCTTGCAAAGTAGGTGCTTTTCAAATCTCTGTCAAGATGCATTAAAACAGCACAAAAGTGAGCACTCAAAGAATTGATGAACTCTAATTTAATTGTTGAATTTGCATGGCATTGGCAAATATTCATTATAATTAACTGAATTAAACCTTGAGTGGTTTATGAACATTGATGATTCTTTTCTCCCTGTCACCCTCTCTGAAAGCATGCATTCATCTGTGGTCTTGATATGAAACACACTTGTTTCCTTAACTGTTACATCTATCTCCTGTTGTTGCAACTTTCCTGTGCTGTGTTCACTGAGTGCCTGTTGTATGCAAGTGGTTACAGTCCTGCATCTACTGCACCACTTGACTGGTTAAGTCTATAAACTAATGCAGGGTCTTCAAAGGATAATGCAATTGTTATTGTTACTTAGAGGCATCAAGCATAAGCCTGTTTCCTCACGGATTAGTCAGTGTGCTACTGTTTGATTGTCAGTCTTCCTTATAATGAGGTAGGATAAGGGGTGTAATTAAGTTGGGATGTCCAAGGATGCACTGAGCGACGAGCTCAGCATTTTGTTCATGCTGGGAATCATATCCATGTCTAAACCTTCTTGCTACAACAGTTCTACAGTTTTATTTTAGGTCGCCTTGTGGCGCTAGTTCTGAATGAGCTTTTTTTTTTTTTTGCGTAAAACTGCGCAAAAATGTACAAGCACTCTTTTTGTTGAACCATGTTTTGCAGAAGTGTTGTGGGATTTATGGACCGGTCCATTTGCGCTAATTATTTGTTGACTGTAGATAACTATCAACGGTCAGGTTTTCAGTTTCCACTCTCACCGATTCAGACTTAAATCGTGGAGTGGTGAACTGATCCTAAATCTGTACCTGTGGTGTGCTTTCTGAGGTTGTGTGTCTCAGGTTGCTGACATCACGGTGTGTGTGATTGGCAGGAGGAGCGACTGCGAAGAGGTGATGACCTAAGACTGCAGATGGCCATTGAGGAGAGCAAGAGGGAGAAACCGAAGTCAGAGGAGGTGCGTGTAAACTAAATCCGTATACCTCTCCTGGCCTTACATCCTGTAGCTCTCTCTCTTTCTCTTTCAGTCCTCCCAATTCTGCAAACATGTGCTCTTGAGCACCACGTTAACAGTGTCCCATAAAGTCTGCAACACATTTGAAATTAAATCATAAAAAGTTTCAAATGGCAGTGGTGACACATTTGGAAAAATAGTGTGTTTAGCTAAATAAATCAGATACTGAACATTAACTTGTCTTGAAGTTGTAGAAATTACTGAAAGAAACAAAATTTCTTGCATTCCCCTCCATACAAGGAACTGAGAATTTGTCACAAGCTCATTCAGATTTCACCATCTATTTGATGTGACTGTACATCGGTCTGTATTTCGCTCCATTTCCTCCTATTTCTCAGTTTTGTGCATTTCCTCTTTATACTCTTAACTAATCTCTGCAGGGCGAGTGAGTGTGTCCACAGATTTGTCCCTGAAGTCAGCTGCATGCTGTAATCCATAATCTCTTCTCTTGTTCAGAGCGCTCTGATGGAGCTGAGTGCCACGGACCCCTGGGGGGCCCCTGCTGCTGCCACTGCGGGCTCTGCCGGCCCCTCGCCTCCACCGACAGTTCCTGCCCCTGCTCCTTCAGGGCCGTGGGGTGCAGCCCCCTCGGACCCATGGGGGGTGGCGTCACCCACATCTCCTACAAGCTCTGACCCCTGGGGTGGGGGAGCCCCGCCCACTATAGCCCCTCCTCCAGACCCCTGGGGAGAGACGTCCAACAGAGTCAACAACGTCGACCCCTGGGGAAGCTCAGGTATGCAGCTCCAGCGCTGGTCACGTATTACCTCTGTAATCAGTCAGGTTGCTAGGAATGTCCTCATGACTGAGTATCTAAAGAGAACCGCGACCTGCTCTGTGAAAGAGGAAGTGAAGACCCTCTCGACTTTTACTCCTCTTCACGCCACCGTTCCATTTCCTGTCTACATTACATTTTGTCATGTCACCATGCTGTCGTATCTTCTCATTCAGTCACATGCTTTCAGTTTGTAATGAGGAAAGCAAGCATGCTAAATCCATTCTCCCTCTGTGTCTAAACCAGGGATTTTTATCCTCTTGTTTCTACTCAGGACTGACTGTGGCTGTGTCTCAACCAGAGCTCTCTCTCCTCTTGCCCTTTTGTGCCTTTTTAATGTATGGGGTAGCTTCTTATTATCTCTCCTTTACCTCCACTGAGCTTCAGATGTTAAATAACATGGTGGACAGACAAAGAAAATCTACTTTCATCTGTCCCTATTTGTCCAGTCAGTGGTATTGCAGAGGTTAAGGAGAGAAACATCACTGTTGGAACCCAGCCCAGCCTCCTGCTCCCTCCTTATTGTGGATTGTACCTGTAAGGTGTTGTGTTAACCCTCCCCTCCCCTGCGTCTCCTCCCCTCCCCTGTAGCCGTGACCCCCACAAGTTCCGACCCCTGGGGCCCCCCAGTGCCTCCCAGCACTTCCTCCTCGGGGGGGCCAGTAGACCCCTGGGCAAGGGACAGGCCTATATCCCTGCCCTCCTGACTATCACCTCCGACATCTGGGTGGCACCGCCACCAAACACCTAACTGACACAGGTACATTAACACTTAAAGCTACATGGCTCACAAACACCAAGGTACTGGTACATTTTCATAGTTAAGACATAAAGCACAGACTTGTCAAGTGCATGTACACAAAGTTGTCTTGTCCCACCATTTCATCCTCCTCTGGTATGTATTTGTAAAGCTGTTTTTATTTTGTGGTTTATTAGTTAACATTTTTATTTCAGTGCCTAAATTTATTCCTTCTGTCCTTCCTTCATTCCTCCCCTCAAGGAGACCCAGGCTGACGAGGTCCTCAGCAACAGGCTGTGACAGCACAGGCTCACGGTGCCATGACTGTCGTCTCTTGGTTCTTCACTTCTATCTGCCCGAGACTCCAGAGTCCTTCCTCGGCCCCAATGCAGCACTGGTGGATCTTGATTCTCTGAGTGTCATCTAAACCCAAACCCAAACAGCCACCACCTCCCTCCATCTCTTCCTCTTCAGCGCACAACCCTTTCTCCAGAACACAGGTTAGTTACAGTTATTATATGTAACAACTATGTTTAATCAGAAAGTGACTTTTGTAGATTGAAAGATAAATCAGTCTTTGCCTATTCCAGGAAAGTAGCCATACCCATAGGTCTCAGGGTTATACAGGTTCTGATGCCTACCATCAACTTGTTCATGTTCGTAAATTTAATTAAATGCAGCTGGAAGAAAAAGCGATCAAAATATGTACTAAAAGATCAAATTAAATATATCTTGAACCACAATGTGTTACCATTATACGCAAATGGAGAGTTTGGCTGAAAAAAAAAGTGTATTTCTCTGAACACCCAAATCAAAGCGAATGCTTATCCACCCAACAACTCTCACGGTGACTTGAGGCAAACCATGTTCTCTGAAGTTACTAGACTAAAAGCCTTTCTGGGACAATGTGAATGCAACCATACAAAAAGAAATTATGAATGCCTTTCAAACAGCTGTGTAACCAGTGTACCAGGAAACGCTGAGGAAATAAAGATACCCTGACAGAAATGTGCTTGTAGCAAGAAAAAAAAACTTTAACATGGAAATGGGTGTAAGCTGATCTTCTACTATAGGGCTGCTTTTGACAGAAATGCCAAACAAGAACTGTTACTGTATAAATATGGACTATCTGGAAATGAGAATGTCTTGATTCAAGTATGACCAATATTTGTTGAATGTTATGCTGCATTGCCACTGTCCCACATGTTTTCAGATCTGAAAATGGCCCCTTCTAGACATGTTTTAAGACATTTTTTATACTGCTTAGAATAATTAATAATAAACAAACACACTACATCACACTTGTGTAAATTGCATACTGGACCACCATTTTCTCCAAATCGGTGTGATGTGTCACAAATCACGACAGTAGGTTCATACTTTAAGCGGTAAACTTTCCCCACCAGCAGATGAATGTGAAAACAGCCTTCTAGTGTCAAACTGTGCACAGTGGAGCTCAAACATCCAGTGAGCTACAATAAGCAAAATACATTTTTTGATTGGAGGGGACTGAGCTCTCAAGTGACTCATGCTGTGATATGTTATTTTTGTCTGTGTTGTCCATGTCACCTCTGACCCTTAGGCTCATCTCCTGCTCCAGTGTAAGCAGTGACTCAGGCAGCACCATCTCCAGGGGGTTTCCCCAACACCTGCCTCCTCAACCCACGTTTGGCGTGGCCCGCCCATGACCTCATCTCACCTCAGCCCTCATCCTCTTGGCACAGGTGGCCTCACTTTCAGTCACACCTCCCAATCATACTGAGCATGGTGCAACCAGGAATGGGCATGGGAGCCCAATGAGTGTGGAGCAGGGCTCCAGGGTGCATTGGGCATGGTCTGGGCCAGCCCATGGGCATGCCCACCACAGTGGCCTCTCTCCCTATGGCGCCTGGGCTCGGCCCTGTTGGGGCCCGGTACTACACCTCCTCAGCTGATTTTGGGTGGGCCTGCTGGAACAGGAGGAGTGATGGGGCAGGAGGATCCAGTGGGAGGCGGAGGAGCAGCGGGGAGCAAGCACCAACCCTTTTCTTCTTTGATGTCACCACTCCTTGATCCACCCTGTTTCAACCTCCTTTGTATTCCTGCTGCCCCTTTCATTCATCTCCCTTCAACACAATTTTGTGTCCAAAAAACAAAAATGTCTACATCTCTATATTTAAAGAAAAAAAAAAAAGACAAAAAGTAAAAAATTCTTTATCTTTTCCTTCAAAAGCATTATTTCATTTCAGAATAATTTTCCACGTTTAGGTACTTTCATTTCAATATGGGTTATTTTGGGTGAAATAGAGATCTATTTATTTTGTTTAATCCTGTTCTGTATGCGTTCTTCATGTTGTGTTTTTTTCAGTCCTGTGTCTGAGATGAAGGTAAGTCTGTGAGGAGCAGGGCTTTTCAGTAGTGTCCTCTATTCTAATATTACTGCACTAGAAAAGAGGAAACGGAGGGAGAGGGACATAGCCACTAACAAACTGAACAGGAAAACTGTCATTACCTGCCTCTTCCTCTTTTCTCCCTCCCCTAGAATGAAAACAAACACTGAATCACTGAAGTGAAACCCAAATTGCATGAGAGGATGATTTTTAATGAACTTAGACTGATATCACGGACTGAAAACCTGCATTATATTTCAGGCACAATGTGGTCAAATTGTTTCAACTATTTCACTTGCAATTTAATTTAATATTAAATGTAATTTATTTTTTTTCCAATTTTGGGAACAAATAAAGCAAGAAAAATCAAACATAATGATGCCATTTAAATCAAATGCTTTTTCTTTTTTCTTCCTGATTATTGCTTGAAAACTAAGAGCTCTGACATCTGTGGTCTAATGAGGAGGAAAATGATGGGATGTTGAGATATGCTTGCACGTGTGTGTGAATGAGAACATGAGCAGCTCATTTGTGAGTGTGCAGATGCCTGTTTCTGTGTATATCAATATCTGTCTCCATTTTTCCTGTGTCCATTCTTATTTCAGTGACTCAGAAAGGAAGAAATGACAACCATTATTTTGTTTTTTAAAAACTGTCCCTTGTATTAATACTATGTAATGTTGGGATTTCAAATGAGGGTATTATAAGGTCACATCTCTGCCAATCTTATTTCAGTTTTTTTTTCTCACTGATCAAAGCATTAGTTTTAGGGTTTTTATTTCTCCAATCACAGATTTCACAGGATCCACTTAATTTTGGAGTCCCCAGATCACCACTATCCTTGTGTTTCATCCACCACCCTTCAGGGGAGGAGGCTACGATGCTTCATAATGAAAAAAGAAAAGAAAAGAAAAAGACAATTATTTCAATGAATGAAAGAAAAAAGAAAACGGGGACTTGACCCAACATGCTCCATGCTGTTCTTTTAATTTAGTTTGATGAATTTATTGTTATTTTATATCAACAAAGAAAAAATATCTCTTTTTATCGGGTAAGGTTGAATTTTTGTGTAATTGTTGACCGCGAACATTCACATTTATGAAAAGTAAAATGGAAAAAAAATCAAAAGAAATTTATGAAATAAAAGAAAAAAACACAGGACATGTCTTTGGCTTATTTCATACTTGCTCTGTAGTTTATACTTATCTGTCCCATATATGCTTTCTGTTTTTTTTTTTTTTTATTTATTTTACTGCTGCAAATTACAATAATGTGACAAGAATAAATTTACACTTTATTTTCTTTGGTTGAACATGTTTTATAAACTACAGTCCATTAGAAAACAACACTTACCTACGAAAGATAAGCTAAACAAAGTTATTACAGCATATAATTTGAATACAGGTGGAAAAACTTGAAATACAGCATTCAGTCATTATGAGGCGTGACTGGATCCCAAACTTGCTTTCTCAGAGGCTTCAGAAGCGCGCACACCAGTGAGGCAGCCTCTGCGTGGGGATTTAGTGAACACGGCTGTCAAGAGTCACATTTCTCTGTTTTTCACTGTTTCTACTCAGACGGCAGCGAGGGTCAGGCGAGCAGAGACTCCCAGTCGAAGTCATCCTGGATCTCCTCACTGTTGCTGTGCAGGTTCTTTAATGGAGGACGCTGTCGTGGTGTCGCAGACTGAGGCTGCATCCCAGCTGAGGCAGAGAGAAATGTGGACTAAGTTGGTGTACAAGTGAGAGGAAGTGAAACAGTATTTCACATTTTCTTTTCTATTTAACAAACTTCTCCTTTACATCAGTCACACTACAGCTACCACAGCTTAGCAACTTTAAAGGATTGTTTTTCACAAGTTTATCTCACAGAACTGTCACATGATCATACGTATATTAAAAGAGTCTTCATTGTAATAACTGTGGCTATTGATACTGGCTGTAAAGACATCACTTAATACGATTTTAACTAAGTGATAGGGTATACAGTCAACAGTCCTTGTTCTGTGTAAAAATGCATTTAGTTCAGCTAAAGCTTATAAGATACTTCAACAGCTTGACTTGGACAAATCAAGGTTTATTTAGTACCAAATTCTCTGTTTGAGTTTCCCTGGACAGTGATTCCTCAGTAAGAAAAAGAGGACATTTGGTTCTAAGAAAACTGTAACTTGATTTGTCTGATTCAGACTCCTCAAGCCTCATTTTAGTGTCAGCAAAACCCTTGAATGCATTAAAAGCACACAAGGATGGTGGTTTCTGTCCCCCTTTGTCCCCTTTCACTTACATTAAAAAACAATCTCTTCAGACAGGAGGAGTGATTACAGTAACCACTAACTCTTTCAGAGTCCATATGGGCATGGGAGTATTGTTCTAAGACAGACTTGAAAAAGGTGAAACTGTCCTTTAAGAGTCTTCCACAGGCCCTGCTGGGTTAAGTTGCCATAAAAGTTGAAAAGAGAGCAACTTTTTTAAAACTGATGAAAATGATTTCCAGGTCTTACCGGTTGTGTTTGCAGGCTGCGTCAGCTGTGGTCTTTGAAGGCCTGGCGCCTGCATGTGAAGAGCCCTCCGGGGCGGCTGTGCTCCGTTGGCAGGGGGGACCGTGGGAGAGTAGGGGAGGGGCGAGGGGTGGGTGAGGCTGGCAAGGGTTGGGGGCGGATTGGAGACGAATGGTGGGACTTGTAAGGACTGAGGCGCACCGAGGGCCAGCGGGGAGTTGTTCCCAGAGGTGATCATGCCTTTCTGAGTGAAGAAGCGGTTCAGGGAGTCGCAGAGGGAGGTGAAGAGCGCCGGGTCCAGGGCCCAGTCACAGAGCTCCGCCTGCCGCATGCTCTCCAGCAGGTCTGGAAACAGAAAATTAGGGAAATGTTTACGGACAGGCAAATCAAATTATGAAGGTTTTCAGTCTTACATGCGTTACAAAAAAGTTCAGAGAGCTAAAGCCACATTTTCAAAAATACAGATCAGCTTTAACTAAAAATTTCTGCAAAGGTGTCAGTAATAAGCTCATTAGCTGCCACTAATTGTTGCATTAGCTGGAAAAGACAAACATCTTAAAGGGTCAGTTCACCAAAATAATAATAATGAAAAATAATTTTATAACTTACTTCTGGTGGTATCTAGCCATGGAGATAGTCTTGGTTTTTATCTGATGAGATATCTCCCTCCAACCCAATATAATGTAGGCAAATAAAATTTCATTAATGGCAGTCACCGCATTGAAAAACACTACATTTAAATATTTTGACAGCACTGTACTAATCTTCTAACGACTTCCTGTATAAATCATTTCGCCTGTCAAGTGTCAGAAAATAGTAAAAACAAAAGTGAAAGTTTTAAATTGCTTTTCTTATCTGACCAATGGTCCATATACCAAAGATATTCCGTTTACTATCACAAATGACAAAAACACAGTGTTAAATCTTCACATTTTAAAAGCAGGATTTGTGCTTGGGAAAATGATAAAACAAAAAACTGTGGGATCTGTTTACAGAGTGTTCTGTAGATTAACCCTCAGTCCAAACAGGACACCTTTAAGTGAGGCTTGCACATAAACTGATTGGTCTATTTCTATCTATATCAAAATGAACTATCACACTTAAATGTAAGTACTGTTACTGTAAGGACACGAGGCTGTACAGAGTTCACAGAATATGATGCTTTTGTAAACTCACATTCTAGGCTTTGAACCAGGACCTCTAGGAGGTCAGAAAAATTAGTGACATTTAAGTTGAATTTGAGTAAATCTTCATTAATTGTCTGCGTTATTTCTCAGTTATGAGGCTGCTGTACGCTCACAGTTGTCAGTTTCACAAACAACTAAATAGCTTACACTGATTAGTTGTGTTAATGTCCTGCCTCTGTCTATCACACACATCTTCCAATTTCTTTTTTTCTGTGTGTAATCTATTATAAACCTTGATTGCAACTATTCACATCAAATGTATCTTCATTTTCAAAGAGTTAAACATTCAATACATGCATATTTTAAGCTAGTAAGAAACTTTGAGGGGCATACATAAATGAAAGTAGGAAAGAGGTTTTTGGGGTTTTTTTGGCCTGGGACAGAAAGGGTTAACCAGAGTAATGCTCACAGACAGAATTCTTTAAACCTCAGCAGATAAAAACCCAAACCAACACCAGAGTAGATTGGTTATTATTGTAATTTGGGTGAAGTGACCCTTTAAACAAGACTGTGGTAAATAGCACAGACCTGGGTGACCAGAGAGGTCTATGTTTGCCCAGTCTAGATTGCTGGCAATGCGGAAGCTCTCCTTCAGAGAATCAGGGTTACTGAACCAGTCAGGTGGCACCGCTAAAGAGGGAGGGAGGAAGGTCACTTTAGAAAGGAATCAGCTTTATTACGTTGCTGCTTTTAACACAATTCAAGCATTTCTGTGTTGATAAGATGATCTGAGACTCACTGTATTGTGGAGGAGGGTGTGCAGCTGGTGCAGTTGGCGCAGGTGGTGCAGGTGGTCCAGGTGGTCCAGGGTGAGGAGACATTGGTAGCAGAGTTGGAGTGTGGAGTGGGGTAGTGTCATTGTTTGGGAGAGCCAGGGGAACAACATCCGCTGGAGAGAGAAGAGAAGAAAAGTCATTCATCTACTTGTATGTGTGTAATGTGTAATTTATACACTGTAAGCTACTTACACTGTGAGCCTCCCCTCTCACGCATGGTCTTGACGAGAGACTTGAAAGATGCGTACAAGTCTGGTAAATTCAGTTCATCGAAGGTGAAACGCAGCGGAGGATCAGTAGACGAGTTTAATGAGACAACAGGGGGGGCGGCGACAGATGGCGGGACAACAGGTGCGGTGGAGTGAGCGGGGCCCGACACGGTGCACACAGGCACATGCATCGTGTTGGGGGTGCAGGAGAAAGCGGAAACAGCAACAGGTCCTGGATTAGCTGGAAAGGACAGAGCGGCAACAGAGAAAGAGGGAGCAGCTGGAGAAGATGTAGACATACTGGCAGCGGACAGAGGTGTAGCAGAAGCAGCGGGGATGGAATGAGTGGGGCCTCCGGGTGGATGGGGAGGTGGAAAAGAATTCATGGAGGACATGGGGGCAGCAGGTGGGAGCCCAGCTGAGGGAGAGACAGATGGATGAGGGACAGGGAAACTGGAGACAGAGGTTGGCATGTAGGGTGACGGTTGCTGTGGAGATAAAAGACGAGATGATGTATTGGTGTGTTGTTTATTTTTAAAAACATTCAGCAAACTTGGAGGTGGGGAAACACTACAGGCTCTACCTTGCATGGGGGAGGAGAGAGGGAGGTGGACTGGGGCGATTGTTGTTTGATGGATCCCAGTGGCCCGGGGTTTAGAAGCTGGCGGTCTGTGTGGGGGGTCAGTTGTGGTTGATGAGGGGAGGGTCCTCGGTCTGACTGTGTCACCAGTACCTCAGGAACCTGTAACAGCAAAGAGTTATAGGAGAAAATATATAAATCTGAGTAAAGTAAAAGTAGCAATACAAGAATGTACAAACACTCATTAAAAAGAGCAGACAACACAAACACAAAGTCGTTCCTATGAGAACCTTTACAACATGTTCTGTAGATAATCCAAAGTACAAGACAAAGACATGTCGCTTTTGAAATTTGTAAATTAATTTTTAAGGATGTGACCACCACAAACCAACCTCTACTCACAGCTCACAGATATCTCAAAAGTGTCTGCACAGCTAAATGCCATGATGGAAAAGTAAGAAATTTTGTTGTTGTAATGTGGGCTAACCAGCATTCAGCTGTAAATAACAATAAAATGTACCTATGTAAAATTAGGATCTAAAGTAAAAGCATTCCACCTGTAAACAGGTCCATTATCAGATATTCTGCATGTAAAATCTTACTTTACAAAGTAACTAGCAATCACAGTTTTCAGATTAATGTTTTATGGTAAAAAAATAAAAAATAAATTCTGCATCTCTTGTAAATGTAGTAAAGTTAAAATCTGATGTGACTGATCTTGAAACCACGTACATCCTGCCTCTCCTCTTCCTCCTCTGGATAAGGACGTTTAGGTGCCCTCACTTGATTCACCTCTGCAGGTCCGTCCATTGTCCAATAGGAACCCTACAAACACAGTACAAGTAGCTTTACGCTCTTCTAAATCATCTCTCCATCTCACATGATTCAAATTATTTTAAAAAGTACATATAGGTATGCTTACAACATCAAAATATAAAAAGTAATTCACCTTGCCAGGGTCGTTCTGTGGCCGAGGGACTTTCATGAAGCATTTATTTAGAGACAGGTTGTGCCTAATGGAGTTCTGTTAATGACACATAATAAAATAAGTCTCCTGCAGCAGCTGGTGATGCAAATAATATTAAAATCAGTAGCCAGTGACCAAACTAACAGCTTCAAACATTCTTATGCTTTAGTAGCAAAATGGATACTAATCTAGCACACTGACAATGTGTTGTTGTTCTGCATTAAAGCTGACCTTCCATCCACGGCCTGCTCGGCTGTAGTAAGGGAAAGTGTCGCTGATCCAGGTGTAGATGTCATTCAGACTCAACTTCCTCTCAGGTGCAGCTGCAATTGCCATGGCGATGAGAGTGGCGTAGCTGTGAGGGGGTTTCCCTTTAGAGTTTGAAGGGGAGGGGTCCTGCACAGAGGGTAAAAAGTCTCCCCTCTCCCTCCCTCTGTCTTTCTTCTTCTCCCTCTCCCCTCCTCCTCCTCCTCCTCTCTCTTTCCCCGAGCGCAGGCTGCTGATTCCCAGCTGAGGCAGCCAGTCAATACTGGTGAGGCTGGAGTCCAAGTCAGAGGACATTGTCTCTCTATTTCTCTGTCCAGGGTCTGGGGGATCAGAAGAGGAGGTACTGGATCAACATGTCTTCTTACTCTTGTTTACTTTGGATTTTAAAAAAACGGAGAAATGCCATAGTAGATTCCCCTCTGCCTGTAATGTAACACTGTCAGCCGTTCTGTTCCTGTACTTCAAGCTAGTGTCAATTACAAACCAGTATGTTGAGACACAAGACACTTTGTGCTGCTCTGGAAACTATCCATTCACAAGCACAGACATTGCACAATAGTGTCTACATATACATGTGCCAATTCCACCTACATTATCTATTTTCTGAAGAAGAAGAGTGACTTGCTTACCTCTCTGTAGTCACTCGAGGCCCAAGGCCTTAGAAAGTGTTAATATTTGATGTTGTCATCAGCTGTGCACAACTGCAGACAAACTGGTGTCCGTCCTCCTCTTCAGATAACTCTCTTCAGCATGTCGAGCCCGACACGACCTCCAATCATACCTTCGGCTTGTGAAAGTTTGTGTAACTTTGGAGAAATATACACCAAAAACTTATCGGAGAGCTTCCTTTTTCTCTCCCTCCCTGACTCCCTCCCCTCCCTTTCTGACTTTACCAGAATGACGTAAGTCACTCCTCCCCCCCCCTCTGTGACATCACTCTGTGTGCCCTGCCCGCCTCTGTGAGCTTGTCCCGCCTCCTCGGCCTTTCACCAGCATTTTATCAGTGCAGAGAAGCAGCCTGTAAGTTTCACTTACATTTTCCACTGAGGGTTTGATTCAGAAACACACACACAAAAGCAGCACATTTCAAAGTAGCAGCATTGCTTTATTGAAGACGTTTATGAGTATGTTGAAGCAGTGAAATCCTTTACAGTGTTTATGAGACAGAGCGACAGGTGATCTCTCTACAGAGCACTGAAGAAGGCAAGCAGGCCGGTATCAGGGGACGGATGGGCCAAGAGCTTCTGGATCTGCCAATAAAGTTGATAAACATATATTAGTCACTTTCACTACTTAGCCTGGCAGTATACAATCAATTTTGGCATGTTTGCAAAGGCAAACAATGCCCATCTGGGTTTGATCACTGCAGACTGAAGTCTCCCTGCACCTTAATACACAGTCACCTGTAACTGGTGTCAGTGATAAAGGTTGTAGGCAGTTTATTTTTGGCAGCGCTGGACCTGCAGCTGCAGAATGGAAATTTATTTGATTAACAGTTTTTGACAGCAGTCTAAGGAAACACCAAGTTCGTTTTCCCTTGGCGTACTCTATTTATGACACATCTAAACAAACAAAAGTAATTCATGAGTGCAACAGAGAGCAGCTGTAGCGAGCACCTCCTTGAAGTTGGGGTGTTTGGCGTCTTGGACCAGCTGCAGCATGACGGCCTCTGTGGTGGTGAGGTAAGCTCCGCTCTGCTTCAGTCGGGACAGAGCAAACAAACGGTCTGTCTGGCTGTGGAGGGAGATACAAAAGTCTGTGGTAAAACATGCATATCTACAGTTTACTCATAAGGGAAAAACTATATTTAATGCAGGTGATGACAATGCTGTAAAACAGAAAAATGCAACAGATACCTTCTGGATGAGACGGCATCAGCCACAATATGAACCTCTAGTCCCTTTTCAAGCAGGTCATAAGTTGTGCACTGAGGACAAACACAGGGAGCAGAGGTTTTATGTTTTTCCACCAAACTCATCATTCATTAACTACACTATGGAAGCTCAGTGGCACACTAGCCTACAGTGAACCTGGCTGTGGACATGAACGTATTCATAACTTTCAAGCAAGGAGCTTCCATTTGTCTTCATGCTGTCATTTATTAAGCAGAGAAGGATATAGTGTCATTTTAGCAGCCAAACTGCATATACAGTTATAGTGGTCTTACCGCAATACAGGCATGTGCCTCTATTCCACACAGTATAGCCTGTTTGGGATTTCCAAGGGCCTGCAGCTCCTTCTCCACCTCCTCTATCATCATGGTGAATGAGGTTTTAGTGTGAGCTTTCAGGTCTTCCGCTCCCAGCTCTGGTACAGTGGGACCTAAACCTTTAGGGTACTGCTCTGTCAAGATGGGGGGGATGCCCAGAACACGACTGGCCTGTGAACCGGAGGAGAGAGCAGGCAGATTTGATCCAGTATGTTCAAATAACTGCTCAAAGGCTGATGACTTGTATGGCCTAGGGACACTGAGGTAGTTGTGTGATAATGACTGTGACCAACCTGTAGCAATCTGGCTGCATTGCTGACAATGTTGGTGAACTGGAAGATGTTGGGTCTGAACTTTTCTTGCATGTCACACAGGAAGAGCACTGCATCCTTGGTGGAGAGCCTGCCGATGTTTGCCACTGCAAGAGCAATGTCACAAAAAAGAATATACATTAATTCATCTAACATGTTTTGTCTCACCCTCATTGCAGAAATGCAAGGAACATCTGTTGAGGGTGACTGGGTTCAGGGTGGCCACTGAACACCAACATAGCACTGAGGCGAAGAATAACACCTGTAGAAATAAGCCTTGAATGTCAGATTTGTAAATTGGTGGTTACTTATTGCTGTGTTTGAGGATTATGTGGCAAATGTTGGACTCGAGCTTTGACGATGAAAATTAACCTCTAAGTATCTTTTTTAACAATAGTGCATTTACTTGAGGAGGAAAGAGTTTTCTTCCTTGTAAGAAACATTTCCTCCATTGTGTTGCAGTGTTGTTGACGATGAGACCAGTTTCATAGCTAAACACAAATAAACAGGAGAAAGCTACGATACCACTACCATATAATTTGAACGAACTTAAAACACGAGAAAGTTGACTTACTGTTGTTGCTTGAACGGTCCAAATATGAGGGAAGAGAAGAAAGTACAACTGTCAGGTTTAAGTATTATTTCCCATGTAACGCCTCCTATGTAATTTGAAACCAACAGAAAAGTACTTATTTTACTTGAAATGCATTCAATTCAACACTGAACACAAGCTGCATATCACAAGATTGACCAAATATTATACTAACATCTGAATTCAACGTGAAACAACTACGTTATGAACAAATATATTCCAAAAGCCAAATTAATAACTAACCTAGCTTGTAGCAGAAGGACAAGTTCGAGCACCGCCCTCCCAAAAGCCACCAATAGGATTACGCAGTGGTCAGATTGATGTTTCTCTGGACCAATAGCAGCCAGAGTTCGTCGCGAGTCGCCTCGGAACTACAAGCTAACCAGAAGTGCTCACCTGAAGATGTCTGACAGTGCGGAGTCACCAACAGAGACGCAAAAAGAGGAGGCACAGCCACCGTCAGACGACTCGACGACAAACGAAGAGAAGAAAAAAAGTAAGAAAATGCCACATATCAAAATGAATCCCTTGTGTACAAGGACTGTAGCTGGTATTAAAGAAAACAATTCAGGGTATGTGACGTGAGAAACAATTGACAGAGGTTTTGGCCAATAGGGTGACTGGTTTGTCTCAGACCAACCAATTAACGTTTAGCTTTTTAAAATGTGGTACTACCGGTTTGGGGTATGGCTAAAGCTAATGCTAATATTTATGAAGTCAATATATCGTTTTTTATTCTCTTACAGGTTATATATTGTTACAGAGAGGGTGTTTGTTTCCTAAATTATCAGCTATCTTTGACGATTATGCCAATAGCAACTTCATATCTTATACCGAAGGATAACTTATCAGGGCTAAGTTAGCTTGAAACTGCCAACCTGAAAATATATACTTTATATAATACACCAGTGTTTTACTATGTTGTCACTGATCTGTTCATAAAGTAGCTCCAGTTATGGGTGACCCCAGGAGGAGTTATAGTTGTTGACAAAAACAATAATGATCTGTTATCTGTTTACAACTACGTTATAATGTGTTTGAAATATTAAGAAATGTCTTTATACCTCTATAGTATCGACAGCTTTGGCAAACAACTTTATTTCATACATGCTTAGGTTTGATGTGTTATTATTGGAGAATGAATTTGAAATGTCCTTATGCTGCAGTCAGCAACTACTCCTCCCATCCGCAATCCTGCCCTTAATTGCAACTTAAATTATTTTCCTGTATATATTTTAAAGATTTTCTTAGTATTTATACTCCTTTTCATAATGTTTGTTGTTACCTATTGTTGCTGTCTCTGCAAGAATTCCCCTCACAGGATCAATAAAGTACATCCATCCATCTATCTATCTATCTATTGACCTCTGATGAAACCCTTAGATTCAGTTCAGGTCCAGCAACACACACACCGCATAATCTCTGTATAGAGGACATTCCACAGATACAAACCATCATAAAAAAATGAATAAATGATTATAGAAAGCAATCAGGAAATTAAAGTAATTACAATGACTATCAGAAGTGATTAGAGGGAAGGAAATATTGCATATAATAACAAATTGTTCAAAAACACAAGAGATGTACAAAATTTTTTCCATTCATATACCACCTGTCCATTATAAAGGTTTGTAATTCTGCAGTAGCCTCTCAAATCCCTCACAGGAAGCCTGCCTTCATAGATCTTGTTTTTTTCACTGTGATATAGAAGTTATGCATTCATGGATTTAATAAGCACTTCTCAAGAAATTTTCCCTGAACAGTTTAGATATGTCTGGACTTGTCTGAGTGGCTGTAGCACTTTCACTTTATTTTCCTTTTTTATGTGTGTGTGTAGTTGATGTGCTGTTAAAGGCAGTGGGAGACACTCCGATAATGAAAACAAAGAAGTGGGCAGTAGACCGGGGGAGGACGGTACAGTCCCTGTCTCAGTTCATCTCTCGTTTCCTCAAGATTGATGCCAATGAACAACTGGTAAGAAATACATGTTTGTTTACTGGTTTCTTCATGTCCCAAAATCATGACCTGGACAGAGACACATTAAACGTAACTATTTTTCTTTCAGTTCATCTATGTCAATCAGTCCTTTGCTCCCTCACCAGATCAAGAAGTGGGGGTCCTCTTTGATGTGAGTACATTCAAGCACCTATTTTAATGCTGTTATTGTAGTGTGTTGTGTACTAACTTAGAGCTTATTTTCCTTAGCTTAAAGCAGATACAATAATAATCATTTCATAGAGAAACACACAGGAGTTAAACACTAGTCAAATTTTTATTCTTCATTTTGTAATCCACTGAAAACATGAGCACCGAGGTTCATTCTCGACTTCGGGAACACTGTGTGTAACTAAGTAATTTCAACTCCAAAGTCCACTTATAAGCTTTTTCTGAGCTTTTAACTATCATCAGCAGAAGATGTTAAATTCCAGATCCATTTGCTGACGAAGAACATGATATGAAAGCTCAGTGAAGCTCATAACTGGACTTTTTGAGTTGTTACACAAACCATGTCGCCACATAAAACTGCAATATTCACATGTACACACAAGAGATGAGTTTACTCATGTTTGTTAGACTTGCCAGCAACAGAAATCTAAGTGCTTTTTTGTTTGTTGTATTTATTCAGTTATTCAGTATACAGGGTCTTATCAGTGACATTTTCAAGAATGTTAACCTTTGGTTCACCTTCTCAGTTAAATTGTCTTAGACTGTTCTTTGCTTTAATGTGTATCTCAATTTTTCTGTCTTGTATAGGAGACATGAAGCACATACATGTTTTAATGATAAATGTAGGCCTTGTCAGGCTTCACCTGGGAAGATTGTTTGGATATTTAAACACAGTATAACTGTTTTTACCATTTAGTCTCTTAAATTAAAAATATCAGTTGTTGGGTCCAGCCTGTAGAAGTGAATAGGTCATCTGGTGCACTGACCAGCAGAGGGGGCAATAAATTTGAAACTCCATGTGACACATGCCAAAATCCTTGGCTACTGATTAATGTCTTGATAAGTAACAGTAAAGACCTCAAAGTCCAGAATTCACAGTGGACATTTGATCATCCCACTGCTCTCACTACTTTACAGCTTTTTATGGCTAACAAATGAAGACCATCCACATCTGAAAGTGTTTATCAGTCCTGTAATTTTGAAACTATACTGCAACATTACATCTGTGTCTGACTGTTTCATTTAATATTTACCTTTGTGTCATTTCTTCTCTCTCTTTGTGTCTCTTTCAGTGTTTTGGTAGTGATGGCAAGCTGGTTCTACACTACTGTAAATCTCAAGCCTGGGGTTAAACTCCTTTTTCACAACTCTGTTTTTTCACTTCTCCTGTCTTTAATTCATCCTCCAAACATGCAAACAATGTTGCGTCTTTCAGACTTTATGTACATACATACTGTAAATAAATTATTGTGACAATGTAAAGCTCTTTTTTTTCTCAAGTATCACATTTGGTACCCAAAAATACACTGAACTTGCGAGCAGGGGATTATGCTTTGCACAGTGCTGGTGCTGATTAGGGGAAAAGCACAAGCAAGAGTTCATTAATATGAATGCTGGTTCACAGTTTCATCCACCCTCTTGGTGTAATAATTAAATATCAGGTGAAAGACACAGTTGTGATGTGGTGGAACTTAAACCAGTCATAAAGGTTGTGGTGGAATCACCTCTGAAAAAGGACAGACATAGGAAGAGAGGGGGCACTGCAGTAACAGATGGACTTAGAGGGATTACATGATTCAGGATGGGTTTGTGACATAAATTCCCAAGAAAGACAGAAAAGAGAGTAGAGTGGCGTGGAGACAGACACTCAGACGCTCCAACAGCCTTGCATCTCTGTCCGACTATTGGCCAGGAGGATTAAAGGGGTGAGCGCAGCTGGAGAGGTAAGGGTCACTGATGCTCATCTTGGAGGAAAAGAGAACTGTTGACACATGCAGAGGGAAAAGATGAAGAGGGTAGTGACATGGAGAATCTGTTCAAGATGGAGCAACTAAAAGCAACTTCTTAAGGAGCTTTTTGATTAAGGGCTCTTGAACGAGGCAGAGATAACCAAGGATTTTAGGTTCAGAGGACTGCGAGAAGTGAAAGTGTTGCTTTACTGTTGTAGCTGCTTCATGTTTGACCTGAAGTCCTACAGGGGTACTTTGGTAGGTATTCATCACTGATTATTTTGATATAACTAGAGCTGGAATTAATTGTCAATCAACAGAAATTTAATCAGCAACTCTTCTGATAATGAATTAGTAATAATGAATCACTTTGTCTTACTAGAGATCCAGCTTCTTAGATGTGAGGATCTGATGCCATTTCTGATGAACTGAATAGCTTCAGGTTTTGGAGTGATGTACAGATAAAATGAGTAATATGAGGATTTCACCTCAAGATCTGGAGTTATATAAGGGGCATTTTTTTTACTATTTTCTGACATGTATGGACAAAATTATTGCTCACAGCGTAATATAAAAAATTATCTAATTACATTTTACTTTTTTCTATTCAAGCCTAGATGGAGCTTTCTGATCTAATGATAATGGAGCTTTGAAATATTTTACTAGTGAATGCACGTTAAATAATGTAAATGGTGTGGATGCAATTTTCTATCTGACAAATCTGTCAATGCATCTGAAAAACAATAATGTGTTCATGAATTTCAAAATGTTCTTGTCTGATTAAAATAAGGAATATAGGTCTCAAGGTCTTTATGTTTTATGTTGGTAATTCTAACAAAGTCTTGAGTGGACTAGCCTGCGTCCAACATGTTGATACCGTACTCAACTTTTACTGGACAGCCTGTGTGTTCAGTATGGGATCTTTCTAACTGCAAACCCAAGACTTAAGAGTAATGTGAGAGCAGGAGAAATCAATAATCTGATTTTTTTTTTTTTAAACCTAAGCGAAAACGGTGATGATAATGTGCAGTGAGATTAAACTGCCACAATGCTTTTACTTTACCCATGACTAGAAAGAAGAAGCAACTCAGTAAAAATGTGAAACTACCATGAGTGAATTCTTATGGAAATCAGTGATTGGGCCAAATTCAACTGGTTTAATCTGTGTTCTGTTGTGTTTCAGGGGCTGCGGGCTGACAGACATTGTATGATAGAGAGAGAGAGAGAGAGTGGGAGACAGCAGACATGGTCAGAGTGCACTTCACACTAAAATACACCTAACACAAACAGATTAAAGCAGATTATCAGGGATTACTTGCAAAAATTTCATTTGGATCCGGGGCTTATCCATAATTTCATCAAAAAAGTAATCTCTTGTTTTTGCACCCCCTGCGTCTTGTTTTCTGCTCAGGGTCCAGCAGCGGGATCGATAATGAGTGGCAGGGTCAGGCCTGAGTGTGTTAATCAGGAAGCAGGAGGATGTTAGCGTAGGTCACAGGACAGCAGACATTACTTATTCTTCTATAGCCCCTCCTTGTAAACAGCTGGAGGACTTATGTGACCTTGGCAGAGTGATGACTTGTACTGACTCAAGGAACATTCGACAGAATTAAATGTCACCATATGGACACCTTGGTTTTAGTCTTTGTGTGCACCATTCAAGCATTTAATTTCACTTTCTTGACAGGTGATGAATTACATTCAAGGATGTTCTCTATCTCCTCCGTAGTTACACAACTTTTAATGCTAAACTGTAGTGTTTTTAAATGACCTGCTTTTTTTTGGTTCAGTCCCAATGATCTGATACGTGCACACAAAAGAGTCAAGTCAAGTGTTGAGGTCAGGGGATGTATGGCCACATCATTCACCCCAGGGATCAATAGCAGGATATCACATTAAAGCTGTCTGCGTAACATACTGTCATGCTTCCCTACTCTTCTCTCCAATTGTGAACCGTCACTACCTAAATCCTCTCTTGTTCATTTTTTCCTTCCATCTGTCCTTTCCCACGTGTATCAACCTTAGAGCATCCTATCCTGCCCCCTCTCCCCTCGCTCCCCTCATCATCCACTCTTTTAATCACGCTGACCTTACAGTATCTCTCCGTCAGCTTTGTTTTTGTTATCTTTACTCTGTTCTGTTACATCACATTTATCTTTGCTTTCCATTTAAACCTGGCAGCTCATCACCTCTTAAAACCACCCCAAAGCATCTGTCCTTCCCTCTCGGCTCCATCTGCGTCTCTGTTCGTACCCTCTGTCCCGTTTGTTTTACTTCCACGTGCAGCCTCCCCCTTCTGCTCCCTCTTTGCCTCTCTCTCTCTCTCTCCTCCGCCTCCCCCTTTCTCCTGTGTGGCCATGCTGGAGCGTATGTCCCGTCGCTCTCGCTCTCTGCTCTCCCTGACCTTGACCACTCTGGCCCTGGCCCTCTCCATCCTGGCTCTCTGCACCTCCTACTGGTGCGAGGGCACCCACAAGGTGGTGAAGCCCCTCTGCCTGTCACCTGTCAAAATGAAGAACTGTGGTCAGAACAACAGCGAGCCTTACACCACAGGTACTGAGATGTTACATTATCACCTCACCACATACTTTCTGCAGCTTTATTGTGCTTTCTGATGCTTTACAGTTTCTCTTTATTCTTTCTTTCTCATTTACTCTAACTTAGATTGCTCTTTTACTATTGTTTTTGCCCTTTAACACAGATTTGTGCACATAGATATATTTTTATATATCTATTTATGCAATCAGCTCCCCTCTGATTTTGAATTATTTGTGTCTTAACAGAGCACCTGAGTGTGCAGGCAGGGTGCAGAGGTTCAATTACTGTGCAGCTAACCTTTAAAATGTGCATGATGTTTGGTCAAAAACACTTTATCTCATAAATGGCCACACTGCAAGGAGTTTTTTGAAGAAATCTTCAAATAAAATTCATCTGTATTTTCCTACTTAGGACTTAAAAGCGAAGAAACAAATGTGCAAATAACAACAGATTTGTTAACAACAGCAGTACAAGAAGTATGTGTGTACTCCAATACTCCATTAGAAATAAAAGTCCTGCATTCGTTTTGTAAAAGTGAGAATGTACTCAAAATAATACAATGTATCAGTATTAGCAGCATACAGCATCATATTTCATAAGCTGATCATAAGGTTGCATTTAATATTAAATATTAATCTGCAAAGTTACCAGAGACTCTACTGTACACTGTACTACAGTAGAGTTCAGATAAATTTAGTGGAGTCAGAGTACAACAGTCAACCCTGAAATGTAAAGAAGTGAAGAGTGTAGAGTTGCACAAAAAGTAAAGCACGAGTAACTTAAAGCTGTTGTTAAGTATCGGAGTAAATGTACTTAGTTATGTTCCACACTGGTAACAGGAGCATTCAGAACATCAAGCTTTGAATTGGCCTAAAGCAAATGAAGACAATGCCAAGTTTCCCTCCTGTTGCTAAGAACGAGTGGATATACAGTAGCTACAGCGTATAGGACATAATTACACTCAAACCAGATATCTGACAAGCGGGAAAAAGTTTCCTGGTGACTAATCCCAGATTCTGTTGCAACATGTTCAGGGGAAGTTCATGGATTCGTCCTACCTCACATCTACGGTCCTGTGATGTTTTCCTGGCATTGCGCTTTTATAATTGTAGGATACAGGTTGTCCTTTTTCAGGCAGATGCTCTCAGCAGAATCACTGTTTTAAGATGCTTTAAGAAACACAACTTCAGTTATTTCCAGTGGCGTGGTTGTTCATTCTCACTCATTGATTGACAAAACAATTTCAAGTCAAGATCGACTTACTAGCTCTTTATGTTCGTCAGCAGACCTCTTAATGTCAAGCAGATCTAGTAAATTAAAACCATCCTTGAGGCAAACTGAGGTTGTTTGCAGCACTGGATAGGAGTACCAGATAAGTGTATATACACATACATCATACATACATTCGTGTGTGTACAGTATAATGATGATTATTCTTTATTATCTCATGAGTCTTCCAAAATGCAGCTTTCTAATATTGACTTTACCAAAATTTCAGCCTTGGCTTTTGAACCTTACTGCAGGTATTGAATTCTTGACCTTTGCTCTCTACATAACAATGAATATCTAGGACTAATCTGTCCGGATAAGCTTCACTCCCCCTGTTAGAAACTGATTGTCCTTGGTTTTGATGTGTTTTAATCTCTTTTTACCCATCTTAGTGCAACAGTGAATTCAATTATGGCTTAGTATTAATCTGGGGGGTGTGAGAGTGGCTCCCAAAGGTTAAGTCGTCCATGGAGGAGAGGTTTACACTGCCTGCTGTCTGGTTTTTATTTTCTCAGCAGATACAGTATGCTTAATCCACGCTGAGATTAACAGCTCTTTCCGCATAAAGGAATCAACTTTGATCACTACTTTGTGTACTTTGCACAAAAAGAAGAAATACCTTTGCCAGTGCACCGTGGTGGATTTAACTCTTCCTTATGCTTCTAAACCTGATTTACAAACACACACGTGGGATGACAAAGTGCTGGCTGACAGGGCTGCATGTGACTGCAAAACACAGAGGCATGTTATCTTTATTATTAACAGACTTGCAGATGTTTTATGCTCACCACTTTACTTCCTGCTCTCATTATAAAGCACATGCTCTTTTATACGTTTTTACATGGAGAGTGTTTTCACAAAGGAAACCAGTGAGTCAGCAAACCAAATAAGATATTTTTGAAGTAGGAGTGCATTTATGGTATGCACCTCTTTGTGTTTGTGTATCTGCTTTGCCCAAACATGTATTTACTGTATGTCTGTGTTTTTTTATACCTAAAATGTTCTTCTCAGTGTTGTATTCTTGTGTTGTCACACAGAGAGTCCCACTCAGAACCCTTTCAACCGCACACTGTCTCCGGCCAGGAGAGAGGAGCTGGCCAAGATCAGACAGAGGCAACTGGCCAACGCAGTGCACTACATCTGGGAGACAGGGGAAGACAAGTTTGCTTTCAGATACTTCCACACAGGCTTCTGGGAAAGCTGTGAGAAACACAGCGATGGTGAGGCCACAAAGGACACGTCCATTCATACACAAACTTGCTTACTTAAGCTTGTTAATGTTCTTGTAGGTTTAGCCTCACATACACACAAATAATGTTTATTCAAACTACTGTAACTTTTTCCATCTTCTTCTCCAAATCTTGGTCTTCACATTGTTGTTGGCAGGGGAGAAATGCCGCAGCTTTATAGACTTAACTCCGGGGGAAACACAAGGTGAGCTGTTTTCTGCTGTACTGTGTAAATTCCTCTGTAACCCTGTAAATATTATACTTAAATGAATGTTTCTTTTGCTGCAGTAGTAGTAGAGTTTAATGAATGGATGCATGTGTGTCCTCTGTGTATGTGTTTGCACATGTTGCAGGCGTGCTCTGGCTGTCAGTGATTTCAGAGTTCACATACATTGGCCTGCTGGGGATGGGCTTCTTACTGATGTGGCTGGAAGTATTGTGCTCTCATAAAGAGATGCACTCGCTAAAAATCAATGCCTATGCAGCTATCTGTACTGTGCTATCAGGTGAGACATAGATTCATTTTTTCATTATCATCTCTTCCTTCATATATGCACAGTAATCGTAGATCTCTCCACTCTTCTACAATATTCTCTTTTTTCTTCTGTCTGTGTTTTTTGCTGGTGTCGCTTCCCATGTAGGTCTTCTTGGTATGGTAGCCCATATGATGTACACCACAGTATTTCAGATGACTGTCATTGTGGGCCCCAAAGACTGGAGGCCTCAGTCCTGGGACTACGGCTGGTCATTTGCGTAGGTGTCTGCCCATTGGTGACAGCATGACAGCCTGTTTTATTCAAACATGTCTATAAAATAACCTGTTATTTGCAGATTGCGGCGAGATGTTTCTCATTTCTCCTAACTGTTATACATATGCTGTGTTCCCAGTCTGGCCTGGGTGTCCTTCAGTTGCTGTATGGGGGCAGCCGTGGTCACACTCAACTCCTACACAAAGACCATCATCGAGCTCCGTCGCAGACAGAGGCTCCGACTGGAGGAAGCGAGAGCCACCACTCACGCCCCATCCTACGATGAGGTCGTCCCGGGAGGTGGGCTGTACTCGGTCAGCGGCCTGTTGCAGTGTCCAGACGGCATGATTGATGTGGCTTGGGCCCCGAATGGCGGCGTGGTTGGAATGGGAAATGGGGATGTACCAACGCTGGTTTTGGTAGGAGGCTGCGGGCCGGAGGGATGTGAAGACTGTGAGAGAGAGATGGATGAGATGGAGGGGACCATGGACCGAGTCGATTCACCTTGTTGAAATGGAGAGACACTTTCACCACGCCGGAGAGGGATCGTTGCTATTGAGCTAACAGATCTTGTTTTTCTTTTCTTCCACTTTGACTTTTAATGAACTTGGGATATACCAACCAGGTTGAAAGGCCAATGAAATCAAGACATACCAAAATGTAAAGACAACATTGTATGTATAGGTCACTCTAACATGCAGAAGTGCATGTTTTCTGGGTATCTCTCAGTGCCTCAGGGTAGGGAAGCATATTTGTCTCAACATGTGCATGCATATAAATGTTTATAATATTTTATTGTTTGTATATTAACTTGCGATATATCAGGATGACAGTCATCTCAATGATCATTTCATTGCATAAACAGAGTGGATGTTTCTTTTCCCGCTGGTACCCAACAGAACAGCCTGTCCTTTAAGAGTAAATATACAGTATATTCTCATTTATCAGAGTTGGACACTGAGCATGTTTCATCACTCAAAGTCTTGTCAAACTTTTGACAGATACAGCATTTCAATTCAGTGCATGAACACCAGAAGCTACAACGCGCTCGGCCTCTCTGCAGATGCACAGACAAACCCATAAGACAGACACATAGAGATAGAAAGATTACAGAGATTTTGAAAAGTCTGCTCTCTGATGTTGAACAGAAGATTATGTGTAAACCAGTAATCCCGAGTTGGATGGAAAAGAAGGAGGAACAGAGTGAGGAGAGATGGAAGGCATGTGAAGGGATGGAGATGGAGAGGGGTGGAGGGGGGAGGAGGGGGAGGGGGAGCAGGTTGCGGGGGTCAGAATGAAAGTTGGAAAGAAACACAGGCACGCACATCACACATCTGCACCATGAAGACACCACTCTTTCAGGGAAATAATGGTTTACACGTGAATATTACCCACTATGTTTCTCTTAAAATCATATAGGACATGATTTCTAAAGTTAAATAAATTTACCTTAAATTTCTGTAGGGTATACGTTTGGGATAATCCTGGATTTACTGTCTGGGATAAATACAACTGAAAACTTAAGACCTAAAGCTCCATTTTTGTCAATCACCACCATTATATTACACAGTATGTTTCCAGGTCAAAGAAGAATTTATCATTTTCCGAAAAAAGAAAATAAATTGATTTTCAAAGCATGTATGAGAAAACCTTTAATTTATTGTACAGTGAACACTTGTGAGCTACAACCTCCATTAAGACATTTCAAATTATGTAAAAAACAAAAACAAACAAACACTTTAACGAGCTAACAATCTGGTATGATATTATTATATAATTGTCATTAAGAATCAGTTTCTTCAGAGCCATATGTATATTATATATCTTCTTTTTGTCTGTACACGTATTTAAACACTATTCCATAACTTGCCTCTAATAGCTTCTATTTGATATAAATTTATTGACAAACATTAGTAAAACAATGTCACGTAAAGGAGTATTTACACAGAGGAATTTAGTGGATTCAAGATAAGGAAGGAAGGAACGAAGGAAGGAAAGCAAAAGTTTTAAAAGCATGGAAAGACCCTAATGAGAGAAAGAAGAGTGGGGGGTGAGAGGGACTGACTTTATTGTTTGATTGGTTCATAGTGGATAAGACGCATCGCATTGTCATTTTCAATCACTCCTTTGATGAACTCTCCCTCAGCCAGTCGCTCTATAAAGGAGAAAAGAAAGAACAAGAACATGGTATAGTGGGAAGTAAACAACACATAAAGCAAGCAGCGTGGAGTAAACATGAGGTCGAATAATGACTCTGTATCTTCGCAAAGAAATCTGGTCTTATCCCCTGTGTGGGTGTGCTTGTGTGCGTGTGACAGTAAGCATGCAATGCAGTGGAGTCGCTTAAGGTTTCAGGGTCCGTGTGGCTGCTACATAATAAAGCTTGCGTTACACAAGTGATGCTGTAACCTCGGGGGATGTGCCCCCAGGTGGATTTATTGCTTGTATTATTGTTAAGCCAAACAGCTGATTGTATGTAATCTTCGCCACAGGATGTGGGAACAGCTGCTGAGGAAAGGTAGTAGGAGCTTACACTGATTTTATCGCTCTAATATAAGTACATAGTGATAAGAACACAATGACCTGTCATGCACCGCTGGGAGCTTAATGTACAGTATGAATGCATGTGTTGCATGTGTGTTGTTTTCCTCACCGTTGTCTTTCTTTTCAAAGTAAGCCCACAACTTGTTGGCTCTCTTCTCGGGTGTGTTCTCATCCTCTGGTAGTTTGCTCTGCTCCTCCTTGGGGATCAGCTTAAATATGGCCTGAGAGGGGGTTGGGTATAAGATTGGTGATGATGCTGCATCATTTCTCACACACAAATAATGTATAGAACGTCAACGCAGCACACAAAACAAGCCAAGCCAAGATGCACGTGGCCTATAGGACGAGTGAGTAAGCTCACAGCCCTCTTAAGTTAATTAGCGTATTGTGTGTATGTGTGGTTTATCAAGCCTCTGATGTAAAACAAATTGACGCTAAGAGAAAAACTACAAGCCAATACTTTCTCCTTATATTCTAGTCTAGTCCCTAAATACTCAATGTACACTGCAATTTGGCTGAATACAACCAAATCAAAAGGCCTACAATTAAGTCCACTGGTTATGTCAATGCAATCAGCCCCACAGCTGACATATTCAGGCCTGTGTGTCATTTTTCAGAGATAGTTAATCTGCAGTGGGCCACTTAGAATGCAGCAGATTGTAAACGACTAAATGACTGTGCACTTTAGGTTCAGCCCTTTAAGTGTGTGTCCCACTTAGAGAGGAAGAACTCATCTCCCACATTTAAGACACCTAGATTAACATGGATTAGTGCCAAGACTCAGGCCTCAGGCCAAACACCAAGATGTCATCTCTCTGGACTCTCCATCCATCTTGCCCCTCTAAGGTCTTGTGGTCTGCACAGAACAAACTGTGAGCTTGTAGACAAACATGATTGTGGGGTTGAAGTCAGGTATAAAGATAAAACCAAGCAGTGTGAAGCAGCTGCTTACCCTCAAATGAAGTATACTTGACCTTGTTTGTACCCTTGTCTGGCCTGCCACTATACAAGACTGGAGAAAATTTGGCTGTTTCTGCCTTCTTCCTATTTTATGTTTTGAACAGACCAGATCATTGTTCTGTAATATTAATGTTTCTTCTAGTGCACATAGCTGATATCTTTTCCTACTTCTACACTGTTTTGCAGATTAATAATAATCTAATTTTGCTGTGGGTTTTTGAACTTGTAGCGGGGCTTTGAAACGCAGCTATTTTGCGCAGTGGTTGTAAACATGATGCATATGGACTCAGGCCAGTTGGCCAGGAATTAAATCCCATTACAATGCCAGCTGGATTCTTGGCTGATCTGTGTAAACCTCTTACAATTCTATATCATTTGTCTTAAAACAGAGGATAAGAATCTTTACAGCCACCATCAGACTGAGTTTTGATTATATGAAAACAATGTTTAGTTACTCTACAGTACAGCATGCAGTCAAAAGTGATGGTCATGTGAATAAAAAGTAACATGGATTAGGCTCAGGGATGATGAGGGACTCTACAGTTCAGGAGTAGCCTTGCTAAAGAGTGGGACTGCCTATATTGTCTGTTGTTGTTAAACCTGTAATCACAGAGATTATCAAGAGTTTGATGCTCAAATAGGCCAGTTAATTGGGCAAGCAATTAGGACTGAGACCTACATATCATGAGAGAAGTGGCCACTTTCCAACAAATGGCAACATATGTTAGATGAACCATAAAGGAGGTGGATAAACAGGAAAACCTGGCATGTACTGCAGTCTAACAATAACAATACTATAATAATTATTAATTCATTACTGTGTTGGATTGCATTATGATATGATTATGATAATATTTTCCTTTCATCGTAACTTTGACAATTTAGAATAAAACCCAATACCCCCCCAAAAAAACTTAAAATCTATTCCATACCATCTGTTTACATGGATAATTATTATGGTGAAACTAAATGCATGTTATGTATGAAACATTTTAAACTGAATAGTGTTTATATTACTCTACAACTTTCTCATATAGCTTTTGAGAGAATAATAAGAGGCCAAAATAAGATGCATGTTCAGAAATTGATCTGTCACTGAAATATATCATCACGCTGTAGAAACAGTGTATGACATTCCCTGCTTTTTGTGATACTAGAATCATGATTAAAGTCACTCAGCCACTGATTATCTCTTGTGTTTGAAACACCACCTCATGAATCACTCTCACCTGACAGATCTCTGTCACCTCTGTCTTGTTGATGTATCCGTTCTTGTCCACATCAAACAGAGAGAAGGCCCACTCCAGTTTTCGGGTCGTCTTCCCAGTGGAGGTCATGTGCAGCGCAATGATGTACTCCTTGAAGTCCAGGGTGCCGTCATCGTTGGTGTCAAAGGAGCGAAACACATGCCGTGCGTAGCTCTTGGCGTCGCTGTCCGGGAAGAAGCGGGCATAGATCTGCTCGAACTCTTCTGGTGTTATGCGTCCCGTTGGGCACTGCTTCTGAAAGTTCTCATACCACTGACAGATCTCATTTTCAGTGAATTTAGTGCTGAGCTTGAGGTCCTCCAGGATCTCTTTTGATAATGCGCTACTGGTGGTATTTCCCATGGTAGTTGCCTTTAGTGTCTCAGTAATGTGTCAAACTCCCTGGCAAATGTTTGCCACTTGAGTTCTTCAGGGGCTTTCCTCTCCTGTGCCACCTAAATGTCTCCTTAGTCCAAAATATAATCTTGTTCACTGGCTTTACGTGAGGCCAAACAGCACCCTGCAAGTGAGTGTAAAAGAAACATGATTTAGAAATGTGATACAATCTACTTAAGGAAACTTTACATTTCAAACGGTACTCAGGAAATAACATTGTGAGAATGATCAAAAATGTATAGAAATCCTACCTGTGAGTTAAGTGAGGAGATGATGGCTAGAGAGTTGAGTGTCTGTCTCAACAGGAAGGCAGTGAGAGATAAGGAGGGAAGGGGGGGGGACTCGCTCCTACTGTGGACGACTGAGTTAATTCTGTTAATGAGGGATTTAAGGTGGCTGAGCTTTTGACTGAAATGAACCACCGGATGCTAATTTTCTCTATTGGGTCCGGGAGTCTAGAAAGATCTCTGTGACCATACTGAGTTCATTCTTCTGTTCATTTACTTATACAGAGTTTTGCTTTGTCTTGTAATGTTTTATCCAAGAACTTAATAATCTTATACAAAGAAGTAACATTAATCATTTAACAAAGGCGCACTGTATCTTCATAATTAACTTTTTGAAACTCAGAGGCATCGAGTGCGATGAATCATAAAACATTTTGGCCGACAGATTAGCAAACATGTTCAGAGAAACTCTATGAACATGGGCTCAGGTGGGTTTTTTGAAAGTTAGCTTTGAGTTTTTCAGCAGTGTGTCGGCTATTTCAGTAGTGGCCTTTCAATGGGTTTAGTTGACCACTGACGTCTAATTCGGGACTACCATCTGTCCAGGCAGTTTAACTCCCTCTCCCACCCACTTCTACCTCCAATCCCACCTACACCCCCTCACGTCATCATCACTGGTGGCCTTCACCATGCACGACCTCCTGCCCGTCCTACGTGAGCTGTGATGTTGCCCCGACTGACTTTTCTGTCACAATAGCCAGTAGCTCTCTTTCTCCCCCATCCTGTTTTATGTCCCAACACAAACACTGATTACTTTGCCATCATTTTCCCCGGTACAAACCTTTATACCCAGTCCTTAGTAACTCAGTACCAATCCTTAGACAATTTTATCAGCAGCCATCAACCTATAAGGATTTGTGGTCACTTTTGAAATGTTTTTCTCCGTGTGGAGAGGGTGAGGATTTCTCTGGCAACCAAGCACATTAATGACACCCTGAGAGCATCACAGATTTAATAAAGAAAGGACAACAATGTCTTGATAGTGGCCATTGCATTGCTAAATAGGATGTATATATGCAGGCAGTAACATTTTATACACATAAAAAAAACTGTCTAGTAACAAGTGAAAGTTTGTCAATAGTAGAAGTCAACACATCTAAAAATATCTGCAATTAGATTAATGACTCACCACTGGCAACGTCCCAGTTGGCTGGGTAGCATTATAGCCTATTAACTGATTTTATCAGGCTGAGCTGTGAAACGTCAGCACTGACATATATACTGTTGCATCACTCAATGTCAGCACATCAGCTTAGGTCCAATCACTCATGTATTCCTTGACGCATTATTAATGCAAGCATGTCATAATGAAGCAAATGAGACAATAGGGAAGTCATTTTTAAAATAGACAGTTTAGGGAGAATATTTCCCAATCATGTTTCCAAATAGTCACAGAGTTTATTAATACACCCAAAGTTTTAAAAGTAAGAGCACTGATACTGGAATATGCACCTCACTATAGATGACATGAGAAATGGCAACATTTGACAGGAAAAGGTTTTTAAAAAGAAAAAACCCTTTCACAGGCCAAACAATGCCTTAGTGAAACAACACTCAAATCTTAAGACTGAAAGAGAGAGGAAAAGAGGAAGGGAGTTGTTCCTAGATAAATATCTGGTAATGGGTTGTAATGACGCTTAATGACAGACAAGAACTTCCCACTGAACACAAGGAAAGAGAGGAACAAACAAGTGACAACAATCTTGATGATTCTGTCTACCATGTTGCAAGGCCTCAAGTTGTGACGTATTTGATAAAGCCCGCAGCTCCTGGGCTCCCTGCTCCCATTTCTACACCCATTGTCCAGAGAGAAGCAGCACCTTTAGGTCACTTGTCACAGTTTCCACTGACATCTAAACTCCTGATTCAACACTGAGGTAAGCAACGCTATTTGTATCCATCATTTCAGAACTTACAGAGCAATTTTGTAAACAATTTCGTAAATTGTTTAAATATCATTATCTCTCTATATTTCCTTAATCAATACTTTGTATTGTCTTGTAGGAGTAAGATCAGTGCCTGAAAAATCTCATTTGGCTGTCTGACAAAGGAATTAACAGCCATGACAACCAAGATGGAAATACTTGACCCTTCAGCTCTATCGGATGTCACCTCTACCGTCACCTACAACCCTAAATCTGAGACAGTGACCTTACCAGGAGGGCTCACCTCAGTGGCGGGCATCACCGTGGTGACTGGAGGTACTGAACTGTCCTGCGCATCCTGCATGCTGGCGTTTTGTTTTTGGAAAACTCTCATCGGCTTCAGTTGTATAGCTGTGGGCCTGTGGGACCAACTGAGCCAGTCTAAAGGACAAACCTCTCACCTACTGGGACTGGGATTGGTGATTCTGGCGATCAGTTTCGTGGGAGTGGGAAGCGTGGTGGTGTATGACCTCGTGACAAAGAAGGACAGAGAGATGGCACGAGAGCAGAGGGAGGATGGAAAAGAAGTTCTTGTAGAGAGTGGGAGGGTTATTAAAAAAGTCACAGTATAAAAAAAGACATTGCAGAAAAATAAGCTAAACTGATGAAACACACAGTCGTACTGGACAGGAAAAAAACTTTCCTGTTGTGCTCTCACTCCCTGTCAGCACCACTCTACCTCCTCCTGTTCTCCCCTTTATCTCTCAATCTAAATTATCTGGAAATGCAATTCCTGCTCCAGGGAAACTTAAGATATTCCTTCAATTTTATGCTACTTTCTACTTCTACTCCACTACATTTTAAGGGAACTTCTTACTGTACTATAGCTTATCATCAGCTGTGATTACACAGAGCAGATACACACAGAACACATGAGCAGCTTTTGAAATATGATTTGTTGTGTATGATTTGTTGCAGTATTATAGATTAAGCTACCCAATAGTATAGTAAATAATAAAAAATATAATAACTTCATCCAGTTTCAGTATTTAACACATAAATATACCAGTAATAATTTTATAGTATAACACTCCAAAAGGGGACAATTTGCTGTCTGATGAGTACTTTTGATACTTCAAGTACAATCTGCTGTAATACTTCTGTACTTCAGTAAAACTGTGAATCCAGTACATTTACTAATAGTATAGTGTTTTTATTTTGAGGTATTGCTACTTTATCTCCAGGTTAACTCATGATTTTTTGTTCTTATAATGGTCACTTTTGCATGTACCATGCCGACAGATCATGTAGAGTATGCAATAAATGGACAATAAAATGCAGTGTGTATGTTTGTGTGTGAGAGAGAGACAGCAAGTGAAAGAGAGAGGGAGAGATACAGATTCATACCCAGAAAAAGAAAGCAGAAGCAGATCAAAAGGGGGGTAGGTTACAGAATGCAGAAGTCTGTTATGCTGTGTTACACCTTATGCCTGTAGATGCATAAGTGGCCTATGTGAAGTGAGCCAAGCATCATACAAAAAGTGGTGACAAATTGGAAAAAGACAAGATACCATAACAAAAGTTTAGGCCTAATGTACTAGAAAAATCAATCAGTGTCATCAACAGACATTTTGACCTGTTGATAACATGGAACTCAGTCAACATTCATGATTACATAATTCAAGAGTATAAGTATAAAGAGCAAAACACATAACAATGAGTGGAACAGTAAAATACCTAGACTGTTGTTTTAGCAACACATTAGCCTTAGATAGCAATAAAATGTGTAGGTAATAGCTAGGTTAGCTTGGTAACCACTGAACTGAAAACTAACTTGGTATCTTTTATTACAAACGTGGAGACAAAATAACTAAATGATTGTAGTACCTACATGTAATGGCCCAACAAGGGCATTCAGAGGATTTATTGTCAATATTTGCTTGATCATAGATCAGACAAAATGGTGGGTGTAAAAATGTCAGTTAAACTGCAAACTGCAACTGCCATGGTCACATAGGCCTGTGTCACTACTGGTTGCTATAGCAACAGAATGTTCAACTGAAACCAAAAACAGATTAACTTCTGCATATAAATCTGACACCACTGTGTCAACTAAGTGTTGTTGGTTTTTAAATTTACTGATTTACCACAAAAAAGGATATGGAAGATAATGTTCTTGATCTGTAATGAATACATGACAAAGTAATAAAAGCAGGACAGGATTTTATCTTAAATGGCTACTGAGTGCAAGCCAACAGAACAGAAACCAAGAATATCAACATAAATCAATAGGTTTACTGATTTACAGTAAATGTTATTTCCTACGGTGTCTCACTGTGTGAAATAGTCACCTTCTGTCTAACCTGTTTTCCTATTGAATATCCTAAGCGAAATTTCCATGATAAATACAGGCTTCTGAACAGATGCCTGTAAATCAGTCTATATTGAAAATTATCATTGGTTGCAGTCATGCACAAAATAGTTGTAAATTAGCTCCAACTTAGCCAACCACAAAAATAAAATGCCGCTAACATGTTAATGCATGAGTAATAAACCTAATATTGCTATCAAATAATAGTGTAACCCACACAGACATTTAGCACTTTTAGTGTTTTAAGTGTATTTTCTTAATTAAACGTATATACTTTACGGTATGGAGGACCAATCATTGTAATGGAGTATTTTTCTTAAGGGTCTTAGGTAAGGGTCTGAATAATTCTTTTACCCCAACAGGGCAAACATTGTTTCTTGCTGACACTATTGTAAACACTTAGGTTTACATAGGAAAAGAGACCAACTAGTCCTCAGGTATGTGAGGCATTTGGACAGGTATCACACTGGGCTGCGCTCTACTCAGATCACCTGACAGCCTTTCGTGGTCACATGTTATCGTTCAAGTTTCAGGAAACTTTTTTTTCTCCTTCTGAAAACAAAACTGCCATGTCCCGCCTCTGTTTGTCGCCTATTGGCTACAACTGACAACTTCAGTGCTCTGATTGGCCAGGGGGAAAGACATGTATGCGTACATCAGAATCAAACAACACCCCCTTCTTTAAAGTCGTTTATGTGTAATTGATATCGAACCTGAAGAAAAAACGGCTGGATTTTCTTTACTTTGAGGCAGAGAAATGAAAGTAAGCAAGGAGTCCGCTGTGAAGGTGAGTTAAACGGCAGTTGAACAGCGCGACGACAAATTCACAACTTTGTAAAGTTGCTACCAAAGTTCTCTCAAGGTGTCCACTGTCAGTCGTGTTACTTATTTATACAGTATACCAATTCAAGTGTGTCATTTCCAAACGTTTGCCTTCTTCTCGGCTAACAGAGAGCTAACTAGGCTAATTATCGATGATCACTTTGGTGTGTTTACGTGTAACTGTTTGAATTTCTGCGTGCTGTTTGTGTAGCTGTTTCAGGTTTGGCTCTCCGTGCAACACATTGCATAATCCTGATCAGAGACACATGAATATTTAACACAAAGATCCGCTGTTTCTTTCATATGTACGGTAGGATAAACGCCAAAGGTTCTTTAAAGCATACTGGCGAGACTGTAAAATCAAAAGCTATTGTAAGAACCATAAATTACATTCAACTTTGAACAGCATGCAAGACGCCTTGCCAAATATGTGGTTACTGTAAGACTGCAGCTAGTGATTATTTTCAGCATCAACCTGCTGTGTATTTTGTACTAATTTTGTCCTTTAGATGTCAGAAAATAGTAAAATATCCCATCACAATTCCCAGGAACTCAAGGTGACATCTTGAAATTGATTGTCTGGGCCATTGTTGAAAGGATTAGTTGATTAATCGATTATTTGACTGACAGAAAATATGAGCTGTTTGCTTGGGGGGAAAAAAAGCTATTTGATTATGTCACCTCCAGCTCCTGGTAGTTGTCATTTTGCAGACAAAATGATTGATTTGACTGGCAGATTAATCATAAGAATAATTTCAGGTTGTAGCCCTTGTTTTGTCTGAAGAGAAGGCCAAAGCCCAAAGATATGCAGTGTACTATCACAAAAACAAAGTAAAGAAGGAAATTCTCTGCATTTTTGCTTGAAAAAATACCTTAAATTATTAATTAATTGTTAAAAATTGCAGAATAATATTTCTTCCCACTGAGTCATCAGTTAACCAGCTATTTGTTTCAGCTCCTCTGGCAACATTGCTTTTGTTTTGAGTGTATTCAACTCACTGAGCAGCTGATGTAAGAACAAACTTCTATCTGGCTTGAAAAATGTTGGCTTTAAAGGGAAATAAATCCAGGCATGAATGTGTGACTGAGTATAATCTAAGCTTTAAGTTTGTGTTGCTCTCTAAGCCTGAAACGAGTTACTGATCTTTAATGAATATCTTTTTAGTGTATACACTGACCCTGAATCACCCATTGGAATTCAAATTTCATCCTTCCTGCGCAGATACTATGTTTTTTGTTTGCTGTTAAACAAACAATGTTAGTCATGGATTATAATAGCAGACAACCACGTGACTGTGTTCAGCCAATTACCATCTCACAGTAATTAGTTGAGAAAGAAAATGCACGTCTGTGCTTGCGCAAAACAGTTGACTGCCCTTTTGCAGTTAAACGTAGCAGCAGTGTAGAAGAGAGTGATTATCATTTTATATCATTATGTTTTCTTTTCTTTTTTTTCAGGATGGACTCTAAGACACCCTTTGACCACAGATAAACCTTGCAGTACAGAAATGGCCAGCTGTTTAAAGTCTGAGAGGATGCTGCCCTCGTCAAGTTCAAATGAAGCATAAAGTTGTGGAGGATGGGTGGTGCTGGTGTTAACAGAAATGTTAGAAAGCTAGATAAACTAGTTGTATTAGTTGGTGAGGAAGTATAGTCAGGAGAGCTGCACTTTGCCACAGAATCATCAAATCATTTACCTGTGACCTTGAGTCGCAGAAGCCATTTTGAGAGTTAATACAGCAGATAAAAAAATACTTAGCTGATGGAGTACAGTGAAAGGGTGCTGTGTGGGACAGGGGAGGTGGAACTAGACCCCAACATTGTGAGTGAGGAGGCCGGAAAACTGTATTCAGAACTACAGGTAAAGCATCTCATTGAGTTATTTTTGTTTTCCATTCCATTGTTGTTTCCAAGAAAAAAAAATTGCCATGTTTTTCTGAGGGAAATCATTATCTAAATGTGGCTGTACACACCTGGTTTCTCACTCTGGTGCTGCGTGCTATCACAGACAGTTATTGAGACCCATGGCGAAGGTGTGGTTGAATCCTTGGTACCCATATTTGTGTGGGTCCTGGAGGGGCTGGCCAGCTGCAAAGCCCAGCTGAGAGACCGGGAGGAGGAGGCGGAGAGGGAGAAAGCTGAGCGAGAAGAGCTGCTGGAGAGATACCAAGCAGAAAAAACACTGAGGAAAGATAGTCAAGAGGTGGGGGCTGATAGAAGTGTTGATGTTGTGTGATTTGACTGTGCTCAGTGCTGCTAAATCATTTTGTTTTGGTTTTTTTTAGAGGTATCTGGAGCTGGATGACCAAATTGAACAGGAGAGGAGAGCCATGAGGGGAAGGGAAAAGGAGAGAGAACGACGACAGAGAGAGCTAGAGAAGAAAGCAAGAGAGCAAGCTGATCAGTGTGAGTATTTGAATATTAACTGTGACAAATGGCACATTAGAGTTTCAAGATTCAAGAAGCTTTATTTATCCCGAGGGAAATTGCTGTGCAACAGTTGCAATACAGAGGTGGAAAAGTAATACAGTGTGAAGAGAGATTTAGGAATAAAGCTATCATGAAGTAAAATAAAATAAAGGCTAACATAAAATAAATAAATAAGTAACTAAATGCAACAAAATGCCACAAAGATTGCAGTTAACGTATATACCGTATAACGTATATATACGTATATACAATATACAACAATACGAACTGTAAATTTAGCAGCATAGTTGAAATAAAATAAGTACAAGTGAAATAAAATAAGTACAAGAAGTAAAGTGATAAAGTGAAATGGGTAAAAATGATAAGGTGGCATTATGGCCTCAGGACACAGTGTCTCCATTGTCCCTCTCACGACCAGAGGTAGATGAATTAAATAGTCATAGCCACACATTTCAAGTGTGTAATTGTTTCTTTTCGTCTTTGTCTTTTTCTCCTTCCCTCCTGTGCATATCATGACTAGATAAACTTCATACACTGTAGTTCTTCTCCACCAAGTTTTAGACACCTAGACTGTGTCCTGCTTTATCACTAGCTGTATTTGTTATGTTTTCCGACAGTGGTGGCCTTGGAGGAGCAGAAAGCAAATCTGAGTAGAGAACTGAGCACACTGAGGCATACTCACAACAAGGTCAGATACTGCTATTTAGTCTGCAGACTTTTGTGCTGTTGTATCCCCAGACAGTGTGATACAATATTTATCTATTATATTTCTTACATGTTCTCTCCTTTAGTTGGCTCACACGTATCGGGAACTTCTGGAAAAGAGAAAGGATTCTGAAAGGGATTCTCCTTTAAGGTTGTTCACGATTGCCACTTTTTAAATGTTTTTAATCTAAAAAGAAATGTTTATACTTTATATAATTTCCATGGCAGCAGCTGTATTGTGAACCATATATGAGCTACTGTGGGCTGTAGCCAACAACAAAATCGAGAAATTCCACTCTAAGCTTGTTCCCATTTTTATGTGCTACCTAACATTTAACAATTGCATATATAACAGTAGTGTAACAATATCTCTGTTTACCTTTACAAGGATACTAAGTGAAGTATGCATTATATGTAACTTAAAAATGTCAGTTTGAGAACATTTTATCTAAATGTGAGTTTAGTTTCTCAGTCACACTTGGCAACATTTACTTGCACTTTATTCAGATGACTTTTTCTTACTGTGTAACTCTGCATGTTACATTTAGGAATCATGTACGTCCTAAGAATGCTGAATTTCCATCCAACCAAGTTTTGTCAGAATCCAGTGTTAATGAAAAGGAAAAGGTAAACATATTTGCACTTTTTCACATCTGTATTCCAAACAATTTTAAGAAATGCAAGATTTAAGCAGATACGTAGCTTTAATGTTCTGCTTGTCTTTAGCAGATGATTCAAAGACCACATTCGCTCTCTGGCCCCCCCTGTTTGGAGGATCTGGTAGCCAAGGAAGAAAAGGTGATTGACATTGCAGTAAACTCCACCGCACATCAGTTCGTCGATGATATCATAAGCTCCACTCCTGAGCTGGCACAGTTTCATGGCCGTGTGGATGCAAGGTAATAATCTGATAACATAAACCTACTTGTGTCAGTTGAAGGTCTGAGTGGAAAGTATGACAATGATTAACTAAACTCTCTTTAGCTGACCAACAAATTAACACACAGCACATCAAACATTCTTGTTTTTTCTCATGTGTTTTTCTCTTGCATTTGCCATCGTCATCATCATCAGTACTCCAGTTAGACCTAATACAGAGGAGTCACTGAGAGACGAGTCGGAGACCAGCTTGGAGGATGAAATGAGGACGGTGGAGCATGAGGGAGAGAAGGAACACAAAGTTGAAGAGGGGAACAGGCTTGAAAAAGAGGTGGAGGAAGATGATAGCATGGAGTGGGAGCTACGCAACAACGACTCTGTGTTTTCTGAACTGTCAGAGCTGAGTCGGGATTACGTGGAGAGCGTCGACCGAGGGGCCAGTGTCAGAGGTAAAGAAAACACACTTAAAGACAATTTTCACAAACTGGTTCATGTACTTTCTCTTCATCTTATCAGACGTGTTGTTAACAGTCACAAAAACTGCACAACCCCGATGTCATTTTGTGACCCACTGCATATACAAACAAGTATCTCAAAGCAAATCTAACACTAAACGATCACAGACACAAAGTAAGTGATCACAGACATTGGAGGTGACAGAAGGTTGGTTTGTAAAAATAATCTGGCAACAGTAAAAAATATTTATACGCTGCTAACATGAAGTGCAAGTACGCGAGTGAAAAAGGTTTCTTGCTGGAGGTTTCATAAAGCTTGACCCTTTTAACTGTTTTGCATCATCCCATGTAGAGCATTTTGTTCTTGGATGTGAATGCAGAGTAAATAATGACATTTAGGTGTAAATTTGTTTTCAGTGTTGTAAAGGGTGTGCAACTGTGTTCAAACATTTTATTACTTTTTTTTTCTGTGTAGGCAGTGCAGACCAGTTTGAGGAGATTCTTTCTCAGTATGAGGAACTGAAAGTCACCCAGTGAGTCCTATATTTAATTTCTCAGACCCTGTTAAGTCCAGTGTGATTTTTGAGTGTGGAGGGGATTTTCCAAACACTTCTAGTTCTTTCTTCAGAAGAATAAGAGGAGATAATATTACAGCCACTAAATCTTTGGAACTGTTGACTCAGTTTACCGAAGTGAAGTGATTTCCTTATTATCTTAACATGTCAGTCTTTTGACTGTTTCTCTCTTTATCAGTGAGTTAGTAGAAGCTGCCCGTAAGGCTCTGATATCTCGGGTGGTAGAGCTGTCTGATGACCGTTCAGCTCTTAAACTGGAAGTGACCTCTCTTCAGGAAACAGTCTCTCGACTAGAGGGGCGGATGAAGGAGAAAGAGGAGGAAACAAAGAGGTTGTTTGTTAATTCTTTGAGTTTTTGGAAAAAATGATTGCCTTTAATTTTGTTATTGTAATACTGTATATACTGCATGACAATAACTTTGTGCTTTATGTCCACTGTTTTTCGTAGACTTCGGAAAGAACTGGAAGCTTGCCAACTGGAGGATTCTGATGTAAGGAGACTTTTTTATTTTAACTTAACTTTTATCCACTGTATCACTGCATTGCTGAAGCTTTTTAAAAATCTATTAACCACTCATCATAAATTATGATGTATTACACCAATGCATGTACCCCATTAAATAGCTTAAATCTTCCTCTTCAGGCCTCTCTTATCACATCCATGCGCCACTTCTCTCGTTCTGAAATGGCTCGTGTTGTTATGGAGAAGAACCAGTACAAGCAGCGTCTGTTCGAGCTGCAGGAGGCAGTAAGACGTAGTCAGACACTCAGGTAACTTTTTCACTAAAACTGAAATAATAACACACTATATGTGTTTTTTTTCTCTGTTGTCATTTTATTCAGTTTAAATTTGATGTCTTTTCCAAGCGAGAGTTTAACATTCGCTCCAACACAGCTTTGGTTCAGGTTTTTGCTTTTTACTTTTTTCCTTATAGAGCAACAAAGGAAGAGAGATTAACAGAGGATAAAAGGTCAAGTGTTTGGAGAAAGTAAGTGTTTGTATTATCTTTCAGGTCATCTAATTTCATTGCCATTGAATGTCCTCATAACACACAAACGCAGGTGCAGCTTTGCTCTGCACATCAACATCCTGGTCTGGGGCCTGTGCTGCTCTGTGCCAGAGAATAAAACAGGCAGTTAAACTTCATTAAGATACTGAGATATTGTAATTATGGATAGAGTGCGTCAAAACAACCCGGAAATGTAGGAGACAATATGGTGGAAATTAAAACGAATAGGAAAGTTGAATTTGGCATGATATCCATAATACCAAGATGTGACATTCACCAGGTTGTTTTGACCCTCTGTATATCAGTTACAAAACCAGTTGGTCTCTAGAGCCAGTAAAGAAGAACCTTTGGTGTGTTTGGGCTCATACTGTGTCTGTCAGTAAAAGACAGAGACTGGGTGATATAAACAAGTATGTACAGTAACTCAAGTTTGGTAACATGCTGTAGTCAGACAGTAGTTTATGGTCTGTATACAACACTGATAATCTTTTCTTAATTGAAGGTTCAACCGCTTGTTTGGCTTGTCCAAAGAACCGTTTATCCCACCTCCTGCTTCTGCATTCCCCCTGCCAACTTCCCCGTCAGTCACTCATGCTCCTGTGGGGTCTCCACAGCTACCGACTGTCAGTCAGACTCAGGCTGAGTAAGCATCTGTTTCCGGTCATGTCACTCCTCAATTTACATCATTATTTCCAACAAAATCAAATTATTTTTAATGGCTCAGTAAAGCTGATTAACACCCGGAGCGTTCCCCCTAGGTCTGCTTCTCATGCTGCTCTCTCGCCTCGTGTCAGGAGGAGGGAGCTCTACAGAGAAATTCGCTCACACATTTGGGGAACTCTGGGAAAACGGCAGATACACGGCTGGAGCACACCACTGGCAAACACCCAGGTAGTAGAAATGCATACACAGGTACACAGGGAGGGGAGAATCTGACATATCCAGACATGTGCATCTATCCACAATCATGAGAATATATTGGTGATTAAATGTTATTATTGTAGGAGTCACAGGAACCTGTCCCAGAGCCTAAAGATGTGCCTGTTCTAGTGCAGCTCAGGCTGTTGGATCAAAGAGACTCCACTGCTAAAGTGAGTCTTGCAACTACAATATCCATGTAAACCTGTAAGACTTTATATGACACCTGTGGTACAGTTAAACATGTTTTTTTTTCCAGCTGAACTGTGCTGTTGCTGTCACACCTGACGTCTCAGGAGAGGCCACAGTAAGTCTGTCATTATCCTGGTTAAATAGCAACTGTAGTCACACTCTAATCATCATGTACATGTGCAGTGCCATCCAACCATAACTAACTCTGCCCAGGGACAAGTTTCATGCCACTCATCTTTCCAAACTCCATATTCGTCCCTCTCCGCCAGTGTTCTGTGTGGGTAGTTTCTGGTCCTGCCTCCAGCAGTGATATTACAGTGATTGACCCAGCACGGTCCAACACAGTACTGGATCAGTTCAGCCTCCCTCCCACAGCTCCTGCACTCTGCATCTGTGCTGTGCCTCCCATAGGTCAGTGCCAGTACAATGGGCTACAGCAGCCGCCTAAAGATAACACGTTGAATGTATTTGAATGTATTCTGCACTTACATTATCCCCTCATACCATACTGATATTTCACTTGAAAGGTCAACACTGCTCACTTGGCTTTTTCTCTGACTTAATCTTGCTGGTGTTTTGTCAGGTGACACCGCAGGAACTGTGTGGATTGGAACTCAGGAAGGAAGGTAGTGCCTGCTGAATAAGCATCTCTGGAATAATGCTGAGTAAAATGCTTGTTGGGAAAGCATTCTGACCGGCTTGCTCTCTTCTTTTTCCCCTCCTCCTCTTTCTCCCACCGTTTCTCTCTCTCTCACAGTATACTGGTACACTCAGCCTCTGCTGGCAGGAGGCGCTGTCTGCAGTCTGTTTCCCTCTCAGAGGGTGTTCATTCACTCACGTGAGTTGTCTGCTCTGTGCTTGCACTATACTTGTGTTAGATTTAAGTATTAGCATTTAATTATTGTCTATGTCCTAACATGTCACTGAGTTATTTTTATGTCTTTAAGTTGTACTCTGTGTTGACTCAATCTCAAAGGTATACCCAGGGTCAAGTCATAGCTGGTTTAGCTGATGGGACTTTAGCCTTTTTCTCACACAGTTCAGGTAATGGTTTCCTCTTTATAGCTGATATCTGTCTCATGTAATCTATCCCTCCCTTATGTTACGATTGATGCTTGGAGACTAAGTTATGAATGCTGTGATTGACAGGTGGCTGGAATCTGCAGTCACACTCAGTGATGCCGCTTGGAGCAAACCCTTTGCAGCCCATTCGCTGCTGCCTCGCAAAAGGCGGCCGCTTGTGGGTGGGATACTGGAACAGAGTCCATGTGGTTGACATTGAGAGTAAGAAGGTTGAGGTAGGAAAAAAGAGGAGGTACCTGCATGGTTCGTGTCTCATGCCCACACTTGTCTTTGAACTCACCAACATTATCTCTTATCTTACTGTACAGCAAACATTCTCAGTGTCTGAGCGCAACGAGCAGCAGGTTCGTTTCCTTTGTGCTGGTGGAAGTGGTGTTTGGACATCTTGTCGACTCGACCCAATCCTCAGGCTGTATGACTGGTCCACTGGCCGGCCGCTACAGGAAGTCGATTTTGCTGCTTTGGTCACTAAAACATTAGGTGCTTAAGCTGTAATTTTTTCTTTCATTACGAAGTGATACATTTACAGTTGAACATGTACAGTGGGCCTTTCTTTTAGCTCTGGAATCTACAGTTCTTAATGTTTTAGGCTCAAAATGTACCGCTAACTGGTTGTAATGAGCACTCTAACAGAGAAATCTGTTGACTCTACCTTTTGTTTCCCTGCTCTCAGTTTTCTCATTGATAAAAGAATTTAAACCTGTGGTATTTCTGAATGAATTATTTAATATGTAAAACAGTTGTATGTTTTTGCAGCCTGGTATTGTTGCTACATGCCCGCAACTTCCTCTGTGGGCATGTTGTAACAATTCATAATCAAACTGTTAAAGATCTAAAAAGAGCAGCTGTGATAGTAAAGGGAATAAGGAGTGAGTCAACAGGTCAGAATTTTTTTATTTATATTGGCTGTGTTTATGCCCAATCTGAAAAAATACATTTCCCTTTCTTAGTTCTTTTTAAAACTCTTTCCTGCAGCCCAGCTAACATGTTTCTGTCTCCCTCTGTAGGCCAGCCCTTCCTGACACTCTCACCTCTCCAGATCTCATCTCTCACAGTCATCTCTGGCCGTCTGTGGGTGGGCACCGGAGGTGGTGCCATTTTCTCCATCCCATTATCCATCAGTGAGTTTTATTTAGACTGAGAGTGAGAGTATTAGTGCTTGAATTTTATATTGTGAGAAATGTGCTCTATCAGATATCACCCATATCAATGACTGTCCACAGCATCAGAAGACGTTTCCATCCCATATTGCTCCATTGCATCAGCCCAGCTGTGTTACCATGGACACAGACAAGCTGTCAGATTCATCATTGCTGCATCTGGTAAGAATCTGAAAGCTGTTACTCAAAATTTTTCAATAACTTGTCGGTTCAGGGAGATCCTTTGCAGTACATGTGAATGCTGTGTTTGTCTCATCTGTGTCCCACAGGTTGTTTGATGACCTCTCCTGGCAGCAGCACTGTTACTACCTCTCAGCTCATCCTCAGTGGAGGAGAGGGCTACATCAACTTCAGAATTGGTGAGTTGAAGAACTGGAAAATATCATTGTTGTGTCAACTTCTTGAAATCTGTCAATTCTGTGCTGCTTGTTGAATTGATTTACCTTTTAGTCAGTTCTCAGTTTTTTTTTAACACCTAACTGGACCACCTACTTCCACAGGAGACGACGCAAGCGACGGATCGATTGAGCTGTCCCAAGCTACACCTCAACGGTCTGAACGCAGTCACATGATCATTTGGCAGAATCCCACCCCGTCTGTGCCCAGCCCTGCCCTCTGACACGGTTCACCTCTGACGTTCTGCCCTTTTTTGAACAAGATAAAGATGAAACAGACCATTGGAAATGGTGCTTTGATGGAAATGAATGAGCCAACTTCTCGGTGTGGCAGCAATAAAAGTATCCTTTAGAAAATATAGGATTTATGCTGTTTCATCTTTCTTTACCTCATTGATTTTTTACATCTCTCTTTTTACTGGATTATCCTAATGGATGATGATGCCTTACTGTGTGCCTTCATCTAATTTTGTATCAACGCTGCACAATGGGTCACTATCTCACCTGCCTGATTGTCACCAGATCATTTTGACCTTTGCACTAACAATGCATTTAGTTTCACTGACAGACAGCTCTGATACATTTTCTACTGCTTGTTGAAGAACATGCAGAGTCGTCATTCACATCCTCATTCCATCAAGTGGCACCATGTCTCTCTGTCATACATCTTGTGGTCTTAAAGTTAGACTTGATTATGTGGCTGCTCTTGAAGCTGCTGTGTACAGACTTTGTTGTTAAATGTAAACTGAGAAACTGTGTTAACTGTCCTGTCAGGGTAAAGACAATCAGACACTCATCTCTTCTCTCCTGATGCTGCATTGAGATTGGTGATAACTTTTGTGATGTGTATTTTTGCAAAATCTGCCCAGAGTATTGACTCAAATTCTACCCTTCCACATTGCATGTGGTGTAGTTACAAATAACTGCACATTATAAATGTTTGTACATGTGTGTCTGATATCCTATCTCCTAAATGAAAGATTTCGGTGCCTGTCCTCAGAAATTATTTATTTTCTCCATCAGCTCTTTGAATGGCATGAAATGCTTTTGGTGTCTTAAGTTATTTTAGGTTTCATTTGATTTCAGTATCTTTTGTAAAATAAGGGAGAGAAATTCTGTCCTTTGCAGTATTTATGTGCAATTACAAGTTTGTGCACACATGTTGTCATAGTAGCTCCTCATCCTTCTTGGTAAGACAATTAAGACTTGAGTATTGGTGTTGGCTCAGCTGTGTCCACACATTATTATCATCATCATCATCATTAAAAATGACATCAATGGTTAATGTTGTAACTTTGATTCTGAGTGGTTTTGTCGTAATCTGGTGCAGCAACACAAACAATAAAATCAAGAGATGAATGAAGTACTCGTGAGGAAACTAATAAAACAATAATGCACATTAATGTTTTTAATCTTCATTTACTGCAATCTGTAGTAGTGCATATTACATTATAATCTGTTATAATCAAACAACTTTTCCTTATAAAAACATAATGAATGGCAGTTTTCTGTGTGAACAAGGTGTTTTGTTAACTCCACAAGAGACGTAACAGCAGTGACACTCCTTCGCCTCAGGCAGTTTGGCCTGCTGCCTGGTTAGGGACAGCCTGCCATGTAACAGCGGTTAAAGTCAGTCTGTTAGTTTTTGGTATCTGTGGGTTCCACCTCTTATGTTGGGCTGCTGTGAGTCCTGGGGATCCGTATTCTGCGGCTCAGGGAGCGGGCGAGGCGGTCCACAGCTCCACCAAGAGTTCCCCCCAACTCCTTTTTAGAGGTCAGACCCTCAATGTTGCCACTGTACCACATGACCCAGCCTGCCAGGGAAAATAGCACCAGCAGAGCTCCTGTGTACACTAGCAGATCCCCAAAGTCTCGCCCTTGGATCTCCAGTGGAGCGAAGACCCCCAGCAGCAGGGATATCACACCCAACAAGTCCATCAGGATAGCAAACACCAGGGCCAGCTTACAGTGGGACAAGCCATCATACTTGGCTGCCATGGCTGCAGAGGTGGAAAAGAAAGAGGTGGATGTTATATGGAGATGTCGCCTTGTTTCTCACACATCAAATATATTCAGACTCCATGTAAAAAAAAATATTACCTAAGTCATGGCATTTATATCGAAAGCACACATAAAGTAATTTTAAAATAACTTCAATAAACACATTTTAGTTTACAGCACTGGTTTCGTACACATGTAGCCGTCAAAACAGGTGCCACACCTGTGCGAAATCTATTCTTTGAGCAGACTCAAAACAAAGCAGCAAAGTCTATATATATAAGAACACATCTTTAGAAAAAAGTAAATCCCAAAATCACTTACCGTTAGGTCACCAGTTTGCTGATTTTTTATTTTATTTTATCTAACTTGTTTACAAGGGGAATCGTGTGCTTTAAATCTTTCCGGATCGGCTCGGTGAGAAGCCGGCAGTTGACACGGACTGAAACCTGACACCTCGTCACCTGTTTTACCTGTCCTGTAGTTTTACTGGCGCTCTGACAACAATACAATTTGTCACAGCTTCAAGTGGAAAAAAAATATTGTAACGCTGACATTTTTCTCTGAGGTCACATTTCGTCATGATAGATTAGTTTAACATGAATTATTATTTATCAAATATCTGATTATTGCCTCTGAATATGTAAGTTTACTGCACCCCAAATTATTATTTTTACATATATATTATTTAAAATGCGTTAAGCCTCATCGCTCTTAATACTGTCACAGGCTACAGAAAAACTTCACAAACAAAGCGTCTGCGGGACTTATTTTTCTGTCAGCACCGTTTACGAAGGACGGTCATTAATTTTATTACACCCGGAAATGACGCAAGAGAGTGTTAAAAAAATAAAAGGGCGATAATTGTTATTGTTAGCTTGTTAGCTAGCAGACGAACTCGAGAAATGGAGATATGACAGAGTAATAACGACTTATTACATGTGCACGATTAAGTTATTACAAACGTAAAGTGGTATGTACCAATTTATGCAGAATATATTTGTAGCACAGAGATTGTGGTAATGTCTGAATGACGGAATTAAACAATGGAGATTGTGGAAAGAAGGGGATTGTAATTTTATATTCGCAGCTAAATTTTTGCTAACATTACATGAGGCTAACACAGTGTGAAGCTAATCTCGCCTTCATGAGAGCACACTACCAGGCCGCTACAAACTTATATTTCAGTAACACATTCCGTCTAGCTCAGTTTATATATGTGCATGACCAGAGGGGCATTTAATAAAACTGGCTTTGATTTACTGGCTGGTTGTGGCTGCAGAAAGTACGACAGTCCACGTTATGAAAGCTTACCGATGAACTGTACATACATATGAACATAAGCATAATATATATGTGTAACTCAGTCTCTATAGTGCACCAATGTGAAGTGTCCCTCTTAGTTCATACGCAGGCTAATGACATTTCTTTAAAACCATAAACTAATCTAACATTTGTCTGTGGGTGTGAGATGGAGGACGGAAACAGGACTGATGCTGCTTCCACATCCAAGAACCACGCAGGCTCAATCCACCTGCAGAGTAAGAATTTAAAAAGCTCCACCTAAATATATTATTGTGCTGCCTTTAGGTCAAGTTCATCAGTTCCTCACTATCCATATTTTCTTTTCTCAGCTCCAAAAAATGAGGATGCCTATGAAATTGCCATCCCCTATGAGGAGAGCAACTTTGAGCAGCAAGGATTTTTCAATCAGAGTGATCAGAATTTTGATGGTGAATATCAGGTTCAGTCCTTTAAATGTTACTTCTACCTGCACAATAATTTCTACCTTCACACAAAGTTATCAATAATAAATCTGGTTTCCCAATCAATCCTGTCCATCCTCCTCAGATTCGCCCACATCAGCTGGCCCGTCTCCAGTCAACAACTCATACATGGTGATCACCAACCTGCGGACCCAGCTACAGATCTCTCTGGAGAAAAACTCTTGGCTGCAGAAGAGAATTGAGGACCTGGAAGAGGAAAGGGACTTCCTTCGTTGCCAGCTGGACCGCTTCATCTTTTCCACAAAGAGCCAGGGACAGGATCAGAGTCAGAGCCAGTACAGTAACGGTGAGGACGGGGAACAGGTGTGAGATGATAACGTGTCCCACAAGAATTTGAGTCGTGGCTGATTTGAAACAGAGCTAATGCAAGGCAAGTCTGTCAGAGTGAAAAACAAATTCTTACCTATTGGTATTTGTCTCTCTGCAGGTTATGAGTCCAGAAGATTCAACTGGAGGGCAAGAAGAGAGGAAGATCGTCCTGCTGGTAAAGACAAATATTTGTGCGCTCACTGTTAAATTAAGCTTCCCACTCATGGTTAGATGTAGTTGTGCTTCATTATAGTCTCAGATATAGTTTGGAGATCCTCTACTGTTATGGCTGCTGTCTCCTTACAGAGCAACAGAAGTCAGATGCACAGCACTTCCCCTCACGTCAGTTTATCCAGCGAAGGCCCGGTCCTGCAGCGATGGTGCCTTCCAAAAACCATGTCTCCAGTCCACTAACCAATCAGCTTGCCTCTATGAATGCTTTGTTTAACTCTACACAATCCCAGGCTCTCTTGCAAGGCCATAGCCATAGTACTCCCAGTACCACAGCCAGTGGCAGCAGCAGCAACAGCAACAATGCTACAAGGTCATCCATGAGTGAAATGAGCGGACACGGCAACGTAGGTCCAGGTAATATTAATCAAATGGCATAAAGCTCTGTATCACCCTAATTAATCAAATGAAGTCAGTGTTTTATACATGTGGCCTTCACCTACTGTTTTTTGTTAAAGAGGTAATTTTTTGCCCAATCAGATTCCCTTTCGCTCCTGGGAGAATCAGATGAGTACTTAGAGCAGGACGGCTACCTTGAGGAGGAGGAAATGATATCAGGGGAGGATGTAATGCCAGATACCATTAACAGCAACAGACACCCGATAAAGAGAAGACTCTTCCGAGCCCCTAGAGAGCGGCAGAGAGGTACATGGCATAGTTCAACATTACAGTGTCATAATTAAACCATAATCTGTTGTAGCTAAGTCTCTTGTTCATTCTCATTCCTCAGTGAAAGATGCTGCTGGAGTGCTGTTCCGCTACAAGAAGATCCTGCTTACATACCAGCGTCTGAAGAACATGTCCAAAGCCTTCCAAATCCATGGTGTGGACCGCAACACGGTGGCTTCCACCACACCCATTGCTGAGCTGCTACTAGTGGCCCCAGAGAAGGTGGCAGAGGTGGGTGAGTTTGACCCATCCAAGGAGAAGTTGCTGGACTACGCCCGGCGCTGCTACACTGCCCTGGATGAGGAGACACTCAGCAGGGTGCAGGCCCTGAAGAAGAATAACCTGCTCTTGCCCATCTCCTACAGGTTCAGACACTGAGGGGAGAAAGACAGAAGGTTGGGAAGTGTCTCTAGGAAACAGTGGAGCTGGTGGTTAAGTGAGGAAAGGAGAGGCAGTTGGGTTCTGCTGCAGCAGGCTGGCTCACCTCCGAGGTACAGAGATGTCCAGAGGGATGAGGATTTTACTAGCTCAGCTTCCTGGATATGGCCACATAGGCTGCAGCTGAGATCCTTTCCTTCTCATTTTTATTATAAACACAGGAAGGTGCATCAAGTTGCTTTGACAAATCCTCATTGAGGATGTGGGAGTGCCTGCTGCAGCCGGAAAGGGAAAAAACATGGTTTTTCATTTCTCAAAGAGCAAAATAGCATGTCTGTGATTCAGAATTTGTAAACGAGGATGTGTCTTTACCATTAGGGTTATAGAGGAGATTGCTTTTCTGCAGTATTTAAATGAGTGTAACCAATGTAGCCCATACATTTTTGGAGTTCAGGTTTGCAAAGACACACAGACGATTTCTTACCTGTACATCAGAATCAGTTTGAGGCCGGGGTTAATTAACTGATTGTCTAGATCATTGCAGTTCCTGGCAGCTGAAATGATTTTTAAGCATAGCAATTTTTTATCACTTTATTTGTGTGCAATTTTGACACAGTCCTAAAAATATGGTAATCACAATGTCTGTGTATGTTAAAATGAGTTTGCCATAGTTTTAAGGAATTGTCAACATGTCTTTGTGTTTATATGGCTCTTTGTTCTATTATTTTCTGGCATTGCCATTATATTATCAATCATTTTCACTTGCCTTAATGCAATTTTTGCGATTTCCTTATGTTTGAAATGCAACTGTTCTGTTTCACCTTCACTGTATTAGCACCCAATACATTAGAATCTTCCTTCCTTTCCATTTTTCTAGACTTAAAAGAAGAGAGAACTCATGAAGAAAAAGAAATGGATGTGATCATGAACTGACCATAGTAAAGATCACTCTGATGTTCTGTGGTGCAAATGTATTTTCAATGGTACCATACTTCTGGCAACAAGACCCACTTGTTTTTATTTGAAAATCAAAGGACCCAGAAATGTCAGTGTATTTTATGTTTGCCTCACAATACTAAGGCCACCTGGCCCAGTTTTAACAACAGCACTGCTGCAATTTTCTGTTGTCCCACCAGACGTTGTACAAACCCTTTTTGTAATTATCTGCACTAAAAATACACTAAATGTCACTTCTATGCTTCTGATATCGAGGCTCCTGAAATGCCTTTGTGACAGTAATACCTTTTGTAAAATACGGTACAGAGCATTTACACTAGTTATTTCTAAAATGACTATTTGTAACATTGTGTAACCTTTGGTTCCTTGTGAAAAATTGTGGACCTTAATCATGCAAACAATTTTACAGTGTGAGTTACAGCATCAGCAAAAGCAGCTAGCTTGTGCACACAGAGGATTTGTTAATGCTTCCCAGTGTCCCAATACAAATGCATGTGAAAAGAGCTCTTTGATGATCTGTAGCTTTTCAAAATTCAGAATTTTCAAAGCAACATGTTGATTATATTGTATGATAATGTGTGGTGTTTATGCCAGTACAGTAAAATGATAAGATCTCTTATATCAAACACATTAGGTTTTGGTGGAATAGTGACTCTTGGATTCAATTTTCATACCTTAAGAGACCATTTTCCTAAAGGTTTACAGAGACGGGTACTCCAAATGATCTGTGTAAGGTACAGCGCAACTGCTAAGCAGATGTTTCAAAATCATACCAGGGTGCAGTGTTTTAAAAAACAATAATGTGTTTTTCTCATTTTTATGTCTCATATTGAGTGAAATGTGTATCTCACTCAATGTTAATCATTCACCAAATGTATAGTGACACTCAAATGTCGTTAATGCATTTGATTTCCTACAAAAATGTACATTTATTAATCTGTAAAATCCCAACATCACCACTCACTGAAAACAAATGCTTATGATTCACAGACTGTACTGTTAAGACAAGAAGTGTAATTAAAACATTTGATTTCCTACAAATAATGTTGATTTCTTACTCTGTTTTATCCATAATCATAAGATAGTGAATATTCCCATTGTGCTAAGATCTGTGTCCAGTTATGAACAAGATACAGGGGCATAAATGGTATCTATCACTGCAGCTGATTTCTTTGTCCTGCCACCATGGAACATAATATGGGAAACTCAAGAATGATGATTGTAGTAGAAACTTAATACTTATACACAGGTTCGGCATAGATGTTGGAGCACTTTTCTGCACAAATTTGCATTCTGATAAGGGAACCCTGATTTCCCATAAAACATAAAACACTTTCAAATTAATACCAGCTATGTAACATGCGAAGTAGGGCTGCAACTAACAATTATTTTCACTTCGTCTTAATCTGCTATTATTTCCTCGATTAATCTATTTTGTCTTTTTGACGATTCCATGTCAACAAAAATGAAAGGTGTATGTTATTTTTTTAAATTTAAAAAACCAGTGGGAGAAATCTAAACTTTTCTCCTGTGTGACTCTGAAGCTTCATTTCCACTCACCGGAAACCTGTCATTCATCAACTTCCGGTGTCACGGGGTACCAGGGAGACGGAGCAAAAAAGCGGGCATACCGAAATCTTTATTGTTTTCGTCAGCCTTGGAACATTTAAAAGCGAATACATTTGGCTTATAAAGTCAAACAGCTGCGCCTTGCGGGTCAGTGACCCCACCGGGAATTGCATCTGGCTTGGAAAAGACTCTCATTCATTCGGTTTTCGTGCTCGCTAGCAGGCTAACGAGGCTCCACACCAGTAGGCCTGTTCTTCTGGACTTTGCTACAAGCTAGTTAGCTAACGTTAGCAGGCTAACCCATGCGAACACGTTTTCTTTCTCAATGACTCTGCCTGTTACGTTGTAAATAAATAGCACGCCGCGAATGTGTGTGGTGGTTAACGTTTTTTTGTAATTCAGTTATTAAGAACGTTGCTAGTTCAAGCTAACTTACTTGAGCTGTACCAGCGAGGCGCTTGTCTTTAAAAGTGTTGTTCACTTTGTTGCTAGCTTAAGCTAGCCACCGCCAACTGAACAACGCAGTCGCTGAAAGCGCAGCAGCCTCAAGCTCACAGAGATGTCGGACTTCGACGAATTCGAAAGACAGCTCTCTGAAAACAAACAAGGTAAATGACCCAGTTGCACACCAGCAACTGAAAACTCCAAGTTGTGTTCTTTTTTTCTTTTCTTTTTTACTGGAATCGCCACCATCCTCTTAGCTAGATGTGGATATGTCTATTTACTGGAGCATTGTAAGCACAATTATTAGCCCCAACACTTGCACCCTTTGATAAGCGCTGCAGCTGCAAAAGCTGTAGCTGACAGATAATATTATGTTTCTGTTGTGTCCTAATGTCCTCAGCTTGCTTAATCATGTTAAGGTAACTTGCATTGTTTCTTCTAGGTAGGAGCAGTCTATATCATGGTAGTGCTTCTGCCAGTGCCAGCTGACTGAACAGTTGGGGCAGCTAGCATTCATTCTTTGCAGCTGTTGCGTCCAGTGAACATTTCTGGTGTTATTTACCTGTCATTGTCTCCTGCTTTCTGAAACCCAACTGATAACGCCACCAACCATCGCTTCCACCCGTATCCCACATTAAGATCTCTTTTACTAGATTTACATTTACACGCATTACTTTACCCCCTAGGTATTTAGTCAAGGCGATGGCTAAGTTACACACTGTAACAATGTAAACCCGAAGTTCAAACGACATGCATGTCTTTTGTGTAGGTTTATAGCTTAATCTGTACTGATGCATTTTATGATTGGTAGGATTAAAAGCTGTAGTCTTCTTACAGAATTGCTATCATACATCAGCTGTAGTATTACAGAGTAAAGTAAAGTATGTTGGACAGTTGCTTTCTAGTTTCCATCTAAGGTCAGTTATTTGAGGTGAAAGCTTTATGGATATTTTCAGTGACACATGAGTATCTCTAAAGTTTGTTTATTGCTCAATCAGCAAGCTGTGTGTATGTTTCTAACTTTCTGTAATGTCAATTAACGCTATCCCTGCAGCTGAAAGGGACAAAGAGAACCGCCACCACCGCCGGTCCTCCTCCCGTAGCCGTAGCAGAGAGAGGAAAAGGAGGAGCAGAGACAGGGATAGACGCAGCAGGGACCGCCGTGGGGACAGTAAGGAGCGCAGGCACAGACGCAGGTTAGTACACAACTACACCTGGACCAGTGAACTTTGAGAAAATTGTGCCACATTTTCACATATCCCTCACCACTGGCCTTGTAGTTCATATCATTACTACTGAGTAAAAGGGAAGTGTTTCAGTCAAGCACAAGATACTGATAAGAATAGTTTTGACCACGAATTAAAAAAAGCGTTATTTTCTTTTTTCGGCTCTGATACTGTTTCACCGTTAGTTCATTATATGACTCAGTGTAAACATGGGTCATGGAGATAAACATTGGTGTTCATACACGTATTGGCATTTGGCGTCACTGTGTGCGCACACATACATGCTTTCTTGCCACACCAGCATGTTTTCTCTACACCCTCTCTTGGCATCTAACCATTCGCCTACTGTACTGTAGGTGGCTGCAAATTCCAAACTTAAGCAAATGCACAAAGAAAATGACATTGAAAATCCATTAGCATTGATTAAAAATAACAGACAAACTTAAGCCCTCTACTTCCAAGCCCCCTCCCATCATCTATTCATTCTGGTAAACAGAACAAATTCACAAAGCTTGAGAGCCGTCTGTTTGAAGTTGAAAAGAGTGAGACTGTAAAGTGTATCCATCAATCACAGTGATATATTTTGACTGACTTTAGATGAACTAGTTGGGCTCCTGGAGTTAAGCCAGTGAAAACTGACTGCCCTTTAGCTTAAGAAATATTATTCCCTTGAATATTATTTCACCAACAGATTGACTTTCATGTAGTCTATTTTGGATAATGTTATTTTTATGTTCTCTGTCCCTAAGCCCTCTGTCACAGGTGCTAATGACATTTTTCTAATTTCGCCTCAAGCATAATATGTGAGAAACTCTTGAATATACAAATCAACAGCTGCTGCAACCTCTTTTACACCCTTGATAATTTAACAAAAAATCTGCAAGAAGAATTTATTTGTCATTTATGATTAATTGAATACTTACTCTTGTGTCACATCAGATATGTCACATGCAGCAATGCAGTATGTCTGTGATTGTGTCATGATGAGCCAGAGCTACAATGTTGATAGCATCTCTTTAAGCCTTTTGTTGTGGGAAAATTTTCATACAGGTGCAAGCTCTTCCCACAACACCACCACACTGGTGATAACTGCCTACCAACTCCCTGACAAGCCTGTCTGTTGTCAGGGAAACAGGCTTGCTTTTGGACGTGTAATACCTGTCCGTCTTTTTGGATTTGATTAGAAGTGTTGGATGATAGTTCTTGAAAAATATGCTTACCAATAAGCGGTATTGATTGCAAAATATATGTATTACATTTACACAATTAATTTATTTGTAAGATATATTTTCAGCATTTTGAAGCCACACATCTCTTTAATGACTGTTTCAGCACATTCTCTCTAACATATACTTTTGTAAAGCTTGTTAACTCTACCTCTTGTTGGCTGTGAATGACTGTCGCCTCTTGTCTCTCAGCGCTAATTTGAAAAAAAGTTCCTGAGGATCACCCAGTGTGTGCCCTTGGTCAAAAGATGTAAAAATTTGACCCCTCCCCTTTGCAGCTGCTGTGTGTTTTTGAGGATATAATTTCTGCTTTCATTGCATCATTAGGTGTTCTCTAATGGTATTGCATGTCAGCAGTGAGTCTCACTGAATGTGCTGGTTTGTCATCTGAACTCGAAAAGGACTTTGCACTTACAGAAATACACAGATCGCCAGGGCTTCTGATAGCTTTTTGTATTTTCAGTGAGGGTGGTAGAAAAGTGTGCTGTTTTTGTGAAGTGGAAATTTTGGTGAATGTCATGATTGATTTGAGAGAAATGTGAAATCCTTCCAATGTCATTTCAGCTCACCATCCAGCTACCCCCAGGACAATGCTGGAAGGTAATACAGAAAACTAACACAAAGCTGGTTTGTGCATTATTGCAACAACTGCAAATTAATGATCTGCCTCTGATTCTAAGTACTGTTGACTCATTGTGTAGATATCTGCCCGGAGTGGGTTTTCTATCCCTTTCGTCTCCTTTTACCATCAGTTTTATAATGTTTTGATTTGTGCAAGTCCACCCAAAAGTTACTAGATTGTGTAGTATATATTTTTGAAGACATCACCCACAATCAGATCAAGTAGTTTACTGCTGAGCTAATGAGAGAAATTTTGTGTGTTGATCATTCTACTTTTATTTCACTCGTTTTCTCTTCCCCCAACAGCCGTTCTCCACACCGTGAGAAGAAGAAGAAGGTGAAGAAGTACTGGGATGTCCCTCCACCTGGTTTTGAGCACATCACTCCCATGCAGTACAAAGCCATGCAAGGTAACATCTCATCCCATGTGTCTTTTCTTATTTGATTCATTTTCAATATGCTCTGTCTTCAAAGTTGTTATATTGTACTACAAGTAGTTAGTGTAACCTTACCCCACTGCAGTACATCTAGCTACTGTAAAATATATACATATAATTAGATGATTGAATGTTTCCTGTCTTTGGCTTTGCTTTCCAGCTGCAGGCCAGATCCCAGCCACAGCCCTCCTGCCGACTATGACTCCAGATGGCCTGGCTGTTACTCCCACACCTGTACCTGTAGTGGGCAGCCAGATGACCCGGCAGGCACGCCGGCTCTACGTGGGCAATATTCCCTTTGGTATCACAGAGGTGAGGACCAGGACGGCATTTGTCTTTTCAATCCAAGGTTATGAGCACCTTGAAGCACCTCATATGTCTGTTTTATCCTTGTGTTTTTAATAATTTCACCCTCCTCTCTTTTCTGTGTAGGAGTCCATGATGGACTTCTTCAATGCCCAGATGCGTTTGGGTGGTCTTACTCAGGCCCCTGGAAACCCTGTCCTTGCAGTACAGATCAACCAGGATAAGAATTTTGCCTTCCTTGAGGTGAGATCATGCTCTCATAAACATTTAATTTGTTCTCCCTTGGGTGTATCTGTCTCTGTTTTAAAGAAAGTTTTGAATTTAATATCACCTATAATTTTGTTTCTGTGTAGTTCCGTTCAGTGGATGAAACAACACAGGCCATGGCTTTTGATGGCATCATCTTTCAAGGCCAGAGCCTCAAGATTCGCCGTCCCCACGATTACCAGCCACTGCCGGGCATGAGCGAGAACCCCAGTGTCTATGTGCCTGGTACACAGACAATTAATGGTTTTTAACCCTAAGTACTTGTGGCATAATTCATAAGTAATCAATCAATTCTATACAGGAACGTGCCCCCTGCTTCTCTGTTTATGTTTCTGCCGACTGGCCTTGTGTCTCATGTAGGTGTGGTGTCCACAGTGGTGCCTGACTCGGCCCACAAGCTCTTCATTGGTGGCTTGCCCAACTACCTGAATGATGACCAGGTCAGTATTTCTACAGTACAACAGCTTTGCCTCCAAACAGGGGTACAGCCAGTGTACCACATGTGCACCACATATATTTCTTTCTAAAACAGAATTAACTATTTATGCTTGCAGTAAGAAATCCCTGTCCTCAGGGACAACACTAAACTTTGAGCTGAGTTGTTCACATGATGGGAATGTCTGAGGTCAGTGGAAGTATTTGGAAATGATGAATGAACTGATGTTGACTCTTTGATCACCTGTGTCTCAGGTGAAGGAGCTGTTGACGTCATTTGGCCCTCTGAAGGCCTTCAACCTGGTGAAGGACAGTGCCACAGGCTTATCTAAAGGATACGCCTTCTGTGAATATGTTGATGTCAACCTTAATGACCAGGTAAGCAGTGCAACAGAAACAACACACATACAGGATATTTTATAAAATGTATTATTCCCCTTTTTTGGTGACAACATTGTCATTTTATGCTTCCATAGTTTTTGCAAGTATAATTTAAAACCTTGGTGTCATTACAGGCTATTGCTGGGCTGAACGGCATGCAGCTGGGAGACAAGAAGCTCCTGGTGCAAAGAGCCAGTGTGGGATCCAAGAACGCCACTCTGGTGAGTGTCCAGGGGCTGGACAGATGACAGCAGGGTGGTGGGAGGCTAGATGCTCTTTTAGAGTTTCTGAAGTGGATAAAGACAGATTGGTGATCAGATCTGCAGTAGAAATTTATCTACTACTCATCAAACACTGATAACAAGTGCACATCTTAATCTGTAAAATATTTGACGGACATGTCAGGTGTTGACTACTGTACTGTCTGTGTTGTGTGTGTGGTTTCATGGCATGAGCAGCATGCACAGCGCTGCATTAAAATTCATTCAACTTTAAACCCACCACTCTGACTGACACTTTAACTTGTATCTACTTGTTTTAAGTAAGCAACAAGGACCACACACTAGTTTTGTAGTCTTGATGATTTCCATAATGTATTGAATCTCTTTCCCCTTAGTTTAAAGAGTAACAGGGGAAACTGTTAATGCTAAAGACTTCTCTCTTTATGAAGGTTTCTTGTCATAAAAATAGATATAATACATGTTGCAACACTGTTACATGTTCTCTTTATTGTGTCAGTTAAACTTAATTTAAAGCTTCCATATATGTATTTTTTTAATTCAGAAGCTATTTTGAATTTTTAAGTCAGCTAAATAAAAAAAAATCTCACTTTTACTGGTACTTAGTGGAATACTATCTAGAGGTAAATGAGAACACGTTGTAATTTATATGAACCAGCACTTTATGGATTTCCTTACCAGTGGCAGCAACAGGGAGAGCACTGTCTTCTGTAAATGAAGACATCTTTTCTTTTTCACCACTGTTTTGGCTAAAGAACTCTGAACAGGATGACACTGTAGATGTCCTTCTGCTAATTATAATACTTACACAAGCTTACACTTACTTATACAAGCTCTCCTTCCAGACAAGTATGAACCAGACCCCAGTGACGCTGCAGGTGCCAGGTCTGAACAGCTCAGTGACTCAGATGGGAGGCCTGCCCACTGAGGTGCTGTGTCTGATGAACATGGTGGCCCCCGAGGAGCTGCTGGACGACGAGGAGTATGAGGAGATTGTGGAGGACGTCAGGGACGAGTGCAGCAAGTACGGCCAAGTCAAGAGCATTGAGATACCTCGACCCGTGGACGGCCTGGAAGTGCCTGGGACTGGCAAGGTAAGAACAGTTACATCTCATTTAGTTATTCAAAAATTTGATTTATCTTAATGTAAATGGTATGATAAACAATATTATGCTATATCAAGTCATTAACCCAATGTTTTTAATCTTTTTTTTTAATTTTTTTTAACCAATTTGTAGATCTTTGTGGAGTTCACATCAGTTTTTGACTCCCAGAAGGCCATGCAGGGGCTGACAGGAAGGAAGTTTGCCAACAGGGTGGTGGTGACCAAATACTGCGATCCAGACGCTTACCACCGCCGGGACTTCTGGTAGAGAAGGCATGAAGAGAAGAGGGATGGGATGGGGTGGGTGGGAGGGGTGGAATGTGCACTGCCTATTTCCAAACCAGCCCCCTGATTGATTTGGTCGAGCTACATTTCAGGTAGATCTGAGAATATTAAGAGTTTGACAAATGGCTTTGGTGACATCCAATTCATTATTTGAGATCTACGTGAAATGTCCAGCAGTTAAAACAGATATCTGGAATTCAGACAGGAGACAACTGGGGAGGGTTTATATTCAGTCCATAAGAGAGGGGGGGCTGGGTTTGGATGGTGAAGGCACAGCTGGGGCAGGTGGGGGGGCATCAAAGATTTTTGAGAAATGTGTGTAATAATAGGTCCAGGGTGGGGTCAACAATTTTTATACTTTGTGAGACAGGGATGTCATTTTGGGTGGGAGGGGGGTGCCACACTTTAAGGTTTGTATTTAAATGGAGGTAGCCTGTTTTAAGTACATTAGGAAGGAGTTGCAGTAGGGAACTAACTGGACTATGGTGATTGGATGGGGAAAAACAGGAGTGTTTATTTGTGAAAGGGAGACGTGGGGGAGATGGAGAGGAAGATGAGGGCATTTTTGTTTGACCATCTAATGTAGATGCACAGTAGCTGTAACATCCACTTCAGTTATGCCATCATCGTTAGAAAGCCGAGGGGAGACTCTGTTATTTGATTTAATTTTTTTTTTCCTCTGTTTGGACATTTCCTCATGTTCCTTCGTTTTCATCAGACTACTGCCCCCCTCAGGACGATTGTTAGAGACTGTTGTCTAATTGGACTCTTTCTGAATGTCAACTGTAATTGTTCCGATACTGTGTGTAGCTTCTATGATTTGAGCTGTAATATCACCGTGTATTAAGGGTGCAGAATAACATGAACTGCATAAAAGAAAACATTTTTAATTATGCCAGTTTGATTTCTTTTCTTCTTTTTTTTTCTTCTCTTTTCTGTAACTTTTTCACGCCCGTTGTTCGTGCACAGCTTTTTAACAGGTGAGATTGTTTTGTCTCAGCAGTTCAGTCCTGATATAATTCAAGAGGAAATAAACAAAGAGCAAGAGAGGCAAACAGATTGGTATCTAATGGGGATTTATCTCTTTACCAAAAAGCCTTAATGTTACTATATGTCAATTCACTAAGGAAAGAAATTTGGCTTGCCCCTCTATCAATGATGTCTCTTTATTCATAAATGTCACTATTTGGTGCTTTTCCAGTTTTCAATCTTCCTTGTTTCCCTGCAGATTTGGGATGTTAGATGTGTTGGATCCATTTAGTTGTGTTTGGGGTTTTTTGTGCGACATCTCACCTCTTTGACAAGACCAAATAAACATGTGACTAATACCCACGACTCATGTTGTACTACAGAGCAAAACCAAAACCACACAGCAACACAGCAGCTATTCTGATTTGTTAAAAAATACCCAGATGAATTGATAGGCAACATTTTGTCCACACTGAAGAATTAAAGTAAACCAAACACTGCAGTAGCTTTTTTTTTCTTTTAGACATTCAATGAAAGCCTGCAGACAGAGAATTCCCATCATATTCCAAACTAAATTTCAGCGAATTAATTTCACATTTTACTGCTCAGCTTATTATTTTACTGTGTCAGCCTGTGGGGGATTTTCACTAAATCTAAGAGGTAGTTGATGTGATGTTTGAAACTCTGCATGTACTTAAAATCTGCTTTTCTCTCATCTCCCTCATCCTCTGCCCTTGTTTCTCTGAGGACCACACATTCACACTGTACGGGCTTGAGACTGCTTTCATTTGATACTTTGGTTTGCTTAAGACAGCGCTGAAAAGAAAGGTTGTGTCAGTGATAACACTTTTGAGATGTTACTCCTTACTTTCTGAAAATCTGCTTTTTTCAGTGTCACTGTGTCATTTAATTTCTTTTTTTTTCTCTGAAAAAAATGTGATTTCTTAAATGATTTAAAACCTAAAAACCACATCTAGTTTATAAAAAGCAGAAACAGTCTTTCATTTGTCCAATTTGTTTTCAAATGTTGATTAAAAACTGAATTTACATGATGTCTTTTTTTCTCTTTGCTTCCTTTTCTTATGCACAGCCACCAGAGTGCAGCACAGTTTTATTCAACCAGCGAGAGATGACAATCAGTTATTTATGGAGATAGAGTAGACTGGAGCCATGTCCAGTCAATTTCATTCAGTTGATGGCATAATTTATCGAGCCCTGTAGTTAATGGTAACATCCGAACGATGGAGCTATTTTACAGTCACAAAAAATACTCTGCAACATAGTATGAGGAATACATTTTCCACTACCCTTCATGTATTTCTTATGATAACCCACTGGCTTATTTATTTCTTGAAAGTCAATTTACAATATATGACATTAATGTCAGCTAAACATGTTCTTTTATTAATAAGATACGGTTCAAAAAGGGAAATCTTTCACTTCATTAAAAACTAATTTACAGATTTACTCAACCAGGCAGTCATCTGATCTTTACCTGACAAGCAGAGGTACATTTTCAGTCAGATACAGGGGTCCAGACTTTTTGAACTATCTAATCATTTGCTTAGAATGAAATGATTCTCAAAGTCTAACAAAGCATATCTTAAAAAAAGACTTTTACCTCTAATTTATATTTCTTTTATTCATGTCAGAATTTATATATTTTTAACAGTGTGTATTTGTTTTCTCTTCCAGTTGCAGCAGCATCTATGCTTCATGTGTCTAAATCCACCCAGAAATCATCTGAAGTTAAGTTCTGTTTTTTTTTCTCCATATTTCACTCAGTACACCTGAGTACACCGTCTTGCTCAGCAGCAATAAATGCCATGAAGGCTGTATCCACCTGGGACTTATTCAACAGGGAGTTCCTGTAAAACAGTTACAAGAAAGCAACAAATCTCTGACATGAAATAATATCCTGTGTCAGCTCTATACTGCCCATCTCCATCTGCATCGCTGCACCCCGCTGCACAAAACCCAGCAGTAGGGCCACTGATGCAACACTCTCTACTCTGCTGTTCCCTGAGGGTACAGATAAAACAACAGCTCTCCCAGGCAGCTGAAGCCACATTCAACTGTAGGGTCTCATGTTGAGCAGCCTGAATGTCCTGGTCTATAAGTGAGGTAGGGTCAGTTTTACACGTGCCCCCCTCCCCCGGAATTACATGTCGTTAACAGCCCTCCCCAGGCCTGATGCAGCAGTATAGACTGTAAATACGTTATCTCCCTCTAGTGGTGAATGTAAGACTCTGGTGATCGTCATTGTCATTCTGGGCAGTGCCTCCCCATTGATCTTCATTCAGAAAGATACAACACTGCAGCAGTGGGAGGGTGCTACACTGAAGTAGAATGGATGCAGTACTCTGTGTACATGTACCAGTTTGCATTGAGTGTAATGGGAGAAGTCATGGGATTTGTCAAACACAAAAAACTGCACCTGCAACGAAGTCACAAACATGGAAACCGATGCATATACAGTGTACAGTGGGTTGCCTTTAATTGGCGTAAAATCTGCTAGAGCTCAGCTTTGTTGCACCATTTGCAACAGTGATTTAGTTACCTGACTGTTAAAGCCCTTTTTTCTGAAGTTCTGTTCTATTCTGCTCATGATTTTTCTCACTTCCTGTGTGTCTAATAGTATTATAGAGAGGTTACAAGGCAAGACCAGAGATATTCTGTGTTTTTGTTATTATAAAAAAAATTCCACAAAAAGACCAAAACCAACAATGGAATTAGTCTGTCTCTCAATGCTTTCTGTTTGTGGCTCTCAGCCCAAAACCCATTTGAAGTCCAAAACCCAAGTCATTTGCCAAAAAAAGGGTGGGGCATAGTAACATTGCTTAAAGTGGAGAAAAAAGTGTCTATGTTGTGGACTATTTTTAGCCATGGATTTGTTGCACTAACCACTATTTAGCACCAGAAATGGTGTATGTAAGATCAACTGAAAGTCATTAGTTTAGTCTCTGGATGACAATGGAGAACTCTCACACAGAAGAATAAACCACATTCAGTACTTGTTACTATAGGATCAGTTAATTTGTTGGTTGTGATTTATCCTTTAGTCGACATTACTGCGCAACATTATAGTAAGGAACAGATGCAGCTGTGATGTGCACAAGTGCGGCCAGTGTGCACATGGCTGCATACGTGTGTGCACATGAGCATACATGTGTGGTGCAGTTTTAGTGTGTTCAAGCATAACTCAGTACTGCTGACAGGGGCACTTGAGTGACGTGGAGACCAAAGACCGTTCACATCAGCATACTGTAGATTATTGATGGCCTCAGACTGTGTGCGGACACTTTCTATCAATCTCTCTATGATGGAGGAGCAGAGATAGGCTGCATAATTAGAGGCAAAGTCGGTTTAAAGAAAAGACACACATATGTGCATTAGAACAGATAGCTGTCCTCCAGATGAATCTATTAATCATGGCTGTCGTGCAGCCAACATGCTTCCTCCTCTATGAGAAAGTCCGGCTGCAAACTGTGCAGTGCTGTGGCTTCACTGCAATCTTTCAGAAAAAAAGAAAAAACAGGAACAGGGCTTGACTGTTTCGGACATTGTAGGTGTTTATTTTCCTGTCACAGCCTACAGCCTGTTTCGTCCCTTTTCTCTGATTCTCTCCTGTTCTGTCTCACTGTCCCCGACTCACTCCCAGTTTGTAGTCCCCCCTCTCCTCTCCCCTCCTCACCCTCCTCCTCCTCCCCACCCTCCTCCTCCTCCCTGCCCTCCCTGAGCATGGCTGGCTGCTGGGGTTGGCCGCTCTCTTGCTGTGCCACGTATGTAACCTAAACTGTGGGAGAGCCAAGCAGGGTTGGGCCACAAGAAAAAAAAAAAAAGCTTTCCACAGGACCAGGCTGAGCCGTAAGTCTCACTGGACCATGTTCAGTGAGGAATGAAATGGGGTTGCACATTCTCATTTTCTTCTCTAAACCGCTTCATTCTCAGCCTGCGTCGTCCATTTCTGCGTCTACCTTCGACATTAGTGCTCTGCTACCTTTTTATTCCTCTTTCATCTCCTTTTCCCATCTTTGTTTTTCATCCTCCATATGCGTCCCTGTCTGCTGCTCTTTCCGCCTCCCCGTTTCACTTTCACTCTCTGTCTCTGTGTCAGATTTTCACTCCTCTCACAGCATATTGTGTTGCTGTAAAACGCTGTCCTGGCCCCTCTCATATAAACACAGGCTCCTCCTTCGCCCTTACTTAATGTCATTAACAGGTGGCTGTCTAAAATAGACACCCACACGCACACACACATACACAAACAGCAAGGCTGTCACAGATACAGACATGTTTTTAATCATGCTGGCAGGACTGTCGTCATGCGAGCAGACCACCCTGCAGCACCCTCGCACACTGATTTAAGATTTCAAACATGTACAGGATATGAACAGGGTGCTGCTGTTTAGAACATATGCTGGAGGGGCAGTGTGAGGGGCACACACACACATACACACACATTTAATCATCAACAGTGTTAACCAACCAGGCTACAGCCCCCTCCCCTGTTTCACTCACTTTCCATAACCCTTACGTACCTCCTTCCCACCCCCTTTCCCTCTCTCTCTCTCACTAACTCTCCCATCACCATTCTCCCCCTCTATTAAGTTTCAAGCGTCTCTTCCTCCTCCTGAACAGATCAACACACACCAAACAGGTCAGACTTATTCTTCTTTTCACTCAAGTGCATTACCGAGTTGTTGCTTTCTTATGCCCGCACGTCACGCAGGTGACGGGGGCTGTTGTTAGTGAAATGATAGAGTGAGTTCCTCATTTTCACAACATAAAATGTGGCTGTGTGTACAAGCTTATCCTCTGCTCAGCTGCTGTTGAGCCTAAATCAATGCACCATAGTTTCTGTTGCATTATAAACCACAAGAACATGTATACATGTGCACTGCTTTAGATAATCCTTTATTACAAAGTAAGCATTTGTCTGAGTTATCCCCCCTCAGAGTAGCCTGGCATGCTCTAACCCCTCCGATCATCCTGTGGTTAATATGGATGTAATGTGATCGAGCTTTGTAATTCTATGACTACTAACTTGGCTGTCAGCAGCTGCACTCTTGATATTCTTGATTACAGTTAATGTTGGAGGAGTATTCTAATGCACGGTTGCTATTCCAAACCTTTGGTTAATTAGAGACATGCACAGATTTGCTTTGTGTTAGCTCAGTAGATAAAAAGATTATATCCCTTTACAGTGGTTACTGTCACTTACTGATACATGTTAAATCAATATTACTGTTTCTGGGCTTTTGGCAGAATGATTTCATGATGATAAAGACTTATCATGTTATTTTTTTCTCTTCTGTCTAGGCAAACTGTAATTTAAAAAAAAAACACAATTACTGACAACACCATTAGTGGTCAAAGCAGTCCCACCACAAGGTCCATTTGTTTTGTTGTTTTGGAGCTTTAAATCACATCACATGATCTTCCACAGCAAATGAAGTTTGCTCTTTCACATGAAATTTCTAACTCAGCTAACACAAATAATTATGCAAGTTTTTGCTTTACACACACGAAGAGTTAGATAGAGATGAGATAGATAGATAGATAGATAGATAGATAGATAGATAGATAAATGAATAGATAGATAGATAGATAGGCCTATGTTTAGATTATATAACAACTATACACACAACAACAACTATATCATGATGTATAATATATACTAACTAGAATCTTTTAACAAATTTTGTCAATGGCAATGATTTCTAATAAGACTCTTATTACCAGCCATTACCAACCATTTATAACATGTACATAACAGTTGTAAACACTGATAATTTCCTAAAGCACTTATAAAGCTCTTCATGTTTATACTCTGCAAAATATTGTACACAAAGTACTTACTCTCGGTGGGTTCATGTGGTGCCTTGCCTATATAAAACCTCTGATGCTGTCAGTGCAAAGCTCTGAATTAAGTGATCTACCAACTGTGTGTGGCCTGCTGGTGCTGCCTTCCTAACTGGCCAGACCTCTTGCCTCCACTATGTGACCTGTTGGACGGTGCAGCAGAGTTAATTACTGCAGCCCCCACTCTGTCAGAGGGTTCAGGCTTGAATTATCACCTCTCATGCTCCCTGCGTAGAGCGGCGACACCGTTGTGCCCTGTCACTCACGTTGTTTAAACTGCTCCAAAGGCCCCTCTCACTCACAGTTTGGAATAACACAAACAACTTTATAAGCCAGGACTCATCTACAGCGCCTATGTCACACACACACACATACACTCACATGCACGCTGAAAAAGGACAGTCGTGGCCGCAGATTCCCGGTGTTTGCCGGTACACGTAATGCAGGATGGGAGGTATTTGTGGCAACCCATTATCCCCTCAGATCAAAGGGGGATCTGTGCCTAAGCCAGAGATAGTGTACCTGCTCGGGGACGAGGTCTGTTGTCAACTCCTCTGGGAAAATAGAAGATGGGTGGTCCAGTCTGGCACTGTGGTGTTATCTCTCACCTTGACCCTGCACAAACCAGCTCCACCAGCTCATCCAGCCCAATTGCTTCTTCATCTGAAGCAAAATCTGCCTTTCAGGGAAACGCCATATGGCTTATCTATTGTTGGCTGAGAGAGCGTCATATGGCTTTTAGGGAGGGAATACTGTAGATGCTGATAAAGCTGTTGGAAATTAAATATTACGCTCGTGATGAAAGGATTTTGCTCTTGTGAAGCATATGCCGGCTGCTCTTTCATCTTTCTGTTTCATCTCTCTATTTCAGAGGACTGGACGGAAAACAGACACTGGCTCTCCTGGTCCTGCCTCCATCTCTTCCCATTTTATCATTACCTTACTCCACCCGCTCCCTACTTCATTGTAGCTCTATTCATATCTCTTTCTGTCTAATTTCAGTGTTCAGTGCACTTATTCTTACTTGATCTTCTGCTCATTCTCACTGCTTTCACCCAAATTACCCATCCATCACAGGATAATTGATAGCTCTGTCTTCTCTTTTCAATATACTGTAATCACTTCCAAAGCTACACCCCATCCCCGTTTTCTTCTTTCTTAACTTTCCCTACATCTTTTCATATAGTATTTGCTCCCCTAATCTGTAGCCTAAGTCTATTTTCCCATCCCCTGGTCTTCCCAGTCAGGCCTGCCCGGCTGAGACCAGCATGTGGTCCAACTTCTTTGTACAGCAGGATGAGGAGGGTCGCATCGGGGTGGCAGGGGCCGGACAAGGTGGGGGTTTGGGCGGAATGAAAGGTGGAAGGGGACAGAGGCGAGCACACAAGATGAGTGACAGCCAGGAGGGGAAGATCAAGCTGGCCTTCTTCGTGTCTATCATTGGTGTGACCCTGACGGTTTTAGGCATGGGGACAGAGTTTTGGGTGGAGCTGGCCCAACCAAAGAATTTCAGCAGCAACCAAACTTGCCAGATGGCCCACTATGGCCTGTGGAAGGGCTGCATCCGCACCCTATGGGTGGCTGACATAGACCCAGAGAGGACAAGCTGTGGCCCCGCTGAACTACCTGGAGGTGAGACCTCTAGCTGGCCTGTGTCTGTGTGTCTGTGAGAGTTTGTGTTCATCTGTCTGTCTGTCCTCTGTGCTGTCTGGGAGGTGAGCAGGTGAGGTTTCTGGAGGGAGTGTGTCTGTTTTGTTTCTCCGACTGTCTGCTCATGTCTGCTTTTCTGCAAACTGAATTGCCCAGCCATGCAAGTCTACCTTCAGGCTTCCTTCATGCTACAATACGTGCATTAGTATTAAAGTGAATTGATAGGAAAGGGTCAGAAAGATATTTCTGAGAGGCTGTAGGTTGTTGACATCACTGAGAAAAAAAACCATGAACATTTAATCGCCCCGATTTCTCTTTTGCCATCATCACTGATGTGAAAACAGAGGGAGCAGGCATAACTAATATGGTGTATACCCTCTGGGAATATGCTTACATCTGTAGATCTTTTATCGTAACCCATAAGGGACTGAGCAAAACCACGGCATCACCATAGGTTTAAATAAAGATAAATTGCACCCCCTTAACACAATCAAGAATTGTCAGCAACAAATTTATGAATTTTCATACATATTTAGTTTTTTTCTTGCATGTATGCTGCATATGCACATTCACTGTAACCTTGCAAAGGGATAGACAGAGATTAGTTGTGTATGTGAAGCTGCCTGCATACATATGTATCTAGGTCATCCTACAGATAATGTGCAAATTGAATCATTAAAGAAATACGATGCTGGGAAACAGATCCAGTGGAAGGAATCAGGACCACATTAAAGCTGTTTTCAGTTCTTCTCCTGGTGTAGCAACACACAGAAGCATGCAGGTACATCCAGCATTAAATAATATCTCTGTGCTTCATAACGTTGTCAGTGTAAAGAAGCATTATTAATTTCTAGGTTTTCTCTTCGCCTGGTTCCTAATCGCCTCATGTTGTACACACAGTGCAGACAGGTGATTAAGGGACAGACCACAGGTTTACTGCGTTGATGAACATCCATGTTTAGAGTTATGACAGCTCCTCACTAAAAGCGCTTTATTCAGCCTGACCGTGGTTAGGTTCTTCAGAGTGCGTCGATTATCTGCACAATGACCTATTTCTGTCTGAAAAGCGAGTCTAGAGTTAGAGAGAGGCAGGTATTGGAAGATAGAGATAGTCGAGGCACGGCAGGCTTTAGGAGGAGCTGCTCGTGGAATCACTGCCCGTCTCAGGGAATCTGCTGAGACACCAAAGAAGCCTGAAAATCTCCTCATCCAGCAGAGGTGCGTGTGGATCACATATATGCGTAAATACTATTCACACACATCACTTTGAATGATGTGTTACTGGATTGTTTTTACATCCAAGTTTTCAAGGACTAATTCATCTTTCCTGTCAAATGTCCCGCATCACTGGCTGCCTCTCGCCAGCAGATATATATCTCTGTGCTTTCAAGATGGTCTGTTGGTGTGTGAGCGCAGCCAGTATGCCTCTGACAATCTTTCTCACACTGTTGGCCCACGCCGCCTGTCGCAGATGGCCGTGGGCTCGTCATGTTTGGAAGAAAACAACTGTTTTTGCCATCTCTGCTTCTCTGTTTCACATCCCTGTTTACATGCCTCTGGCTCCTGTCCCGAGCAAAGTGCAGCCCGTCGATGCCGCGCCTGTCATCTCAAGACCAGCTATCCATCTTCACTGCCTGCTGGAGAGGAACATGACGGCTCAATAATTATAGCCTCAGCAAGGGGTAGCGAGAGCAAAATCACTTGACTGTGATAGCATAATGTGTTAAAAAAAAATCAGTAGGCTGATAAATGGAGTGTCTGCTTCAAAAAAAAATGTTTGCAAATGTGCCCAGGCACAAACATATTTGTGTGTGAAAGCAATGTGTGAGAAATGTGTGTGTGTACAAGCATGTGGTCATCTTGGACAACATAATATTCAGTGGGTGAAAGTCATCACTATGTGCTTGTGAAGCCAAGTGGAATCTGACTACTTCACAGTTTTTGTCTAAATATAGAGAGGGGGGACGAGGAAGAGGGACAGACAGGGACTGAGGGAGAGTGAATGTCTAATGCAGTATTAACCAACCCCTCTGTGTTTCCTCCCCCTCTTGACATCTCCTGCTCCCCTCACCTCCTTCTCCATCTGTGGCTCCCCTCTCCCTTCACTCACCCCACCCCTCCATCTGCCTCCCAACTCATTTCTCCTCTTCCCCACCATCTCACCCTCTGAGCCTCTGTCCATATTTCTCGCATCCCCCCCTCCATCTTTCACTCCCCACACATATCCTCTTCCCATCACTCTCTGCTCCTCTCTCTCTGTTTCTGTCCCCCATCTGCCCCCTTCTCTCCGTCTACCTCCCCGTCTGCCCCTCTGCCATCCACCCTCAGTGTTTTGCTGTCTCTCACCCTCTCTGACGGCACCATATGTGCGGTGCTGGGCAGTGTGTGTGTGTGTGTGTGTGTGTGTATAGCGGTGTGTGTCTCTGGGTATTCCAACTAATGCTCGACACTTGGATATAAATAGGAATGATGCCTGGAAGGACAGAGTGCATGGATGCATAGGAGGAACATCACAGAAGACCAGCAGTCATCCATAGGAGTGAGAGAGAGAAAGAGAGAGAGAGAGAGTGTGTGTGTGTGTATGTGTGTGTGGGTCTGTTCTCTGTGTCTGATCTTTTCTTTTTACCCACAGAATCAAACTGCACCTACTTCAAATTCTTCACCTCTGGGGAGAATGCAGTCATATTCAAGAAGACGACTAACAAGAGTGAGGCATTATACCTTCCCCTGCATTTTTTTTGATGCATACAGATACACACAAACAGCTACACAGCAGCTACTATTAATATAAAGATGTTAATTGCTGTGTTCACAGGGCCATGCTGGTGGTTTTTGCATGTTTGAGGCCATTAACTTCTGCTGCCACCCATTTCCCAGAGCAAACCCATAAACTATCAGACTGATTAATGTGTTTACCTTACCATCCAGGGAGCCACTGGTTTCAGCGCAGTGCGAAGATCTGCTGACTGAGACCTGATACTTACATCACAGTGAACATAAAGTCGTCCATATCTGTTTTGAAAACTTCCTTGTTGATGCATTCAAGGAACCTCCGACATTTGATGTACACACAGTGGCCAGCTTATTAAAAAAAAAAAAGACCTAGCAAAACCTTTTGCAGTCTAATGCAACAGTATAACAGCAGCAATAAATCCTACCATCAAGAAGATTAATATGCTCAGTTTTGCTGAAATGGTTTTTAGAGGTATATGGTCATTTAGGAGGCTGCAGTTTCTGGTACTGTTGAACTGCATTGTGTTATACTGAGAGGTGTTTTTAATATTTATTCTACCCTCAATGAGGGTAGTGAGTAAATCTTCATTGTGATGATTAATTCATGTCAAGCAAGCTGCAAGACATTACAGATTGGTGGTTAAACCTGAGGAGGTTAAATGTTTATCATGTTCACCATCTTAGTTTAACTTGTTAACATGCTAATGTTTAATCATAAACCCAGTCAGACTAATGGAAATTTTGACCTGATGGTGATGCTAGAGGAAAAGTCAGGGAGTCACCGAGGATTTTACAATTCATCCTGATGGAGACATGAATGCAAACTTCACTGTAATGCGGCTGATGATAAGTCAGAGGCTCATCAAAGTCAGGAGGCTTCATCCTCTGAGGACCAGGAATTTCTGTACAAAACTTCATGGCAATGCATCTAATATTTCAGTCTGGACTCGAGTGGTTGATCACATGACAAACCAACACATCATTCCAAGAGCCAAAAACAAAGCCTCAGATATACTAGTCTTTATATTGCTTTCATCATTGTTTATCACCTTCTTCTAGGCTTCTTCCCCCTCTTATCAACAAGTCTCATTCCTAAAGCTTTTATCTGTTGTGTCTAAATTAATAAAATAATATTATCTGTGTTGAAGCAGTATCAAAAACACAAAAAACTGGCACTGGCTGTTGTGAAATGTGGGTTGCACCTGTTCAGGTTTACAATGCCAGTAAAAATTTGTTTTAAACAGAGCCAGTTATGGGAAGTGGCACATTTCACTCCATTTTTGTATTTTCATATTTCAGCTGTCGCATACAATCAACTGTAAGTCCAGTAGAGTCAGACTTTGTGAGGTGGTGGAAGTGTTGCAATGCCTGATTCTATTTAATGACACACAATATTTAAATCTACAATACCTATACTGTCTTTCCTGTACATTTCTTGCTGAATAAAGTTGTGGATAGGAGCTATTTTCACAAAATCTTGCATAGACGTTTATACGTTTATACTACTACCTCTCCTCTAGTCATGTCCCTCTGCTCTCCTTTACAGATCTGAATCTAGCAGCAGCTATCTTGGCTCTTTTGAGTCTGACCATGATGGTCATGGGCTCCATCTGTATCGCCATGTCCCTGAGCAAAGGAGTGCAGTTCTTTCTTAAGCCAGCCTCCTTCTGTTTCATCCTATCAGGTGGGACTTCACTCTGGAGTGAGTCTCCATTTTACACTAAAGCATGGCAATATTCCTAACAGGTTGACATGATGGTGATGATTATTTGATATTTATAGACAACTGCTGTAGATATTACTAAATATGTCTTTCACAGCTTAGAGAGCACACTGTATTAAATGATCCTCTTTTGTGATTTAATCTCTTTGTCACCCCTGATTCCTCTTTTCCTCTGTGCAGGTGTACTGGTCCTTCTCTCTATCCTGATATTCCATCAGTCTGTGTTGGCCTTGCTGTCCAGTGACCACTCTGTACCTTTGCACCATGACCTGTCCTGGTCAGTGGCCTGTGTGGGCGCAGCTGGAGCCACTCTCATCTTCGGAGGTGTCCTCTTTGTCATCCTCTCTCTTCCTTTCAACCCCTGGCAGAAATGCTTGCCACACAAGAATAGCGCCACCTAGCACTTGAAAGCTGAAACTTACATATAGTGTTCTTGATGTTTTGCTTGAGAGCAAGTAAAGTATAAAAGCCCGTTTCCTGAGGGCTGCAACTTTGACCTTGCTCTTGGCAATTTGATTTGTCAGAAAAGTAATAATAGGTCTTAAAGATATGAAGAAGAGTCATCAGCAGTCTCTTTAATATGAAAGCCCATTTCTGCAAAAAAAACCCTATAAAAAGTTTTAAAAATAAAATAAAATAACAACTTTGTTATAGTTTAGGGGCCTTCATCTTCACGACTAGATGTCATTAATTTTGTCAACGTCCCATCATAATTACAAACGGCTGCATAACTTTTCCATATATTTTTTTCCTTTTTGTAGAAATAGCCTTCTAGTCTAAACCTCCTAAAAGCACCATCAGTGTAACTACTTTGTTTTGATAAAGTTAACAATCATTTTGGAGGATGTCCTGATTACTTTTCAAAGAGATTTATTTATCATATCTACTACATGTTGCCTTATAATTAAGTCAATGAGTGTCATTAATATTCTAGCAGTAAGTCCTGACTTTTTTAAACACTTAATACTTGATAAACAAGAGGCTTCAATTATCATTATTTATTACTTGTTTACAACTATTGGGTGAATGTTAGCATTCAGTATGAGCCGTAGATGAATAAGAATCAATACCATCGGAAGAAGTTAAATACCATTTTGTATATCAGAGGGTGTATGGACTCTTTATAAAAGCTCAACTCTGTACATAAAATGAATGTGTTTATGTTTTGTGAATGGTCATTGTTTTGTGTGTCAGTCACTTTATTTGTATGCAATAAATGTCACTTAATTTATGTCACAGGATGTTTCTCTACCAACAAATGCTATTTGCAATATACTGTGCTCAGCTCTCTACTCATAGCGGATCTGCAGTATGTAGGCGCGTTCTGCTTTTCATTAAAGGGATTTGACATGATAATTTTCCCTTTTGTTTGTTTCCCTGTCTGTCCTCCATCATGACTTTCACCAGCTTGCCCCTTCTGGTGACTCCTAACCTCTCTGTGACCCCAGCACACACACACATACCTCCCACTGAGCCCTCTCCCTCTATAATTAGGACAGGCTCATTGCAATGCCATTTCACTGCAGAGGTTGGGAAACCTTGCCCTATGAATTTCAACTATATGCCCTCAGCCTATCCTCATTACCTCTGCTTTCTCTCCATACCCACTGACTCGGTGCGTCCCACTTTCCTACTGTCTCTAGGGGACACCAGGGTCACTACTCCCTCACCCTCTCAGCCTTTACACACACACACACACACACACACAGAGACAGCCGATCAAATCAGAGATGTCTAATAACTGCTCTCATACGGGCCACTGAGGCAGTGGCATCAGACAGTCACATTCGCTCATACTCACTGTACACACTCACACCCGTAGCACACTAACTCCACTGGTTGAAACTGGATCCACGGCCACACTATCCTGGTTGTATATATAGCTGTTAATAGTTCTGAGACTATATGACAAGTGGTGCCACGAACTAGTTGCACATTTGTAAATGGAAATAGGCTTCCAATAATTTTTATATAGAGGACCTGTAGATTGAAAGTGGGAAACCACTGTGAAATCCTCAGCTATTGTATTGATATATTGCCAAAAATATACGATGACCATATATTTAAGGCGTATCACCCCAAACTGTAAGGAAGAGAATGGTACCTGTGTAGTGGATTACATAGGTTTGCTTTGGCAACCTCTCATCGCTTCATCACTGTGACTGTAACTGAATTGCAGAAGTATGATATTAATAGCAGGAAGAGCATCAGATAATAATCCTCAAGGTCCAGAAGCACTGCTAGGAATCTCAGACCCCTTGTCGAGGATGTGACACTGCCTTCCTGCTGCCCTTATGCATCTGTATCATCTCGTGTCTCTGGGGTAACTCTTGCAACAGTCCACTCTGGAAGTATTCCCGACCTCCCTCCACCTTGATGATGATCCCTCGAGTCAAGTAAAACCTGCCCAGTGGAGTTAGGTAATGCGCTTGAACACAGCAGTGTTTCCTTAATTGTTCATGCAAAATCGGCTACGCAGCAGTACCAGATGGGCTCATCAGAAATAAAACATATAATGTACTCAGGAAGGGCAGTGGTCACAGAAAAACGCACTGGATGAACTGTCAGTTGCTTTTCTCTTCATCCTATTTGGCAAATACCACCCATCTGGCACTGTCCATATATTAGCAAACATTATGAGCCTCAGGTCTGACAGAGAAGGTTGAAATCTTTTTAGGATCACAGCCTGCCAAAGATTAGCCAAGAGACCTTGAGCCTGAGTTACTACTAAGAGCGATAATAATGCTCACAATAATGAATCTTGCGTGTATTATGGCCCAGTGGTGGAAAGTAACTAAGTACCGATCAGAATTGTTGATGAAGCTCCCAGTCAGCTGATTTATGTGGTAACAGGTAGGGCGATCATGTACACATAAATTAGCTGACAGGGTTCAGCAACACCTCTGATGAGACTGCATGCTTAGCAGCCGAAACATGTCAGGTAAAAAAAAAAACGCCTTCTTTATATAAGAAACGTGAATTAAATAAAAAAGTTTTTATATGTTCTTTTAACTGTGAATTGCGATGCCCGCACTGCAAGCAAGATGAGGTTAATCTGCACCTGGGTGCTAGAGACAGGGGATTGTGCGTTGTTGGCTTGCGTGTGTCGTGATTGGTCATGATCTTCAGGGAGGAGCGCAGAGAGGCGAAGGAACGAAGTCGGAAAACAGATTTAAACCAACGTTTGAACTGTTGCTTTGGTTTGTCAGTACTATGGGAACACTCAATTACAGGAGAAGCCTGGATGCTAAAACAATATCTGAAGCTTTTTTTTTTGTTGAACACGAGTGAGGCTGGACGCTGAACACACCTGAGGCACAAAGGTAAGGCTAAGGAGCTAACTAGCTAGTGGCTAGCGTTAGCGGCGAGCGTTAGCATTAGCCTTATCTTTTGACGTTTTTATCGCGTGGGTAAGAGTGTTTGTGTTTCCGTGACTGAGGCGTCTCTGACATGAGTTGTGAACCCCAACGTAGACCGGTGAAAAAACAAGAAGCTCTTGATAGTTTGTTTAAGTCCTTGTTGTAAGTTTTTACAGTCACTTTACCGACATCTTGCGTCTCTTTGTAATTTTGTGTTCCATCCTGGTCATTTTAACTCGGTCTATCATGTCATTGTCATCGGTTTGTATCTATTTGTGGTAATTTTGTGTTATATTGCGTCTGTACCTAGCTGCTTTATACCTGGATGGATGGAAAACTCAAGCTTTTGATGACTTTTAATCACTAAGGCGTTAACAGTATACGGACTTGATATGATTAAATCTCTAGGAGTTCTTTCGTTCAATACAATGTTCTCAAATGGCGGAAAATGAGCAAAATTTGTGTAATAAAGTCAAAATGTCTGACTTCCTGTTGGTTTGAGGTTATGACATCAAGAGATTTTTTTGTACATCTGGGCATGTTATATATGTAGTCCGAATTTCGTCCACGTACGACAAACTAAGCCCAAGGGAGGATCACTTTTGAATGTAATAATCCGAGCAATTCCAAAAGGGCCTTCGCACACTTTCGTGCTCGGGCCAGAAGTAATCCTAAATAGAAGTAAAAATGTCATGTTATAGTAAGACATCAAAAATGTCATAGCATGTGGTCAAAAAATGTCATAGCATGTGGTCAAAAAAATGTCATAGTATAGTAAGGCATAAAAATGTTTTGTTAAATTTTCTGTGTCAGCTGTAATGTTGAATATTTTTCTGTGTTTTCATGGTTAAACTGTTGATGAGGAATAAGTAGTAGTGTATTGATCGTTTTCCTTTTTATGTTTGTCTTTGATTTCCTCTAGGTGTCACCACTTCGTCGTCCACAATCATTCAATCAAGACATTGTCCGCGATCACAGAGATGTGGTCCATGGTCACAGTGTGTCTTCGTACAATGGAGAAGTTCTTTGAGACAAGGACAGAGGCCTTCAGGTAAATCGCACTTTACATAAACTGTCCAACACAGAGCACTGACATTAAATTGTTTATGTTCAGTATTCAGTATATCAGAAAAGTGTAATGATAGAAGTGGTCTGCTATACAGAATTCATGTATAAGTAATCTCTATTAATAGAAGTAATGTAAAAGTAATTAGCAATATCAGAAGTTAGGTGTAATAGTTAATGCAATCAGTTACTAGATGTAGTTTGCAACAGTAAAAGTTATCTGTGAATTTAGAAGTAATATATAGTGAAAGTAATATGTAATGGTAAAAGTAATCTAATATTAGAGGTAACAGTTAAAGTAATTGTAATATAAAAGCAATGCAGAAGTAATAATAATCCAAAATAGAAGTAAAAATGTGACGTTATAGTAAGACATCAAAAATGTCAAAAAGCACCACAGTATAGTAAAGCATTTAAAATTTCTTGATACGGTAAGGCATAAAAATGTCAAACAAAATGTCACAGTATAGTAAGGTGTCAAACCCTGTCAAAAAATGCCATAGTATAGTAAGGAGTCAAAAAATGTCATAGTATAGTAAGGCTTCAAAAACCATTGAGAAATGTCACAGTATAGTAAGGTGTCAAAAACTGTCATAGTTTACTAAGGCATCAAAAACTCCAAAAAAAATGTCATAGTATGGTAAGGCATCAAAAAGTTTCATAGTATAGTAAGGCTTCAAAAACCATCCGGACATATCATAGTTTAGTAAGGCGTCAGAAATTGTTGTAGTATAGTAAGGTGAAAAAATCATCAAAAGATGTCTCAGTATAGTAAGGCGTCAAAAACCATCAAAAAATGCCATAGTTTAGTAAGGTGTCAAAAACTGTCAACAAATATCATAGTATGGTAAAGCTTCAAAAACCATCAAAAAATGTCTCAGTATAGTAAGGCGTCAAAAACCATCAAAAAATGTCTCAGTATAGTAAGGTGTCAAAAACTCAAAAAAAATATCCTAGTATAGAAAGGCTTCGAAAAACCATCAAGAAATGTCACAGTATAGTAAGGCGCCAAAACAATTCGTATAACTTTTGAGTTGAGTCTCTCCATTTTCGAATTAATATAACAAAAGTGATTTTGTAATGCAGAAATACCAAATATTCTCTACTTGCAGCTTGCAATTGAAATGTATAATTGAGGCTAAAAACTCTAATCTGGCTAAAAGTGACTAAGAGCTGTAACCCTAACCCTAACCTCTGGCTACAAATATTCACTTTCATACAATATTGAACAGACCAGCAAAATATTCAGTGTTCAGAAGTATTTATTTGAGTAAGATAATCCTTTATCAGTTCCACAGCAGGGAAATTCAGTGTTGCAACAGCAAAAACAGAAAAGGGCATTATATATGTAAGACAAGATATAATACAAGATAATATATAACAATATACAAAAATTATACACAATATGAACAGTATAAACAGGACTATATACACAGTAATAGATTGGATTCGAGTATGGATATTGCACTGTTTGAAATAGCAAAATACCACAGTCAAATGACAAACACAAAATGTAACTTAACCCACAAACACTGTAGTGGTGTGAGTGTCTCTCTGTGGAAAACAAAGGTAAGATGGCTACTTTAAAATAGTTCATTTGTCTTAAGCCACATGTCATAGAATAGTAGGCCATTTAAAAAAACTGTCAAAAAAATATTTTCATTAACTGATCAGTTTCTGTGATTAACACTTGTTCTCGTCTCTGCAGGAGGAGAAGACGACAGCAGCTGAAGACCTGAAGTGGATGAAAGACACAAAAGTCAAAAGTGTTATGAAGCTGTTAATTAGACAAAAGACCTCCACCATCTAACTGCTGTAAACAGTGTTGGTTTCCTGTTCTTCAAGTGAAAACACTTTTTCTCTACCATCTGTAATGTAGTCATGGGCACATTTTCCAAAGACTAATATGTCTTTATTAAACACCTCTGAGAACATTCAACTCCTTATGATACAAATACTTAATAATTGTACCACAAAGTTAAATGATCACAAAGATGCTCAGTACATCATGTACACGTGTTCATCTTTCGAAAATGTGCTCATAACTACATTAACCCTAACCAGCTCTAACAAGTGTTTCCTTGTGGTCAGATGTCTGTCATTATCTTGGCTGTGATTTGTTAAATGTTGTCTGGAATGAAATAGTGTCTTCCTAACCTTTTGAGTTGCATTTGTCTATTTTGAGACTGATGTTATACAAATAATTTTATTGCATTTTATTATAAGAAAATGTTGTGATTCTCATGTTTTGATTTTTTTAGGGTTTTATATATATATATTTTTTTTTATGGTTTTCAGAAAGTTTCATACTTTTAAAACAAAGTTAGTAAAAGTCTAGTTTAAAATGCATTTTTAAAGGTTTTAAAGGCTTTATACTTGTTTGTTTTAGACTTATCTTACTTACTTTTTATGAATTTGATACTTATTGTTAGGACATTTTTTTAAGGTTCTAATTTATTTTGATGCTTAATTCTTAGACCTATTTTTAAAGGCTGAATTTAAAGGTTTTAGCCGTATTTATCAAACCTGTTTTTTAAGGTTTTTATCCTTATTTTTTATACCTATTCCTTTAAAGTTTGATTGATGGTGATTTTCTATTCACTTTTTATAGACCAATTTAAGGTTTTAAATGTTATATTTATTTTTAGACATATTTTAAAATGTTTTAATTTAATTTGATAGGTTTTATACTTTGTTTTTTTGAAGGTTTTACAATTGATATTTAAAGGTTTTCAGTTTAATTATTAAAAGTTTTATACTTAATTTTTTAGACCTATTTATTAAAAGAGTTTTTATTCTAAACTATCATTTTATATTTTTTGTTTTTATGCATATGTATATTTTATTATACATATTTTTTGCAGGTACATTGTTGAAAAATACTAATTAAAACTGATAAGTTACAGCAGCTTTAATTTGTTGCTATTTGTTCCAGACAAAAGGTTTTAAAGAGTCAAACTGTAGCTGAAATAATGACAGAGTCAGACTGAAAAGAATAAACTTAACACTGACCTTCTGGAAATGTCTTCACGTCTGTCTCTTCTCTCTGTGTTTTAATGGTTGAATCCTGTGGAGAAAAATGCAACAAACTTAATTTGAATTAAAAAATTAATATAAAGGTGTCACTTTTAACACATCCAAATAACAACACAGAGTGTTTCTGGGTATTGAACTTCAAACTGTCAAAAGAGAGAAGTTAAAGACACTAAATCTACAAAGAAACAAGAGTGTGGACTAACTGGTTCTTGACTAATCAGAACTAGTCCAAGAGTCAAATTTGCTTTCTACACAAAAACAGAGGAAGCTGCTCTGACTGGAGAACTGACTCCACCAGCTGAATATTCCACCAGCTCCTGATATTCACACAACAGCAGTGGATGGAAATGTTTTTCTCCAAAGTCAGTTAAAAGTTTAACTAAATTTGGTTGATAGAAGCCAAAATGAAGAAAAATTACTGTTTCTAATATGACACTGAACTGAATAAGTTCTTCACATATTTATGATTTACTATACTAATGAGAAAGAGAGAGGGAGAGAAAGCATGAGAGTAAGTAAGAGAACAAGGAAGAGAGACAAACAGAGGCAGAGAGAGGGGGGAAAGGAGACAAAATTAGAGGAGGAGTAAAGCAGGGTACACACCAAAAGATAATCAAGACTATCGGCCCAAATCCCCCCTCTCAATCAGCAAAGGCCGATTATTGGTTGGTTTTAACGATTATTTTGCCAGATTCTCCTGTTGTGTGAGGTGTGTTCAGAGTGATTTTACCCTCCCTGATCTGCTCCGAAGACGATCGGATCAATAAATATTAAACGTTCTATATTTACGGTCGAAAATCCTGCATGTGGGGACTACACAGAGGAAAGCCGAGCACCCGCTCTGTGGAGTGTCACATGGAACAATGTGGAACAATCCACAGAGTTAGCCAATCCGGAAGCAAGCTGACTGAGGACAGAAGCACAACAAACAAGAGACATCGTCGTCCGCCACGTTTGAGAGTCCAGACTCTGGTTGTTGGTGGTGAATCTGTTAGTGTGTGGTGTGCTGTGGTGGTCTTCTCATTGTACATCACACACTATACAAACAAAACTGTGAAATTTGACATCATTTGTCGTCGTGTGTGGTCTCTCACATTTTCTCTTTTAGTGTGTGCCAGGCTTAAGAGAGCGAGTGAGAGAGAAAGAAACAGAGAGGGAGAGAGAGACCTGATGTTTAAATTCTTCATTTTCTTTGAACTGTACATTCATGAACTATGTAAATAAACTTTAATAATGAGTTCAGTCTTTTTGTGACAAATCAAACTATTTAGACTTCAGACCAATTACTGGAGATTTATAATTTAATGTCAGTGCTCTGTGTTGGACAGTTTATGTTAAGCTGTTTGTGAATTACCTGGAGGCCTCAGTCCTGGTTTCAAAGAACTTCTTCATAGTACGAAGACTCTCTGTGATGATGGACAAAGTGGTGACACCTGGAGGAAATAAAAAGAGAAACATACAAAGGAAAATGATCAATACACTATGACGTATTAACTTTTGGTATTTTTAAATATACTTCAGTCCACAAGCAGAAAATAAACTGACAACTATTTTGAGTTTTTAAAAAATTATTATAACTAGTACTACTTTCTTACTAACTCATTAAATACCAAGGATTTAAACAATAACACTGTTACTAACATTAATAATTCAGCTCATCAACACATTTTTTCAGACTTGGTAAATCTTTAGGACACATACCTGATTGGTTTGTAAGGTGAGAGCTGGTGTTTCTGTCCAGGCTGCAGCAGCTGAACGGGTAAACCTGAAAAACACAAGTACAACACTTGAAAAACAAATAACCTAATTATAAAGAATAGTTCACCTCCAAAAAGTGAACAGTGCAGAAGAATACAGCACTGAAAACTAAACACCAGAACCTTGACAATCACACTTTGAGTTTTGAGGTGATTGAATTAATTATGTTACTAGAATATGACTTGACTATTGATCTCAGAGAGAAAAACAATTTTAAAAATATTTTTTAATGGTAATTTCAGCTCATATATTGTGACCTACTCTTGAGGCTTAAAACTTGTGGAGGACCAGAGTTAAAATTTAGTTTTCAAGCTTGAACTTAACTTAAAAACTGGGCACAGTAAAGTCTCAAGTCACCACAAACAAATTTCTTATCAATAATACATAACAGGGGATCAATGGATGAATATGGACAGATTACAACCACAAAGCTACAAAGACACACAAGAGACAAAGAGGCAAAAGCTGAGTGCCACACGAAAACACAAAATGGCCACAAAGAAAAGTTAAATGGCCGGGAATAGGCAAAAAAATATAAAGACCCAAAATGATGCCAAAGAAGCTGATAAGTAGACGTAAAACAGCCAGCTGGAGACGCAAAATGATGCAATACCACCACAGATAGACACAGAATGTTCACATCGACATGATAATCCGCCATAAACTGGCTTAAAATGACCAAACTGGAGCGCAAAAACGCTTTAACCCACGCAAATAAAAACGATGACAAAAAGGAAAAATGCCCTTTACATAGGCTAAAGCTCGTCACTAATGCTAACACCCAGGTATAAAACAGTCAGGTAGAGGTAAATATAAAATGACCACAAATGACCACAAACCAATGACAACGACATGATAAACCACCATAAACTCAGTTAAATGATCAGGATTGAACACAAAATTACAAAGAGACGCAAAATGTCAGTAAAGTGAAAACAAATACAAACAGGGATTAACATGTTAAGGATGCCTCAGTCACAGAAACACAAATACATTCTTACCCACGCGATATAAATGACTGATAATAGAATTAAACGATATCATTACAAGGTAATGTGAATGCTAATGCTCACCGCTAATGCTAACACTCTCCCATAACATTAATGCTAACGCAGCCGCACACTGATTACCTTACCTTCACGCTGCAAGTGTGTTCAGCATCCAATCTCACTCGTGTTCGACAAAAAACAGCTCCAGAGTTTGTTTTAGCATCCAGACCTCCTCTGTAACGACTTTTTTCACAGTACTAGCAAACGGAGTCAACAGTTCAAACTTGGTTTAAATCTGTTTTCGGACTGCGTTTCTCCGCCTCTCTGCGCTCCTCCCAGAAACGTCGCGGACAATGACGACATACGTCAGCTAACATTGGCAGAAAAACGCTGATTGGCCGACCGATTCTGGTCCGCCTAGCAACCGCCTCTGATTGGTCTTAAAATACGGTGAAGACAGAGAGAGGTCTTAGGTGTATTATAAGATCTGGCCTACAGCCCTGCGCCAGATCCATCATCAGTGCACAAAATCTGAAGGTGAAACTCCTTTATATGTAACTGTTTTCTGACAAACTGGACATGAGCCACATGTAATTTGTAATAGTCAAGCTAATGAGCATGCTCCTGTAACATATACTGCAGTTAGTTACAGCAGCTTTATTGCTCCTGATAGTGGGTTAAAGGGTCTGAAATATACTTTTTTACTCGATTTATTTAACAGTCTATCTGATTGGATGCTTTGCAGCTATTTCTTCAATTGTCTGATTATTAACTTTAGGTTTTGCACTTACATTTATTGAGCCTAGTAAAATTGGAACCAGCTTCCTCAGAATTTTCAAGCAGTTGTCTAACTGCCTAAGCTATTTGACCAGACACTCTATAGGTTAATTTCTTTGAGCATTTGAATGTTGGACTTCAGAATTTACTGCACCTGGTTGAACTCACAACTTCAGAACTCCCAAGCAGACCTCTATCAGCCTAAGATAGAGGTCTGCTTTGAGTGTCTTTTGTAGGGTTCCTAAGTCTTTCATCTGGGTGTTGGATTTAAAATTTACTGCAAAGAATCTGTAAGAATCAAATTCACATCCTTAGAACCACTAAGCAGGCCTCTAATAATTCACAAATTACGCAAACTGTAGGCAACCTATGATATTGCGTCCCATGTAAAGAATAACTTTCTGCCATCCAGCTGCATTTTGCTGATGTCATATGCAAATAAACTCGACTCAAGTTCTGTCCAATCACAAACAAGATATGCCACCCTTTCTGTGATCTGAAATGTTTTTGTGTTTTGTGAAATGTTATGTTTCGTGAAATGTAGTGTTTTTTGAAACGTGGTGTTTTCAGAAATGTTTTTGTGTTTATTTACATATTGTTTTTTCTGATATGTTGTGTTTTTTTGGAAATATTGTGTTTTGACCTTCAGGGTCAGTGTACATAAGACTCTGGCCTCTTTCTCAGCAAAAAAGAAACAAAAGACAGCAGTCTGTGAATATGTCTGTTATTGTTTTTTTTATAAACCTCGTGCAATACAGTGTTTAAGTTTATCACACATTTAGATAAACCATAATCATTTGTCTAGATATATCTATTCTCAACTACATACTATTCATATTGCCCACATAAATGCTATCTGTGTGCAGTTTTATCACATTTTTCTTTTTCTGAAATGAAATCAAAGAAATGAAAACTTATAGAACCTGGAAGCTTCTGGTTGTTGTTTTGTTTTTTAAGTATATCATGTAGTAGGTGTGTCCATGGTTTCAGCCCGGATCTGCAGTCGTTCGGGACAGCTTAGAAGAGAGTGTGGAGGGAGGAAAGAGGTGGGGTGGTAGGGGTGGGGTTACATGTGTTTACATTCTCATCAACATAAACAGAACAGGTCAAGAGTTCAGACTCAGGAGTCAGCGGTCACAGGGGGAAGCACAGTGAAAAGAATCTTTGGGGAGATGAATCTGTTGTTGGTCATGTGTCAAAGTAGGGGAAACACCGATCATATGACCAAATATGGGCAGGGGAGGGGGCCAAGAGTGGCGCCACAGGCTGGACGGATAAAACCACCCAACACGAGTCCGGGGAGGGCACCAGGATCCAAACGCTTCAGCCCTGCCTAAAATGCATATCCAGTTTGAACAGTGGTCCCGAAAAACGTATTTGTAGACTTTACAAATATATGTATGCTTAAATTACAATGTACAAGTATCTTTTCAAAAGTTTTTCTCTAGTGTTTTTTAAACCCTCTCAACCCACATATACATATTGTATTTTTTGCCACTGAAAATGATGAGTTGCATGTGTCACTTTGGGACTCTTCATAGAAAAAAATTATTAGGTTTTTTTGTTTTTCTGCTCAGGCAGCAACCTTTACCTGATTCTGTACAAATGTATTATTCTATGTCTCTTTTTTCTGCTTCCTCCAGTCAGAGGTTTCTGTTAATGCCCAAGAACAAACATCTTCAACACGACTATAGCTACAAGTACTACTGTTTAGACACTGATTAGAATGGAAATAAGACTAACAGAGGTCCATGGAAAACTCAGACTCATAATAACAATGAAGTTGGTCAGTTGTCTCAGTCACTCACATTATTGTTGCATTTCTTTCGGTATCAATATTGGAAGACAATTTACAGTATTCACATCTGACCATGTTGGCAAACAAAATTTATGGCGCGGGGAAGCAAAAAGAATACAGCTCTCCTTCCCAAGAGGACAGTATGATCGCCGCGAGACGGACAGCATGGATAAGTCCCAGTGAAGCGGGGCAATCAGGGCAAAGTTATTGGGACCAAATTATATGAAAAGCAACAACCAAACAAAAACATAAACGAAACTTCATTCCAAACTAGTGTTTGTGCATATCAGCCTTGTAAGCGGCATAATCAATACTGGCACATTGATGGATCCATTGTTCGTACATTGTGCTGCGGGCAGCATTTCACAGCCTGTGCGACTGGCAAGCGAATGTTAATAAAATAACCAGCTTCACATGTTATCAAAAGAAGCTACTAAAGTTCATTGCCACACACTTGTTAATTTTCTTTTGTCTCAGCAGGATTGAGACTGAACAGCCAGCATGTCATGGAGGGAGAGATATTTCATTTTGTCTGCCCAGCCCTACTTGCTAGCCTGTAAACACAGGGTCCTCATCAGCCTCTCACTGGTCACTGTCCTCCTTCTCCTCTCCTCTCCCCTCTGGCACTTTTCTTAAGCAAAGGTCTTCATTGAAAGGAGTTGCTCTCACAGTCCCTCTGGCTCATCCAGAGTCCCCATCCCTGCTTCCTTGCCCACCAAGAGAAGGGTGAGGACTGGTTTCCAGCGGAGTTAGGCATCGGGTACTGAGCAAAGGAGAATTTGAAGGATCGACTGATAGGGAAGGAAATGCACCATCACTCCCACCCCCATCCTTTGGGAAACAGCTGGAGGGTGCAGGGTCATCCACAAGGCAAACCTCCAGTTTGAGGGTCCTGGGACAACGAGAGATGTCGCCCAGAGTTGAGATGAGGCGGTATGGACACTTATGGGTCTGGAAAGCAGCGATGCCCCGCCCACCGTGAGGGTCCCTGGTCAGGATGGATTATCGGACCCGCTGAAGGTGATGACATGATGCATGGCCTTGTTCTTCAACATGCTGACAGCACCAAACTATCTCAAGATGAGAGGTCGCAAAACAGTGATCAGGAGTACCGCTACTTATCCTCATCCTTTCAGAGATCCTGCGGTCACCGCACCAATTGGTAATGTCGGAATCAGCAAAATGCTGGTATCAACCTATATTTAAAATACTGCACAGATAATTATTTGTGACATTCTCAGTAGAGAATGTCACGAATAAGACAACTGGAACGAATGGGAGGTGTGCATGTAAAAACCTCTATTAAACTGACAGAATAGTCTAAACACAACTAAACACTCTCAAACAAAGCATAAAAACTGCTATGGCAAGTGATATTCTCCAGACCAAAATTCACACAACCACACACACTGTATAAGCACATATACTGTATCTATACCAGATGCACATACCTGCAGCCACAAAGAGGATTCCTGCCCCCAGGATGATGTTCCTTTTGCTCTTATAGAAACGACTAGCAGCAATGCACATCCCTCCCATCAGCAGCAGGATAGCACTGAGGATCGGGAAGATGTTGGAAGCCCTGACTACCCCTAAATAGAGGACAGAGAACGTTCAGTAAACAGCAAAAACTAGAACGGAAAGGAATATGAATATGTGTAAAATGACTTCTGTGACAATGTGTGAACCATGTTTGAGTTGTAATCCTCAAGATTTTCAATTATTCTCATAAGTAATGCAGTATTGTTGTTTCTAATTTTATCTCACTGATATCAGCCTCACTGTTTACTGTTCACTCACTCTGTCAGAGCTGTACTGAGTTACTGCTAATGCAGACTACTACTAATTCCTACAGCTGCTAGTTCACATCAAAAGGATTTAACTGGCGAAATGGGATGGCTTTTATTGAGAAAAATGCACTCACATCAAGACAGCAGGCTTTTTCTCAACAATCACACAATTATTAACTAACACTATTCAACCCAGGTTTTGACAAAGCAAGGAGGCTGAATAACAGCCACAAATAAAATAAAAATAGTTAAAACTGCTCCATTAAAAAGATACACATAATACTTAGAGAGGAAATTAATTACTCAGTTCTAGGCACATGATTGAATCAAAACCTTCCCATGTGGCCCTCAGTGCTTTGCGGAGGTCTGCCAACCATGCACACACACAAGCACAAGTGAACACACACACACACATTAACACTCCTCTCCCATCTAGGACAACTAGGCCACGGGAGAGAAAATGCCACCTAAATGCCAGCAAAATGTCTCTGCAACATTGTAAACAGAACACAAGCTTTTCTTTATGTATGCACGGGCACACATGTAGCATATCATAGAGCAGAAAGATATCACTGCAGGGCACTGAGTATGAACTAGGGCACCCCATCTCCCCGTGACTTTCTGCTCACATTTTCACATGTTTATTTCTCACTGAGATTATCATCTGAGGAATGAGCAATAAAAACACAGAGTTTAACAGGTAATAGGGAGCAGGTTTAGGCTTATTTCTATCCATGTCTCTGCTTCTTAGCAAAGCTTCCCTCTCCCTTATCATCCACACCGCGTAATGCTGGTATTGACTTACGTAGGACGTACTCTGCCCCATCATGGTCAAAGTCTGCATCCTCTGGGAAGTGGTTGATCTGAGAACACACTCCTCTCTTCACTCCTGAGAAATAAGAAGAGAAACAGTGGTGACCAGACACAACAAAAGACAAGAACTCATAACTACAACCTTAAGAAAAGAGAACAGCAAATATCCTCCTGAGAGACAAACTGATTAACAACTGAACACAGTCATGGCTGTGCAAGAAAATCCTTCTTTTAATCCAAGCATATGCACCCAATGATAAACTTGATATGATGAACATATTGATAAAGAGCATCACAGAGGTTAATGGTTCTTCCAGGAAATGCAAGTTAGTAACATCACATACGTACAGTACATACACACATGTAAATACATACAAGTATGCAGACACACAGGCAGACAGATAACTACCCGCTGGGGTCTTGCATGTAGACAGACAGACGAACGGAGGGATGCACGCACGATGATGACAGCACACCACTGTTGCTGATGGATGGATTGTGAGAGAGATGGAGTGATGGAATGAAGAGACACAGACGGAGGGAGAAATGGACAGATGTGGGGTGAGCTGCTCTCTTTCTCACAGCTCTTACATTCCCACAGGTTGGTCTGTAAAGAAACAGATGGAGGTAAAAAGGGGCGGGGCATCAGTTGAGCCACATAGATCAGTGTTAGCATCGTCAGACACAGGCGCAACAGACTTCAGACTGTCTCAGGTTAAACATGCCCTGATGCTAACGCAACTTCAAGCTACTTTTTGAGACCTTAAAATACATTAAAGTTAGTTTGCATTTGTTCCAGTTTGGAGTTGGAAGGAAGAAAAACAAAGTTTATCTATAGGAACTTATATTCATTTTGAATATTTTCCTATTTATATTTCTTATTTGTGTTTTAACAACAATTAATAATCACTCAAACTGCGAGGGGCACCAACCAAACACCAAGCCAAGAAGACTGGAACCTAAGACTGGAAGATAAATATAGTGGAGTGAAAAGTACAATATTTCCTTCTGGTGTGTAGTGGAGTGGCATATAATGGAAAAACTTCAAAGTCAAGTACAAGTACCTCAAAACTGTGCTAAATTACAGTAGATGAATAAATGTAATTACATTCTATCACTGGAGGACCGGTCCCTTATTTACCTGAAAGGCTTGAATGAAAGCTCAAACATCAGCTTACAAGCTCACATATTTGTGTGCTATGTGAACAAAAATCCCACAAATAAAATAAAGTAGTCATTGTCAGGTAATTCAGTGCAACCCCACCTTCAGTAAACCTGCAGAAGAGCTAAAGAGGAGGAGAGGACACATCTCTATCCACAGCATAATGTGCCACCCACCCGCGGGCATAAATCTTTTAGAGCTAGCATGTCCTGCATTTCCACTCCAGCTACACCTCACTGCATCACTGCACGACTACTGAGCATCTATCTTGGCTGAATACTCCACAGACATCAAGGATACTTGACCTCTAAGCCATGCCAAGACACTGTCAGCTTTACTGCACCACAATGTGAGAGAAAAGACTAAAAGAGAAAGAAAACTATGAGGAGGAAAGAGCAGGAGAGGAAAAACCAGTGGAAGATGAAATGTAATGTTTGGGGGAGTGAGACGGAGGGATAGCAAGTGGAGAAACTGAAAGAGTGAGGCAATGGAAGGGAGTGGGTGGGGGTGCACTGCAGAAGAGCTGCAAGGGCTAGAGCTTATCTCTAATTGGGTGCTTTGCTATCAGGAAGCTTAGAGATGAGGACAAATTAGCTTTGTACAATGACCAAGCCCAGGATGGGCCGGGGATGCTTTATAAGGAGAGCCAAGAGGCTTTCCTGGAGACAGAAGAGCCTCTACCTCAGTTTCTATGTGAACGAAGACACAGATCGCTAACTCGCACCACCCCTTTGGCTGTAGCTGCTTCACTCCAGCCTAGCCTTTACTGTTGAGCGTCAGCCAGTCAGCGTAATGTATAATGAATTAGCAGCTTGTGTTGCACTGACAAACTGAAGATTGAGAGATCGCTACTGCCAGTTTCTGTATCTTCCGCCACTTGGAATGAGACGTTGATGGGTGTCAGGGCGAATGCGGGCCTTTTGTTTCAGCCCTTGAATTAAATTACCGAAGCCTGAACCAAAGACAATGATTAATGGATTATTCTGAGTGAGGGTTACGCTCCAGTATCATGTAATTATACTGCAATCATGCAAAATTGTTTTCTTGTCACTATGGCACGGTCTAGCAAATACCAATAGGAATGTGTATATGTTGATGCTAATAATGATTACTGATATTACAGCAATGCTGCAGCTTTCTAATCAAAGTTTCCTAAAGTCAAGTGAAAGGCTGACACTGCTGAACTTCAGCTTTTGTGTTCTAACTGTTAACACTGATTCCACAGTGACTGACAGAGAGCTTTGACAGTGCGAAGAGATACAAGGTTTTTACAGTAATGCTTTCAGTTCAGTCTGAGTGGTATCCATGCCACCAACTCATTTTTTTGTGCTAAAAAGTCAAATACTTATCACAGCAGAGGCAGAAAGACAAGAGTTTATAATGACAACAGTGTATAAATACAGAAATTCTGTAATGGACACCTATTCTTTGATGATCTGTGTACAGTAATTTAATAAGTAAATACATGTGCTGTCTACATAGCAACAGATATAGGGTCCAGCTGTTATCATCTGCCTCTGACACCACTCTGAGCATCACTTCAAGTCACAGAAACCCTAACCCTCACAGCTCAATCTGAATTATTCTCCAAGAAAAACTGAGGCAAATACTATCCAATGAGTTGTGAAGTGGAAGGAGCTGTTAGTTTTGGAAGTGTTTGTCAACACTGAGTTCCCGTTACAAAAATGTCTTAATATCTCTCAGTGTTACTTATCATGGAAGCGTAATACAACAATGCCATATATTTATCTTATGGACACCACTCCTTTCTGGAAAATCTTTTGTCCTTTATTTTGACTGCCATTCTGGCATGGTGGACGACTCTAAATACTACAATATTCATGAGGCTCTGTTGCTGTTGCTTTGGAGAAGAATCCAATCAGAGCTGTGGGAAATTCAAAACGGTTCATTGTGGCACTTGTGAACAAAACACCACACCACAGTTGCCAAACTAATCAAATCATTGAATCCAAAACTGAGCTGACTGCAGATTGTGTTATCAGTTTCCTCAACAGCATAATCTTAAGCTTATGCCTGCCATTAGCGCTGGCAGGTAACAAAATGTTAAACCTTGTTATTAGATGTTTCTCACTGATGTCACCTTTGGTTGACTTCCCATCTTATGTTTTTGTGTACAACAGCTTGTACCTTCGACTTTATATCAAGTAAACTGATGGAGTGCATGGAAATGCTCCACCTGTGAGTCATGTAATTTCATGTTAAGTGCCCTCCCACTCCACAACACTGTTCTCTCTTACCTGATATAAGATGAATAAGATTTGAAAGAACACATATCCACTTCTCACTTCATTATTTCTCCTGCTTAACTTTTCAATCCCTGCATGTCCAGAAGTCAAGAAGATCTAGTCTGACTACATTAAGTGCTAAATGTCTAGAACGTTACCAGAGCTGTGTAGCTTTGTCAGCCTTCGCTGCACCCCCTAAACTGAAAGTAGCAGCCTCCGCCAAAGCAAACTCATTCCAGAGTGCATCCCCATCAGTCCAAATCCCGACAACAGACCCAAAATGTCTGTTCTCTACCTTCCAGGCAGCATATCCTCCACAGTCCAGAGTGGGTGAGTGCCCCAGGGTCCTTCTTGTCCTTGTTGTGGGGGTCATCCTGGGTGACGTTGGCTGTGCTGTTGCAGATGAGGGCACGGGAGTACAGCCAATAGTCCGTCCCTATTGCCACCGTCATCAGGCCGAAGGCAGCGAATGCCCCCACGGTGGTGAGGAGGATCTGGATCCCCTTCTCACACACCATGCCTTCAGAGAGGAAAGATAGGAGAAGAAGGAAAGGAGGGAGAAGAGGAAAAGGGCGGACATCAAGAGCGCAGAAGAAGAAAGAGAGAAAATAAACAACCATTTATTGTGGAGAACAAGACAGAACGGGATAACTGAGCGGGAGGGTGTTCGCAATCATACACAAAGTGCAGTTTATTAAAAAAGACAGCGAACATGCAGGTGAGATGATGAGGGGCAGGAGGAGGTGAGGGGCACCAGTGGGAGGGAGAGGGGGAGGCGATGCGAAAAGACAAGAGCCAGGAGGGGGCGGATGTGGGAGGTGCATAAGTGGGTCTATGATGTGTCCTTGGAGGAGAGTTGGATGACTCTGCTGACTCCGCTTAACAAGACAGAATTGATGTGAAACACAACAGATCACACCCTCCCAATCTCAGTCTATTCCATATTCATGACCCTGACACTGTTCTCCCCCTCAGAGTCAGCAGGGCTGGAGATGAATACACAAACACACACACATACATGTACACACAAAGCAGCTCTACCACGAGATCACCTTGTACCCGTTAAAGTCTTTATTAGGAAGGTAATGTGGGTGCACCTTCCACATACAAACATGCATGAGCACTCTCACACAAACAGCAGTTCAGTTCATCCATGCATGTCTGAGTTGCTATAAATTTTTCTCAGGTTGCTACTGTAGATATTTTCTACATTTAACATCAAAAGTTTAGTCTCCACACTTATAAAACTGGTACTGTCAGAGTTTTCAACGGGCCAAAGTAAAATCTGAGAGTGCAAAGTGTGAAAAACTTTACCTGACGGCGAGTTTCTATCCTTCGACTCAATTTTGAAATCTTTCTTTTCCTCGTCAGTGAAGAACGTGCTGTCCCCTCAATCCGGACAGCATCCATCGACTGTTCTCACCCGCTCCCCTCTCTCCTTCTTGCACTCGTTCTCTCTCTTTGGCCTCTTTCTCTTTTTCGCTCTCCCTCTCTTATTCTTTCTCACTGGAAAGGGGGTGCCAGTGGAGGTTGTGGCTTGAACGGTTAGCCCGCTCTCCGTCCGTCCGCTGTTAGCAGAGAGTTTGAACCAGAGAACCCATGGTCACTGCTCTAAAGAAGACAAGGATAAACCACATTTTATTAGTTTATTTACAGATGTATTATCAGGGCATAAGTTTGCAGATGAAAAGTATAATGATTTAAGATGAAATAACACATAAACATATGTTCAGTACCTTTAATCTAAAGAGTTTAAATAGTGTAATTAAACATGTAACAATTTTATTAGGGCTGCAACTATCAATTACTGTATTATCATTATCAATTAATCTAATGAATATGTTATCCTGTATTAATGCTGATTTGATGCCCTTTTAAAATTGCTCACAATTTGTTCCTCATCCTTTATTTGCAGTTTTTATGTTTGTTTAAATTCTGGCTTTGGTTTTAGTGTCACTCTCTCCTCCGTGAGTGAACACAAACACAAGACTCCTCTCATTGAGCCAACCTGCATAAATAAAACATGAAAGAATTCATTTTCACAATCAATCAACACATGGTTTGGTCTAAAAACATGACAGAAAATTGTGAATACTGCCTTTCACACTTCTCTGACAGCCAAAATGTCTCTTTTTGTCCAACCAACAGTCCAAAACCTGAAGATATTCAATTTACTCAGAGACAAAACAAAGCAGCAAATCCTCATAGCTGAGAAGCTGGAACTGAGATGGGTTTTTTTTTTGTTTTTTTTTTGGCATTTTTAGACATACTAGTCGCTCCAGGGATGACAATGTCAGTTTGTCAGACGCAGATATCTCAACAACTATTGGATAGATTGTTATGAAATTTGGTACAGGCTTTCATATTATCCAAAGACGGTTTGTTTGTGGTTTTGAGTGAAATGTCTCATAAAATTTGGTACACACATCCATGCTCCTCTCAGGATCAATTGGAAGCACTTAGCACTTATACTTATGGAAGCATAATCAAAAAGACAAATTTATCTGTCTAATACTTGTTTTTTATCCAAACATCCTGAGAGAGTCATGACGTTCCTATCAGCTCCAGCTACACCTTGCACTTGGCAGTGATTAACAAATGTAAACACGCTAACACACTAACTTAAGTCTGTGAACATTAAACCTGTTAAAAATCAGCATGTTAGCATTGTCATTTTTAGCATGTGTTAGCCTGTGACTTGTTGCTTGAAAATAACTTAAATGATGAATCTAATATGAAAGCAGTCGATCACTCAATTAACCGAGCAATTCATCGAGTAATCCTTTCAGCTCCACATTCAGTGCTGGAGATGCTTTATTTCAGTTTTGTAGAACCATATTGTAACTGTGTGAAAACAGATAGAGCAATTATAGTAGTGACAGTATTATAGGCTAAAGACAGAATGACTCCAGAGCGAGTTGTACTGCATCTAGTCTGAATAAGAGGAGCAAGAGGGGGAGGCAGAGAGGACCAACCCGACATTGTTGCCATAGCAACATTGAATTCCAAAGTCTGGATCAGCATAGAGCGGGGGGGGGGGGAAGAGGGGCAGGCAAGAGATAGAGGGAGAAAGAGGCAGAGAGAGCAAAGCAGAGAGAGGACAGAGAAGAGAGAACAGAGATGGGAGAGAAAGAGGCAGAAATGAGGGGGAATATTTCAAGACACTAGCATGAGAGTTGACTCTGAAACCCCAGACAGACAGACAGACGGACGGACGGACGGACCAATGCGCTAATGCTCTATCAATAGATTTGTGTGTGATCACTGCGACACAGATGCTCCCAGACACACACACACATACACATACACTCACAAATACACATGAACAGGATCTCAGTGTCTTTTCTTGATTAATAAATTTAAAAAAAAGACAAATTGTGGAGATGAAGCAGCACCCATTATTCGACAAACATTATTTAGCAAACATAATGCAGTGCAGTCAAGTCGGTTAATATTTCATGATGCAATATGGCACCGTGATCAAAATAGGTTACATCCTGTTTGCATTGTGAGACCCAAAACAGAGCTGCCTCAGAGACAGAAGGAGAGATGGAAGGAGAGACGGTGTGTTGTGTGTGTGTTTTATGTGTGTGTGTTTGTGTGTGTGCATTTCCTCTCCAGTGCATCTGAGGATGGGTCTAGTCCAATCTTATTGAATCCCAGTAATGTTCCCCTCAGCTCCCCTCAGTTAGACAGTTAGCCTCATATCTCTGCGTTCAGGCTCCTTATTATGTAAACTGTCAAATGACACCACCACAGTGCAGCTTATTTATACATTGTGGGTTCATATGTGGAAACAAACAAGTGAATGTGATTATGTGTGTGTGCGCGTGTGTGTTTGTGTGTGTTGAATGACCTTCCAACCCTATCAACATACTGCCGCTCCCTTAGGAAAATACACGTCCAGAAGGGATTACATTCCAACTCCAGGGCCTGCAAATGCAGTATCTAATGTGTGTATGAGTATATGTGTGTGTGTGTGTGTGTGTGGGGGGGGGGGGGGGTCTTTGACTCCAGTACTTAATGAATGACCTTAAGAATAACCTACTGAGTTATTCCCCATAGCGAAAACTCCCCTGTGTGGGAGATCATAATTGTCATTTAATTATCTGTAATTTCTATTTTCCACCAATAATTAAGAAAGAAGGAACGAGGGGAACGAGAGCAAGAGAGTGTGAAAGAACAAGAGGGCAAGAAAAAAAGAAAGAACATGTGAGAGTTTAACTAAATTGGTTGGAAGGGACTGTATGAAAATTATTAGCGGGGATGAGGGGGTCAGAAATGGGGGTGAGTATTGTAATTTCTCATTTGGCTGAAGGAGGGTTAGCAGCAGAGGGTTTTTATATTCTTTCTCATTTTATATTTATATTTTATTTAAACTTTCCACTGTAATATTATTAATGATTGCATCACTGTAGAGGACAGCACTTCTTAGAGGGTGTACATGATTAAACAAGTTGTATTCATTTAACAGTGTTGCATTATCTTAACACGTTGTGATTAGAGTGTTGGAGTTAAGATTGGGATCAGTGAAAACATTACTGATTTTACACATTTACACCTGTTTACAGGTCTTGGGGAGTACGTCTGCATATGTGGAAAAAGTTGTATAAAACCTTTTGTGACTCGAGAGCAAAATAAAATACATCTGATGAATGAATCTGATAAATGTTCTCATGTAATATCCCTGTCTGAGGACAAGTTTGAAAATAAGTGAAAGTGATCTTACCAAACCTCTGTATCCCACTCCTCATGTCTGCATAAGGCCAGCAGCTCAAGGCTACATTAGCTGCTACTAGCACAGCACACCTGAATCTCTGACAGAACAGTTGGTGGTTGTGTTACATTGTGGGCACGGGTTTTAACAATGAAGAAGAATGTGTGGAATAAAGAAGACATTACCTCTGCTTATGCTCCAGAAGTTATGTTTTTTTTTTTTCTTAACTGTCCATCATGAGTCCAACAGTGTTATAAGACTGCAATACTAAATCTGCAGAGTGCTTCCTTATGGGCCTTGAAACATAAGGTTCAAGCCTCCACACCACCCCAGTAATTTCCATGTAGACCCAGATAACAACAGCTGTGGCTGGACTGGTGAGAAATATTGGGTAATATCAGATTTAGAACACAGCTGGATTAAAAAAAATATAAGTACATGTTTCCTTTTGCCATAATACTGAGCTTCCCAGAGCGAATTTACCCTTATAGTGTTGCTTTTATAGTGTGTTTGCAACACTCAGAGGACTCTGGGCCGGCCAGAGGCCAATTAGCTGCAGCAGGATGTACTGCAGCAAACAAAGGCCAAGAGCATTGCTTTGGGAGCTATTGCAGGAAACGACATATAATTCAGGCCTCATCAGCATTGGGAAAACTTCAGTTAGAATCAGATCTACTCTGCATGACTTCCATCCCTTTGTGTATGACAGGAAACAATTTCGCTTGTATAAATATAAGCATTCGATGAGCGGCTCAATGCAGCCATAAGCATGAGGAGATTTGAATTTGTAGCAGCCGCTCCATTACTATTCGCCATAAATCACAAACTGCTTGTTGAATAAATGATGACGGCAGGTTTCTTCACGTTACGGGAAAGGCAATGGTCCCTGTGGGCATGGAATATTTTCAGTGAGGCAAACGGCCGCACCGCATTGACTGTTGTGGGCGTCCAGGAGGAGAGGCGCTTTTCTCCAATGACAAAATCAGGACTGTAGTTAGCAGCCGATAAGCTTAAACGATTGCTTGACCAACAGAAAAAAAATGCACTAGGCCTACTATGACAGACAGCTCTAAAAATACAAGAAGATTCATCTTATATTACAGGAATACTAAGAAAACATGTCCCAGTTATTGAGAGTAGGGCGAGGATACTCTCCCAATCAGAAAACCCACACACCTGAGCTACGGATGATCCCACAGCTGGCACACACACACAAGTAGGAAAAGATCAACACACAACATACCTCATACAGCCCAAACCCCACAACCGTCAAAATGATGACAATAAAATCATACAACAGGCTCATCTTAATATAGCAACTCAAAGAACAGAAATGCCAATAAGTTCATGAAAGTTCAGACGGAAGACCGCTAGGACTGTAGACTAAAGTCTTCTGGGTTTAACTGGTTAGAATAAATGAGGAGGCAGTGACAGTAACACCTGGCCTGTAAGGTTTCCAAAATAAAGTGTCTTCTGATACCCGACGCCATGAAACCAAGAAGCATGCTAAACACATGCGCACGTAGCCGCAGATGGCTAAACCTCATGATGATTAGAGATTGTACTCTCTGCAGAAGATCTGATGCACACGTCCCTGAAATTTGTGTTTAAGAAAGAGGTGCTGTTAATTTATTATCCTGGCATATATATATAGAGAGAGATATGAATATGAGGGAAAAACTGAATATACATTAAAAGTAAATAATAAAACAAAAAACATAATCTATCACAAATTTAATAGTCAATTTAATATGACTAAGTCAATTATTTACGTAATTTTCTGATCTATTGAATCAATTAAATCATTCAGTCTATAGTGTATTTATTCACCTAAATCGAAAACCCAAAGATATCTAATTTACTATCATAAAACAGGAAAGAGGCAAATTCTTTCAAATAAAATAAATTGTTTGAAGAACACTGTTAATTAGGGACAGTTAATAAAATTGTTGTTTTGGTATTTATCTGATCATGAGAATATTGTTTGCCAAAAAAAAAATCAGCAAATTTTGTCCTTGGGAAAATGCAGTTATTCGCCTCATGAGAAAAGGTGGAGAAAATCGCTACGGTTTCAGTCTGCGCAAAGCTAAATTGCTAGTTAGACCTTGAATTGCAAAATTTTTAAACAATTCCTGACTAATCTGCTGTCAATCAGCTAATCTTTCTCTACCACGACAGACAGGTTTGCAGACATGTCACTATATCTTAATCATTAGCATAATGTATAGTGCTACACCTTAAATCTGTTTCCAGAAGGTTGTTGAATCCAACAGAAAAGAGCAATCTCAGTCACATAACTATTTGACATCCTGAAATGGTAAAAATGCATGCCTGCCGTATAGCGTTAACGCTTTTGTCTGCTGTGGCTTACCCTGCATGCCTCTGCACAGACAGGTTACAACAAATATATCACTGACACACGGTTCATTCACAGGCTCTTACAACCCTGTTTTCAGAGGTGTCGCCAACTCGCGCAGCACTTAAAACACCCAGGGGTTAATTATTTAATGGCAGAATGTCAATTGAGACAGGAGTCAATTAGAAATCAGGATAAGTTCTCGCTCACTGGAACTCATAAACAATGCAGTGTACCGAATGAGCAAACACAGCGAGCCCAAGTCGACTGTAAATTTCATTTAGGTACAATTGCTGGTCTAGACTTACAATGACAAAGCGTGCATACCGTAGTTGCACTGTAGTCGTGGACTGGGTGCCCATAGTATTCTACGATTAGATCTGTTATGGAGCCTGAGATTACATTTAAAATGAGGCATCTGGCACCATCATGAAAACTGGCAGCACAGGCATTGATCCTCTGACAGATGTGGATGATCGGGGCAGATCCGCCTCCCTTAGAGAGAAACAGAGAGTGAGAGACCTGACCACCCAACCAAGGTATAAAATTAGATAAATGGCGAGGAAAAACAAGTGAAACATTCAGAAGTACTTAGATTCTTTCCAATTGCCTGGGACCACTTGTGCATTAGACAGATTGACGGCTACAAAAACACAAGTGAGTCGTGTGGGCTATGCACCAGTATTGACTGTAACAGCTCACCCACAGCGAAACAGCAGATCTGAGAGGTGACTGAGTTTGAAAGCAATCCAAACGGAGACAGCTTCGCCAAAGCCACACACACACATACATCACAATATAGCATGGTAGACAATGTTTAGCACGGGAGGTGGTGGGCTGAGGGGGCGACCAATAGATGCCACCCTCAATGAAAAGATCTCTGAGAGGTGAGTAGTCAATGGCACTATGACTCAACAATTACATCACCTCTGTTGAAATGTTTGATTTGTCACAACCTCTATGTGCACTTTATAATATAGAAGAATGTATGAATTAAATTAATTGTCAAAAACAGTAATATTGTACACAGTAACTAATAAATGACTGCAACTGATTCATGATGTGTTAAATTAATTAATTGTACAATTAAGGTTCCATCTACAATTATCTGTTTATTTAATTAAATTTCACCAGTGACAAAATTACTCTTGACAGATAGCAGCTATCATATAAAGACAAATATCAAGAGTTCAATCAAACTGTGACATCACCACATCAAGAGAGCAGAGGATCACATTAAACCATCATACAAATGAATAAACATTATTTTGAAAATAAAGATTCTAATCTAAAGATACACTAATCAAAAGTCAGTTTAGTGGGGAAAGCACATTTGTAGTTATTTATGTGTGTGAGAGCTGCATCTTGCTTTTGATTTTTCTTTTAGTTCTGTTAGTGTTAAAAGTTTGATATGACATTATGCTTACTTTCTGTTCTGATCAGAAATCACAGGCTGTTGCTCTGTATACATTATTAGTTCACCTACATGACTTCGTCCTTTATTGTTCTCTCTCTGACCTTGACCAAAACATCTCGTTCTCCCTGTGTAATACAGAAGAGATAGTTAGTCAACATACACGTCCCTGTTTTGGAAACAGGAATGAGTTTCATTTAAATATTTTACACTTTCTGTTTCACGTTCTAAGGCCATGTTTTAGTTTCAGTCTGCTTATGATAAACAATTTTTAACCTTCACACATATGCAAACACATACGCCAACAAACGCAGCCACGCACAAGCACATACACCCATAATACACTCTGATCAATGGTTGCCCTCAGGCTGTGGTGGCTTGCCGTGACTGAGGAGGGAGCCTGGTTAACACCCAGTGGTTCACTGCAGTGCAGTGTGCACTCACTTACAATGGTTCCCTCCATCACAGAGACCAGCCAGGAAATACTCAGTATGTACTGTTTTAATATAAGTGCATGGTGGGATCATACTACTAGAATTTGTACCAAAATTAGGCCAGATTTTTAAATTCTTACCTCATTAACAAGCCTTTTTTGAACTTTTTAAAAAAAATGTATTGACCGTATATGAAACATATCATGACAAAAATATAACACATGACAACCAGCGAGGGCGCAGGCAGGGTGAAATGAGTCCATGTTAAAAGTTTAATTAATGTATATCAGATGAAAGTGAGTTGACAGATGTCAACACTTTCAAGAACAGTGATCTTATAACAATTCCTACTGGATTATGTATCTCCAGATTATACAGCATTGGTTCCACTGAAGCATTGAAAAGCATTTGTTTTACCCATTTTGTTTTCTTTACAAAGATGGTCATGTGCAAGAAGACTAGGCTCTCTGCAGAAGCAAGCACAGCTACACCCTTTTATATAATCGTGTAGAGGCAAAGAAAAAGGCTGGGGGTAGAGAGGGAAAAACAAAGAGGTACAGAAGAATTGCTGCAGTTTAAGAGGCACCGAATGATTATCGAACGGCTCTAAATGTTAAAAAGGAGATTTTATACGTAAAAGAACAAAAGAAAAGAACAGAAATGCTTCTCAGCTGTCCACAGTCACAAAGGTCACGATGGGGTCAGCAGCAGTCTAAGGGTGAGAGAGGTGGACTTTTAACCAGAAGATTTAGGTGTCTAATGGCTGAGAAAGTCTAGCAAGGGAAATACTTGGATCTTCTTCAAAAGCTGCAGCTGAGGTGCCCTTGAGCAAGGCACTTAACCCCCTACCTGTAACAGCAGAACCAACAGCAGAAGGCTGCAGTTGCACTGGGCTTCACCTCAATATGAATTTGTGCAGCCGCATAAACAAAAAGCAGGGCGGTGTTGAGAAAAAGCATGCATGATGAACAAAGCCCTGCAAAAAATATGACGATATCTCAGTGATCTCACTTTACATCTTCCCCTGTAAGTCTTAATGATCGCTATCCCACACATCATCTGTAGGACATCAGTGTGTTTCCCTCTCTCCAGCATCACAGTGATAATGAAAACCAGCCATTACACAATAACATGGTGGTTTAATTCTCATTACAGAGATATATCACATGGACATATCCCTGTGCATGATGTGCCTTAAAAACAAACAAACAAAATAGAAATGCTCTAAATTTAAATACCACTGTTTATGACATGTAGGCCCTTCTTTTCTTGAGAGGAGCTCATGTTCAAGATTATTATTATTCTGCACCTTTTACATACTGTACAGAACTTGAGAGCAGCTAATTCTGAGCATTACTGCTCTCTTCAAGAGCATCTGAAAATGTAAATTAGTCACTACAACACACCACCATATAGCCCTATTTGACTAAAATGCATTTAAAACAAGGTGGCTCAAAACATCCTGCAGTGTCCTATTGTGCAACCTGCTACTTTGTGATGTTTTAAGGAAATGCTACAATACAGAAAGGTAATACATGGAAGAACCACTTTATCTTTTCAGAACAAAAGCAACATGCTCAGAGCTGCAATAATAAATTCATTTATCTACTGGTCGTTCAACAGTCAATTTTCAAGCAAAAATGCCAAAAAATAAATAAATACAAATAAAATAAAAATTTCTTGTTCCAGCTTCTCAGATGTGAAGATTTGATGCTTTTATCATGATAAACTGAATATCTGTAGGTTTTGGGCACAGTATAATGTGCAGTAGTTGTAAGAAGATATAAGGACATTTTAGTTGATTATTAATGTATAGTATTTGTCAGCAATTATAACTTTTATGAAACAGTTTTTTTTAACTGCACTGTCATTCATTATCTGTTTGTACACCAGCCTATTCTTATGGGTGGCCACAGGAGGAATTACAGTTGTTGACAATACACGAATAAACACTTCTGCTTATAACTACATCATGGTGTGTCATAAACTTTATCTATCTATATTTATCTCATGTTTATATCCTGCTTATAAATGCAGAATAGGGGAAGCATTGCCAATAAAATAATAAATTCAGAAAATAGTGGGTAAATTGGTCCTTGATGAAAATAGTCAAAATTTGCAGCCATAAACACAAGATGGCTCAGGATCATATTTTCATCAAACCATCATTTTTTTCATACCCTCCTCTAAAACATATGACCACCAAATATGTTGGAATAAAGCAGTGGCCTCTACTTTGTCCATGTAACATTAAAACTAGAGGACCTGCATTTCATAAAAAGTGGTATCGTCCTTTATGCAGTAAGTGCAAATGTAATCAATACTTTCATCACGTGAGTTTACAGATATATAAGGAGCATAGAAGCTTTAAAAAATATGTCTAGCCACTCCATAAAGCATATCTCTAGATCCATGTACAGCTCAAAATGTCTCCTGACATTCACTGCAACTCCACCTCTGGATAGACACCGGCTGCGGTCCAACCCCCTCTGTGCTGCACCATCTACTGACACACAGTGCAGGTCAGCAAGGAAGAGAAGGGTGCTTGAAAAAGCTGTTAACAACTGTAGACTCAAGGCTGGTACAGGGTTAGTGCAGAACAGTGGCCAGTAGAGGGCATCAGACCCCCGCATCAGCGGCGGGTGGTTCCCCTTCAAACCAGCATGCACTGCATCCAGAGGGTGTGTTGTTGGTGGTTGTGTGCCTGTTGCAGAGTCTTCATCCAATGCAGAATGAGTCAGATATTGTCTCGACGTGACTTGTGCCAAAGCTTCATTCATAATTTACAACAGCTAGAGACGTCCCCCTGTGCAATTTTATGTACAAGAAGTTAGAAATTTTTATCTTCAAACAAATATGTAAAACATAAGGTTGATTTCTCCTCATGATATTTCAGAACATCATCCACTCCTGTCTGTATTTTGTCTTACAAACATTCACATTCTGTGTTCTCATCTCAGAATTACTCTATTGTTAACTAATGATTTTTAATTCATAATATTATAATACTACTTTGACGTTGTGAGTTATGAAACTGGACTGATGATGTAAGAAATTCAGAGAAGACAAGAGTATATTTAACCACATTTACCTTTTAGTAAAAAGGTACAGAGTCCATTTACTCTTATGAATTATGTATGTATAAAACTATGTGCATCCTCAGTCTTTGTGATCAGTGTTTTGCATTGTACATTTCCAAGTGCATACAAATTTCCCGCAGCACTGCAGTATCTTCATATTGTACCGCAGCCCCTCGCTCTCTCCTTGCCTCACTCTCCCTCCCCTGTATCTCCTCTGTCACTCAACCTAACCTCTAAAGTCTTTTTAGGAAACCCTCTTTCCTTCCAGACAAACTGGATTCCTGGATCTCTTCCCCCACCTTCGTCTTTTTCTGCCTCTCTCTGTCCATCACCATTTCTGTAAAACGCCTAGCTACCACCATGGTGTAAAATCTTCCCCCTTAAATTTCTGAAACCTCTTTCATCCTCGCTTCATATTGTTCAAAAGCTACATTTTTTTCACCTCACCTCATCTGTGATCCAAGCTCAGCATTTACTCTCATCCACATCTAAATGTACAGTATATATGACCATGAAGAGTCAGCGTCTCTCCTTCCCTCCCTGATGCTCCCTCTTCCTAACAGGGGGAGGCGCTCATTTGCATGTGTGCATGATAGTGAGGGGGAGGTATGGGCGATGGAGGCATGGCCATGGGGAGAGCCTGGCCTTGGGGATGTGAGGAGTGTGACCTGGGCAGGGTGTGTGTGGAGGGGTAGCCGGCAGACTGAGGGGGCATTTGGTAGCTCCCCGCGGAAGAGGAACCGGAGGGCGGGCTTCCCTGGCCGCCCACTTGGAGGCTGCTCTTGGTCGGCGCTGGTGGCGCCTGATTGAGCTGGATGGAGATGTCACTGGAGGCCTCGGATGTGCTGCGGCCTCGCTTCGGCGGGGGCCAAGAGGACTCTGGATGGAGGAACTGGCCACTGTAGTCGCTGCTGTCGGACAGGCGGGGGCGGTAGAGAGCCGGGTGGGGGCGGTACATCTCCTCCTCGGCGTAACGCTTCATAAACAGATAGACTGACATCACCCCGGCGCCCTGAGACGGTGAATGAGGAAAAAAGCAGTGGGAGATGAGGAGAGATTAGACGTGACAGGGAGAGAGGAATTTAGTTACATAAATAAACTTCAGTTCAGAGACAAATCAAACTTCAAAGTTACTGTTATAAGTGATGGCTGGTGAAATTAGATTAAAAGTGAAGGATAAAAGTGACATGAAAAGGGATGTAAGGTGTAAGGACTGTACTTAGGCACTTTTGTCTGCAAAGGATTCAAGATGGAATGAGCTGTTTCAAGCTATAATGGATTTAAAAGTTATAAGGGGGGCAACTGAAGGAGAGAAAAGTGTGGAGAAAAGATGGGAATGGGGGGGGGCAGCGGAGGGGAGGGAGGTTAGTGCACGCTGAACTGTCCACTGCACCACATTAAGTGCTGATGATGATGAGAAAGAAGCAGAGGGAGAAGGGGGGAGGGGGGGGAGGGGAGGTGGGAAGATGAGCAGAGGAGTCACATGAAGCTGCATCACACATGGCTGCACACATGACGACGCACACAGACACACACAAACCCTCGCAGCTGAGCGTCACAACCACTGTTACCTTATCTCCAGAATACTAATCATCTTACCTGCCTGCACGCTCAGCAGACAGCACTCCAGGAAATAACTCCCATACCTTAGAAATGAAACTATATTCTTTGTGTGTAGCATATGTGTGAGAACAGCCACACACAAACACACACTCTTTTTCTTTCCCATATTTTTTCTCTCTAACACACACACACACACACACACAGAGCCCCACACCGACCTCTTTGAGTAAGAAGGAAGAGGCAGCGAAGGCGAAGGACCATCCGTAGTAGTAGTTGAAGAACTGCTCGGGCTCCCTGGGCCGGTTCATCACCTCGTCATTGATACTGGAGATGTAGAGCACCAGGCCCACCACCAGACTGAGGCCTGCACACAGCACATTAACAATGACAGACAGTCCGAGGGAGAGAAAGAGAGCCAGATACAAGAGAGAGTGAGGAGGTCATTATATAGCGATCCAGACTGGCTGCACCAGTGTGGCGAGGGTTTAAGAGACAGAGAGAGACAGAGACAGGAAGAGAGAGATGGGATGTGGAGTGATCACGCCAAGCAATTAGCTTCCAAAATGTTAGCATCAATAAAGACATGTCCAGAGAGACAGTGTGTGCATGGGTGTATGTGTGTATCAGAATAGAGATGAATTACTTCTGGAAGTGAAAAACCTTTACCTAACTTTTGCCTCATACTGTAGTAGTGAAACAATGTACAGCTTATTAATGGAAAAAAATGTTTCCCAGGGGTTAAAAGGGATGATTAGTTGTTATAGAAGAGAGCAGTTATTTTGTAAAAGACTGGGACACTTTCTACAATATCCTGGAGAAGAATAACTGTGAGGCAGTTTAATTTAAAAATGCTTTAGAGGATGTTGCATGGCAGGATATTGCAAGAAAAACCAAATGAAATGTCAGTGAATGTTTTGCAGATACGTCCTGATTGGACATTTTGTGACTCTCAATTGGATACTGATCGTCCAAAAAGTTAATGGCGATATATAAATCAGTGGTATATGAATGTAATGTGGGTGTTTGTAACCTTGAGTAAACAGTTTTCTTTCATTTTTTAGCCTAAGAGCTAAGCATATACATTTACAATTAGGTTCTTCCTAAAAATCACGATTAAGATTTGTTTAAAAAAGAGATTGAAGAGGATTAAAAGGGCTTGACACAGTTTTTAAGACCATTTAGAAAGAAAGTACTTGCAGCATGCACTATAAACTTCAGTGTGTTAACAGACTCAGTATAATCACTGAATGGAAAATGAGAATTGGCTTTTTACCCAGAAGCAACACATACAACATTAAACCACCCTCGTCTTCCAGGAACACTCACATGCTCTATACGCTGCCTCAGAAATGTTAAATTCATGAGATGCAACATATGGCCAACATCGAAGAATCAATATTCAAACAAAGCTGTGCGCTGTATGCAGCCAATATGACTATTTTTAGCTTTCGCTGCAATATTTAAATGTACCACAGGGCTGTCAGGTGGTTATGTCCTTTACATGAATGGTTGGTTTAAGAGGTTGTGTTGTCGATTTAAAATTGAAAAGCACAGGAAATGCAGAAACCATGCTGCTGTCAATCCTGTGGTGGAAGTACATCTTTATCTAAATAAGTAACACCAGAAAACTGAAGGAAACACACTGAGAGCGAATGAAAGAAGAGAAGGTGCGAGACAAAAGGGAGAAAAATTTGAAATAAATGACTTGTCTGCAAGGTCATATGCAAGAAGTCTGTGGTTTGTTTGCAGGAGGAAGAGAGAAACAAAAAGTCAGAGGAAGACATTAGTCTCTAACCAAGCTTGAACAGCTGTGGCTCCATGCTGTGTTTTTCTGCTGCTCCTCTGAATGCTGTAATATTAACCAGAGCACAACTGACTCAAACTACAATATTTATCAGACCACCATGTCAATGATGCCAGCAGAATAGGTTCATATCACTCAGTAGTCCACAGACACCACCACAGTGGTCCACAGTGACTCAGAGTACTGAAAGAATATACTCTGAATGAAGGGAGTGAGTGGGAAGTGAGAGGATGGAGAGTGGGGGGAGAGTGGGGGAGAAACGGAAAAAGCAAAGAAAACTGAGAGGCTGCATGAACAAGAGACGGGGGAGGCAGAGGGAGGAGGGGAGTGGGTGAGTTGAGAAGGCAGTGTTTAGAGGAGTGGCTTAGTGCGGCAGAATATCCAACCGCTGAAAAGCAATTTGACACACTTGCCCCTTATTATCACCCTATTATCAAAATACCTCATAAAGTAAAACACTGCGACACTCACAGCACAGGCTATAAACATTACATAACACCCCCTCTCGTTACATAACACCTATTATTCTGCTACACCCTTTATCAGCAAGTCCCCACTATGGCGAGTCAGAGCTGACTGCATTTGATGCTCCTCTGAGCTCTGCGGTGCTGCTTCCTTCTCAAACATGTCATGCGAAACCACCTTCAGAGAACATGAGTCTAATTTGCTCCTGACAGTTACCCATGCTGAGAGCAAGAAATGGGAGCACCATAAGCCACCTGCCGTTCAAGAAGGTTAACTGCACTAATGCAGAAAATCCAGCTGGAAAAAAAAAAACAACAAACCCAAGCCTCAAGGATACTAAAGGAATACCAATATTATTTAGAAATCTGAGGAAAGTCTGGCCCTGATCATGAGGCTGGCTTTTTATTCCAGCGCTACAATAAAGTCACTTCAAAAGAGTGGAAACTCTCACCAAGAGGAGTCATGACAACTGATCTGATCACCTTCCCATGACATTCCTACACACCTGCATCATACACTAAAAATAGAGCCGTGATGGAGTGTTCCACGCAGACACAGGACACCAGGCGGTGATGATCAATCACACGGTAGTGGGAGTGGTGACAGTGGGCATGAGTAATGAGTCCACCTGAGAGGATGAAGAAGAGGCGACACAAAGGCCAGGATGGTGCGCTGAGGCCGGATGTGTCCATGTTACTGATGACTAAGGCCGTGAAGATTTAAGAGTTAGACACCATCGAAGGGTGTGGCTGCACGCACCATCTCTGTGGGACGGAGAGGGTCAGCAGTGTTAAACAGCTGATGGGATGTGTCCTTTAACTGTTGAAGGTGAATGATAATGTCTCAGGACATTAATACCTTTTAAAATCTAAATATAGAGTATGCACAGTTATGCAGTGATGCAGCTCTGAAATGGGAGGTGGAACTGTATATTTTTTCTACAACAGTCTGTTTTTCAGTGTACAACCAACCAACAGAATTAGTTTAGAGCTGGGAGCCAAGTGTTTTGTAAACTACTGCAAATAGAGTTATGATGTGAAATGTTACTGAGAGAGCAATAGAGAAACATTAAAGAATAGTTTTGCTCAAGTTACAGAGAAACATTAATAAATTTCAGCTTTCCTTTAATATTTTAGCATTTGGTATTATTTTGTTCTATTTTAAAGATCTAGCCAGGTATTCCACCCTGTAGATTATTTACTGTTTAAAAAAGAATATAAAATTATCATCACAAACTTATATAAATTTCTTTGATATTTTTTTTTGTGAACCTTTAAAATATACTGATTGGGAAATTCCAGGTAGCAAACAGAAGGGTTTCAGATATACTTAAATGAAATCTTTCACACAGACTTAAACCTTTCTTTTCAAAAAACAAACAAAAAAATTCTATGATGTAATTTATTTTTATTTGTCATTTTAATTAACTTGTACTCAGGCAAATAACGCCAAAATGAAAGGCTTATAGGCTGGCTTTTCTAACTCACTTTGTTGTGTGTAGATGTAGTTCATCTGATAACTTTTGGAGAAACACAGTAACATTAGCGCTGAAACTAATAATTATTTTCTCAATTTATTATTATCACAATTAATTAATTTAATTAATAAAAAAAGTCTTCTTCAGACTGTAGAACATCAGAAAAATCCCAGTCTCCAAATGTCTTTGTCTTGTCCAAACCCAAATATATTGAGTTTATAATAATATTAAACAGAGAAAAGCAGCAATCTTCCCACGGCAGAAACTGCAACCAGAGAATTTTGGGCATTATTTCTTAAAATTACTGAAACAACTGATCAGTTATCAAAAGAGTTACAGATTTGTTTTTGGTTAATTGATTAATCCACTCATTTGCAGCTTTCCTCTCAAAAGGATGTTCAGATTTTAGCACCCACAATCAATCAGCAGGGGATCAGCAGTTACCACAGCTGCTGGCAGATGATGTAAATATCACTGGGCTGTTATGTGTTTTACTCACTGAGTATACTTGCAGTGTTTTCAGTGGTAATTCCCATATCGGGTTCGTGAAGTACTGATGCAACACATCTCCGTTTTCTGATCCTGTGAAGAAACACACAGAAGAAAAGGAGGAATATTTGAGCTTGCTTTTAGGATCAAAGTCAGTGATGCATAAAGAAACAGCAAACCAAAAAAAAAAAAAAGTATGTGGGTCTTGCAGTTCTGCTCACAGGTAACAATCATGTTCAGTGACAGCTATGATTCCAGAGGCCAGAAGCCTTCTAGCCTCTCTTTCTCCCTCCTGCCTCTCTCTCACCTAAGTTATTTTATTTACCTTTTGTCCTTGTTCCTGTAACAGTGTACATATGCACACACACATAGCAGTATTGTTTGATGTGTGTTTTGTGTCTCAGATGCAAGACATGGAGTCTAGGAGTTCTGCAGTCATCCTTTAAAATTTTGAGCTCTCATGTTGTCTTCCTACCAGCCACGAAGCAAAACTCTCCAGAGGCCTGAGTGCGGCGCCATCTTCACCTCCATGCTCTGGTTCTGTTGCAGGATGATGCCCTCCACCATGATCAGCCAGTAGTCCGTGGATACGGCCACCCCAACCAGCAGCAGCCCGCAGGCTCCGAACACTGTGGACAGGATGGTCAACGCACGGCTGCTGCACGAACTCATCTGGAGGGCAGAGCGAGGGAGCGTGAGGGTGTTAGAGGAGAAGAGGAAATGCATGTCAAAAGGCAGCAGAGGCAAAAATGTAGGTAAATTTGGACGGGGGCCATGCAGGGGTGGGGGTGGGGGGCATTAAGAGCAAGGAGACACTGAGAGAGACATGTGATGTGCACACATGCAAACCGCTACTGGCTATTTTTCCTGTCTCGCCTTGTTACTGCTAAAGATGAGTTAGTGGCACATCCACTGGCAACCAACTTATTAAAGGAGGGGGGGTGAGACTGAGAGGTTGAGGCGAGTTAGAAACGGAGGAGGGATGGGAGATATAGGAAGAGGAGGAGGCAGTGGAGAAGAAAAAGAAGGAGGGATGATATCATGTCACAGTGACAGTGAGTGATGGACTGCGCACGCAACTCTGATCAGTGAGCGCTGGAGGTCCAGTTGCAGAAAAGGCAGATACTGTCAAGGTTGGAGTAAAGGTTGTTGTGAGGAGTTTTGATTCAGGCAGTCAATGTCAGGTGTACATCATGTAAAACAACAAACCCAAAAGGATTTATCTTCTCAGAAAAGTGTTGATTATTGTTTTATTTTCTTTAAGAAAATGCCATATTTAAGTGGGTTGTCGTAGGTTATAAACACAAGAGACTACTAAAGAGCCTAATCTGCCACTATAAAAGACATCTACATTAACTTTCTCATCACGTGAATCAATATGAATCTCAAACACAAAAGTCACACATCTTTGACATGATTAGTAACATTTTTCTGAATTATAGCTTCACCATCAGGAAATGTTTTGAAAATCCACGTTTATATTGGTTTCAATTTCTCAGATTATGTAGTGGGGCAGACTAGGCTTAGCTGGCTTGACCCTCCCCTGCATCCCTCTCACACTTTCACTGCTCAGTACACTGTTAGTGGAGATAATAAGCTGTAAGTGTAAAAGAGATCATAATATTGATGTAGAGGCCGGAACAAGATACGACGCGACACAACAGGAGGAGATACTCGTATCAACAGACGACAGCGGGGGGTATTTCAAAAAGATTACAGCCACAACAATAAATTCTGACACTATAATTTATAGAGAATGATATAAAACAAGACAGTAAAGCATTTACAGTGCAGCACTGACAGAAAAGACAAACAGAGAGGAAGAGAGATGAAGGGCAGATCAAGAGGAGGAGAGAGAGGGTAGAGAGGGAGGTGGGAAGTTGATGAGATTTTAATGTGAAGGTCAACTTGTTATAACTCAGATCTCTAAGGGGATATTAGTCCTATCATGATGCTGGAGGGGTTGGAGGGGGGGTGGAGGGTGGGGGGTGGGCGGGGCAGATGGGATGGAGGGAGGAGGAGGAGGAGAAGCTGCTTTGGAGGAGGAGGGAGAGAGTGAAAGTGAGATGCCTGAGAGGTGGTTTTGCTGGTTCGACAACTACACTACCACAGTAAATACAGGGGTCAGCATCTTCTGTGTGTGTGTGTGTGTGTGTGTGTGTAGAAGGGTGTGTGTGTGTGTGTTTGTGTGTGGAAGGGTGTGCACATGCTTGAGGTTGCACTTTTGAGCGTGAGTATGTGTGAAAAGTGAGGGAGCGAACGTGACAGGGAGGCGTGTGGGGAAGACAAAGCAAGAGAGGCTGAGACGTGTTTGTTTTCTCAGCTGCTTCACACAAACGTCACAGAATGAAACACTTCGCCGTTCTCGTCTCGTGATTTTTTTTCAGTGACTTTATTTCAATGTTCCTTTTGTTTTCCAGCACGTGAAAACAGAAATGAACTCAACTAACAGATACATAAATTATCTATTGTATCATCTATTATTGATTGTATTATCTATTGTGTATATCATATTGAAGTACTGTGTGTTGTGACATTTGACCTTCAGTCAAACTGAGCTGAGGCAAAGAGATTGACTGCTCTGACCTTTCACAGTTGACCACAATTACAGGGGCACAAGCGTCATTTTGCTCCTCCGAATGAGAAGTGATCATAGTTACCATTATGCTTACAAAGAGAGTAGACAAAATAAATAAATAAACAAATAAATAAAGATGCATTAAGGAAAAACAAACAGATTTCTGTGTGAAATGACCAGCTGCTTTGTGAGATAAGAGCTCTGAAATGGGATTATTACACTGTATGTTTGCAGCCACCTGCTCTGCTCAGATAGTGTTTAATGACAGTGCTGCTATTATTTTTCCATGTATTGAACAGTCCCAGTGAGCCTCACTTTTAATTACGCCCTAATCAATGCTGTGAGTACGTCATTACACAGCAGAAAGCTTTATGGTAAACACCACTAAAATAATAAAGAATATGTACCTGTACAAACTACCAAGCCTCCTGTTTTAGCTGCAGAAAACATTATTAAAAGGCATATCTTAGCAGCATATTAGTGCAAATGTAGGATGTCAAAAGGAGTGTGTATACTGTAATTTGCAAGACCTAATTCCACAGTTTGCATAGGAATAATAGAATAATAGAAAAAATGATGCAAGCTAAACTGTGGCAATAATGTGAGGGGACCTCCTCCTGGAGTGTGTGTGTGTGTTTGGGGGGGGGCTCTGTTCCCTACATTAACTGTCACATTGTGCCCGCCGCTGTGTTGTTACAGCGTCTCAGTGGGTCATCTGAGGTCACTGGTATGACGTTAAACCGAGAGGTCGAGCCAGGCCAGAAGAGCCTGACTGAGCGCTTCCACAGGATGTCAGTCTAATAATAACAAAAAACTAAAATGGCTACCTGCTCAGTTTGCATAATAGTCAAAGTGTCAACAGTCACACACAGAGTGAGACAGATATTTAGAATTATAGTGCGTCTGATGCTGAGTTACTGAACTTAAACACGTTTAAACATGTTCAACTGGAACAGAAAACATTTTTACTTGTGTGCATGAACTGCAAAATGATTAAAAGGTGACAGACTTGTTTTGTCTACTACCTGGATTTGTATATGACAGCTGCATGAGAAAATACCTGACTGGAAAATTTTAATTGTTTGGTTTGATTGATGATTCTAATCAAAGCAATGGACAATGTTGTAAAGAAACTGGTTGTAAGTTATATATCTTTCTTGGATAACCTATGCTACAGAAGACTAGTGTGTGAAAGGAATTCATTCTAAAAACACTGCATGCATACAGATGAAGTATGTAATCATACTACAATCATACTACAGTACTCTTATATCATGTTAAGGGCTGTCTTACAAAAAACTCTAAGATGGCAGTCTATAAGATTGGCATTGCTGCAAAATCTGTGACTATCAAGATGAGATACATACATCAAAGAGAGTGCATGGATATAAAGGTGTCTTGGCATTTTCATGTAAACGTCAGAATTTGGTTATGAGAGGTGTCAGATGTTCAAATTCTCTGTTATAAAACTACTATTGAGGAGATAACAGGGCAGTTTGGATGCTATTAGAGGGGTTACAGGAGCTATTTTCAAACGGCGGTGAGAGGCGAGGGGGCAAAGTCCGGGTTGAGGAAAGAGAAGCCCTGGAAGTCTTCCTGGTTGATGGCTGCTAGTATGTCCGGGTCGGAGGGAGTGAGCGCTGACGGAGCCGCTGTGAAGAACTTGTCGAAGTTTTCACCTTTTCTTCCACCCTGATGATGAGGAAGAAGAAGAGGAAGGCACGCAACACACAAAATTAGGGACACGTATGCACACATGCCTCATTAATACTGATTGTATGCACATTAAAGTTTTCCTCCTGAATAAAAGACAGAAAATAAGAACAGTTCAGTTATAAAAGGAATCCACCTCCGTATCTCTACTTCTCACCCACACCCTCACTTTCTCTCTAAGGAGCTCTCTACCACACCTACTGTAGGAGGAAAGCTGCTCACGTCTCTTCTCCTGCTCCCTCACAGCATATGACAGCCGTTCTGCTGGATGATATGAATCTCATTTAGCTAATGGGCCTGGCCTCTAACCCCTGAGCATACTCGGCTCACTCAAGGCACACCTCACCATCGGCCAGCGGGGCCACAAACTGGTGTGTGGCAGGCTAATGATGACACACATTTGCATATGGGAGGAGAAGGCAGGACCCCAAGGTCAGGGGGGTCCTGTCTGTTATGAGTGGACTGTCTGTTCCCGAGCGCTCAAAGCCCATCTCTAGGATCCAGCGAGGGGTGATGAAAAGAGAGGAAAGAGAGAAGAACAGAGAAGGAGGAGAGAGGATGAAATGGCCAAACACAAAGTGGATGGCTGAAAGAGAGGAGAAACATGCAGGGAAATGAGGGGAAAGCGTGGGAGTCGGAGAGAGAGGAAGAAAGATGGAAGAAAGTGACAGCTTCAATTCCCTAAAAGTGTCCTCGGAGAGACAGAGAGAAAGAGAGAGAGAAAGAAAGAAAGAAAGAAGGAAAGGATCTGTAGAGTCTGTAGTCCATCTGTTAAACTGACAGTTCTGGGTTTGAAGGGCGGCTGGATCTCCAGTCTCTCCAGACGGTCCCAGTCAATCCAGCGGAAGAATGGATGCTCCCTGATCTCTCTCTCCGCATCCTCTCCTCCACCCAAACGCTTGGCTGGGTGCTTCGTCAGGAGCTGGATAGGAGTGAAGAAAAGAAAGGAAAAATGGGAGAGAGAAAAGAATAATAGGACTGTAATCTGGGGATATAAAGTAGCTTTGCTGTATTTTTTTTCTATGAATCAAATGTGCTTTAAATGTAATATCATGCAATTTCATTTTTTCCTCATTTAAATATGCATTTATCTCAAGTGTGTGTGCTCTTTAAAGGCAGACTCTAGAGGCAGAGTTAATGTTAGGCTGGCTCTAGCATCGTATACAGATGCAGATATGAGAGTGGTATCAGTCCTAAAATGTTGAACTGAAGTTTTTCTGTATGTTTGAATGTTATTTTAATTAATTTTTAAAAATGTAATATCATGTAATTGCGTTTTTCTGACTTACACAAATGCGTTTATCTTAATTGCCTGTGTGCTAAAAGTTATGTGAGTAAGGAGAAAATGGAAAGTGACTCACTCCCTTGCAGATAGAGACAGCTTCACGAGAGAGGCTTTTCGGGTATGAGACGCTCTGCTCCATGATGGACTGAAACAGCTCCTCCTCATCAATACCATCAAATGGTGGCTAGAAGGAAAAGACAGAGAGAAAGAAGTTAAAAAAAAGAGAGGGAGCAGCCATGAGGATCTGTGGGCAAACTGAAAGCAAACATATTGAAATTAAAGTTCTTTTGAAAGTCTTTTGAAGTGATTACAAAGGACAAGCACTGGAGGCTTAAGTATCTGCGCACACGGGTCTATTGTTGAGATTAAGCTGAGTGTTACCTGTCCTGCCAGCATTTCATACAGCAGTACTCCATAAGACCACCAGTCCACTGCTTTATTATACGGCTGATATGCCACAATCTGAAAAGGATGGAGAGAAAAGGAGAGGAGATAAAGGAGAAGAATGGCAGCGCAGAGATAAGGGAGTGAAAAAGGAGACAGGGAGAGTGAGAGGACGTAGATGTAGCGGCTGGCTGCTCGGATGATGTACAATATAACATCAGGGAGAGTAAAATGTATGAATGAGCTCAGAAATAATCAACACATGATTTTGGATTTGTGTGTTTGCCTGCTTGTGTGTGTGTGCACGTGTGCATTTTTGTGTTTGTTTGTTTCCCCAAAGTGTGTGTGTGTGTGTGCGATGAGGGAGGGGAGGGGTAAGCACGAGGGAACGATTCCCAGCCCCTGGGGAAATATATTGTATCTCTTCCAAAATGGCAGATGCAGGAGAATCAATGGGTGTTTACATAAGAGAGTCAATACCCAGGGGTTCCATGGCAAGGTTTACAATATCAAAGACGTGCACAACAGTCACATCCTCTCTTTCTCTCTCTCTACTGTATCTGTCTACAACAAGTCCACATGTCAAACAGGCTTCACATCTCCTTCACACATTCTCTGAATTAATGTGTTTATGATCACTTCACACAGACATATTGCAGACAATCTGGAGGTAAACATTATACAGCATACTGATATTTTACATATCAAAAGGGGTGTCAAGCAAAACCACCTCCACTGTTTTTAGCATTTCAGAACAGCTGACACCTGCACTGACACCAATTACATCCTTTCAACATACATAGTTTTCAGTGGTTTGACTCACTCACAGGGGAGTGTATAAATATTAAAGGGTAGATTCACATTTTCAAGTATGTCTTAAAACAACAGTTAGCAGTCCATATGAACACTGAAACACATTTTAATTGCTACAGAACATATAGATTTTCTTCCAGTGTATGTGATAGGGGACAAAATCCACAGTCCTCTTTCTGTGTAAAAACAAATGAATGCAAACTTTTGCTAATATGAAGCTTCAGGGGTTTGAGTTAGACAAATCAAGTGGGTATTATCCAAGGTTACAGTCTTATTAAATCAAAATTCCCTCTTTTTCTTACCATCCTTCCTCTGTAGCTCAGCACAGACACAACACCAGAGGAAACACAAGCACAGAGGACTACTTTGCACTAACTGAATCATAACAACTTGATCTAACAGACTGTTGAAAGTTCATGTTCATGTCAAATAGACTTTGGAATGTGTTTTTACATGGAACAAGGACTGTGGATTTTGTCCCCCATTATGTTCCCCATACACTGAGAGTACATTAGAAAATGATCTCCTTATGGCCTATCTGAGCAGAAGGAACAGACAGACAGACTTGAAAAAATGAGTTATGTTACAGTTGTCAGTCGCAGTAAAAGAAAGGCAGAACTGGTAATACAAGGTCTCTAAAGGACAAACGTGATTTCTGTGCAATGTTCTTATAGCACAAGCACACACCACTGCTAATTGAATCATGTGAAGTTAATTATTCAAAAATGCTGACAAGGTCAGAGAGGACGCAGGAGACGAGGGAAGCTGCAGCAGAGAGACTCGCCGTCTTACAGCGCTGCAAAAACAGGTCAAGCAAACAAAAGAGGGGTGAAACAAGAGGAAATGAGGGATCTGAAGAACAAATGAGGTAAGTTTCAGGAGTGATCGTGGCTCGTGTACCGAGGGGTGGGGGTCAGTGTACCTCGGGGGCAATGTAGTCAGGGGTGCCGCAGAAGGTGCGAGTGGTGTCGCCCTCGAACATGCCCTCCCTGCACATCCCGAAGTCGGCTATCTTTATGTGGCCCTCGCTGTCGAGCAGCACATTATCCAGCTTTAGATCCCTGAGAAAGAAGGAGACAGATCACACAGGTATGAATCATTTTGATAGATACCATCTTTATAACAGTCATTAGCTGCAAAAGACGTGATAAATCTGTGACATGTCTGTGTGCTGTGCTGCAGAGAAGTGACAGCACCAAACCAGGACATGTCAGGATGAGCGAGCCCTCTTCTTTACCTGTAGATGATGCCTTTACTGTGGAGGAAGAAGAGGCCGACCGCTATCTCTGCTGCATAAAACCTGGAGGGAGAGGAGGGGAGAGTAGGACGGGGGCACTCAAAACTGGTTGCTTTAGGTTTTCAGCTAATTCAAAAGAGGATGATGACAAGAGGAGAGGAGAGAGGGAATGGAGCTCGAGAGGGTGATGAAAGGGAGAGTAACCAAATAGATGAAAGACAGAAAGATGAAGAAAGAGAGCTGGAAATGAGCAATAGGGTAAAAATTAGTTTTAGATGATTGATCAAAGATTATTGATTAGATGAACAGCCAGGGGGAGGGAAAATGTAGATGAAAAGATGAGATTAGTGGGAGGAGAAAGTCAGGGGGAAAGAGAAGAGGGCTGGTACTGGAGTTGATGACTTTTTATGATTCACCGGGTATAATGAACAAAGGTAAGAGATGAGTGCGTATGTAAAAGAACAGAGAATAAAAAGAAGCAGGAAATGAGACGCTGTAGATGAGGACTGTGATTAAAGGTAAAAGAACTGAGCTTTTTAACTACATACGCTGCATGAGGCTCTTTGAACTTGCCAACTATCTGAATGTGAAACATCAGGTCTCCTCCGTTGACATATTCCATCACGTAATACAGACGGTCCTGCCGAAAAAACACACACACATATACACACTCCATATATAATGACCTCTTGTACAAATTAAAAAGCAATCTGTTAAAACCCCTCCTCCAGGACTGAGGACCTTGTTAAAGAAAGCAAGCTAATTATTTCATTTATTAATCGAAATTCTCCGCCAACCTGGGCTGAAACAACTCCTGGGAGGACTATGCAGACAAAATGTCAGGCAGGTTTATGGACAATTTAATGAAAGTTATGTGGTTCATTTGAGACCCCATACAACTTCTACACACACACACACACACACACCTCAGTCTGGAAGGCGCAGTAGAGCGATGTGAGGAAGTAAGGGCGGGAGGACAGCGCCAGGACTCTCCTCTCCACTAAGGCGCTCTCTGTGTCTTCATCCTGGAAGAGAACATCTTTCTTCAACACTTTCACCGCAAAGAGACGCTCGCTGCCTCGCTCCTCCGCCAGCAGCACCTATGAAGAAACATGGAAGAAGTTACCATAACAACAAAGAATCATGAATTTCAAAGGAGCCTCTGTATGTCTTTAAAGTGCTACAATCCATAAATAAATAAACAATATGTTTATTTACACGCACTACACTGACTGTATGGCATGAAGAAAAGAAGAGAATGACGGATACAGTGGCTAAAAAGCACTTTTCACAATTCCTCACACAGTCAGCAGCCTGCATCAAACCAGGGTTAGTTTTTCATTGCTTTGACACAAAATCAGTTCAAAGTGTTCAAAATTCTTGAATACATCTTCCCTCATTCATCTCTCACTCTGAATAAAATTATACATGTACTGTACTGTAATGCTGCCAGTTCTGAGTGTTTTTTAGGTCATTGTGTTATGAGTTACACGCTGCTCTAGTTGGGAGAAACTAATTCTGCTGTTTTAATAAAACAATGTGCTTTTGAGGCACATTCTGGACATTTAGTGTTAGGCTAAGCTTGGATTTGTATCAAGTGCACAGTAATTTAATTCCTTCTTTTTTATGGTATTTATATATTTAAAATCATGCTGTTGTGTTGAAGCCAACGACAATTTTCCACAAAGTAGTCAGAGACTTTTCAAACGAACTAATTTCCAACTAACTAACAGAAAAAAAAAAAGTTATCACATTATAACTGACAGATTCTTATGCAAGTTCAGAACTGTGCACATTGAAACCGACACGGTGAAATAACTGAATCTAATGTTTAATTAAAGCAGCTCTACGCCTGAAGATTTCAAGACACGTTAATGTCATAAGTGAAAAAAGCGAAGCAGCTCTCATGTTTTTATCAGACATTAAAAACACATTCAGCGCCTATTTTCATACCCCTGTTAAATTGGCTGCTAGCGGGTTGCTCTGAGAGCTAATGATGCTATAATTTTCTACAATGGGAGCCACATGACCCGGGTTTTAGTGGGAAAGATGTGGTCAAGAGCACTGAAAGGTGTGAAAGACAGTGTTGTTTAAAATTGTCTGGCTCTGGGGTGTAATGGTCACCGGCTGGTAGGGATAAAGGATCTCATTTTACTTTCAAATAGTGTTGAACAGTACAGAAAATTATTTTTTTTCTGAAATCAATGTGACTACACAAAGGTGATTTTGTGTGTGCGTGCACAGGGTTATTGACAAACTGCCAGTCACTGGGAGAAATCCTGTCCTCTGTGATCATGTCCGCTCTGCTCTTCCCTGTGAATTTCAAACTAACTCAGATGAAAAAAAAAAGGACTCATAATCCTTGAGACTATTACTAATACAGTCACATGTATTTTTTCTCCCTTCCTCTCTTGATATCCTATTTCCTCTTGGTCATTTTGTCACTTTCAGCAGCACAGTAATACTTCTCTCTATCTCTCTGTCTCTTTCTCACTCTCCCTCACTCAGCAGCCCCGGGGTCTGTCTCTCCTTTCTTGGGTTGCTTTTTTTTCCCGCACATCTTACGTAAGTCGAGTCTATTTCTCCTGTCCTCTGTAGACTCTCCTCTGACAGTTATGAAACAGCACAGCACAGGGGGATTTTAGAGGAGGAAGAAGGACTCAAAACTCCACTCTCTTCATTATGGCTCATCTACTGGGGAATTAAAGAGAAAATGGAGAGCAGAGCCTCCCTTGAAATGAACACCTCCAGGAGGACTGTCTGCCTGTGTGGCGTGTAGGAAGGCAGCCAGCCTGAGCTCACGACTGCTGACAGCACAAAAGAAGCTAAGGGTTAAATGAATCATTTGGCAGTAGAAGGGGAGACAATGAGCATGTTAGTAAGAGAGGAGAGTTTTTTTTTTTCTGCTTTGCTGTGCCCAGGAGCTGCTGTCTGAAATGCCACTTGAAGGTCAAGTCCATCGATAGAAGAAATTATTTAAAGCCAGGAATAATCTTTGTTGTTTTTCAGCATGAATGGCCTCTTTGATATCACTTACAGCTGTTGGATCAGAGGCGCTGATTGTGTGCGAGAAACGGTGACATTTCGTCTCGGGCGGCTGCTGTGTTTACCTTGCCAAAGCTGCCTTTGCCCAGCACCATGAGGAAGTTGAAGTCGTGGATGCCCACTTTGACTTTGCTGGGGCCCGGGGTGTGGACGGGTGGACAGGATGGGACCGGGGTCGGGGACCGGGCGGCTGGGAACGGTTCAGACAGCTGGGCGGGTATTGCTTGAGGCAGAGAGGGTGTTGTAGCGTCTGGCTGAGGTTCCTGGAGAATCACAGCAGAGGGGTTGAGAAATGAATGGCTGGTTGCTGTCCAACCCGTACACACAGACACACACACACTCATAAAACATGAACACCAGACAAACCAAACCCCTTCCTACCCCTAGATTTGGATCACAGTCAGGCAGAACAATCCTGCACCCTGGTGGAGACACAGCGTAACAGAGAAAAGAGGGGACTGTGTAATTTATTATCTAATTATTTAGCTACAACACCAGGCATAAATCTTCCATGGCTTTCTTCTCAGATAGAATTGTGGGCAGAGGGACAGTTCAAGATCCTGACCCAGTGTGAGCAGAGGCAGCTGTTGTTTATTAGATGTAGGTAATTATAAACTGATAAAAGCAATGCCAAGGCCTTAGGATAAATGGTCATTAGCATGGTAAGAAATAAAGGGCTTCTTCACTCTCTGGTGAATACAGGTATATAAATATCCCCACTGTTCCGATGGCTTTGTTGGAGCACACAGCTTCCTACCTGCAGGTCTGGGTCTGGCACAGGGATGTTGTAGTACTCTCCCTCGTCCTGGGCCAACAGTTTGAACCAGCCGCTGATGGGACGCCTGAAGATCTCACTCACTCCAAATGACAGCGCTCCCATGAAATCGTTCCGGGACGTGCGGTCCCAGTCCCACACCTCCACAGAGAGACGTCTGTCCCACTGGTGACCGCGCACTGAGCTAAAGAGACAAACATAAAAACTGAAAATCGCTGGGGAGGGTTTGCTCAGTATGGAGGCCACACAACAACGCAGAAAGACACATAAAGGTGGTAAAGGGGAAAACTGTTGATGTACAACAAGCTGCGTAAAATCAGTGGCCATCAGCTGTATAATCTGTACTCTGTTCTTCAACTTTCAAGGTCATTTTGGACTGAGCAATACCAGTTTCAGGGATGTTTTATTTTACCTAAAGCACATTTTGTCCCAGACCCTTTGTCCCTTGTAAATTTCCCATCTTGGATTAAAGTTCTCATTGACTCACAAGGTGAAACTCTCATTCCAGACGGGATTGAGCGTGGAGCGGATGGTCTTGGTCTTCTGTTTGCTGTGGCTCTTTGGATCTGGAATCAATTTCAGTTTAACATAGGGGTCTGACAGACCGTTAGGATCCATGGGCATCAGGTTGCGAGCCTCCCGCACTGCAGAGAGAGCAGAGTAATGGGAGGTGCAGACAGAGAAATCCTACATTATAAGTGTAATCCTGCTTTTTGTTTAAAACCTATAATCCAGCCAGGTCCCTCCACCTGTGACAAAGATGTCCTCCTTCTCTCCTCTGACAGTCAGGTGGATTCTCCCTCTCTTCTCTGTGTGGTCTTGGCCACAGAGACTGGGAACGCTGGTCTCACACCGTCGATGGACGTTCATGTCACAACCTCACAAAGACACACAAAACACACATTTGAAAAAAGAACAAAACACTTAGCCTTACCTTAACCATACCCACTGCATCTCTAACCCCAACCCTTATCCTAATCTTTAAGGAACAGTTCAACATTTTAGGAAATTCATCTATTTACTTTCTTGTCCAGAGTTAGATAGGAAGATTGATACCACTGTCATGTCTCTTCAGTAATTAGTATATAGCTGGCAGCCGGTTAGCTTTGCTTAGCATAAAGACTGGAAACTGAGGAAAAATTAGCCTAGCTCTGCCAGATGGTAACAAAATGTGTCTATCAGCAAATGTAAAGAGCACAAATTTACACATTATATCTTGGTTGTTTCATCCATCATAAAAACTTGTAAAAATAACAAGTTGTGGTTTAATTCTTTTAATGCTAAACCTGAATATAAATGTAACCAGGAGCTTTTGTCAAGGAGCAAGCCCCCCCATGACATGATTAATATAAGTACACAGACATAGATGTATTACACTTTTACACGTGGTGAAACTCACAGGCACATTTCATGCCCTGGTGTATGAGTCCGTAGAGCAGCGAGCCACAGTGGTCGCAGAAGGTTGGACTGGAGTAGGTGTGGACCTTAAATGTGTGTCGACTCTTCAGGTCCTGAAATACAACAGAAACAATCTGCACTGAGAAATTACACACACATACACACACACACATGGACGCACGCACGCATGCACGCACGCTGACCATGGAAGATACTGTGAGCGCACACACACACATACATTTACACACATACATGCAGAGTACGGTTAGTGGAGAGATGTTGAGTGGGGTATTCATGGACAAGCCAATTAGATTTCTCCACTGGGAGAGGACATATAAATGAGAGTGCATCTAGGCAAGGCTGCGTGTGTGAATGTGTATGAGTGTGTATATGCTGTGCAGAGAGGGATGAATCATTTTTATCTCTCTTCAGCTCATCAGACCCATCCACCCGCCCACCACCACTGCTCTCCATGCACCATCCTCTCCCAAACTGTTTTCCCTCCCTCGTTGCTCTGAGCCGCTATTTAAAAACACCGTCACCCTGTTTCTCCTCTTTTCCTCTGTGTGTTCTCTCATCCTTTTTCACTCAAACACACACACGCAGACACACACACACACACACACACACGCAGACACACACACACACACACATGTTCCCCTTGACCTCATTTCTGAGACAGTTTATTTGGCTGGCAGAAAAAAAAATGTAAAGAAAAGACAAATCTCCCTGAAATCCTCAGAATGCCACACAGAAGAAGACTGAGCAGTCTGCTGCTCTCTCCCCCCTCTAATTCTCCCTCTTATCAGTCCCCCCCCCACTCCCGCCTTCCACCTGTATCTCCCCCACTCTCTATCTCCAACTCCCTGCATCTCCGAGGCCTTGTAGGATGACATGACATGAGCACAGACGTCACAGATGGGACAAGGCTGCGCGATGCGAAGGATGTATGGCTTGATGGATGAGTCACGCACACGTGTTACTGGCAAGGAGCGGATGGCTAAATATGATGATGGAGGGGTAAATCTTGACTAAAACGGAAAACAAGAAAGTAAATGAGAGCGCCATGATGGATACGCTGACAAATCTGCTCACATCTGGTCTCGGAGCCGTCACCGAGCCGGGACAAGTGAAGGTCACAAACTCGTGACATCTTTTGTGGACCACAAAACTGCACACTAAAGGAAACCAAGAGAAAAATATCCTCAAAAAATGAATCTGTCACACTGAAAAAAATCATCTTGGAAGATGAAATACAGCAAGAAAAGACAATAACAACAGGTTTATCTCTACCTTGACATTGGAATCCCTGTTTGCCGATGCCCCTGAGTGAGAAAGGCACATGTATTAAGACACAAAAACAATTTCCTCTACTCCACTTTAAGGTGAAATATTTTTCCTACTGAGAACTTTTTCTCGGCCAGGAGAGTAAAGATAAAGCTGCCAAGACAGAGATAGTGCTGCTGCATTATTCCATGCTGGATTAAGACTAACACACATGCAGGTAGACGCTGAGAACAAACTCTGTCTCATCAAAACACCTCTAGCTGTGTTAGAGGCTACCAACTTGACAAACAAAGTCATTATGGGTGATCTTTGAGTGTCCTCCCTTTCTAAGCCACACTGCTGACTAGGTCAAGTAGAGCAGCGTCAATTATTGTCACACACACACACACTCACACACACACAAACACAATTCTCCTGTTTCTAGAACTGCGGTGTTGGCTGGTTTCCAGTGTCTCCTTAGAGCTTTAATTGAATAATTAAAGCCATTGATTGACTAAAGAGTCCACTCAGCGGCTTGCTTGCTGTGAATCAAGTTTTGATAAGGAGGTTTAGAAAGGCAGATGAGCAAGACGCCGCAGAGAGTTCTTCCACAATCATACTGGAGAGGCCCAGGGGTTCATAGGAAACTGACCATAAGCACTGATCTACAATCAGTTCACCATCTGGCTGAGTAATAATTAAAGACAGGGTTGCCGAGGGTAATCTGATCCTTGATCAGCATTCAACAGAAGTCGCTGTCTGCAGCACTGGGTGTATGAGGCCAGTTCTGCTTTTTGACCAGCAGAGAGCATTAGAGAACCAGTTATGGATTTGGAGAGAACTGCCAGTGTTTCTGGCTGGATGGATATCACAGGGAATTCAGTGTAGTGGAGAACTGCATTTTAAATTTAATGATGCTTTGAAATATCTTTCCAACGCATGTAATTAAACAAAAAGCTGCCTTAAAAAACATCTGATTATGGCTCTAAAAGTAACCAGAATACCCAAAAGAACAATCTGGAATATGCAGTATTAATTTTAATCACAAATGTTGTAATATATATAAACAGAAAAAAATGGATCTTGTCTTTGTGATAGGCCTTTTTGACCAAGGACATTTTGACATGTCACAGTAACCTCTCCATTATTTACCACTGGTGTAAATAATAAAATCACTGACAGGTGAGTTACATTGAGCTGCTTCAGTCTCAGGGTCCTGGTAGTGCGCATGCTGTCACTCTGTCATGACTTATTGGGACACTTGAATGGAACGAAGCCATCATTAATGATATTAACACCTGTTCTTACAGGACATGTCAAAATGTCTGCTCTGAAAAAGGTCTGTTGGATCTATCCTCAGATCAGTTTGAAGTACATCATTGTGTGGTCTTATTCAGTGATTTTCAGTGTTGAAACCAGAGTTTCTAACTAATAAGCCTTGAACACAGCAGGTTACTGAGTCCAGCTCAATAACCTGTAAAATCAAACTGTGATACCCAGCAATGACATTTTTTGTTTTCAACCTCTTTCACTCAATTAATACTTGGGAAGGAGCCATATAGGGTATAACCTATTATCTTTTTGAGCCTGACTTAATAAACAAGATATTTACATCTTTTCATAGCCTTTAATTAATCTACCAGTCCCTGCAGGGGCTTTGACACCCAGGTTGAGAGCTGCTGCTCTGACATCCTGTGTGAAGGAAAAGAGTTTTCACCCTGAACTAAGTGCTGCAACCGCGGCCAAGACAGCAGCCAGTTGGAGAAATGTCCTGAAAGCTACCCAGAGGCTGCTGGCACATGCACCATCCTGCATCCCTCATACACCCCCACCATATGTCCACACACACACGCACACGGTCACACAACCATTCTCACACACAACAACTCACACACACTGCCATGGCTCCTATGGACAGAACAAACTAACTGCATGGTTATCTTTATAGAAGACACATTTGTAATGTAAATATGTCTTACTGTAAGTATGTGCATGCATGTCAGAGCTAGGAAGTAAGAAAATGCAACACTCTGTGCTGGACTTCAATATAATTTTTAGACACTGGTACCTTACTTGACTGTAGTATTTCTATTTTTGTGGTTTTGGCTGAGGTTTACACTGCCACCCACTATTTTTTTAGTTGAAAATGATGTGAGTTTTTGCTGTTTCATTCACCTGTGAAATATTTTTCAGATTAGGATTTCCAAACACAACACATCATCACTGTTCTGTAAAAAACATGTATCTCAAAAACATCAACTTTTCACAAGCAAAGAAAAACAGGACTTCTTCAGTGTTATGGGGCATTTTTTTATGTAATCCAGTGGATTTTTAACTGGTTTGTGTATCTTAAAAAGAAGGAGAAAACAGTGAAAAATGGCAGAATATCCTAGAGCATAAGATGACATTAGCAGATATCTTGTTTTGTTATTTCTGGGCAAATTCAATTTCTCATTTGAAAACCTGAAACCATCAAATGAGATTTTTGCATAAAAAATGAAAAATCAATCAATTCTAAAAAAAAAAAAAAAGTCCCCAATTTATATTATTTTACTTGATTAACAGACAAGTATTGCACATCTAAATTAAAATATCAATTTATAAGCAGATACATGGTTTTGACTGGACAGCAACAAGTGTAAACTCCAGCAGATTATAAAATAGTTATCGAAGATCTAGCGCCACCTGGAGCCATCAAGACAAAAAATATGACTTACATGTTAAGCCACTAAAAATCTAACAGTGCAAAACAGATTTTACACACAAAGTTGAGTTTCCTCCTTGCGAGTTACACCACTCAACCTGTGAAAACAGTTCTATAATGTATTTCGTCAACCTAGAGAAGCCAGACCAAAGTCTGAGAAAATAGTATCTTGGTTTGTGTTTGAGACTGTAAGATTTTTAAACAGAGGGTTTACATTATAAACACTGAGCTTGAGGTTTGAAAGAAGAGGCCATACTAGAGGTCAGAATATCTCAGCCTTTGCTGCATTGATTTTGACCATTCTTGCTTAAATCCATCTCTTGAGAGTGCCTCTGAATAATTCCTCCACCACGGCTGCCTCTGTAGATGTGTGTGTATGTTTGCATGCACTGTAGCTCTGTGCAAGCATTCACTTCACGGAATAAACTGTATGTCCTAATTCAATTCTTGCTTGTGTGTACTTCATGTGTGTTAGCACATGAAGTTCGTGAAGTAATTCCTGTATTGTGTGGGCTGCAGCGTGGAGGTGAGGTTATGTGATCAGATCAGGTCAGTGTGGTGGCTACAGAGTGTAGGCTGTTTCTCCAGCAGGCAGCTGGATCTGGTGAAGGAGACGAAGAAGTGCAGAGAGAGTCAGAGTCAGATGGAGTAGTGGGATGCCTGAGGAGGCGGCTTGTGAACTGCCAGGGTGGTTTCTGCGTAAATGTGCAGCTGTGTGTGCGTGTGTGTTACATGTGTTACCAGATGAAGTCGGTGCAGTGGCTGCAGAAGGTGGGCTGTTTGAAAAAGCGGGCCGTGAACTGATGGTCTTTCACCTCGACGATCCTCTTGTGTTTAAGCGCTCCCTTCCTCTGGAATACGGGCACCCTGGGCGGAGGGGAGAGAGGCGAGGGCAAAGGGGAAGCACCGGGGGAGGTTGCTGATGTAGGGGAGGCCAGTGTCAATGGGGAGAGGGAGGGGGAAGGGGAGACCGGGGTAGACATGATGCCTGGAGGATACAGCCAAGAGGAGAGAGGAGGGAGATGTAGGGAGGAAGGGAGCAGATGATGAGTGTCAGTAAGGAGGGTATATAGTTATACAGGCGAAAGACCTTGAATGTGGGAGAGCGAGAAGGGGGAGGAAGCAAGGACAGGGAGGAGGGAGCAGGGGGAGGAGGGATGGAAAGTGTAATGGGTCACGGTAGAGGCAGGAGTTGTATTAATGGCGCATGGGATGTAGGGTAGGGAGCAGCGAAGGAGTGACGTGATGGAGAGAAAGATCGAGAAAGGGAGAATGGACCGGAAGTAGCAGGAGCAGATGGAGTGAGTGCAGGGAAAGCGACAGGTATGAAAGAGAGAACAGAGGTGTAATGAAGGAGACAGGGAGGTTAATTCACATACTGAGACAAAACTGTCCTAAGAGACTCCGAGACGCTAAACGATTAATGCAACTCACCGTGTGTCCCACATACTGCCCATCCATTCTACCTACATCTCCTTCTTTCTGTACCCCTTATATCTCCCCATCTCCCTGACAGCTATGACTAACAACCCCCCCACCCCCACCCCCACCCCCTGGTCGTCATGTCAACTAGACCTCCTTTTTGCCCTGTGAACAACACCCCCCACCACCTGCTCCAATATTAGAGCCTGTATCCTCCCTCGACTTCCTGCCTGCCCTTATTAGCAATTAGTTCCATTTCTGAAGAAAAGTTTGGACCAGAATAATATGTGTACGTCTACAGGGAATGCGATGAGCTGGAAAAAGTGCAAAACGACCAATATTAGCCAGAGAGGTTGTGGTGCAAGAGTTGCACGCTACTAAATGATAAATGAAACACCAACAGAGATTTAATGAATAAATAAAAAAGCCAACAGCAAAAACCCATGCCAGAAAAAAATGTGATGAAATGATGGTGTCTCAGCAAAGAAGCAGAAGCAAATCAATCACAAGGGCGAAAGAAAAGAACTGTGGGTGCTTAGAAATTAGTAAAATAATAAGAAGGAAGATATGCTCTAAAAATGTGCACAGAGCCATACAATGAGGATAGCAAAGACATAATACCTGTATTTGTGGTGATTTTGGAGGACTGAAGGATGGCTTTTGTTTCTTCCACTCCCCCTCTCTTTGCTTCTTCGTGTGGCTCACTTCAAAAGGAAAGGCTAAGGTGTCACACCTGTAGCTGGTCACCTCAAAGAAAAAAAAAGAGAAAGACTGATAGAAAAGATAGAAAAGCCCAGAGGAGCAGTGCTGAGGCAAGTGGAGAGGATTCAGCCAAAATAAAAAAATTTAAAAAGAAAGAAAAATGTATCAAAATAAAAAGAGGAAGCAACAAGCGTTTCGAGAGACTCGAGCTTTCTAGGAACCAAAGATAGAAGAGTGAAGTGGTATATATCCGTTAACCCAGAGGCAGGGTGAGGAGGAGGACGAGATAGAGAGGTGGTATTCTCTTTCCAAGATTGTTCCTGTTTTTACTAAGGAAAGGATGAGAGATGGAGAGAGAGAGAAAGAGAGAGGGAGATAGAGATAGAGGGAGAGGGAGAGGGAGAGAGAGAGGAGAGGGATTGAGGGGAACAGGCAGCAAGTCATTTTGAAATCTGGGTTACTTCTCTCAGAGGAGAGGGTGAGGGAGGTAGAGGAAGGAGGACGGATGAGACAGAAGCTGCCATTTTGCCACCACCAATACAGTACTGACGGGCAAGTGCCAACTGTCTCTCACTTCCTCTCGTGCCAGAAGGAGAGGGGAAAGGGAGAGGAGAGAGAGTATCCAGTCTGGAAGAAAAGAGCAGAGAGCTTCAGTGTTGGAGACTCTGAAAAATGGCTAGAAAAGCACAGCTGAAAGTGGAAATAAACTGTTAAAAGTCAGGGAGTTTGCAGCAGATCCAGATGAATGAGGGATCAACAGGTCTGTGAAATAAACAAACCCTGTTAATCTATTCTGCAACAGTGCAGTTACAGGATGTTCACAGCATTTAAAATTTGCTCTGCGATCAGAGCAAGTGGTGACATGATAACACTGCTCCGCTGTGCACTGAAACCAGGTCAGCTACGTCTGATGGGAAAAGCAGTTTTGAAGAGAGAGGGGCTGTTTGTCCATTTATTGCCCATGTACCGTCAAGGACACACAGTCACACATACACACACTTGTTTTGTCACTTAGGAGGACACTGTACTTACATGACTTACATTACCATGAACCACAAACCAAGTCTCAAAGGAGTAGTTCAGCATTTAAGGAGATACACTTGTTCCCTTTCTTGCTGGGAGTCAGATGAGAGAACTGACATATATAGTAAATATGTAGCTATTATTTAGCTGATTAGCTTAGCATGAAGACAGGCGGTAAGGGCGAGCTTGGATCTGTCCAAAGGTAACAAAATCCGCCTACCACCACCTCTAACCCTCACAAATAATCTTCTTTGTTTACTCTGTACAACAACTGAAGTGTAAAAACGACAATTCGTGATTTGACTTTTTGTTGGTCGGAACCAGTTGCCAGGCAACAAGTAGAGACTTGGGCTACTATAGCGTGTTAATTAGCGAGTTTTAGAGATGCCGGTGGGCGGATATTTTTTTTTACCTTCAGAGAGAGCCAGGCTAGCCTCTAACCCCTTTTTCCAGTCTTTACACTACGCTAAGCTAGGCTAGCCAGTTTTTGGCTCTATCTTCACATTTAGTGCGCAGGCACGAGAGTGATGTCAATCCTCTCATTTAACTCTCATCAAGAAGGGAAATGTCAAACTGTTCCTTTAATCTTAAAACTCATTGGATCCAGCTTTTTGTCCCCAAATGGGAGCCGAATCCCTATAAAGTGACAGCATGGACAAACGCTTATCCCCACAATGTGAGTTACAGAAGTATTCACTCACACACACATGCACACACAATTAATCACACTCCATGCGTGCACGTGGTCTGTGGACAATCCTGAGAGAGGAGAGCAGCAGGCAGGAGCAGAGATGCAGGCAGGCAGGCAGGGGACGAAGGGGTGGATTGGAGTGGGACGGAGAGACTGAGAGAGGGAGCGAGGGGTTGAAGGTCTAATTAATGGAAATGTAGGTTATTAGTCTCCTGATGAGGACACTGGCAGAGAATTAATTAACAATTATAATTAGCAAGATTGTTAGAGAGCAAAATGGTGTCAGCCTGCAAGATAAGAGTGAGCTAGCGTGCATAAGTGTGTGTGTGTGTGTTTGACTGAGACTGTCATCATTATGTGTGTGTCTTTATTTAAGAAAAAAAAAGCTGTGCTGTGCGAACATGCCCTATCTGACAATGATATATGTCATATCAGCATTAGTCATGCAGAACCAGCAGCTGATTGGTAATGATGTGGGGGGGGGGGGGGGGGGGGGGTGCGCTTTCCCCTCACACAAATGGTCACCAGACCTTTCTCTATAGAACCGCCATTACTGTCTTCATTTTATGGCCAATAAGACTCACAGTCCTCATCAATCTTATCTTGGATTAGTGGTGTTCTTGTTCTGTTGTCACAAATAAATGAAGGCGATGTCCTCGTGCAGTGAGAAAAACAGAAAGAGAGAGAGAGAGGCGCACAAAAATATCAGCTATAGACCATGCTCTCCACACTAATCAGTGCATTGAAAAACAAAGCACATAAATGTCTCACAATGCTTGCCCTGCATGCAGTGTGATGAGTAAGCACTTGTGGCTCTAAAGTGTCTGTATCAGTGTGCGTTTGCATGCCTATCGGAGCATGCTTTACAGTGTTTGATCCCGGGCCATAAAAGCGTGCTGGTGTGCAGCCAGCCAGTGATACATTAAGGCTGTAAACCAAGAAGACGTACGCACACAGCAGTATGAAAAACATACAGATACGGGTTGGATGATAAAGAGCGGAGGGGAAATGCCATAAAACACGAGCAGAGGTGAGGAGAAAAGGAAATATACAGATGACATTTGACGAGAGAGAAATGAAGATTGATCAGTGAAGAAGACGTCCTCAAAACCACAACCAGTCTACGTCTTTACGATAATCATTATTATATAACAGTGCTGGAAGCTGCTGCTACTATTTCTGATCACGAGCACTTTCCATACCCCAGCCCCCCCTTCTCTTTCTCTCTCTGTCTACAGATGGCTATCTTATTATTTCTGACCATGGCTTAATGAAACAGAAAATTCTCCTCCGATGGAATCTTTTTTGGGGGAGCAATCAGCACTCCACCAATTACACGCATCCATTATCGTCTAACGAGCGCTCACTTGCATCAAGCACTGACTTCAACCTGGCTGGCTGGTTGGATGGCTGGCTGGCTTTCTCCTCCAATGAAATTAAGGTAAATTGACTTGCCTAACTGTTGTTTGCAGAATCAGGGGAGAAGTGGTGTCTGAGGTAATCATATCTGCCTGTTAAATTTGTCTCTTCAGAACCAATTGGCTCCGTTTGCTTGTATTGGTTTTCTGTTGGGGTGTGCTTCTATTTGCTTTTTTAATGAAGAGTGGTCCGCTGTGTTTTTGGAAGAGAGCAACAAACCCCCATGCCAGTCAGATGAGACATTTGGCAGGCGATTAGGGCCCGTCAACATGGCCTACAAACTCTCAGTACTGAAGCAAATAAGTCTGCTCTCCATATTTATTTTACTGCTGACCTGCCTCTCATTGCAACAACAAATAGCACTAAAAATGGATCAGAGACAGTCGTGCAAATTAAAGCAAATCTTTGGGATAAAGTCATAGATTTTGGTTTGTGGATGTTTCACACCACCAACATCTAAGGGAGGGGGTCTGAGGCCTGAGAATCCGAGGAATAGGTGTTATTTATCAGTCTATTCAATATTTCATTATTTTATACATTAATTCTATCTTTGCAAATCTTTGTACACAAGACACAAGTTTAGTGTCAGGAATAAGGTTTATGCCACATGAAACAACAACGCATTTCATAATCCTCCATTTTCTTTATTACCGGTATCACCCAACATGTTGCTCTGGTATTCTGTCTGGCTCTCACTATGGTTTCAAACTGTATACATTTATATACTGTACAGCAGGTGGAAGGAAATGTTAAGTCTACTGTTTGCTTGTAAAACCTGGTGAAAGGATATGATTCTGTCTCTTTTGAAGGAAACTTTCAGCCTGGAATAAATTATTTTTGGCTAATTATGTGCAGCCAAACGAGCTGTAAACATAACACTGACATATCATCATCACCTTTTAACTTGATATGTGGAACTAGTTTGAGCAAACAGTTGCCTGTTTACACATTTAACACTAACAGGGAATGTTTTACCTGTCAAATGCTCCACTATGTTCCAGTTACTTGCTATCTTTGTGGGTTTTTAGAACAACACTTTTAGAGCAGTGAGAATGAACTAAAACAGCAAAGCTGCAACTGTAAAACCCAAAACAATGAGGTGAAAAACACTAAAACACTCCACTGAGCCGAGGGGAACATGAGAGCCAGGTGATAATTCTCATCACTACAATCAACCCCTTTCACTTTATAGTTGCTTAAAACAAGTAATGCATTAATAGCTCCTGATTTCAAAGAAAAAGTTTGTGACCTTGAGTATAACGAGTTTGGGAGCATGGTCAAGTCGATCATCCACTAACATGAGCAAAACAGGCATTTGAGCTGAAACATATTACTATTCACCATATGTGCAAAATACTAACAAGAAGTCAAAGCCTCAGCTGTAAGCTGCAAAACCTTTTCTTACTGCTGCAGGGAGGAAGAGAAGGTTGTGAACAAAATGTGCTCAAGGGGAAGGATGAAAGCAGGAGGGCAGGAGATTCAGGGTAAGAGGGGCGATTGGATAATGAGGCGAGGGGAGAACAAGGTAAAGTCTGAGGATATCTTAATCTTCATCCCAGTTTTCTAGGATGAATTCCCTTTGGGCAGGTGGCATTACACATGCACTCGCTCTCTCTCTCTCTCTCTCTCACACACACACACATGCATGCACACACACACACGTGGCAAACAAGGATGTAGTATGAATAATTATTGTGTCCTAGATGTGGTGGTAATGCTGCTTCAAATGTACTGGCTGTAGCATTATGGCAAATTCATGCTTCTCTTTATGATCTGTTGGCATAGAAAGCTATCAGTTATTTCCACTTTACATTCTGACAAAAGGACAACAGAGACAAACAAATCCTGAGGCACCAGAATACAAATACGACATGCAAATAAAATATACACAACAGATATCTACATTAGAACAGAAATGACTGGTTGATTCATTCGATTCAGACAATTTTCCAGGCAAAAATGCAAAAAAATTCTCTGGTTCCAGCTTCTCAAATGAGAGGATTTGCATTCCTCTATTTAATTTTATTGTAAATGAAACAGTTTTTTTGTTTTTTTGTTTTGGATAATCTAAAACTATATTGTTTGGAGTGTAACTGACAGCCAGTATACAAATGTGTGTCACTGTCATCACGTTAACTTCCTGCTTCTTCATGGGTAACACTGAGGCAAGATATGATATGGACCCATTTTAGCATGAGCACAATGAGGTACAACAACAGACCTTTACAATAGCTCCTTCAGTATGTGTAACAGCTTGAGTTTAAACTTTAATCCTGGTAGATCATAATAAAAGGGGAACACTTGCATTAACTGTTGATGAATGACAAAAAGTACACAAACACGCTGACATACAAACAGAGACATAAAAAAGCAAAAGCAACAAAAGGCACACGCATGAGCACATGTTCTTGCTCTCTCACGTACATGCACACATAAACCCACAAGCAAACAGGGTGGTATCAGCTGTAGGTCAGTTAGCTCATTTGTCCCTGGTCGTGGCCCAGTGCGGCTCATGTGAAAATGGAGGAAGCAAGAGATAGGCTGTGTAGCTGGGGAAAAAAAAAAAAAAAAACATGAGATGAAAGGATGCTTGGGTGTTTTTTCAACTTCAGAGATCAAGCCGATGAGTTGTAGAACCCTGCGGCGCTGCACACATGATGAAAGAGAAACATCACTCTCTTTCCACATGTGCTGTATGTGTGTGAGCATAGTGTGTGTAGAGATTTATGTAGATGCAGTTATACAGTAGATATTGATACAGATATATAGATATTGATACATACATACATGTATTGCGTGTGTAAGAAACACACAACAGTCAGTGAAAGAAACAATAGTGAAATTATCTGTCAATGGAGTAGAAAGGGAAATCCACTGGGAGGACAGCATGATTTTAAGTGAGGGATAACCCGATATGGAGTAAGGCAGAGCAAAAATGAAATGACAGAGTCAGTCAGAGGAAACAGATTTGAAAGAAAATCAAAACAGAAGGACGAAGAGAACTTGTTATTGGCAGAATACTGAGAAAGATGAACGGTGAGAGGTGTGGGAGTATGAGGCCACTGCACTGCATAGCAAGGAGGAACGACGTTAGTGTCACCAGGGAGAGAGATGGAATGAGAGAGAGACAAAGACGTAAAGAGAGAGTGAGGGAAAGTGTTAAGCCCTGCACCACAGACATGTGTTAAAAATCCCCAGGGAGCCAGTGGCAGATCAGTACAGGATCAATCTGCTGCACCTCAGCAGGGACGCACTCCTTTCATTCCCACACACCGTTCATGAGCGTGTGCACGGGTGAGTTGTTGTAATGTATGTGTGTGGACCATGGAGTTGCAGCAGAAGTGACTGAGGAATGGGAGGAAGGAGGGAGGAGAGGGGAGGTGGAGGGCTAAAAGATGAAGCAGGTCGGGGAAGAAAAGGAGTTCAACAGAGATAGATAACTGTGTTGGCTTCAGATAATCATCAACAGACCAGTCCAGACCATATATATTTTACAGTTCCAAGATAAAAGCATAGCTGAGCAGCATACATTCGATATAATGTATATTTAATCAAATAAAATCAGTAATCCTGTATTTTATATCCATAAAAGCACTCAAAACAAACTGCGTCACTGCTGGCATCTAACCGTAGCTAGCTCTAAGATAAATGACAGGACACAATGCGAGTGATAGAAACCCCACATGGGAGATCAAGGATCAGTTTATCCCCCTTCCACTCTCCCATCATAGCCATTAGAGAGAAAAGCATAACACTGACCTCAGATCAGTGTTTGGGGACACCATGATCCAACTGCCTGTAACTCAATCTTATTAGAGCGTTAAGTCATTACTGCATGTACACACAGAGGCCTCACAATGCAATTAGCCATTAGCCCATCACACTGACAAAGCATGGCTAATTAGCAGATCGCAGGCGCACAGGGAGCAGAACAAAACATATTTAATATCCCCATCAACACTCTTGCAGAATATCATGTGTCAGGTGCTGTTTAGATGTTTTTTCACGCTTGGCAGGGCACGATTTCGAAGAACCCGAGTTTGTATATCCGAATAAATTTCAGACAGCTTTGAGAGCCAGATAAAAGATTTTCCACAAAGGACGATGAAAGTTAAAAATCTCAAATGCATTTTCATATATCTATCTCTGTTTGTCACTCTATTTGACTCTATCTATTCCTGATATAATGACTTCTAAACAAGAAGACTAAAAAAACCTGAAACAAAAAAACCTAAACAAACAACAACAACGTGCTATCAATGCAAATATCATCCTACACAGGTCTATGGATGACTTTCCAGAAAGGCGCATCAGGGTCAGGTCTGTTTAAAATTCTGTCTTGATCAGCAAAAACACATCTGTTTGTTGTAGTAGAAATAGAGCTGCTCAGGTGGCTCTGACTTGGCTGCTGTTGGCTGAAGTTGAGAGTTGAGGCAGAGTGTTAGGTGTGGTGCTCTCTTGAGGGGTGAAAGAAGTGGATTAGCATGTTAGGTCAGCTCTGTGGATCCAAGCAAGAGGATCTGACAAGAACAGAAACCTCTGAAGTATGTGCAAAGCAACCATCTTTACCTGGCTATACACACACACACACACACACACACACACAGACACACACACTTTGGCAGAGGACTGCCTGTCAGAATGCCAAAGAAACCACTCTTTGAGCTCTCCATCGCCCACTTTTGGAGTTCTGACTGGGTAATAACGTATGGAAAATACTGTCACAGAGAAAACACACGCTCACGCACAAACACACATGCCACGTGCTAAACCTGATCTCAAAGCCCTGTTACTCGTCGCATTCGTGACAAAAGGGTGGAAGAACACAGCACCACTGGCGTGGTCAAGAGAATCGCCGTACATGAAGCAGTTCTCCAGGGAGTAAGTGCAGCACTGACCCTCCAGCCCCACCCAGGCAGACAATGTCAAATAAACTAACACATTTAAATTAGGGCATAGACCAGACCAGTCTGAATAGGAGCAACATCACCCTACTAACAGCAACCAGCCTTGGCAACCCATAGAAATGAGCCTGTGGTGTTGGCAGGTTACTAGAGCAGAACTGGGCCTTGTACAATGCTGAAAACACACACACTGGTTTCTGTGGGTATATGCTTGCCCTGTCATAATGATTGGTTAAGCTTTTCGTAGTTGCAACATGCAGACCCTAGACCTGGTGAAAAAGGAGTATCACGGTGGTAGCACCCTGTATTTCCTTGATATAATTCATGGCGATTCAATAATGAGGACCCTGTTTAATTCTGGGCACAAGCGTGTTAAACGCTGGTCACGGGCCAATGGGGAGTTGAGCTTGAGGCTGCCTGGGATCTCTGCACAAGCAGGTACTAAACCCCAGCCTGGCGCACACTGCACTGGCTGGACTGAGACTACTAATATAGATTTGACCAAACGAGTAAATCCTGACAAATCAAGCAATTGGTACAACAAAGGTAAATAAAAAGAACAGCTTTCAGCAAAGTAAAACAAATTGAACCTGGCGATAAACAGGAAGTGATGGATCAGAACAGGCAGGACAGTGCAAAGCGGAGTGCAGGACTATACAGCAAACTCAAGAGACAGATAGCTCAAAACAAGCAGAACAGTCATTGTGAGTGTACTTAACTTCCTCTGTTAACCAAATCGCTGAACCAAGTTTTACCCAAAAGACTTTTCAAGAAATGAGAGTAGCTACAGTGTGTGTGTGTGTGTGTGTGTGTGTGTGTGTGTGTGTGTGTGTGTGTGTGTGTGTGTGTGTGTGTGTGTGTGTGTGGTGTGCATTGTGCAAGTGTTTGTGAAGCCACACGTGTGCCTGGGTGGGATAATCAGACGACTTGAGGCGATGCTTTAGACTGCAGCATAGTGAGGGCTAGAGGAAGATGAGGATCATTGGCTGAGTGGTGTACGCATTGTGCGTTAAATATGCATGCACAGCACAATGTGTGTGTGTTTTTCGGAAGTAGCAGGAGAAGGAAAACAGAGGGAGAGTGAAGGAGAGTACTACAGAAACATGCTGCAGTGGACTTGCACGTGATTAGTGCACATGCAATACGCATACAAGGCATGTACTCTCTGAACATGACACACACCCACACACACACACACAGTCAGTATTAGAGCAGTACAGAGACAGAAACACACACTACTGTCCTGACTGGTTTCAGGCTATCAGTGATATGAAGCTTTTAGGAGAACATGCAGGGCAGCACAAACTGATGATTTAAAGATTAGTCGATCAACACAATATCAACACTTTATCATAGCCACTTTAAGCCAAACCAGTCCAGTCTAGATCAGCATAGACAGCAGACACGTCACCACCATGCTGCCCCTGAGCACTCTTCCAACCTCAGCTTTTAAATATTTCACTTCCCATTGATTAAGGTCAGGACTGAGCAGACGGGCAGATAGCAGATCTTTGACCAGTGCTTTGGGGAAAGTGAAGGACATTATGCTATATTACCCAGCAGGCACCAGGTGGTGGCGGTGCAGAGGACACCATGCTTGGCGCCATGAAAATGAAGCACCATGGCAGCACAATGACTCATTTGCTCGCTGGTGGTGTGGTGCAGCCCGAACTTGCTACAGTGGGCGTGGTGGTCAGATACGCTTCAGTCACATCAGTAATATTAACATTGTTCGTGTTATTTCGTAATCAATTAATTGATCATCATCATCAACAATCAGTCAAAAGAACAGAGCTACAGTATCTACTGGTCTCTGTTTTTGTAAGTGAAAAGACGAACAGAAGAATGGAGCTGATTTAAAGAAAGTGACCAAGGGAAAAATGCAAAGGTCAATGGATGGGTTCATTAGCAAAGTGATGTGATCACCATATGATAAAACTTTAAAAGAGGAGAGGTGAAGAATGTTCATAGCTTGCTGAATGAAAAAATAAAAACGAGAGAAAGGATGGCAGGGGAGAGCAGGAGAAAGCAAAAGAGACAGCAGACTGTGTAAGAGAAACATACTGATGTGTAAAAGCAGCGAGTGTCAAAAAGTAATGTTAGGTAGTACGAGAGGAGTGACAGACTGATAGCTATAGTAGATATAGATGAATAGAGTTTTGACTTTTACTTGTCTTTTTTGTCACAGGCACTAATGTCTTCACAGTCATATAGGAGGAATCGAAATTCAAAAATGATTTCAGTGTCTAGAATCGCTACAAAGCTAAAACATTTAAAACTATTTCATCTAACACTTCCCCCAAATATACCAAACTTAACTAATATATATATATACCTGTATGTGTATATATATATATTATTGTACATATATATTTTATAGATAAATGATGGGAATTCAAATGATAATTGAATACAACCGAAATATCTCAGGTAAATCACAGTGTAACATGGTGCATTCTCAAAAACGCCAATATGTTTAATATATTCTTTTCTCAATATAAAATAAAATAAATAAAACAAAAATAAGCCAGAGGGTTTTAGAGTCACTTCTGTTCATGCAGTCACAGACAGTATTAGCGCCTCCAATAGAAATCAATAATGCTCACCCCCTCCAGCAGTAGAAGCCCAGTTTGGTGGGACTTTCTGAGCAAAGGGTCCCATGTCAGTGATGGTGCCCCTTACAGCCATAGGGTTGGTAGCTGTAGCAGTTTTGGGCAGCCTCCAGCGATCCACCACAGCCAGTCTACGGTCTGGCCGGGGCAGGAAGGTGGAGCAAGGGAGGGGTGCACCAGCAATGGGGGTGTTGGAGGGACCCAGTGCTGTCCCAGAATGCACCACGGTGGGAGGAGAGCCCGGTAGAGGTGTTTTGTAGACGGGCTGCGGTTGCTGCTGTTGTGGTGGTTGCTGCTGTTGCGCCATAGCAATAGCTGGATTGGTCATAGACGTTGAGACAACATGTGGCTGCGATGGGACTGTAACCATCGCAGTGTGGTGATGAGTGGGCAAAGACTTAGCTGGGGCAGTTTCATCCTCAAAGCTACAACAGCTATACATGCCCTGAGAAAAAGAGAAAACATAACATCATTTAACTCTGTGTAAAATGAAACTTTATTAACTAAGTAACGTGAAATAGAACAAACTGTGTTTTCTTAAATGAAAAAAAGAAACAAATTGAATGTTGGTTTAGGTCTAATGGTGCAGGAATATATTTGGAACATAGTAAAGATGCAGATATTATACAACACATGTACAAAAGTCATTGTATTACATGTACATGAGAGGTGCAGAAAGGGTGAGAGAAAGAGGGAGTGGAATAGGAATGTAAATCATAAATGGAAAAACAAATAAATTCCAGTTTTCATAAGAAATGCAAGATTGCTATTTTTCAGATAAACATCCATTCCTATTTATAGTACAGTTGTCCATTGTTTGGTTAATGAAATTGCATACATAAATGCATAAATTACACAGTGGTGAAAAAGGATAAATTATCAGTGAAGCTACAATAATCACATGCATATGGTGTGGGCTGTTTCTGTCAAGGTCACTGTCAAAGAAACAGGATATCCAGGGTGTGAGCAGAATTGAATTTCAATTAATCTCCTGAATTGACTGAGTGGAATTGAATTGACCCCCAGACCTCGCACTTTCAAACACTCGCACTCAGTAACAGATAAGGGCACACACAGGCGGGAACACACATGCTTGCACATGTATGTGAATATTATTAAATGCACAACGTTTTGGTTCCAATCACATTGTCCTGTTTTAGTGCAGGTTGGTTTAAGTCCACGAAATTCAGGGAAAACTTATTGCTTGCCACAAAAAGGAGTTTTAACAGGGTGAAATTTAAGACATTTAGTGTTCTATTGCAGAAAAACACTACACATGGACAAAAACACTTACCCTGCTGATTGCCAGGAGAAAGTCCAATTTGCCAGAACTGGTGGCCATGCAGTGGCGCAGCTTCCAGTAGACCAAATGTTCCCAAGCAAACACCAGAAGACTGAGGCCCATAGCCACCAGCAGCATGTAGAAGACCCCGGCCATGTTGTCAATATCCAGTTTACTGCTCATCACCTCAATTTTGTCATTATGGCAAATACCTGACAGCCAGAGGCGCTCCAGCATCTCAATCTCATCTGGAAAGGGGAAGGGTGGGGGGAATGGAGGGTGGGCAAAGATGAGGAAGAGAAGTGGGAAAAGGGAAATGGATGAGGTTAAAAGGGGGTAAAAGTAGAGAGGGGTTAACAAAAGAGAAAGAGAGAGAGAGAGAGAGAGAGAAAGAGAGAGAGAATGGAGGGAGGAGAAGAGGATTGAAGTGCACAAAAAAGAAAGACGGAAGGAAGGAGTGGAAAAGACACAATATAAAGGGGTTAAGAGATGAGAGAAGGGATCATGTTGGATAGAAGACGAAATAAGGCTGGGAGGCTTGAGGTTATTTCAAGAGTAGACAGACAGACAGTCAGACAGACAGTTAGTCAGACAGACAGACAGACAAATAGACAGATGCTGACAAGGGACACACAGAGAGACAAAAAGACTAATAATAAGCACTAAGGTACAGGTCTACAGTGTTTCTTGCTGTTTGCCCATTATCCAAGGTGACTCCTCAAGGTCAGAGGTCAATAATACAAAAAGCAGCACTGTGTCCAAAGTAACGAAGAGAAAGGAGACTGAGACAGAGAGAGAGAGTCCAAAACAATGAAGTAGCACTGAGAAGTAAAATGGCACCGACAACCTAACCTTAACATTGTAACCCAGAGTAAATGAGGAGAAGAAGGGAAGGGGAGACCAGGAGCCACAGTGAGATGGTTGGATAGGCTGAATAAGCATGGAGGAGAGGGAGAGAGGTAATGAGAGAGTTGGGAAGAATGTTTTATAAAGAGAGAGAGGGAGTGGCATTCTTTCTCCATCCACGAACGCATCAAGGGAAATGAGACAGACAGAGAGACAGAGGGAGTTAGAGGGAGCTGGAACAAGGGAACCAGAGATGGAGGACGAGAGGCTGAGATTGTGTCATTATGACAAACAGCGGGAACACTCCTCGGCTTGAAGAGGATGAGGGGAGAGAAAAAGAGGGAAAAATGTGAGGAGAGAGAGAGAACCGATAGGGAGGGACAGAGACAGAGGCAGAGAGAGAAGATCATAATCATTTAATTGTGGTGGAGAGATGGTCAGAATCTCCATCAAGGTGGTAAGCTCTGGGGGGATTGAAGATTCCCATCTGTTAACCTACCAGGAACCAAGCAAGACCACTCTACTCACAACTCTGGCTTTTCATTTATGATCTCTCCGGCCTAACGAAACCGAGCTGCCCTGCTAACCCTATGATTGGCTGCGGGGATTGCTGGTGTAACCATAGTGATGGACAGCCAGAAGATGCAGCGTATGATTCATGATGGAATTAAGGAGGCGTATTCTCCAACAGAACTCATAATGAGAGCTTTCTGTTACACTACTAGCAATGGCGGGATGAGCAGCGCTGCAATAAACAGGTCTGAATGTTGCATTTTACTGCATATTACAGTCCGACTTATTTCAAGATAAAACGGCTACAGCAGGGTTTAAAAGCTGACAAGTCGAGGCATCCACTCGTAACACTACACTGCTCTGCGAAAATTCAAACTTTTCATTTGTGCCATCATTAGCCGTGCTTGTGTAGCTTAGATGAAGCCGACTCAGTCATCTGTGTGATCTGGTTAATGTGTCTCCTGTAGAACATCATTAGCCAATCAGCCGTGGCCTCCAGCTACAGCAACAGATGGACACAGTGCTACTGCAGCCCACTGGCAGACTCAGGTAACAACTCCCGTCTCGGATTCACTCATACACCTACATTCTAAGACACAAAGGTCTGTTTTTAACTTCAGAGTATAGCCCCACTGAGGAGGATTTATTGGTGTCATTGACCTTCAGTAGCAGCGATGTGTCCAAACAGGTGCCTGATGTGAAAACAGCAAGTGTCTTAGTGAGGGGTACAGATAAACAGGTAGTCTCATGTCTGTCCTCCACTTCACAAGTCCCAGCCAAATCCCTTTCTGTAAGCTCTAAGTCTCATCTCCTGGCTTTTCCTGCCATTTGACTTCCAGTGATTCATCTTGTGCTTCTTCGTCTCCCTCTTTCTACAATCTGACTCTCTTCTCGCTGCGCCTGTTTCTTCCCTCCCTTGGACCTTTGTGATGGCAGTTGTCTCTACCTCTCAGTCGCTGCCAGCTCAGGCCTGCCAAATCTGACAGGTGTGTCAAATCCACACTCCACCTCTGTCGTTCCTGGCAGGTCAGGTCAGGTAGAGCTGGCACCCAGCGAACGCGGAACTGGCATGCACCACAAAGACGTTATTTAATAAAGGAAACCGTACTTGTGTGTCTTCGTTTTTGTGTGTGCATGTGGCTGCGTGCACGCTTGCATTCTGCAGTGTGCCAGATGTGGCGTGATGCCAGGCATGTCCAGAGACGCTGAGCTCCACAGTTGTTGAGCAGTAAACCATGACCCGTACAATCCCCTGCTTTTATCACAACATGACAAACCTCTTGGCATTCATTGCAAGAGATTTCTGGAAAAAAAAAAAACAAAAAAAAAAACATCCTGCCAGCCAAGAGCTGAAAACCTAGCTTCTCACATTTTTTTAATATCTACACACTGAATAATATATTCTTGGAATCAAAATCATGATACTATGCAAAAAATAGAAGTGGATCTGATAAGAGGAAAAAAGGCAAATCTTGCTACTCAGCAGTTTTTCCTTTATCAGGAAACAAGTTGTAGTGAGATCAATGGACCATCTCTTAAAGCCATGGTATGAATCACCAGAGGCTACAATGAGAAGAACAATACACTCACAGGGTTGACAAAGCAGTGGCGGACTTCTCTAGTGCCCCTCTATCCTCTAATGCAGTTGTAAAAATGATATGACTCAACGCAGCATGGTATAATAATGATGTAACACTGTGACATGATTTAGCCCAGCTGAAGGTGTGATGCCGAGTCCTTGAGCCGCAGGGCGATTGTTGAGAGGGCACGCTGAATGTGAGCCCCCGCTCCCTCCCTCCATATCCAAACAAACTAATCCTCTTCCTTAGTAATCCACTCCAATAATGCCTGCCTACAACTAGAACCCTCAGCATTCAACACCACCCTGTAACTAGATCCATCCAGTGTACACAGCTGATGCTAAGGGCTTTTGCTGCACAGAACAGATGGAAGGACAAGGGCATGCAGTTAAAAGAAATAACAGACATAGTCATGGCTGTCTGGGCTCCCTGTTTTTCTTGCTCATAAAAACACACATCTTTTCCCAGGTCCAGCTATTCAGCTCCAGACGTCAGTCTTATTTAATAGATCTTGGCACCAAATTGGCATTATCAGTGTGTAAGCAGCTAAAGTGTCTGCGTGCCAGAAACAGCTAAAGGGCTTTGTCCGCCACGCCATAAGCAAAGCTGATTTAAAACATGAGGAAAAGCCAAACAAGCAGCATCCGATTGAGACAATAAATGCGTGTGGCGGACTGTGTAAAATGACAATCAAGCATTAGTGTTCTGACAACTATTGCTAAAAACAGATTCTCTCTGTCAAACACAAGGAACCGTCCTCCCATGGATTAATCCTAGACACAAGTCTGTGCAGCGGACAAGCAGCATACTAATAATGCTCCCATAGCTATCAATTATTCAATTATCCGATCCGTTTTCTATAACTCTTTTTGCTTCAGCACACTCTTTCCACATCTTGTGTTTAGGGTATTTTCAGGTGTTTCTCCTCAGTTTTTCTTTTCTCACACTTCCTCCCTCTCTCTCGCTCTGTGTCAGTCTCAGCTAATCTCTAATGAGTGTAAATCTGTCACCGCACAAGTTGTGATGATCCCTTTTTTTTTTTTTTACAACACTGACTCACACAAGCAAATCCTTTTTTCTTTTACCGGTCGAAGCAGGAGAAAAGGGGAAAGAGAGCGAAAATCAGACAGACTGAGAGGAGTGAAAAGGGGGAGGGGCTTGCGCACTTTCACCAACAGAATCAAGTCATTTCTGCAATGCTCAAAATGAACAAAATGACACTCTTCTTGCTCCCACCCCCACCTTTATTTCTCCTTCTCTCTTCTGGCCAATAAAGAGACCCACAAACCTCTTTAGCTTCACCATCATCCTCTCCTACACACCATTATTCCCTCTGTCACAATCAAAAACCCTTACAGCCGTTACTCTCTCCACACCTTATATTCCCCCATCCACTTCTAAACATCCTCTCATTCATCTACCCCCTGTGTCCTCCATCCACTCCCCACCCTTGTGCTACTGTGTTGCTCGTTTCTCTATCTTGTCATTTTACCCATAACCTTCCCTTTGCCCCTCCATTGTCCTAATTATTTTCCTCTCTCTACCCTCCCCTCCCCTCCCCGTATAGTTCTCACCATCTCCCACCAGCTGCAGCAGGGCCAGGTCAAGAGGACGTTTCCAGCGTGAGTTTTTGTGCAGGGCGATACCGTAGCCTGTGGTGGCAAAAACCTTCCCCGAGCCTATGGTGATCACCTTGGAAAAGGGACAATGTGCAGGGAATTAAAAAAATCTAAAAAGAGGCAAACATGTATGTTGAATCCACAGCGTGTGAGCAATAATGCCTCACCTTACAACCTTCGTCCTTCCTGGCCATATAGTTCAATACTGCAGCGTCATAAATAAAAGCATCCAGTTTCCTGTAAAGGGATCAAGGGAGAAGTCATTCATCATTTAATGGGAGAAAGGGAGCAGAGCGATGGCGAGACCGACTGAGGCTGGGGAGGAGGTATAAAGGTGGATCTTGGCGATGTACCTGGGAAGAGTTGGGGTGCAAAAATATACAGCAGACAGTTACAGAATGATAGAGAGGGGCATGAAAAGTTAAATCATAACAAGAAAAAGGGAGGAAGGGTGGAATAGTAAAAACAGGCTAAGTAGGAAGAGTGAAAAGCCTAAGAGAGAATAAAAATAAAACCAAGAGATCAGGGAGAGATGTGTGAGTAGAGGAGGCCCAGAGGTGGTGGAAGAGCCGGTGGAGGAGGAGAATTGAGGGATTTGTCTGATTGCAGAAGAGCACGGTGACAGAAAGGAGGGAGAGGGGAAGATTTACACTCAGGGAAAAAGACACAGGATAGAGCAGAGTGATGAGGATTATAAAGTTCAATACAGACACACGAGGAAGCACACTGGGAGGAAAGAATGGAGTGAAAAAGAAAAGGAGAAGGAGGAAATGGTAAGATAGGAGGGCAGATGAGGTGAGGGGACAGAAAGATAAGTACTAAGGAATAGCGGGAAGAAGCGGGGAGTTTCATTTTTGCCGCAGCGTTGACACTGAGTTATAATTGGTGTCGAGGCAATGGGGAGGGAGAAGCGATGACAGAGCTTAGGATAAAGTAAACTGGGATTATCCAACACATATTGGTGATAAGTTCTACTAGAAACTGAAGAGGAAAACGCTTGCGCAACGCACTGGGTGGGTGGGTGGAGATAGCAGTGAAGGTGGGGAGGAGAGATGAGAGTAAAGGTGGAGAGAATCTGTGTGCAGGAGAAAGCAGGGAAGTATGACAAAGATGTGAAATGTTGGTCGGAGTTGAAAGAGGTGCCACTGTGTGTGATGGCCTGCTAGTACAAGAGTGAGAACATTAAAGTAATAAAGAATAGCAGACCCTGCCAAAAAGAAAATATATTAGTAAACATATGGATTGGGTCCAATTAGATGCATTATCATCAGATGTACATAAATAGATTTTGTTGAACGTTATTTGTCAGCTGTCAAAAGATCTAATAACAATTGTACCCACGAGTCTTGAGTAGAAGAGTTTTTGTACTACTTAAATGGCCATGTGTTTCGCTAAGAAAGGAAAAACGAAACTTTGAGTGAATTCCTCCTTGGCAATTCCGCGGTACAACATTAATTTGCACGCTACGGTGCCAGGCATCTGAAGAATCCTGAATTGTCTTCTAGCAAAAGATGACATTTCTAAATTGTTATTTAAATAATTAAGTCTAATCATGACAGGCCTTTTCACCATCTTTGTTTTTTTAATTTGCCTTCTATTTCAGTTTACCCAATTTTCAGTGACCTAAAGACACTATCCAAAAATAAATCGTACAAAGAATCTTGATTTGTTTTGATTTTGTCTAAAATATGTTGGGTGGCCTTTGTGAAAGATTCTTGTTTTGGTTAGATTTATCCAAAAAAGAATGGCTGCTTCAAAGACAGAGTATCTTGTGTCCCCTCAGTTTTGCCTATTTCTTTTTAAACTTGTGGATTTAAAGACAAAGACAAAAAAAAAAAATTATGTAATCATTTGTGAGCATCTGGTTATTGTTGTTGTAAACATAAGGCAAAAATGATTTTATTTCCTCAAGCAAACAACATATAGTTTTATGTTGCCTGAGGAAAGTTTGGACAATTTTAACAACTTGAATTTAATAAACAAGCATGTGAACAGAGACTACTAGAAAACAAAACAAAAAAGCAAAGATATAGGGAAAAGGCAAACAGACCCGGTCTTGAGGTTGAGTATAGCGTCTCCACCCTTTCCTGGTTGTATTTGTATGCTGGTACATGTCTGGGTAGTTGGGCGGATGTTTTCTGTACTCCCATTGGGCACTGTGCCAAACTGGGGGTGGGTACTGCTCCTCAGGATGCTGAAACTAATTAGACAAAGGGAGGCAGGGAAATTATGAGGGGGACAGAAGGGGCATAAGAGACACTCCAGGCTGCACCAATCTGTCTAAACCTATTTCTGTCCACTTTCCAGACAACACAACACTCCATGCACAGTCAAATCTTTGAAAAGAGAGCAATCCGTGGACTTAAAAGTAGTATTTAAATTCTTTTTCAGTATTCAGAACTGGTAATTGAGTTAATATTAAATGAAAGGATTTTATTCATTTCTAAATTCCTGTGCTTTAATCAATTGGCACCATTCAAATGCATGGGATTTACAGCTCACTCTAAGACTTTAATTCTCCTTCTGCTTTCCTAGCAATCAGCCATTATTCAAGCGATGAAGTACCTTCTTGTCCGAGAGAATGACACCCGTGTCAATACTCCTCCTGGATCGCAGAAAGCAAGCTGGGTTAGCAGTGTAGGAGGCCAGGAAGATGAAAGCAGCAAGAAGGCCCAGATCAGCACTGATCTTGCTGGTGGACTCTGAGACACTCCACTGGCACAGAGTTATTGAAGACAATGACTAAAAATATACAGACTTTCCTATGAGTGAAAGTAGATCCACAGCCTCACCCAGGATGATTTTGCAGGGTGGGGGGTGAGAAGCAAAAAGCGTTTGGCGTAATAGTGGTTGTAACATAGAAATCTTTTTTCTAAGACAGCAATCTATGCGACTTGTTGGGTGAAAAAGCAACACAAAATATGCAGAGATGCAAATATAACCCCCTCACACCCACACACACACACACACACACACACACACACACACCTTTCACACATACACAAGTGACACTGGACCAACATTGAGAACACATTGCTCAAAAAGGCAGACAGGCAGAACCAAAGGCACCATCACACACATAAACAAAGACTTGCCTCTCCAACCATGCCGTTCCAAACCCCATCAATTTTCTTCCCATGTTTCCCATTGGTCACTAAGTAAAGGTCATAGGTGAAGACAACAATCTTGGCCAGTCTCTTGAGGATGTCAATGCAGAAGCCTTTGCAGCACTGCTTCATGGGAGCCACGCCCTCGTGGATGGCACTGGGAAAGAGTCACAAAGAAGGAACAATGAGTAAGAAACTAAACAAACTAAAGCCTTAAAAAAACTGCATCCTGATTGAGGTGTAATGGTGCATTTCAACAATGGATGAGTTACAAAATGAAAGAGGGGCAAAGGAAAGGAAAACAGAAGGAAATGGTCAGAGAAAAGGAATATTGCGGCCGAGTGCTTGGTGACAGGTTTGATCGACCAGTATAGGATAGCTGCTGTCATCCTTTCAGAAGCTGATGAACCATAAAGCTCCACAGTGGTCATATCTGATTCCAGACCCCTGAGTCATTCCACTGATCCTCTGGAGAGCAGTCTGTTATTGATTATGGTCGGGCAGTGAAGAGACCACAGTTTTGATAGGTGATTGATGTCACCTCAATTGCATGGCATCACGAGAGCTTTGGAACTCCATTGATAACGCTGGTAAATAAAGTGGAGAAGCTGCTGTTTTTCTTATCATTTTTTCCCTACAGTGACACTTACGGAAATTTTAATTTTGTCTCAGTACCATCACATACATAATAAAACACATCAATCTAAAACTAATCTTAATCATCCAAGCTTTCTTTTCTACAAACCTGGCATTAAGAGGTCGTCTGCAGGGTACAGAGTCACGGATGCAGGTCCCGGATGCAGGGTCTGCCAGCTCCACAATGACGAATGGCCTTTCCTCCAGCGTGACAACGCGCAGGTGCTGGGCGTCATCAGGTGGTTTAAGGAATGGCCCATAGCGGGACCAGGCTGGGTACCGTAGCCTCAGCACGCCGTTCTCCCACCAGCCTACCTGGGGGAACAGGCAAAAGAAACATTAGAGAAGAGCGGAGTGCAGCCATAATCAGTATTTTTTTCATTCAGTTCAGTTTATTTAGTTTTTGTATTTGAATGGATGCTAGCTTTGTTTATAATGATAAACAAAACCAGGTCACCTCTATAATACTTAAAGTTTCGTGCAGACAGGACCACCGTGAAAATAAGTTAGAGATAGACGTGTATTGTTTATGGCAGAATAAAATCTAATCTGATCACATCAAATCAAGGTGCTGAAGCTTTTTCCAATGCAGACTGGCATTTCAAGTAATCAAAGTAAAGACTTTCCAAATGTATGACTGAAATCAACTCATGTAACTATTCTTGGAAACAGGACGGGCCTGCTGCTGTCAAGACAGTTTGTATAGGCTACAAGAAGAGATAAAGTGTCCTCAAATAACATTCCAAAATATATCTAATGGCATTTGTATTCAGTTTTGGGCGGTAACTCGTTTACAGGAATAGGATTACCTATTACTGCAAATATTGGATTTAAATGACATGTTACAGATAACATTTAAGACAGCGTTTTAAGTTTCCTACTAAAATTTGTGTAGGTAACTCTGTGTAACTGAATCACAGGGTAACATACCGACATGGCTATGAGGTGGTTAAAAAGTAAAGTAATTGATTACATTTTTTAACTAAACACAAAAACACTATTATAGTACTTAATCAATAGTACTACATCTAAGAACAAAATATTTAATCAGAATGAATCACGGTCACAGACACTATTAATATGTATCCTTATGTTTGTGAGAGCTACTGCAGCATAGGAAGGGATAGTGACTGTAGGGCTACAAGTGACTTTAAAAAGGGTTTTGTTAACATCTTAAGACACAGATATTGGTGGTGTTGCCAAACCAGCTGAAGAACAGAAAAATCATTGTTTCATGAAAGCTTTAAGTACAGTGTTTTATATTTAATTGGCTGCCTGTGTCATTGCCTTCAGCCACTTTAATTTTCTCCCATTAATATGCATGCTCATATAGAGTGAGACTGTATCTATCACATATTTTAAAATACGAGTTACACAGTAAAGCTATAAAGTCATCACTACCTTTTACTGTTAAGGACCTGCATTTGTTTGGTAAGCACAATTTTAAAAAGGTTCAACGTTATTAAAATAAAAACAGCCCTATATCCTTATACATTTTCTTGTAATCACATACATCACCAATACTGTGTAATGCAACCCTAACAAACCCTGCAATAAATACTGCATGTCTGTTAACCCACAGCTTGTATTAAACTGTATCATTTTGACCATCCTTGCATTGCACAGATGGAGACAAATAAACTATACAATATAAAACAATCCAATGTAGCTACTCCACCAACTATGACCACAAAATGACTGAAGAGATGACTGAACATCTCTCTGGCAGTTTCAATAAAAACTGAATATTATAAGCTTAAATGTAGCATTTACTGCAGGGCCAGAGAATCAGATTTGATTATATTGTACAGGTATTATACAGGATATATATATATATATATATACACATATATATACACACTATTTTAGAACACCAAGCCCTAATATTCATCATTATGTGGGACGGGAGCAATTACCTGACATATTTTTGCATGTGCAAAGGCTACGCTGATTGATGGGGCTACAGTGGCTATCCACATATGTTTGTACTATTCACTTACTGTAGTGTCAGATCAGACACTGAATAAAATAATAGTAATAATGTAAATTATTACTATTATTTTGTAACTAACAGTTTCATACTGCACAAAGCAGGCTTCCCTGAGGGACTGTGGTGACAGAAGTGTATCTGTGACAAGCAGAAATCTGCATCTCTTGGCTGTAGACCACTGGATAGCCTGGAAACTAAGTTATTCTTCCATCTAAGAAGTTTGTGTGTGACAAGCTCTGGCCAAAATGCTTTTTGAGAGGTGTTAGCATGCTGGAAAAAACACATGAGCAGAGGGTGGACTCATTGCTACAGATGTCATTTCAGGATGACTTTTTAAAATCTGTTCTTGGATGATGCTGCAAGACCATATTGTTCTGTGTCCACTGTTGACCTGAAACTGTCTGTCAAGCATCCCTTTGGCTGTATCACTGTTTTCCCCATTTCTTTGCATTGTTTATATGTGCTCTGGATGTGTTGGATGCTTGTGCCTGGGATATACACACTTTTGAAAGTAGCACAAGGCAGAACCACACCCAGGAAGATTCAGACACTTTTAGTTTTTTTGTAAAACTTGACACATCCTGGCATGATCGCCTGATAAAAGTTATGTCTGAGTGTCGGAAACTGTACGGAAATACATGAAGATATACACTACAACACACACACACACACACACACACACACATAAAAACACATATGAATGCGAGTGCTTCAGCACGCCAGTAGAGTAAAGTAAAGTTTGGCAGCTTCGTGCAGCCTGCCTCTCTGTGCAATGCAAGAACTGGCAGAGAGAGGGGGAGGAGGTGGCAACAATGACAGTATTGCGACTGCACTTCGACCGCAGCGCCGCAACAGACATTCAATCAAAACACACTCAGGGAACACAGACAGGAAACAGATAGAGCTTACGGGAGAACACTCCACTCCCTATCAGAGAGATACCCAGAAAAGAGCACACACACAGACGTCTAAGAATACCACTTGCCACTTCTCAAATTGGTGGAGTATTTTTGGGACGTGGAAAATATTCTGGTTTGGAGGAAAAGTTTGAGGACTGGGAACGTTAGCAGCTGTCAGTGGCGTTAATAAATGTTCATTAACTTCTGGTAATATCCTGTAACCTCTAGCTCTGTGTGCTGCCTCCATAGCCGAAACAAGCCATGTTAATGCTGGACAACCTTCGGTGGTAGTCTGCAGTGTTTCAGTTAGCTAAGCTGGGTGCTTCCGGGCTCTAGGTAATGGTGCAGTCATTGTAAAGAGAACATTAAATATTCAGGGAGAGCCAACAGCGTGGATGTGCATAATAGGCAGATACAGGCATCTTATCCTCATTGTGTGTGTGTGAGTGTGTGATAGGGTTTATGCGAGAAGAGTGTTTGCACATGTGGATGTCTGTGTGGAAGCTCTAAGCATGAGTGTGTGTGTCTGCTGATGCGTGCGTATGTGGGCGGGTTTCGTACCCTGGGTTTGCACAGAGTCGAAGGACCAGCGCAGGAGCGTCTAATTGAAAGGGATTTGAGGGATATGGCAGGAGTCAGCATGTTACGACACGCTGAGACTGGACTCTGGTGGGCTGTTAAAACCAGCAGGAGGCTGAGAACCACCAATGTGTGTATTTGTGCATTCGTGCTTGTGTGTGTGTGTGTGTATGTGCATGTGTGTGGAAGCTTGTGTGGGTGCGGCGGTATTTGTATTTGTGCGGTGTTTGTGATAATGTTCAGTTGCGGAGTGTATGTTCTGAAAAGTGCCGTGTGTCTTTATGCATGTACCGTGTGGTGTCGAGGCGCTGGTGTGTGGTTGAGAAAATGAGCATCGTTCTCTCTTCTGACACTGACAAGGGTAAAATCCTGGCGCATTAAAGGGAAAACATCTCCAACAGGTGACAAGGCTCCGTATTAAGGATTTCTGAACAAACCACAGCTTTATAGAATATGCATGACATGCCAGGGGTACTGGTGCTTGGTTAGCAGCGCATGCAGTTATGTAGACAAGGCACTCAAACACACAAAACAATGGTGAGTGTACAACCAGATGGTGATGACACCCAGAAATCTTCATCACTATTTAAATCTGTGTTTCACTTTGCAGCAAAGACCTGACTACACAGGCAGAAAATAAGAACAAATCAGCAACTACTGATTAGAACAACACCAGAACATTGCGTTCTACTAAATGACGAAGAATGAAACATATGAGTACATGTGTATGTCTCCAGGGCTGCAACTAGCGATTATTTTCATTATTGATCCCTGGCCATTAGGTGATCACTTCCAAGTGCAACTCCAATGTTATAGATAGGGGAGAAAATCCTCAGTCCTCGTTCGGTGGAGAAACACAATAAAAAAATTCATTTTGAAGATTCAACATTCTCAGTTAGTAAAATCAAGTGGGTTGTGGTTCTTTGTATTGCTATCCCTCTGCTGCATCTCAGCAAGGAAACACTGTCCAGGGAAACACAGAGAAGGAATTTTGTACTAAAAAGACTGCTACTGTGAAATAAACCCACTCGAGTGGGATAACTCAGACTGCTAAAGCCTCATATTAGATTCACATCTTGCAACGTTTTTGCACAAAACGAGGGCTGTGGATTTTATCCTTTATTTTCCAGGAGGGAAGATTACCACGTCAAATGTGTCTTTAAAGGTACATATGGGCATATTATATTAAGACAGACATGAAAATATGTGAATCTATCCTTTAATCTTGTGATGATTTTGATTAATTGATCCATCACAGTTTCCCACAGCCCCTAGTGATGGGCACATTACTTGTTTTGTCAAATCAACAGTCCAAAACCCAAGCGTATTTAATTTATAATGACTGATGAACCAAAAAAAAGAAGAAAAAAAAAGGCAGAAAATCCTCACTTTTTAGCTGGTAACTGAGAATGTTTGTCATTTTTGTTTAATTCAAATGATTAATCAAGTAGCAAAATTGTGTTTATTAGATGTCTGTCAGTTGACTACTCGTGTCAGTGCTGAGTATGTGAGTGTGTTCTTGCACTGGTGGGACTGTGTGAATGTGTTTTAAGCAGAAAAGAGCAGAGATACAGAGAGAGAGCAGAAATTGAACAAGCACAGTAGGAGCACACAAAGCGCGGTCAAATGGTCAGCTGCCAGCTCTCTCCTTTGCCTCAGGCACCACTAGCCATAGTGAACTTTACATGATCACAAACCCATGTGACCTGCCTATCCACACTGTCAGATGTAAATATTCTTATTTCAGACACCAATGCAGCAGCAGATCTGCTCCTCTGGCTCACATGGAGCGATTAAGACCCGAGAACATTGCTCGAATCAGCACAAAAGCTGCGCTGGGTTCAACTGCTTGGGGCTTTTGTCCTTGTACTTGTTCACAGAGGGCGAAATTACACCATCATCATGAGTCTCAAGATTCAACCAGTTTATGGAGACAACAAAATAATATCCTGTCTAGTGGATCATGAGACTCTGAGTGCACGGTTAGACATAAAGAACTGATGTCATGTCCTTACATCTTCCCATCCACGTCCAGGTGTCCAGGAGATTACATCCAGGAAGGGGTTTGCCAGGTAGCCATCACTGTTGAAGGAGTAGTCTCGACCACCAAGCGTGATGTTGCTGAAATACCTGCCGATGGACGGTGACAAAAGAAGAGGGCAGGTGGTAAGTAAATGACAGAAAACACATATGTAAACTAATTGATTGTACTCTTGGAGGAGAGAGAAATAGAAATAAAAAAGCTGGTTTTGATGCAACAGAAAGTCTGCCCTGTTCTCTTCCCTCTTGAAACTAAATCACAGCACCTCCATGGTGACAGCCAGGTCTTGTCTGTTAATCAAATCTACAGACAAATGATCAGACGTACAGAAGTGTCAAGATCTTTGAAGTCAAACAACTGCTGCTCTGTGCGTCAGCCACATGCTCTATAGTTTGTCTGATAATCACACAGGACGGACCTTCTAATTGTCTCCTCATGTCATCTTGCTGGCTTCAAAACACAAAATCTAAAAGGTTTTTTTTTTCTTTTTGAACATGACAGAAAGCCTCAGATGGAATAACAGCTTGTAGTTACAGACAGTGAACAGCAGGTAGCACTGCAAAAAAATGGAAATGAGAACATCTTCCTCCTCTGTTCTTGGACTATAAACAAAGACAGAAGAATCCATTAATCATTTTCTTTTAATTGCCACATTGTTTGTGCTCTGCTTCATTTGCAAAAATTTGAGCAAATAAACTAATTAATTACATGTTTGGCTCATGTCCACAACAATCAAACTTCCAGAAGACTCCCTATAAAATATCATGTGGGCAGTGTATATGTGGACTGGTGTTGAAAATGAACTAAAATGATAACCAGAGCCACTTGAGCTACCTGTTAGAGTGTGCTGCTGTTTGTTTGCACAGTCTACGAGGAATATATTAAAGCCTGTTCATTAATATACATGAGACATGGTCCGCTTGCTACAGATGCTGGGGTAATTTCGCCAACTCACAACTACACGCACCAACAACATCTATTTTGCATGGATGATAGCCAGCTCCAAATTCAGATATACCCTCTGTGCCTGCTCTCTGACACTGAATCTACCAACTCCACCCATATACCTTCCAGCTCATCCTGGCGCCGAACCAACTCGTTTCATAGAATACACCTTATCCTGTCTCTTTCTTTTTCTTCCATTTTCACATACTCTGTCTGGAGCCTGCCAACTGCCTTGTACTTACCCCCCAACCTAATATTTCTCTCCCTTCCCTCCTCACATTCTCCCTTTAAAGTTCTCCTCCCTACCCTTATCTCCGTCTCACCTCATCCTGCCCCGCAGTCTCTGGGTCTGATTAGCATCCGTCATGCAGTTGGTGACAAAGTTCGGCCCACCCGTGGTTCCGTAATCCTTGCGCATCGCCACTGCCCCGTGAGTCAGCACAGACACACCCCGAGCAATCCTCCGGCGAGGTTCGTCCCTCCACCCCTGGGGCCGCACAGCGAACAGAGCCCGGGGCAGGCTCTCCATGCCCAAACCTGAGAGAGCTGGCCCCACGGCGAACCACATGTGTGAGGCTCCGGCCTGACCGGCGGCCCAGGCGGCTCGGAAAATCATCTCGGCCTCTTCCTGGGAGCAGTACAGTAAACGTACCTGGAGGACAGCAGGAAGGCAGGGAGGGAACAGGGACGAGGGGAGACACACACACACATACACTCTAGTGAGATAAGGAGGGGACAGGGGAGACGTGGAGAGAGACAGAGGGTGGGAGAAGTAAGGGGGGGGAGATAGAGCTGGAGCAGAGGTGCACCTGAGGGTGGGGGTGGGGGTGGTGGTAACGGTTGATAGAAAAGGCCATATCAAGAAAAAACAAGGGTGCTGGGAGAGGTAAGAGGAGAGATACAGTAGCTGTAAGCTGATGTGATAAGGTTCATGGGAGTCGGGCGTATGATAGAAAGAAGCAGACACGCCAGAAAGGAGGGGGGAGACTGCATGGCTGTATGTGATATATGCTAACCAGGAGGTGCAGGAGGCAATGGGGGTCAGTGCTTAATGAGCTTGGGCCTGATGAAAGAAGTTACAGTTATGAATAATGAAAACAGGAGTAAAACAAGAAAGGGAAAATGAAACAACTGTAAGTGGTAGAGCAGAGAAGCACGGGGAAGGGGTGGGGAGGTGTGGTGAGGCCAGTTAAAGACCAAACACACCTGAGGGAAAACAAGGGGGGAGAGGTTAAACTCTGACATATGTTATTAAAAGCAGGGTGGAGAAAGAGACCTGGAGACAACAGGAGACAGAGGGGTGAAGGGGTGGGGGCAAAACGAGTGGATGGCGGGAAGTAATCAGAGATGGGAAAACAGAATAGTCACTCCTTGAAGAATGGAAAGGAGGAGGGGAGGGGGCAGGGGGGTAGCAAAGAAAAGCAAAGGATGACATATTTTGGTGAAATCAGGGCCTGGAGAGATAAGAGATATTTGTGAAAGAAGGGCTGCAATGATGGAGTGAGGCTGGGGAGAAAGAGAGAAAAAACATTTAGGAGAGAGAAAGGCAACACAGAAAGACAGAGCAGTGACAGTGGATGAGCTCTCTGCTGCAAGTGCTGAGGTAAGGATGTGTGTGTGCTTGTGTGCGTGTGTAGGGTGGGGGTGTAGAAATTGACCAAAGAGGGTTTTAAGGGGTTAGAGGGGAAATGGAGAGAGAAGGAAGGGATCGACAAGAGGAAGATGGAGCTGAGCTGGGCTAAAAAAAGATGGAAAAAGAGCGGGTGAGGTTAAATGCTGACAAATACCAGAGTATAAAGAAAGAGTGTCTAAAATAAAAGAAACACATAAAAAAGATGACTGAGTGAAGAAAGGAGACAAAGGGGAATTGAAGGACAAAAAAGAGGAAGACAACTCTTTCATGGAGGAAGAGGAGGAGGAGGGAGTTGGGGGGTGGGGGTGGGGTGGGGGGGGAGTCAGGGAAACAGACTGAAAGCACATTTTGAGAATTGCGCCTTCATTGAATTTTGAACTGTAATGGCTTGGCAAAACAATCCTGCCTGTATGCCAATAAACCTCCAGTGAATTAGGCAGGGAATGAGAGTGACAGAGGAGGAGGGGGGAAAGAAGGGAAGGAGGGAGAAAGAGGGCGACAGACAGAAAGGGAGACTGAATTAAGGAGGGAAGGAGAGAATCAGAGTTATAAACAGACACACACAATATCTAAAGACGGGAAATGGAGAAAGAGAGGAACGTACAACAGAGAGAGAGAGAGCAGAAGAAACACTGACAAGGCAGAAGCTGGAAGAGGAATGGAACAAAAGATAGACAGTGAGAGATTTGAGTAGAAATTGACCCAGACCCCAGCATCAGGCCATCTACTGTGTAGAAGATATTACCATGTGGCAGCGAGAGAGAGAGAGAGAGAGAGAGAGAGCATGTAATGCAAACATACACAGCATCACTAAGCAATCACAAGCATTTATTAGCCCTGCAGTAGAGAAAAGCTAAAAGAAGGGGGGTTGTTGTGAAAGGCAAGAGGGTTAAAAAGCAAGCACTGCGTATAGGCAACCCGCCGCAGGCAGTATGTTATATTAACAGTGACACTAGCAGAGTGGAGTCTAAGGAATCCAATACACATGCACACACTTAAAGACACAAACACACACACACTCGCGCACACACACGCAGAGCTGCAGTGGCCATGCTGGGACATTAGCGATGACATTGAGACCCAGACTAAACTGAGCCAGCGGAGGGCAGAGTCTGTGGCCGGGAGGACGTGCAGCAAGAGGGGATGGACGAATGGACTGGAGGGATGAAAGATAGCCATACAGAGATGGAGGTGAAAAGCAAAGCAGCAGAGGAGAGTGAGCTTGTCTCCAGGCAAAGAAACACAGGAGGGGAGGCAGAGAGTAGGGGTGGGGGGTGGGGGTGGGGGGTGGGGGTAAGCATAAGAACATGGAGATAAGTGAAAAATTGAACAGGAGGATCATGGGGTCAAAGAAGAGATTTGTGGGAGGATGACAGGGTAAAAACATCATAATAAATAAAGGAATGAGAGTGGGGGGAAAACGCATGTTGAGAGAGAAAAGCCAGAGAAAGGGAAGTAGGAATCAAAGTTTTAAAGAAGTAAGGGAGGGAAGGGAAGAATGAGCAAGCCAGGGGGAAAGAAGAGGGAGAGGGAGCAGGCATACAGTATGAAGGAATGAAACACACCAGAGGTACAAACCAAAACCACGAGTCATTCTGGTCAAGGTTAATGAATCAATGTGAATTTAAAGTGTGAGGGTGAGTTCTCCATATACTTTGTATATACCGCAGATATATATGGAGAGAAGGTAACTAAAATGAAGTTAAATTAAAGTTAAATAAAGACAGAGAGTGATTAGATAATGGGAGGAAGTTATGTCTGGATCAAAATGGAATCATGAGTTCGATAAGGATGTTCAGATAATAAAAATAAATAGATAAATCCAGAGTTGAGGGCTTGTAAACCATGTCCATCTCCTTGCAGCGGCTCGCCAGTGGGTCATTCATTACAAACTCCTGTTGTGCAGCCAAACATTGTTCAAACCCACACAACATATTTTTGAATTCAAATATAACAAATATGTCAGGCTGACATTGGGGGGAAACATGTATAAAATATGAGTAAAATAACACATCAGGAATATTTCTGTTAGAAATGGAAATATTGCAGCCATAAATAGTTCACTCAGTTAAGAGGTGGAACAAGCTGACACAGATTATATACTGTATGTAATACTGTCAGACAGTGTGGATTAGGATGGTTTTTCCAACCTTAAAGCTACTTAATGGGAAACAAGGGGGAAAACTGTATGTTAAGTGGTTTAACTTGTTTAGCACTTTTCACTTCATAATTCTTCATACAATGCCGCATGACGACCAGCCAGCAGATCAGATTGACTCGTGGTCTCTTGTACCGTTGAACTCTTTATGTCTTGGCAGATGGGAGGGGAAGAGAAGAACAGAGGGATAGAGGAGAGAGGGGAGAGAGAGATGCGGAGGGAGTGAGGGAGAGACGAAGAAGGAAGGCAAAAGCTGGGAAGCCACCTGTCAGAGAGGGGGCCCCCAATGATACTCGCAGCACTTCCTCCCCTTTCCTCCTCCCTTTCCTCCCTCCCTCCCCCCTGTCTCACCTGCGCCTCGTTCTCCTTCAGCAGCCTGCGCGTGCGTGCCCCCCCGGGGTCGTCGGTCACGTTCAGCATCACCACACTCTTCTTCTCCCAGCCGATGAACGAGCCGTCCGTCAGGCCCTCCACCACAGACAGGAAATCCTGGTAGCCATGGTGGCGCGTGTACACCACAGAAAAGGCGGTCCAATCGTACTCCTCCAGCACCTCAAAGATGACCTCTAACTGGAGGGCAGTAGAGGAGCTGAACTGGAGAAAGATGGAACCTGATTCCTGATTTGGGGGAAAAAAGCAGCAGATTTGGTTAAAAATCTAACTGTGAAATTCATCCACTGTAGTTGTACTGTGTCTAAACAGCTACAATACAGTGTGTAAGTAATAGACAGCATTTTCTCTACGAAGAACTACAACTCTCTGCACTGCTCCATTTTTATGCACAACATCGAGGCATCACGGGGCTTGAAGTTTTTATGGAGCAGCAGCACCCGTGCAGCTGCGGGGCTAAAACAGCTTGGATTGTTGCACAAATTCTCCTATGACGTCCAAAAGGGAGTCTTTCTAAAAAGTCTGTTCAGGGGATGGGAGGGGATGAGGACTAGGCGAGGGTACATCTTCAAAGGAAGTTCATCAAAGTGCTACAATTTAATTCCTCAAGAGTAAACGGTTAAAACAGTTATTTGTAAGCACAAATGCAATGCTTTTTGTTTCTTTTTTCCCCACGTTTGGTGGTGAGAAGCATGTGGCACAAGTTTTCTCTGATGCATACACACTTGTACACAAATGTACAGTATGCGCACACACACACACACACACACACACCCTTAACTCACTCATGCACACGTCTCATACACATGTCTGCTCATTGCCTTTCTCCCAGGAACATCAGAAGCAGAGCGACAGCCCCAGTTGGTGCCATTTACAGATCAAACACTGCAGAGTTTCGACAGATCAGCGACCCTGACCTTCAACTTCCCCTCCGTCCCTCCAGCACTTCCCCAAACCTTTTCTTCACAGAGAGGATGTGCGACATTGTGACATTGTAAGTTGTTCTGGCAATATAAGCGTCTCTTCCTTTATACACCATTCATAGTGCTGTCAATCCATACTGCTTCAGTAAACAGCATACACCTAATTAACATTGTTCCACTCTCCAGTCCTAACATTTGGAGCTGGAAAATCACACGTGTCTTCTTGCATCCATCTGATTCTCTCCTCCCTCTCTCACACATTCACTAACACACACACACATGCTGCAAACACCTCCTCTTCACTCTCCCACCCCAATCCCAACTTCCCTCCTCCTACCTGTGGCATCCTCCCCAGCCCCGCTCCCCCTCCTACAGCCACTATGGGCAGTCCTGTTTGTGCAGAGACAAACTCCAGCATGGGGGCCAAAGGACCCCAGGCTGTGCGAGGGGGCCTCTCCTCTTCATAAACCAGACCCTGCAGGGGCCGCGCTGCCAGCAGCTCACACAGCTGGGACAGCACCGTTTTAGGACTACTGTCATTCACCTGGGGCATAATAGAGGAATGAAGAAAGAGAGAAAAACAAATTGAGATGGATAAGGACAGGGAGACAAACACAGTTGACCAACTAGGGCAGTATGTCTTGACTTTGCGTTATTCATATGGAAGGTGTCTGTAGTATGCATGACTAGCAATACAAGCTGTGGTCAAAGAGCAGAGCCAGATTCCTGCTTATTCAGTAGAGCCCATACAACAGCAGCAGTGTGCTGCCCATTCAGCTCAAATAATGAGAGTGAGTATGAATAATGGATGGTCATTGTTATTCCCTTCCTTCAAGTAAGGCTGAATGAGCAGTAGGTAAGGGAGACAGTGTCCAACCTGTAGCCAGATGACGTTAGCAGAGCCCCACTGGGTGACCACGCTCTCCCCCAGGGAGCCGTATACCCGGCCGAAGCCAGGGTAGAGCACCCTTCCCCCGGGCCCCGCCACCGCCGCCTCTGTCTGCACCGTAGCACCGGCATGGATCACGGCGATGTTGAAGTTCATCATGGCCCCTGCATCACGCTCCCGCGGGCTGGGCCGGAGCAGGAGGTGAGGGGAGGCGTCCACCAGACCTGCCCACTCTGCCAGGACCAATAGGAGAGAGAGAGTAGGTATGGCGACCATGGCAACCTGCCGAGGGGGGGAGGCAGATATATATCGCACTAAGAGAGGGTGCCTGAAAGAAAGAGAGACAGCAAGGAGGAGAAGAAGAAGGTGAAGAAGAAGCAAGAGAAGAAGAGATTAAGTTAGAGTCTGGTGTATGGTTTTTCTCCTATAATGTCCAGTACAGAGGACATCAAATCAAGTGAAAGAGAGCAGGAGGAGGACATAGCAAGAAAGACAAAAAGAAGGAGGTATGGACAGAGAGAATGAGAAGGAGAGAGCGTGAAAGACAGAAACTGATTAGAGGTTGTGTACAGGCAAGACAGAGTAATGAATTTTGAATTCAGTCGTGGGGTAATAAAAGTTAGCTTTGGCTGGAGAAAATACTGGACAAGGAATACGGAATGCAGAGGGGAAAAAAACAATAGAGGGAAGGAAAAGAAAGCAAGACAGAGAGAAGATGAAATGGGTGCTATTTAGGCTGGAGGCTGAGAAGGAACAATATGAGGAAAAATAGAAACTGGCCGTTAGAGGGAAGGAGGCTGAGAGGGAGAGAGAGTTAATAGCAGACAGAGACAAAGATGGGGGCGGAGGTGGTTATTGTGCTGCATGAATGATAACAACAATTAAGATCACTGTAAACACACTCGCCCTCACGCAGCCGCCTCCACACACAGACACATGCATGCAAGCATTTGAGTTCACACATGCTTGCGTGCACACACACTCGCAAGATAAATGCATGGCTACGCTGTGCCCATAGAGCAGCTTAATGATAAAGAGATACAAGGGTTAATGCAGTGCGTACAAACATATACGCACACACTCACGCAAACAACCATACGGAAAGATAATGACTACCTGGGAGATAGCAGGGTTAATATGTTAGCCGTACACACACACACACACACACAAACACAGCGCATCATTTTCAATTTACTTCTGGTGCCAACTGCCCTCCTCCCTCCCTTTCTCCATTTCCTTCTCACTTTCTCCCCGCTCTGTCTCGTGCTCTGTCTTTTCATACTCCCCATCTCTTCTCCCTATTTTCATGGCTTCAGCTACCAAACACAACTGCATTGATTAACAGAGGCCCGCTGACATAATATTCCCTCTAAAGTCACACTCCCCTTTCTGCACCTCATTTGCCTTCTCTCTATGTTTTTCACTCAGTCTTCATCAGCCTCACTCTCTTTGTCACAGTCTATGATTCCTTGACCTAGTCAGTCTTTTGGATGAAAAGCAGCAAAGGAAAGAGGGAGGGAGGGACTGGAGGGAAAAAGTGACTGGAGGAATGAAGGAAGCAAGAAGGGAGACCTGTAGAATGAATAGAGAGGAGAGAGACGGAGTGGAGTGTAAATACAGGCGTTTAACAAGATGGGCTGACTGACCAGGTGAGGTAAGGAGACAAGGGGAAAAGGAAAGAAAGGACAGGTGGGGGATGGGATGGTGGGAGGTGGGTAAAATATGTAAGAGTAGCAGGAAAAGAAAATAACTGATTACTAGGATGTGTGTCGTGTTTGGCTAAACAAATACACTACCATTCTATTTTGAAGGGGCTGTGGGTATGTGTTTTGTGTTTGTATGTGTGCAACACTTGATGATGTTGGAGGTGGGGGTGGGGTGGGGGGCTACAGAGAAAAGAGGGAGGCGTGGAGATGAGATGGAATGAGAGGCGAATGAGGAGGCGGATGAATACGGGTAAGAAAAAGAGAGATGGGGGTGTGGAGAGATAGGGTAGAGACAGAGCTGTTAGTAGGAGAGAGGAAAGAGATGTAATAATGAAGAGAAGGAGAAAACACAGGGCTGTTGGGGTTTTTTTTGTTGTTAGGGGGGTTTTGTTTGTTTTCTTGAAGGCGAGAAGATGTGGCAGGAGGAAAACAGGAAGGACAGAAAGACAGAGGCAGGGGAGAGAGAAAATGAGATCCAGAACAGAAGCTGCAGGAATACAGTACATCAGATCATTTTGGTGGAGATGCATTCCAGGTGCTGAGCTCTGAGCCATTAACTATTGGGCCACTGTCACTGTATTTCACTCTCATGAGGTGTTTCGTTGCACTGCTCCTGGCGTGTAACATTCCACCACAAGCGAACCTTGTTGGGAAGTGTAGACAGTGTATTACTATATACGGTATCCACTTTTTCCTGCAGAGTGTCCTCTGCCTGTTATCAGCTGCACCAACTGCAACACCTTGCTGGAGCATGCTACAATAAAGCAAAAGTACAAGAAAACAGGTGAATCAAGTCCTCATCCTAAATATACACTATATAGTTCATTATGTGCTCCATTCTGTGAAATTCTACCCAAACTAGATCATAAAAAGCACATGCAGTGGGGGCTTACAGGAACACACACACACACACACACACACACAGAAAGGGAAAGGAGGTGGGAGAAGAGAGGAGATTACTGTTTCATTTGATTTGCTACCGTAAATGAATCTTTTGTTAAAAGTAAAATGTTACGCATTTTAGTATATTTTCCTCTTCTAGCCTTAAAAACAATCCTCTCAGTCTTTGGAGCCTCTTCTAATTCAACAGTATATACTCATATATATGCATACATATTTAGCAAACCTACAACCCAGGAATGTCTATATTGGGATCAATTAGTTTTCCCTGAACAGTTAGTCGTTAAAGATGTGAACAGTCATTTCTCAAGCTCGTATCTTATTTGGAAAACTGCCAGAATCTGACCATCATGTTATTTGGAAATAATGTGTTGAGTCTTATTATCTATAAACTATATCAAGTTGTGTTTGGCTAAGGGTGTGTTTTGATAAACATTATAATGTATTCTATTTCTTCTTTCCTGGAAAGGAAGAAAAAAGACTTGAAAAGTCAATTTGAAAACCTTTCAATCTTGTAAAGAATCCTTCCTTTGATGATTCTTTTGAGCTTTGAAACTTTGAATTCATCATGGTGCATTCACCTTCAATCATCATTTTACTGTCAAAATCATTAAATGCTCTCTCAACACGCTTAAGTATTTGTATTGTACAGTGCACTGAACTTAAATTTTAATCAATCACTGTAATAAGCAACTACTGTATCTACAGTATAATTATTTTTCCGCTGAGCCTGTTTAGTTTGTCTTTTTAAACAAAGAGAAAGTGGCATTTACAGCACCACAGAGCTTGGTACATGCCAGCGACTGTTGAAACAAACTAAAAACACCTTCAGGAATATTTGCAAGTACTTAAGGCAGGAATATTCTCAGCCCTGACAGAGACAGCTAATCAAAGAAGATGAGAGGAAACATTCACACAGGCGAGCCAGTGTCTCTTTCTCTTCAAAATTGCCAGCCAGAGCTTCACAATCAAACACATCTTATCATATCTCTGCTTAAACATTTTGATTTACTCTGCATAATGTGCTCACTCATTTTAGAATGGAAAATGATTACCTATAGGAATTAATATGGCTAGTGTGTGTGTGTGTATGTGCAGCTATTTAGAAACTTTTCACTGGTTTGAAAAATATCAAAACAGGTTGCAGTTTCTGAAGGCAAAATCAACTACTTTGAAGTTATGTCTACAGATGAAAACAGTGGCATATGTGTTCACTGCAACTACAAAGGACAAAAACATGTAACCCCTAAGCACAAAATGAAAAAATTGATTCTTGGTGTCAGTGTGATGGTAGGAAACAATCATAATGTTTTAGGTATCAGATCCCCTCCCACCCCTCAACTGTACAGCCACTACAGCTCTTGGTAAAGCGCTGCGGTGACTCTGGAGGTGGTGCCGGGGAGAGGGAGCCGCTCGGGGTAGAGGCCGGTTTGCTGTCCGCCTCTCTGAACCCACCACTGAACTAGTGGGCAGTGCCAGGGCCGATGCTGCATCGGATCTGCTGGGGGAAATGTGAATGGGAGGGAAGGGTGTGTAGGTCTGGGAGTGTGGGTGGAGGCAGTGTTCAGCCTTGGCCTTTGGCCCATCAGGCTCACTGCTTCATCCCATGCTGTCATACAGGCAATGGGCCCTGCTTCCCTGCCGTTTGGCAAGCGCGAGGGCTGCACTAGATCAGGCAGTTTTTCCAGCCAACTAGAAACATCTGAAATATATGCATGCTAATACAGTCTACTGTAAGCGTTGAAGGTAGGCGTCTGTGAGTCACTATGATTACCTAGAATGAAACCTCCCTGAAGATGAAGACTCATTTTTCTTTTCTTCATTTCATCACATTTAAGACCCATGAGTGTGCTCTAGAAAACTGCTGTATAAGTATATAATTCCTTGGGTCCATAGCTGCTCCATGGTAAAGATAAGATTAAGTGCCAGCACAGTGTGGTGCCACAGGTGTGCATATGTGGTGTGTGTGTGTGTGTGTGTGTCGTGCGGGGTAATATGGCAGTGTGGGGGCGGAGATAGAGAAGAGTGCAGCTGGAGCTCAATGCTCCTCAGTGTTAGTGGCATACTTCCAATGCAGCCACTGGGTGTGTGCTCTCTGACCAGACAGATCCTCTCCCTCTCTTTCTCCCTTTCAATCTCACTCTCTCTCTCTCTCTTTCTTTGTCCTGCTGCACTTGTTCCCCACTCTTACTCAACTCTAAACTTACTCACTTGGCCTTTTACACACATGGACATGGCGCGCTTGTAGACACACTCCCTCAGTCAGTCCCCAATACTTACTAAGTCACTTTGGTTCTGTATTTCCCTTGTTCATTCATTCATTCATTCATTCATTCCAGTCTGTCTCTATATCACCTCGCTCTGCAGCATCTCACTTTCACCTTTCTCCCTTCCTCACCTTTTCCTCTCCCCCCACAACCTGTTTTCCCTCAGCCCCTCCCCCGTTCTTTCCCTTCTACGTCTTTGTCTGTACTTTTCCATTCTACTTCCTCCCTCCTCACTTCCTCATTTCCTCTCCCCTATCTCTCTCTCTTTGGTCCACCTCGAGCAGTAGAGCCACCAGGCAGGCGAGCAGCTCTTGTTCCCATTGTGCATAGTGTGCAGGTGATCAGCGAGTAGCGCAGCGTGCAGCAGCAGGGCATACAGTGCTGTGGCATGTTTTTACTACGCCCAGCCCTTAAGCAGCAGTAGTAAAGCTTCTGCTTCTGCTGTTGCTGCTGCTGCTGTCTCCCTCAGACTTAAGCCCACGGCTGTCACTGCCGTATTCAAGTGACAAATGGTGAAGTCATCTATCAAACCACTGCTGACACCAAGACCACACAGAGGCATAATACACAATGTTGTAAATTACACATGCCACGGGCGATAGCTTAGATGTCCAGGCTGGTGGCTCATAAGCGTGACACGTTTTTGTGTGGAACTGGTATTATTGCATTGAGGCTAGCTGATATGCAATATGGAAAACAACATTAAGACTATTGGAAGACACACAGGGTGCATGTCAGGAATCATTATTCTTTCTAACAAATATATAGTGTAGAATGATGTAGATGGAACTTTATGATGTATTGTACCTAACATTTGCATTTCTCTTCACGGTAAATGCACAACAATCCTATATGATATATTATTACTCTTACAGGGTAAATCCCACGGCTCTGCGTGGTCAAACACTCATTTTCCAACAGGTAGTCTCCCTTGTCACTCTCTGTATTTGTAACCTTTTACGAACAAAATGAAACAATCTTATGACATCACTTTGATGTTTTCTTCACAGCAAAAGGCATTTATCCTGACATTTTGAGTCCCTTTAATTTCCATGTGGTCGTTACAAAAACCACGCCTCACTCTGAGGTTAAGGTATCTTTGCCTTTTTAATTCAAAATTTTTTTATAAGGTTAGGATTAAACTCTTCCTGCCCAGAGACAGTGTCAATTAATTTAGACTTCTTCCGTTACATTCAGGGATAAGTTCATTGCTTGAATGGGAGAGACACTCCGTGTTCGTCCCTCTATGGATTGATGGAAATGAGATGAAGCTGACCTACTGGACCCTGCCACAGTGTAGCTAGCAATTCTCTGACCTCATTTTTTTTAACAAAAGGAAAATGTCTTAGTCCAACCAACTGTGGTTTCTGGCACAGACCACGAAAGCAGTGACTGGAAATCACATCCATTACGGATGATTATTCCTGAAATATTTGACATTACCACATCTCATCTCTCTAACTCATAACATTCAACGCAGGGTATATAATTACTTAAGTGGAGAAATGTGTTTAATTTTGCTTTAATGTAGCCTTACGGATGTCTGGTAATTGCAGGAATGTTCTAAAATGAACTCATGTAACCTGAGAGGGGAATCAGCTGATAAAAATAAAGGCCTGTCAGTGGTTTCACTTTGCTTTGTAATACAGCCTGGGCATCTTGAATTATTCACTTTGTTTGTGTGTGAGAGTGTGTGTGTTATTTTTCAACTGCCTATCATTCATTTAATCCTCAGGACATTGCAAACTCTGCACACACACACACACACACACATATATAGATATAGATATATAGATATAGATAGATATAGAGTATTTATATTACAGAAATATTTTATTATTTTATTTCATTTCTCTCTCTCTACACACACACACACACACAGATCCATTCAGAAAACATCAACTACAAATGGTTTACTACCCTCATGTGTGTTCAGACATAAATAACAGTAGGGTCATAGGCTTTCATGTGGAAAGGCTGGTGTCTGGGGATCTTGCATCAGGAATTCACACAACAGAGTGCAGGGTATTATTTCAATAAGCCTAACTGGCCTATGCTAACTCCACTTGAATGGTTTTGTAAGGAGACTACACAGTTTGTATGGTCACTGCCAATGCTTGTATAATGTAAGTGCTTACTTTAAAGCTGGCCAAGGAGCAAGAATATTTCATTTCCCCACCTTAACACCTGACATCTAATACAAAAGGGAGCAGAGGACCGCAGGGCTGCTCCCTGGTCAGTCCCCTCCGCTCCTAGGCCGACTATAACATCAAATAATTTACTGGATTTAATGTACATATAAATTGTTTTCTGTAGTTGCTTTTTTTCCCTCCACCAAATCCTCTGTCAAGATGTCCCTACAACGCACCACCTGGGGGATTATCTTATTATGTTTGTTTTAAAAGGAATCATTTCTCACTCCTCAACCTTTTGAGCGACGCTAGAAACTCCTACTGAGGACTTTGTGTTTCAAGGGAAAATGACTAATATCAGAGCACTGTCAATGCAGTGCAATCATCTAGAATAAACATGCATCCATGCTGTGCATTTATAATGTACTGTACGTTCATGAATGGGAAATGCTTTTGCTGATTGTTGTTTTTTTTTTTTAGCAAGCATTGAGTTAAATCAGAAGTAGAATTGGATGAAAAGATTTTCAGCAGATGTGATGGACAGTGAAATAAGTCTAGAATATTGATTTAGTGGAATCACGTTAAGGCCACAGAACAAATACAGTTTTTAACAATGAAATTAAATGGATTGTACCATTTCCAATCCGAACCAGCAGTCACAGAGCCACAGTGTTGCTCTACTCTTAACTTGCACCAAGCTCTAATTCCCTCATTGATTGGCCAGACACTGGGATCACCTAGCCAGATCAAATCAGTCACTAATTAAAGAGCAAGATGAAAAGCAGCCATACCACCAGCCCCTTCAGGACCCGTGGGTGGAAACGTTCTTAACAACTACAAACTAGGAAGCTGCTCAGACTCAGCAGAAAAAAAAGCACCTAGCTCTGCATAATAATGATTCTGATCTTATTCTGAGGATAAACAGATTAAACTGCTGTGGGAAACTTTCACCAATAACTATCATTGCCTTTGTACAAGGTCCTGCGCATGAGCAGGTCGCACCGTGATCGCACAAGCAGGCGTTCAGGTATGAACATCACGTATGGATAGATATTATGCGGATAGTCTGTCACATTTACACATGCCTAAACACTGCCAAAATCTAAAATAGGAGAAAGCGAAGCCTAGTCTCCCTCAGTAGCAGGTGCACCACATGTTGCTGAAGTCAAGCGGATTCTGTCTGCTTAAATCAAGCGCCTGGCACAATGTGTTGGGTACAGGTTTTGAGCACGTTCGCACATCTGTCTGCCCCGGCGCTCATAACCAGGGTGTTAGAAACGCCTCTTGTCAGCCTATCCTATAAATGCTGGTGGATCAGTTTGGCTCAGGAAATGCACTCCCATGCAGGCAGAAGCCCAACAGGGGAGAGGAATTTGAGATTGAGACCAGTGAAGGTTTTTTCAGGAGCCTCAAAGCGATTCTCAAAGGTAAGAGGTGGTGAAAGGTTAGTGAGATGTCAGAACCCGCTGTGTTGTCTTCACACAGCCAAATCTAAAGCCACTAATCCTGTGATGTTTGTTTCCACAGAAACAAATATAAATATCTATCTTCTCCTGGGTTTTTTTTAAATCTTGACACATGAACTACAGTATCTCTTCAGAGATGTTTCAGTAGTCTAGAGATGGCCACAGCTCTTTATGATGGTTTCCGCGTCCTTATTCTAGGGTACAGAATGTAATTACGAGCGGCGGGAGGGGAAAAATGTTCATGTCATGAGGTGTCAGAAAACTCCCCAGCAGCTACGATTTCTACTTGGAGAAGAGCTGCACAAGGTAAAAACAAGAAGTTGCAAAATGGCTGCAGTGACATCTAAAATAAAATCATGTTTAATGCCCATACAGTAAATTCAGCATTTCAAAATAAAACCATATACTGTTGTTGTCTGTGTTTTTAACAGTTAACGAGCAGATAAATTTGCAGTATTTAAGCGCAATAAATTAGGCCTCTTTTCAATCATCTGTTGTGATATACATCTTGGAATAAGTCCGAGAATAACGACAGGTTTTACGTTCTTGCACTCTGCCAATAAGGCATGAACACAGCGTTGGTGGCGCACTAACACATCAGTGATGACTCTAACATTATCAAGTCTGAAATCACATGAAAGACAGAGCAGCACACAAGCATGACGCATAGACACTCACAAAAATAGTTAATCTTCCCAAAGTGACACTACCTATGGACAGTTGTGATCTGCAGACTTAATATTTGGTTTAGACGACACACAGCATCAGTGCCAGCGTTTGATCCTTGCAATATCATCACGCGATTGCAAATGTGTGAATGGGTGTCTCTATTTCCCAAAGCTGCAGCCTGATAGAGAATATACCACAGTTAACACTAAGACAGATCCACCAACAATAAACTTGATGGCCCGATCAGCGCCAAGACCAAGGTTAGGGTCATTTTATTGGCTCATTCTAAAAATTAGGTTAGAAATTGCCTGTTACATAATTGAAAGAGCATTCACTCTAATCACCTATCGGACACAGACTAAAAGAAGACTTTGGTTTGAAAAATGTCAATTTGAATAATGAAACCTCGCAACCTGAATTGAACAAATTAATCCTGACCTGAGTCAGCCTACCTGCATTCAAGCATATTGCCAACACATTTGTTCTTTTCAGTGTCAAAACTTCCTAAGCGAGAGATCTGCAGGACTGTCTCCAATCACAAGGCCAATTTGCAGAAGCTGGAGCTATTTACATGCAGAGATGAAGCACATTAAAACAAGCCTAAGCCATCAAACTATCTTCTACATCAGGCTTTTCTTCCATCTTTTGTGCTATTGTTCCCTCTTAGCCCTGTCCCTCCCCTCCTTGTTGTACACCATAGATAACCATGTGCAAATTCCATTCAGGTGCAAACACACTGTATTTTGCATTGTAACAGCTGTATAGTCGGCCACCTGTTTATGAAGGAATTTCACATTCAAACTTGAGAGAGAATGGAGCAAAACTATTTTTATATATGGTATTAAGGCAATAAAGCAGGTTCAACTTTGCACCTGGTACCTGCACCTAATAAATCCAGGCGCTTGATCCTCCAGTACAAAACCTGCTATAAATGTTCTTAAAGCTCATGGGCTCTTTGAGAAGAGAGAATGACAAAAGGTTTAACAAGACTATTCCCCTTGTAGCACGGTGAAGTCTCACAGATCAGGAGGCATGACACAGCAGCGGGTGACATGCGACATGGGCCATGAACGCAGGGTAACATAGTTTTATAAATGCCCATTCCTCTTTTTAACCACTTATGCTGTCATTTCCTGCTCCATCCATATCATGAAGGACCGCACCACACTGCTGCAAAATGCTGCGTGCCGCAAAACATTCTACATCTCCATACTTTCATTGCGCCCCCTCATCCTCCTTTCCTCTTTGCGGGTGTGTGTGCCTATGGTGTGCACTTAAATGTATATATACAGTGCAGTATATATAAGTGCGTGGATCCCATGGGTGGTTCCCAAGGTCCTTCTCATCCAAAACTGTGGCTGTGGTGTGTGTGCTTGTGTGCAAATATGCTATTCACTGTGTGTACATTTTGGGTATGCTCTTTAGTGTATGTGTGTGTGTGTGTGTGTGTGTGTGTCTGACTGCATACCCTTGGGTCTCTGCCTGACTGTACTTTCTGAGAGTGTGTGTGTGTGTGTGTGTGTGTGACTGCATGTGCATACAGCCATGTGAAGCTATGTGCCTACTAGCTGCCTCCAGACATATTCCCAAAACAAGCTATGAGGCTTTAGCTCAGGTTTGTTTGTGTGTGTGTGTGTGTGTGTGTGTGTGTGCGTGTACCTGTTTGATAGCAACTGTGTGCAAGGAGTGCCGCTAAATTCTCCCTCATTGCTGTGTGTGTTTGTACCTGTGTGTGTGATTCTGTTTATGACTGTGTCTGTCTCTCTGTCTGCCAATTGTGTCCTCTGTCCATGTTCCCCACTTGCCCACCCCTGTTTGTTAAAATGACTTCCTGTCATTCTATCTGCAGAGTGTTTCACTTTGCTTTGCTAGTCCTGGTCCAGTTGAGCTGTAACTGCACCTCAGGGTTGCAAACCACAGCAGCTGTGTCACTTTACTGAAGAAAGATATACTTGCTGTACATACCTCTTTCTGGAGAAAACACCATTTAATCACACCCAAAACAAACTTGTCACTTACCATCAATTGAATTTGAAATTCAAGATCGAATGAAACTCGACTGGAAACACAACTCTGAAAACTTGATGTAAACCATTTCCACACAAATAACTAGATTCCATGTGGAAACAGATCGTTTCTAGATTTTCCTACCAATTTGATATTATCAAACACATTATGTCAATATTATGTCTAATTAGTGGAAGGTCGTTGAGTTGTCACTGATAGCTTGGCAGCATGATAGAACCCATCAGAAGAGATTTGCTGTTCCTTCACAATGTTGCAAAGTTTCTTTTAATATGTGCTAATGTTGTTGAGCAGCTGTTATTCAAATCAGAATGTATGTAAAACAACTTCTTGTTTCCTTCATTTTGCATGGTTTCAACTTGAAATTTAAATAAATTCAGGAGCTAATAGGTTGTCTCTATCTATTCACACAGCTGCAACTGTAACAATTGTTTTCATTATCAGTTAATCTACTGCAGATAATTGTCAAGCTAAATAAATGTAAAAAAAATAGTAGAATGTGAACCATGACAGCTTTCAGAGTCGAAGCTGATGTCTTCAAAAGTCCTGTTTGTCCTAGCAACATTGACAACACAACATAAAAGGTCTATTTAAGTATATAAATCAAAGAAGCCAAGAAAATGCTGGAGCCAGAAGAGATAACGGCATTTCTCACAGTCTTTGCTTGAAATAATTGATTGATAATCAAAAATAGCTGCTAATTATTTCTCTGTTGATCGGCATCAACTAATCAACTAATTATCTAGAACTTTAATTGTATGACATTGCACACACAGTGCTTCCTCAGTATAACCCAGATGTCTCCCAAAACTGATTCACACATATTAGTGAAACATTACTGGTTTATCCTCAAAGCATGCCCTGTTTTTGTATTTTACATTGTTGAATTGTTATTTCTAAGCTTTTAGGCAGAACACACTGTCAGTGTTTTAGCATTAATTTTGAAATATGTTTCAGCTTTCACAGATGTGAAGAGAGCAAGTGCTGTATTGACTGATAAAACTTTCAATTTAGACATAACTGAACAGCTGTTTGCCTTTATTACTATGTTTAATGTCTAAAACTACTTCACTCAAAACAAAGCCAGTTCATGCATTAAATAACTTATGACTACACTGTAGTATTTAATTTGGGTTAAGTACAATTTAGGCTGAAAGAATCAATCCCAGTAAATTTGTTTCCCCTACCGATTTCAATACAGCATTCTTTCCTTAAATTATATGGATTTATTTAGCCAGGCACGTTATCGAAATATAGATTTAGCAATTAGTTTTGATTTTAACAATTGAGTAAGCCTTAGAAATTTTATCACGAAAGCAAGAATACCATATTAAGAATAGCTGGTCAGAAAGATCCCACTTCACAACACCACTAACACCACATGTATTAAATTCTGGGCATGCCACTGCTTCAGGCCAAAGTGAATATGCAACACGTTCGTCAATACAGCCCCTAGTAGAGGTCAGAGAGAACACTGGAAGTGCTGTATTCGGCTCAAAACGCAGCCTCAGTCTTTGTTAAAGACTAATTGTTCTATGTTAGCAGGCTTTACCTTAATTAGTGGTATTAAAAAGAACACTTTGGGTGCAACAGCGTGGAGGGTGGGAAGAGGGGTTTGGGTGGGCATGAGGATGAGAAACTATCACTAATGTTGCATCAAACACGCATGATGAAAGTGGAGGCAGGAGAAAAGAGAGGAGAAGAAAGGAAAAACTGTGCAGAGAAGTCACAGGTTGCAGGGGTGAGGGAAGGAGGCGGAGGATTGAGGCGAGGAAAAGGCAAGAGTTGAGAAGAAAAGAGAGACAAGTGAGGTGGGGTGGGATGGTGGTAGGGAGGGGTTGAGCTAAGCCTGAAGGTTTTCTGTGCGAAAGTCGGTAGATCCAATGAGGTGAGTGATGAAGAGAGCAGGGGATGGAAAAACAAGCACACAAATGCAGCTCTATATCATCTTCTCTTCTCCTCGCCTTCCAACCATGTCCCCTCCGCTGATATTCCAATTCCAGCATCTTCTTACTCCGTTCTTATTTTCAATCTCTCACCCGCTCTCCCTCGCCTTCTCTCCACCTCCTCCTCTTCCCTCACACCTTCTCTCATCTACTCTCTCCCACACTGTCTCTCTCATCACCTCTCCTCCTTCCTCCTGCTCCTCCCCTCCTGTCCCCCTACTCACAGCTGGTACAGTACAGTCTCTCTGGGCAACTGTGCGACGGATCGGCAGAAGGGAAACTCCACACTGCCACTGAGGCAGCACTTCTGGTGGCAGTGCATGCAGTCACAGCTGCTGCGGGTACAGCCCGTGTGTGTAAATTTCACAGGGCTTTGCGAGAGGAAATGATAAACTAGTAGGGTATGTCCTGTGGTGAAAAGAGCTGATTGAAATGGATGTCAACTAGAGAATTCAGCTGAGAGAGAGGAGAGACTTAAACACCCCTCAAAACAGAAAAATAAACAACATTAATTCCCAATTTCCATCTGGATAAATGCATTCAGTGAAGCTACACCGGTTGCAGGCCAATAAATTTGATCTGTGATACATAAAACACAGCAAATCTGTAAAGAGGCAACAGCCCGCCTATCATTTTACAGGTCAACAGTATGATCTTCTCCCTTGGTGGTCTCTATGGGTCCAAGACCTTTTTCTTTTTTTTTTCCGTCTCTGAGAAAGGAGGAGGAGGAGGAGGAGGAGAGGGAGGGGAGGATGTGGTGCTGGTGATGGCGGTGGCTTGTGTTTGTGCCTGTCATTGACTTCTCCTCTATTAAAGTACTGCAAGGCAAAAACAAAAGTTATCTGGGCACCCTGAGGGGGGTGCAAATTTAGAAATCTACCTACAAAGTGCAATCTCTCACACACTCTTTCACCCAGCTGGAGAAAAAAAAAGCCGCCTGTTCCAGCTGTCTGAGAGTGTTTGAGGCAAGTCAACCCGTTTGGTTGGTGGGGGGTTTGAGGGAAAAGATTCCTCGGTGGCAGAGGGATAACTGTGCTATACATGAAATATTCAGCGTATCGGGATATAAATAGATCAAGAAAAAACTGATCAGCAATCTTGCGGGGCTGTATGGTGGCTATAAGACGACAAGCATTCACACACACACACACACACATTCATACACTCATAACATTGACCACGCAGCCTGAGAAAATGAGCATCAACAGATATGATCACCTCAATTAATACATCCGCAGCAGAGTGAGGGGAAACTGCAGCCAGCGCCGGTGTTTAAAGACTTAAACAGAACCCAAACTCTGTAACAGTAATAATGCACAGAAAATTCTAGCGAGCAAAATCATAGCCTAAAGGTTTTAGTCTATGCAGTTAACTAGACTACCCAGTAATCTGTGTGTGTCTGTGTTCGTGTGTCACTGGAATATCTACACCGGCTGCTGTGAGGAACCTATGCGTTAAGGAGGCTAAGAGGCTTGTGAGTTTTCAGGCGCAGCAATGACAGAAGGGTCAAAGCCCCGGTGCGCTGGCAGTTTCCACCTCTCCTTCCCCGGCCATCCATCTCTCCATCACGAGCGGCCGTACAGATGCCGACACCCGAGCCCCCTATTCCTGTCTCAATGACGCGTAGCACCCTCTCACTGCCCGAGCCGCAATTAATCTAAAAAAGCAGTACAGAGTCTGTGTGCGTGCGAGTATGTGTGTGTTTGAGTGTGTGTCCTGTGTGTGTGTGCGCGGGGTGAAACGGCGAAAAAAATGCCTCTGCACTGCAAACATCATTAAAATAAATGTACTTACTGTTTTTCTCCAGCCTGTCCCCCCTCTTTTCCTGCGTCCCTCCATCCTTTTTCACATCCTTCCTTTTTGAGGTATCCGTTTTGCGGGTGTCCCCCACCGCCGCCGCCGCCGCCGCCACCACCACCACCACCACCACACACACACACACACACACACACACACAGACACACGCTGGGAAAATATATATCTAAATATTATATATTCTACATGTATTCAATTTCTCCGATCTCTCTCTTTACCTCTCCTCCTCTCCTCTCCTCTCTCTCTCTCTCTCTCACACACACACACTCTCTCTCTCTCTCTCTCCCTCTTTCCCTGTTCTTTTGTTAAAATTCAGTATATGCGCCCCGTCACCTAGCAACCGTCAACCTCCTCTCTCTCCCTCTCTCTCTCTCTCTCTCTCTCTCCCCCTCTCTCGCTTCCTCCCTCCCTCCCTCCCTCCCTCTCTCTCTCCATCACTGGCGACACGTGTTGAATGCTAAACTTAGCGGTCCGGAATAAAATTAATAAAGGGGTGGACGCTCTATATCTCTCCCTTTCTCTGCCTTTCCAGCTCTCTCTCGTTCACTCTCGCGCGTATCATAATGCAATATAAATATTTACTAGAACCACTCAGCCCTCTCATTTGCCCCCTCCTCCTCCCCCTCCCCTTTTCTCCTTGCGTCCCTCCGCATTCCCCCCTCCACCTCCTCCCTCTCCTTCCTTCCTCCCTCCTCCCTCCATCCATCCATCCATCTCTGGCTCCCTCCCTGCATCCCTCCCCTCGCCGTCCTGCCTCTCCCCCACCCCCCCACCTTCCTTCTCCTGCCTCCCTATCGCCTCTTTCTGCTTCTCCAAGCAAAACGGAGGCGCCACACCAGCGTCTGTGGATCCACATGTGAGTGTCACCCTGCCTGGTGCGTCTTTGCATGGAGAGAGCCGCAACGTGCGTGTGTGTGTGTGAGTGAGTGAGTACGTGCGTGCGTGTGAATGAGAAATGTATAGCATGTCAGTAGCCATGTGCGAGCAGCTTGCAGAGAGTGGAGGAACATGCAGCATCATGACACTGCAGCTCAGTTAGTGAACTCCTTGTGTTTTGGCTTCAGAGATGGAATTAAAAGTTCATATTTAAGTAACTTTTCATAACCATTTGTTGAAAAGAAATGCAACAGTAGGCTCTGCTAAATTACTGTATATATTTGTTCTCTGGGGATGCAGAAGGTGCAGAGTACATTAAATTTGGGATGTGTTGTTATCTTCTTCTCAGTCATCCTTCCTTTTTCCTCTTCCTCTGTGTGTAAACTGGGATCAGCACTAATCAATGGAGCAATAGTTATTTAATGGAGCTGTGCACCAGGCTACTGGGTAAATGATCTTATGATCAGGTTTAACCTTTCTGCAAACCTGGGTTGTCTTACCCATCACACTCAAAAAATACACATAGGAAAACAGAAAGAGACAGAGAGAGGAAGAGAGAGCGCTTAAGTGTAACAACTGTTTCAGGAAAAAGAGGGCAAAGGTCTCACTGCATTGACGGAACTGTGCTGTGCCCCTGGATGTTTGGTAAATGATGGACGCACACATGAGTTCCATCTAATTGAACAATCATCAATATGAGACTGACTCTGAGGTGCGCACACATGCAGCAGAAAACTGTACACAAGTTGCAGTATTGTGCAGATGTGTGTGAGGCTCAGATCAATGCTTAGAGGCGATGTCCCCCTTTATCAGACTTTGAAAGATCTGCCCTGAGGAACCCGCATCACTCTCCCAAACCCAGTTGTCATTACACTGGCCTCTAAATATCCTACTAGGCCACCACATAGTGTATGTGTGTGAGTGCATGGGAATTACAGAGAAAAAATTTTATTTAGAAATTTTGATTTCTCTTGAATTCTCTTTAAAGGGGTCAGTTTACCCAAATGAGAGATCATAAGTTATGATAGTTATACTGAGAGGTTGAATCAGGGCAGCTGGACTTGGTTGCAGATACTTGAAGGCGTTTCCCCCTCATCCCCAGCCCTTAGAAACATCTTAGATATCTGCAGCAAAGTCAGTTGCCTTGATTTAATCCCCTTTAATTTCTCACTTGCCTATCTGGTGTCAGCGTTATCTCTGCCCATGCAAATCGTTTTGATTCCACCTCCACCTGAACACAGGGCAAATGGAAATTTCACTTGTGTTCAAGCATTGAAAAGTGGACTTAAAAGTTCAACATAGCTTTCCAGAGTCAGTGTGTCCTCATTACTCTGGAAAATCACAGAACTATCTGCTAGACAGTTTGTATAGTTTTTGTATTTCCTGATAGAAAGTAGTTCTGATAAAACTCTTGACCTTGAAGCAGAAATCTCCAGAGACAGATCTCAAAACCTGGGAAAACCATCTGCATGGTTTAATATCACTGAGGTAAACCGAAAAAAATCCCTTTTTAAGGAGGGTTTGGTGAAATAACCCTTTTAATCTACAATAAAGTAGGATATTACAATTGAATTGAAAAGATTTTTTGGGTCTACCCACAGTAACATACAGGCTTCACATTGCCTATATACAGTATTCTTCATCTGTTTTCTTAATGATTACCATTGATGTTGAGTCGATAAAATGGCTGAAAAAAACTGAAAAATGTGCAACACAATTTCCTAAATCCCAAGGTTTTGTCAAACCAGCGGATCAAAAAGCACAAAAAATATTTAGTTGTGATGAAAACAGCAAAACAAATCCTTACATTGAAAAGAAACCTGAGAAATTTCTGATTGAAAAATGTCAACAAACAAGTTACTGACTATCTGAATAGTCACACAAATGCAGAAAAAATCCACACACACACTCTTTTGCCCATTTCATGACCAGTTTCCATCTGGTTGTTTCACCAGGAAGTTTTGTGATGGGTGATGCTGGAGACAAACAATTAAAAACATAAACTGCTGCTATGGTTATTAAACATGTACCGTCTATGGTCAGTTTTGGGACTTAGTCCATATGGTAATAAAGGTTAGGATGTGGGTGATTAAGCTGATATTGTCGTCCCAGCCCAGTGAATTAGGCTCCAGATGGTATGGGACAACCCGGTGGCGCTGTTCCTGGGCCATACGATTTGTGATAAAGGGATCCATATCTGGTTCAGTGGTGCATTCACTGTCACTGCTGTGATGTGGAGCCAAGATACATCAGCTATTCATATTTTCTGCTACAAGGAAAAGGTGAACGGCAACTGTACTCTTCATATTCCTCCTGTTATCTGTATTTGCCACATGCATTCATGTGTTTACATTCATCAATCAATTCATCATCTGACTTGTCTACGTACTCCCCACTCTCTTCCTCCCTCTCTCTATGCTTCTCTGTTTGCGGGGGCCTATGGAGATATTGGAGTAGGCCAACATTAGGGTTGCAGGGCATGTGATGGCATGCGTCATCACTGTATTTACTCCAGTGTGTGTCGGTATGCTTCTGTAGTGAACAAAGACCTACACTGTCTGAATACATTTACATGGTAGTTACAGTGCAGGAGCCTGTTTTCCTGTTGTGGTTAATAAAGGTTGGACGTATGTTGGGCACATTGCTGCTGATGTGTTGTTTCCCTTACACCGTCTGGCGGCATGTGCGTGTTTGTGTGTGGGAGAGTGAGTGTGAGAGTGAGAGACAGTTTGATTTTTGGTGTTTGGTCTAATCTGATGTGACTGGGCTCCCCTATCTCTATTTACGCATCTGTTTAGCTCTCAACTAACAATCAAACAATAAGGTTTTCTCTCTCTCTCTTTCTCTCCACTACACACTCACACACACACATACATATGTATATATGAGCAAATACACATATACTGTGTACATAGATGCACAGAAACACAATCATGCACTTGGAGTTCTGAACCACATGACCACATTAATACCCAAAGTATTATCTGTTTTTGAGTGTTTTGTTGAAGAATTATTTTTAAATGAATGTTTGTTGTTTTCATAAATGCATGATTATGCTACATACAACTAGTGGAAGAGGAAGATTCAGATCATTTACTTGCGGTGAAGTACTAGGGTCCCATATAAAAATACTCCCCTACAAGTGAAATTCCTACCTTGAAAATGTTACAAGTATTAAGTATATTGAGGAACACACCCTTAAAGTAGTAAATGTAAAACTAATCAATGCAAGAAAATTTAAAATTATCAAAAGAAATGAAAAAGAAAATAGAAAAAATAAAAGAAAAAAGAGGTAATCCTCACATTTAAGAAGCTAGAACTATGAACCACAATTATCAAAATGAATTTTCTGTCGGTCCACTCATTGTTTCATCTCTACTTGTATATACTGTTATTGTTAACAGTATGTACACAGTATACACAGTATACAGTATATAACTGAAGCTGTGAAATAAATGCAGTGGAGTAAAAAGTACAGTACATACATCTGACAAATGGAACGGAACGGAAAGAAGTATTATGAGAGGAAAATACTCAAAGTACAAGTACATAAAATTTGTACTGAAGCACAGCACTTGAGTATATGTATTAACTAATGCAACTAAAATCATTTTCACAATTAATCAATTAATCATCTAAACCTCCAAAATAGTCAATAATGTCTGCATCGGTTTCACTGAGCCCAAACTAGTAGAACCAAAGAAAATGAATAACGAAAAGTCACAAATCTTCACATTTGAGAAGCTGGAACCAGAGAAGTCTTGGAGTTTGGAGTACTGATTACCAAAATATTTTCCATTGATCAGTTAGGTGATTGTTGCAGTTCTAATGTCTCTTCCCTCTGTGACTCAGTGGATTCACCACCTGTTGATTAAACTTACTGAGTGTGTGAGGTTAGACCCTCTCTGCCAAAGACAATTTAACACTGACAGAGCCCGATTCAACAGTGGAATATACATAAGGACATTAACTCAAATACTAAAGTTTTACAAAATATATCATGTAGTCAATATCAGCTCCAACTTGACCAACAATAACAGTAAAATGTTGCTTGGACATCAGTACATTAATAATAGTAATTCAGTAATGAAATATAGAATTGTAACTCTTAGGAGCCAATTTTTTTCTGCATTGAGTGCTACTTTTGATACCTTAGGTATTTTTTTCAGACACTTTACACTAATAATATTTTCAGTGTAGGTATATGTAAATGTAAATGAGCATTTCTACAATCGGGTACTACTAACTTTGCTGAGGTTGAGGTTCTCAACACTTCCACCACTGACCTGCATTCATGTGCAACTGTGAACGTCCACCATCTGTGTCTTGTCAGTCAGCTGCTTAATAGCTTTGTTTTCTTTTGCTATTTTATTGGAAAATTCAGACCAGAAGGCAAATGATTAACATAAGATGGACGGCCTGCAGCTTCAACAGCCAACACAATAAACTTAAATGATACTCATGACTTTGACTTCCAATATAACAGATAAAGGTGCATGTTCACACAAGAGCTGTTGTTGTTTGTTTTTTTTTTACTTTGGATGGAAAAATGTGATTTTTCTGACTTGGTAAGATGCTTTAATTGTTGTTGTATTTTGGAAACTCTGAGTTTCGAAGAAGAGAATATTCTAAACAAACAACAAAAGAAAGCAGGGAGAAGCAGGATATACAGTTTTTACAAAATAAATTCAGTTTGTCCTGGGTGGTGAATGTTTTAAACAATATAATGCTAATTTCACTATATAAACTAAGGGTTACTTATATTTACAGCTGTTATATTTAGCAAATATTAATTAAATAATACCATGACTGACTAACTTTTCATCCCATAAGCCCCTGACACTCACATGTTGTACACAAGCAATTAAAACAGATTTGACTAAGATTCAAAGTGCAGATAACGCAGTAAATTATAAAAGCTAGAAAGAAATCCTTTAAATGTTCATATCACTGGAGTCCTGCCATTTTAGGAGTGCTTTCATCACATCCCACTGAAAAAGAGAAAAGAGAGATATACAAGAAAGAGGTTGATCACAAGAGGTGAGCGATTGAGGGGTTGTGTGAGAGGGCTTCCAGGGTCTCAGAGGAGCGGTGCCAGACTGGCAGTATATTCAACCTGAAATTTTTCTTTTGACATGTTCACAGAAGCCAAATGGCGGTTCTGAGTGTCACATTTGGGTTTGATCGCTGCAGCGTATGAGGTCTGAACTCGTTGAAACATATTCCATCGCCCCATTCGGTGATAGACATCCTGTCACTTCTTTATTCTAAATTTCCGGTTCTGTTGTTTCCTCTCTCTGTGACTGGCAAGTTCCTCCATCTGGCGTGGATGTCGTTAAACAAACAGACCTTGAGCCACAGGGAATATACTGAGATTTCCACATGGTGCCACATTCAACAGCCGTTTGTGAACTCATCAAATTTGATTTCTTTTGGAGTGTAAGATCGGCCTTAAAGCCACTGGGATGACTTGCTGAGCCTGGCTGGACTGTGTAGTATTAACATTAAAGACACAGAGCTTTGACATGGAGTAAGACGGTATAGTGTGGAGGTGGTTAGATGAGATGGAGACAGAGAGATGGGAAGGGAAGCATGGTAAAGAAGAGGGGCAACAGAGCACTGCCATGTTTTTAAAAGAGGCAGAGATGCCTTTTCAACTTTCTGTAAATTCTGTACACCTTGCATACTACACTGCATGTGTGCATTTACTTTGCATTCAGTCGCTGAGTCTATCTCTCTCTTTCCCTTTCGCTCCCGCTCTTGCGCACTGGGCAGAAAGTGAAGGAAAGTGGCAATTGAATTTCCTTCCAGTGGTGGTGTGTGGAATAGGAAAAAAGTGCAGGGCCACAATGCTAGCCTCTATCTCAAGCAGACACTGAACGCAGCCTTAATCCATTCCTCTGCCCTACCCCTTCCACACATACTTGTCTCCAAATCCCCTCCACTCCATTCCTGGAATAAATTATTTCATTTCTCTTTGGTCCGCAGCATTTTTATTCGTCTCTGTGGCGCGCCTCAACTTCTGTCCCTGTGGAGAGCCCTGATGAATGTGTTGGGCTCACACCCTCTGATCATCCCTGCGCTGAACGCCTTTAGATACACACTGGCTTCTGGCTGCCTCAAATGCACATAAGGACTTGCTCTCCTTCCCTCTCCCCCTCTCTCCCACTCACAAATACACAAAGGAATAATGCCAGCTATAGAATAGATCTGGATCCTTTATCTTTTTCTTCATACACACAAACTCTGCAGAGACAAAAACACATTTTCACTCTCCTCTGTGGATATGAGCTGACGCTGTTGCTCCTTGTTCAGATTAATGATGACATTTAAGAACACTGAACAATTTCAAATAACATCTATAATTCATCTGGGAACATGCGTTCAACAATGTATGGAATTCAGTCCATAGTGCTGAGCTCATGAATATGGAGAAAAGCTGCAAATGAATTATTCTTTTTTATAATTGGAGTCCCAGGACTTGATTACCAGAGCAAGAAGCCTGTGTGTGTGTGTAATGGCATGTGTTCATATGGGTGCACATGTGAGGGACACATAGTGTGTATGTGCATGTGTGTATCTGGAGGAATTAATTAAGGCAGTTGCACTTTCTCTTGCGCTAAGTTATCATTTTGGTTTGCTGCCCTGATTGGCGTGGTCGGATCGCTGCCTGGAGCCCCTAACAACGTAGGATAAGACCTCATCTTCCTCACTGGCATACGCGTGTGTTTCCCACCGGGACACAGCTTGACAACACGAGATCGGGATTCGATAAGGATAAGTGAGCGCTCTGTTTCATCCAGGTCACCAGGGGATTCACTTCTAACTTCTAACGCACCAAAAAACACGCACACACACACAAACACAGACAAAACACATTCCCCCCTGGCAGGCGGTCCTCCAGTGGTATCAATTAAGGAGCTGGTCCAATCAATGTCTTAGCACCAGCCTGATACTCAACTACAAGGAGATTAAGACTAAGCTTACATCTTAACACAGAGGAGCCAGCCATACAAACATATATACAAAGACCCCCCACTCACAGCACATAAAACACACATTAAACACCACAACACAGAGAAATGTTAGCACAACAACCAGTCTGCTTTTTGTCTGCTGTGCAGTCGCATCTGGCGGCGTTTGTGCTTTGAGACACTCTCTGAACAGAGGACAATAATGGAATGTGTACTTTCTCTTTTTCTCACTGTTATTTTTCTCTCCTCTTGTCTCTCCCTTTGCTAGGCTAAAGTCTGACCTAAATACTTCAGGTTTTTGATGATTGGACCAAAACAGAAATCAGAGGCGTCCAGCGGGCTTGTCGTGATAGTCGGAGGAAGGGAGGGAGGCTCAGGATCCGGACGCTCTCGCAGAGAGAGACGCTGGTACTTACCACACTTCATCACTGTACAACACGTAGCTCATAAACCAGTCAAACCTTATCCTCACAGACTGCTGAATTCATCATCTTAAATCTTGCTCAGAGCCTTACCTTTCACCCTGCCGTAAGATGAAAAAGCTGCAGCATATCAGCTCTGTGCCCTCTACCAAGCCACTGCTAATCCAGGCCCAGGAGGGAGGGGTCCATCATTCACACGCTCAGAGGGGACACCAGGGAACCTTTGACCTTGGCTTGTGACCACACCTTGAGATTGAAGAGCCAGTAATGCAGCGATGGCAGCCGGCCCACCAGTTAATGATCTGCTTCTTCCTTTTTTCAGCTTAATACAGATCCGTACTGCTCACCGTCATTGCCGCACTGACACATAGCCACAACCACATGCACACACACTCTCATTGTCTTCCTACCAAAGACACACACATGAACAGAGTCTGAGCGAGAAACGTAGAGGTCAAAGAACGCCTCACCAGCTTTTTAAGTGCACCCATTCATTTTTCATTTAATGATGTGAGGGGATGTGATAGGTGTAAGCACCATGATGAAGTCCCCTCCAATTCCATCATCGCCTGCTCCTCCATCCTGCAGGACAGGAAATAAGGACGGGCAGCTCTGACCAGAAGTTGAGTTTCAAAACGTCTCAGTCAGATAAAAGTACTGCTCTGCTTCCTCAGCTGAATTTTATTCATAGGTGTTGAAAGATTAATTTTGTAGTTCATGGCAAAAGTAATAAATTTAGCTGTTACACTATAGTTGTGAGATTTTATCATACACATCAATCATGGTTTTACAAGTTAAAAGTTACCTAATTTCTACAGAATATTCTTTTAATTTACGACAAATAAAATCAAATTAAGAGATGCGCGTGGGAAAAATTAAATAATTAAGAGGAAAGTTTGAATTCCAGCACATCAGCTCCAAATGTAGTCCAAACTAATCCTTAACAAATGTCTATGACGGAAACAAGGCATTTTATACCAATTACAAAGCATGAAAACAAGAATACAGACAAGAGTTGAAGTCTGGCTGAGAAGCTTTCAGCGCATTTATACCAGGCATTAACAGATATATTGTGGATTGGGAAAAACAGGTCCTGCTAACTAAACACACACTGCAGTATCTAGCAAGTCATGCCTCGCACAAAATGATTTAAAAATGAATGACAACGCTCCATGGCATTTGCCTTTCTTGACCTTTTTGGGGTTTTTTTTGACAAGTCAAGTAATTTGTGTATTGAGATCTGCTCACAATGCCAACAGAATCATGATAATCACAACACTTATTAATACTAGGTCCTGTGGATCAGATGTTATTATCCAGATAATGTATATAGATACAGATCACATGTTAATACCTGGAGTAAATGAGGCCTCTGTTGCATCTCTTTCCTCATCTCTCTCCCCTCATTTCCTTTCATCTCCCTACTGTCATATCTCTAATTAAAGGTGTGAAAATGCCCAAAGATACTTTTACTGTTCGTGCTTCTCTTAATTCGCCTGTAACTATTGCTAGTTCCACCTCTGACTCTGATCTTTTAAAGAGCATAGAGGATAAATCTTAGACTACAGTGAAAATCAATTTCATTCATTAATCAATCAGGAAACCAATCTTTCGATCAGCTCAATAATTTGCAGGATCATCCGGGACCGCTGCCCTTCCTCACCATGGTTACCATTAACCCAATTCCCATACAATCCTCTGACCAGAATTAAATAATCAATCGAAGTAATCAATGGCTCGATCAACCGTTGAATACACATCTAAGTCACCGCCAATCATCCTTTAAACTGCGACGATGCATGCATCCTTGCTGTCAGATCTTGTGTGTGCGTCGAGTCCGGGGAGAATCGAGGCAGAGAGAAGCAAAGCACACCTCAGCTCTCTGAAGTGGCTTCCCTTCTCTAAACACTGATCTGATAAGATAGGAGCAAACCCCACCAGGAATTTGTTTTTCACTGCTCTTTCACTTCGGAGCGGATGATAGCAAAGACATGTGGAGAAGAGAGCCACTTTGGCCCCGTCTCAAGGCACACTAAGAGAAAGCGAGTGAATTCCACCGGAGAGGACGAATCCAGGGCCGGTTATTGGTTTTGGCCCCTGTCGGACTGACCCAGAGAAGCCAAACATCTGCTTCTCTTATTTGATGGGGAGGCAACAATATGTGCTTGGCAGTCACTGTCAGCGCTCACTCACACAAAAGGAGGGCAGCCCCCGCGACTCAAGGACGCAGGCGAGAAATTATGACTGCTTCGATTCCACTACTCACTGACTAAACACGGATTCAATTAAACCCAGCTGAAGGTCATGAGGTAATACAATGTAAGCGAGTCTGGCGCTGTGCTTAATGGAAGTCCTCATGGCTCTGGTAATGTTTAATCCAATGGCCCACTCTGACTACCCCTGTGTGTCAGCCATTCATATACCTTGAGTGCTGTCATAACCGGAGTGTTGGGAGGGAGGTAAGGGGGCCCATGTGAGGATCGTGCTTCAAATTCAAAGACTGGTGTTAACAAACCATGCTGCTTAATGTTGCAAGATATAAAGAGATGACAGAGGCTGAAAATAGTGCTGGCGACAGAGACGAAAGAACAGATAAAAATCAGAGGGAGGGGGGTGGGGGACAGGTGAGGAGGTAGTAAAGTACAGTGGGCGGGCAGAGAATAGGAGGGAGGAACAGAAAAAAAAAGATAAGGAGGGAACGAGCGAAGGAATTTGTGAGGAACTGAAAGCAGCAGAGGGCGGCTGAGGGGAAAGGGAGGAGCAAGGTTACACATGAGAAGTCTGAGGAGGAATTAAACAAAGCACAGAGAGGGAGAGAAGGGGAAAGAACAGGTAGAGTTGGTCAGAAGTAGGTTTCAGTCTTACCTCACAGCTAATTACCAGCTTTTCAGTGTGGTGAAAGAAAGCAAACAGAAAGCAAAGGGAGAAAAACAGCAATCAGAGAGGGCAGCTGAAGCAGAAGTAGCACAGAAAAAGAGGGAGAGACAGCAGTTTTTAAAAAAAGTCGCGTCCAAACGAGCGAGAGAAACAAAGAGGTGGTAGAGTAAGAAAACAACAGATACTCATTGACAGAAAGGACCGGGGCTTGAATCCATGGACTACTGACATCAGCAAAACAAAAGGAAGAAAAGAGGTCACTGCAGTCCAGCAGCAGTGTAGCTTGTTTGAGCGTGTCTGCTATGCAACAGAGACAGCTGAGATAGACAGACTCAAGCACAGACACAGTTCACAACAGACAGTCTTTACTGTAACAGCACCATGTTGATGAAAGAGTACCGCATATGTATGCCACTGACTGTGGACGAGGTAAGTGTATTTGTCTTTCCCACACACTCACTCACTCTCTTTCTTTCTCTCACACACACACACACACACACACACACACCTCCTACAACTTTAAATTGAAAGACAATAGAGAGGGTTTTCATTTCAAATGTGAAAGTGTTGTTTCTACTTGTAATCTTAAAAGTGTTAATGTGCTGATAAGACAAGTGCAAACAGAGCACACAGACCTCCTGCGGCTGCACCGTGGGAGGTTTTGGCACGCTGGGGTAGCAAGGTATACTCTCGGCACCGGCTGGGCTCAACCGGTCTGACAGAGCCAACGCACAACACCTGGCCAGCAGCATCATAGCGTTGCTGTTGTGTCTAAATTATCTCCCCATCTGTCTGCTTTTCCACTTCCCTCGCTTTCTTTAGCACTCCTAGCAACACGCACAAACTAGTCGGACTGGTTGCCGTAACTGGTATTTGGCCTGCAGGCTTGTAAACAAAGGAGATCCCGCTGGAAAAAAAAGGTGGGCGGACGAGGGACTCCAAGTGTCCTTCAAAAGGAATGCCCTCATCACCTCCTATACCCCCACCATCCTCCCCTCCTCCCCCCTTCAATTCTACCTGTTACCACAACAGTGACAGTGACAAATAGCAGTCCAAAATAGGATTTACAGTATCAGTACAGGGCACACAGAAACTTGAGCCTGCAGCAAATCCTCTTTCGCCTGAATGTAATGTAAGTTTAAGTGCAGCTTATTTGAGGTAGTATCATATTGTGACAGTTACCTAAATCCATGCCATCATTTACAATGCCCTAACCCTTGCTCCATTTTAAAAGAAAGCAGTGTGGCTTTTCTAGTGTCCAATATCCAGTAGTTACCTACTGTAACACAATACAGCTCAACTGTGTTGAGGAATGTTTAGTATTGTATTCTGCTGCAGGAAAAGTGGACAGGTGGCGGCTCTAGCTCAGGTGGTAGAGTGGGTCAGTAAATTTGGTGGTTCGAACTACATCTCTGTTCGAACTACATCAAGTGTCCTTATGCAAGACACTTATCCCCCAAATCCCTGTGTCTGTATGCGGGGGAAATCTAAGTCGCTTTGCACAAAAGCAGCTGGCAAATGAATGTGTTTGACCCATCATCCAACCTGTAACATCACGATCATGTAGAGCGTATGGTTTTCATGTTTTATTGCTTTACAACAATGAATCAAAGGGGATTCAATGTGGCTTTCTTATCAACAGTAAAAAAACATTTTAATGTCAAAGTGAAATCAAATCTCTAGAAAGTAATCTATATTACAAAATACATGTTTATGTAAGTATTCACTCCCTTTAACAGGACACACCTAAAACCACCAGTGGTGATTCACTGGTCACACAATAACTTAAATGGAGATTACCCTGTGTAGTTGAGGGGTTTCAGTTGATTGTAATCTAAATACACCTGTATGTAGAAGCTCCAGCTTTTGTTAAGTCAGTACTGTAGCAACACGTGCACCTTAAGATTAAAGAGCACAAGTCAGTGGATAGATAGGGAATCCCCTGAGTCACTGAGAAATGGAAAGAAACTGAAACTGTATGACTTCATACTGTAGATGTTGATCATCAAAACAAGACACATTAAATCTAGTTTGACTAAATACTGTAAAGCAATAACGCAAGAAGACTTTCAATAGGAGTGATTTTTTTTTTTTTTATAGGTGCTGTAAATCACTACTTTAAGGGGAATAATATACTGATTGTTATTTAGGGATTAGGGTAAATGTTATGTTTATGAGCTACACAATCAAATCTAAGTATCTGGACAAGGTCTTTGTATGTGTTCTGCAAAAACAGTCTCATTTACATTGTCAGAGGACAAATCCTGTGTTACATAACAAATTCAAGTCTGTAGTCTTTTAGCATTTTATCACAGGTTTTTTTAAAAGCTGCTTTGAAGTTGCTTTCATCTTAATCATTAATTCTTTCATTTTCACTCGCTGTCACACCCAACCCCACGCCCCTGCAATGATGCGCTATATTTACTTCCCAGGAGTTTATGACAAACTCTTGGCTTGTAAACCTATCCTTGCTTTTTTCCCTTAAGACAGTAGGAGGAAAACACATACCAAAAGCTGTGAACACATCACTCACCACAGCCATTCACAGAATATAATGGTGATTTAAGGAAAGATAAATCATCTTTCAACTTCCTGCTGCTATTTGTTTTCTTGAAAGTGAAAAAGATTCACAACCTGTGTGGGAGGAGCTCATTGCTCTGTAGTCTGTTAATCTTAAGACAGTGGAAAAGCACTCATTGCTATGATTAATTAAGTCCCATGAATACCCAATAAGTAAATATTGAATGTTGACATTCCACAGTAATTGGAACAAGAAGGAGGAGTGTCACATGATGTCAGCAGAGTAAAGTGAAGGATGGCAAACTGATATCTGTCCTCCTCCTCCTCCTTTCCTCCCCATCTTTCTCTGTTTCTACTTTTAATTAAAATAATGCTTTAGTGACACACCAATATAGGGCAACAAAATGAATTACATTACAGTGGCCACAGCAGAACAGTTTAGTTGTTTACTGTACGGTTTTATTGCTTTTTCATAACTTTAAAAACAAAGTTTACTTGTAATTAAGGCAAACAAAACACTGTACATAGAAACGAAGTTAGGGAGGAAAAGAGAAGGGATGATAGCAGCATCAGTGGAAAAACTGTTACTGTGTCAAGCATGTAATTTGTGGATTGTTCAAAAGGCGACACGGATTCTGTCTGGCTGAGCTCATTGAGGAGGGCACTCCAGATGCCCAAAGGCCTCGTCCTCTTTAGACTCACTAACAGAAAATACTCATCAGCGTCAGGCACAAAAACTGGGGCTGCAGCAGAGAACAAAGTCCCCTTCCCCCTTAATTCAGACACCATGCATTCACCCTCACCGGCCAAATTAAATTTTGATGTCTGACATGGTCACTTGAGGGAAATCTTTATACGCAGCAAGTGACTGTTCAAAAAATGAAGCGCAAATACAGAGCGTGTGCCTAAACAGCACTGAGTAAGTGCCTGTCGAGACAAAGCCGCACTCAGCAACTGTGGCTGAACCTGCTGCCAGGAGATTTTCTGTCATCACTTTCACTTTCTACTTTGTGGCTAATGGCTATTTTCATTTCCTCAATGGACTGAGCAGTTCATTGATTAGATATGATTGGATTTTTGGTTATTGAAGTCCTCAAAATTCTTTTGGTTTATACCCCTGCTTACATGTCAGGTCAGGTCAAGTCAGTTTTATTCAAATTGCCAGAAATATACCTCAAAGGGCATCACAGTCTGTACAGAATATATCACCTATTTTCAGACACAACAGTTAGATAACGAAAAAAAGACAAAAAAACACCTGCAATGGCAAAATCTCAGGAAGAGCAACAAAAAACAGATGGACACAATAGATATCTGTACCAAGTAGCCAGAAATAACAATAAAATAAGGTTGTGTATACACTTAAAAAGTTAAAGTGAGACTATATAACTTTCTTTAAACAGTGGCTACTGTGGCTGCAACAACAATTAGCACATATGATGAAGCTAAATGCTAAACTTAACATCAAGTCAGGCCTTGAGTTTGCTAACATTAGCCATTAAGCTATAGGTCGTACAAAACCAAGAAAGGCTGTAGCTGCAAAACCTCTGCGAGTTGAGCAAATTTGCTTTTAATTGCTACTGTATTCAATTTGTATTTGTGAGAGTTCTTTCAAAAGTTACGTGATACCATTTTCCAATATCAGAAATAACATGAGGGTGTACTCACTCAATTTAAAATTTCCTTGATGCATGACCACTCTAACACTAACACTCAGATGTCATCATTAGGAAGATGCTTTTGCTTTGTGCTTCATATTTGCTCACAAAAGTTTTGTTTTTTTCCCTCTGCTGATTCCATCTCCATCCTCACCGCTCATCCTAAACCTCTCCTTGGGCTCCAGTACAGGATTGGGCAGCTGTACATGATCAGTAAGCACAGCTGTGAGCAGAGTGGTGGGGGAGAAGGGGTGGAGGTGGTGAGGAATGAGGCAAATACTCATCCTCAGTACGGCCCGGGACAGCTGACCGAAAAGCGAATCTACCTCAGCAGGTAGAGTGCACTCTATGACTGTGTTCCTGTACTAATGATTGCAAATGACAGAGGAATAATACTAATAACACTGGCTATTTGCAACCTGAGTCCTATCCTCAGGCTGTCAGCTCTGCCATTATGATAACTGATTGCATTTGATCTTTGATCTCTTGCTTCACTGTCAAGCTTTACATCCTATAGATGCAAGTTGCACCTATCACCACTGACAAGCAATAAAACATCATTTCAGCACAGTAACACCCACAGTGCAATGTAACCTGCCTACATCTAAAGTCCAAATGCCCTCTGTCTGAAACATGCTGAGGCCTGTATTGTGTGATTACAGTAGAAATGTTATTGTACCATGATCTCATCATCCAGCAAACCACCTAAGTTCTGATTATGTAAGTACAGACTTCCCACTGACAAAAACAAGTCCACGTCATCCTGATGATGGGAATTACAGGGACATTCTGGAAGTTTTAGCCTCTGATTTTTGCCATTTTAGTGTTAAAAATATGTCAGTGCTGACAGTCAAAGGCTATTCACACTGTGTACAAAAACCTGTTAATCCTAGGTTCATATGTTCAAATATGATAACATTTTATTTCAACCCCTGTGTTAAGCATCTACAAACAGCATTTAAACACGTAATGATTTGTTTTTAGCATATTACAATGTAGTTGCAAGCAGATATGAAGACATTTTTAAGTGTAGGAAAGGAATAGTTTGACATTTTGGAAATTATGCTTATTCCTGCAGTGAATTAGATAAGAAGACCAATACCACTCTAATGTCTGTACATTAAATGTGTATTTACAAACACTTAGCTTGGTTTAGCATAAAGACTGGAAACAGGGGAAACAGCTTGCCTGACTCAATCTGAAGGTAACAAAATTAACCTGAATAATTAATATATCTAATTCAACCAAAAACCAAAGTGTAAAGATGACATTTTAACATGCACATAATGCCCATTAAAAGACATATTTTTGTTTCAATTGGACAAAGCTAGCCTGCATTTTCCTTCATTTTCTGTCTTTTTTGCTAAGCTATAATGAGCTAACAATAAGCGGCTAACCATGCTTCACGTTTAAAATGAAGACATGAGACAGGTACCTATACTGTAAGTTGTTTCAGGGGTCAAGAATGAACCTTATTTGTTCATGCAAATAAACATATGAAACATATAATCACAACTATATGATAGTGTGTTATAAACCAGTAAGTGTTTATGTAGTGCTTATAATCCCTAAATAGAGGATGTTCTGGCCAAATTATTTCTGGATTTGCCTCAAGCTGGAGCAAAGAGATTATATGTTTCCAGTCTGGTTTAAACACAGTAGACTATCTACAATCATCAAAGTAAACAAGGAAATGTGCGAGTGAAATGGAATTTGAAGCCAAGTGTGACCGCAGTGGTCATGTTTTTGTGCGGATAGAATGTGTTTTTATTTGCTTTGTGCTCAGGGTGACAGTCCATTTATCAATGAATTGTGATTATGGTGGAAGCCCAGTCTTTAAAAAAAGAAAAGAACCAGAATTCTTTAACTCTAAATTCATTTCCTAACCCTAAGCTAACCTCACTCATTACCCTAATGTAACCTCAACTCTTATTCTAATCACCACTATAAACCCAAGGCCTAATCCTAAAATAAACTCTTAAGGAAGTAAAGAAATGTTCTCACTGTGGAGGATTTCCCTAATCTTTCTGCGCTTGTAGGACGTTTTGGTCCTCATTAGTAAAGATATACTGGAACACACACACACACACACACACATACGTTAAGTACAGTTGTTGCAGAATATATTCTACTTCAATCATGTTCAGACATGTGATCTAGAAGCTACAGTAACAATTAATCACCACAGGTGTAATTGGGAATGAGTCATACAAATGAACACTGTGGTGAAAGTAGCCTACAGGTAATCTGGCTATAAATGGCACAAAAACCACTTCTCTCTCTGTCTCCCTCCATAATCTCTCCCTCTCTCCTACTCTCAGACTCTTCCACTCTCTGACTGCGATTCTTCGTCTCTTCCTGTTTTGCTTTCAGTAAACTGCCGTCCTGGGCGAAAGCGTTTGTCCCACGATTCTTCTATGTCACAGAAAAGGCCTGGAACTTCTACCCATACACCATCACAGGTGCTTTTGTTTGTGTTAAACAGCAGATCGCTTTCACCTCAATGCATTATATAAAACTTATTTACTTTTAACAGCTGTTTTTCCAAGTGCCATCAAATATTTATCTCTATGTATGCATGTATTTCCCTGTGGAAATGTGTATGTGTGTGCGTTGCTGCACATAAGTGTGTGAGAGCAATTGCGTGCTCATGCATGTATGAGTAACTAATGCTGTTTTTCCCTATCCATATTGAACGTCCCTGGTGCTGCAGAGTACTCAGTAAGTATTCTCACACATCATTTACTGTACATGAATGCAACAGAGCTCATCTCTTTGCAGTATCAGTGGATCTAATCTGCAGCCTGCTTCTTCTACTCTCTCTATCTCTGCCCCTCAACCCTTTTTTCCCATTTTTACCTCTTGTCACCCCGTAGGTATCATTCCTCCCCAAGTTCAGCATCCGTATTGAGACAAGATTTGAGAACAACAACGGCGATAACGACAATGTGAGTATGACTGAGAGCAAGCGAGAGGTGAGGAAGATGGAGTGATTAGAGTAGAGGGGGAGGAGAAGACAAGGGGAAGGAGAGAAAACACAATTTTCTCTGCTGCACACAGAAAATGTTCATCAAATTGATGTGCCCATTACTAGGAAAACAAGCAAAGCACAAAATGCACTATTGGCAGATCTATTAACCAGACATGCAGCGTGGTGAGCATGGCTGCCATGCTGCATTTTGTCCAAGGCCAACAACCATAAACACACACGCAAAGAAATTAGCAACTCTGTCTGTTGTGTCTGCACTGTGTAATCAAGGTGAGCATCAAGAAACAAGACCAAACATGGAGAGAAATGTGGTGAATCTTGTTTCTCGTCAGGTTGTTGCAGGTTACATAAGGTTATTTCAAACAAATAAGCATCCATAGAAAGCCATGCATGATCTGCACACTTTGCGATACAATCTCCAAGGCTCAGTGGTGGAAAAGAACAGGACATTTACTCAAGTACTGTAACTATTTGTAGAAATATGAATCTGAGATACTTGTACTTTACTTGAGTATTTTCATGCTGCTTCATTCTATAACTCCACTATATTTATTTGACATATGTAATAACAAGATACTTTACATATGAAGAGTTTATAAAATATGAGGCTTTGTAATAGATTTAACTACCCAACAATATACACAATCAGAGATGAAACAACTAATCAATTAACTGATGAACTGAGTGTCAGAAAATTAATTGGCAGCTATTTTGTTAATCATTCAAGCAATTTTTCCAAAAACCACAAAACTTTTCTAATAGATCTGAAGCCAAATGTGAGAGATACTACCATTTATGTTTATTTTTAGTTATTTCACATTTATATATATATTTATAACAATACTGTCGCACCAATAGCTTCAACAGTAATGTGATACACACCAGTTTTACACACCAAAAATTCATTACGTAGTCAAGATTAATCAATAATCATTAGATGTAGCTCTACAAAAAACATGAGTACTTTAATTACATTTTTCTGACTTTACGTACATACTTTTGCTTAACTAACATTATCAATGCATGGCTTAAAGTATAATGGAGTATTTTTACAGTGAGGTTTGAATGAAAGGGTTTGAATACACAGGTTTTCTGTCTCTGTATGACTAAATACACACACCACAGAAAAGAGAGCGAGACAACAACGAGGAGACGATGAGAGCATCATGCCCTGAGCACACTGTAAAAAGCAACACAATGCATTCAGCCAATGCAACACATTCCATAAGAGGGAGCAAGACCTTGAGTAGACACAGACCAACAAGAGCACCACAGGAGCGTAACGGGGTATTATCTAGCGGCAGGTTTTTCTTATTTGTTAGTTTTCAACTGTGAAATGAACAACTTCAGCGCATGGGGAACAAATTTTAAACAAGGCCGATAGTAGTCTCCCCTCTCCTCAAGGCTTCCTCCTTTTCTCTCAAGGAAAAGTGTATTCCCACTCATGTTTCTTTTCCCTCCCTTTGGGGTTATCCTCATACGTCCTGCTTTTTCCCCTGCCTCTGCTCTATATCTGTTCTCTTGCTCCTGTGACGGTTCCAAGGCCTCAGGGTGATGGTGGAGGCAGCAGGACCTCAGTTTTCACACAGCTACTCATCTCCATTTCATCCCGGCTCTGCTGGAGGAGTGACTATGGCAGAGGCGTGAGGTGCGAATGTGTGTGTGTGCTGCACTCATTATACTGTATGACTCTGTATCTGTTTGGATGGTGTTTGGGGACATCACGACCCCGGGGCAGAGAGTGTGGAGCTTCTGATATCCTGACGACCATCCTGAAAAAGCACTACAAAGAGTCAGAGGATGCTGTACTGCCTGTCACAAATATAAACAGCATATGCTGGTAGCAAAGGCAAACAAAATGACTGTGTGGAAGAAAACCTTGAGGATTGCGCACTCAGTTGGCAGTTTGCTACAGCAATGCATAACCAACACTTAATGCACTATATATATTTGTACGTACAACTTACCTCATGTAGGCATGATAATTCTGAGGATGTCATTTGTGAAAGAACTGTATTCTTATTTGTTACTTATCCGCCTTCACCAGATGGTAAATTTGGCTAGACAAATAAGAGAGTCACCTGCCCATATAATAATAAAACAGGTACAGCTGGTTGTGAGCCAGAACTGTTTCAACAGAACTGAACGCCAGCGAGATCGCTTTCGTTAGCCGCAGCGCATCTACAAAGTGCCAATGAGTGTATCTGAGTCTTGCAAAGAAAATGTATTATTAGGTTAAACAAATACATTATTCACTTTCTATTAGACCTGATTTGATACTACCTAGATGCTACAGTTAAAAAATGAAGTTGTTAAAGCTATAGAGGTGTGCCACTAGTCAGAAGCTGTTGTGGCTAGTTCAGATAGAGGAGACAGCCAGCCCGCTCTCCATGTTAAAATAAAACACCACAGCACTGACTTTATCACAAGACATGTGCCTAGAGGATGCCACTGCACCAGGTACCGTCGCCAAAGAAGAAACACATAACCTGTCTGAAACCATAACATGTTGTTACATAATGTTTGTTTGTATATGAAAAAGAAACATCAGTATCAAGCTGAGGATATCTACATGTTTTAAACTGTGATAACGCCAACTGCCTCCTGCTGTAGCCCACACCTTGGCAGAGATGTACAGGGCCGAGCGTGTTTCTCAGAAAACTGAATAAACTCAGACACGCAACCTCCCAGACACCCACCAGCATAATCAGCATCCCATGACCATCCAAAACCACCTCCCATATCCAATATGTTTTAATAACTATTTATTAAAGAAATATCATAAACAACAAACAATCACATCCTCAAACCCTCCCACTCAAACCAATATCCTTATTAGGACACATGGAAAACATGAATCACAACAAACACTTTTCCAACTTAATAGATAATACACTTTCCTTTCTTACGAGGCAATGAGTAAATAATCTATGCACCTTCACACATATAATCACACTCTCTCTCTCTTTCAAGACACAGACACACACAGTGCATGACATCCATAGTTTCCCCAAAGATTTCACTGGCCAAAGCTTCTGCAGACTCAGTAAGTAAATATACAGACCCACCGGTTTGCTCTGTGCAGGACTGAGCTATCACAGTCATAAACTGCCGTGGCCTTGAGGAAGACACAAGTCCCATTGGTGTGCTCTGTAAGAGGGTGGTGCAGCTTTTGAGGTTCACGGTTTGTAATTGTGACTGAGGAGTTCATACATTGAGTGAGAGCAGAGCCTTTTTTTCTCCTTCATGCTTTTTCCATGATGGAAGAGGCTGAATAAGATAAGATCTTATACATGCTACGAGCCCCAGGTGTAATACAAGGTAAAAAAATTAGAAATTTACAGCTAATTGGATTTTGTGGGGCAGTTTGCTCCATTTGAGTTATTGACTGCATGTTGAGCTTTTTCCACTTGCAATCTCTGGTAAACATGATCTCAACTATTCTGACTGTTATTTTGTGGTGTGTGTTGCATTTTAGTAAAATAAATCATTACCACATCTAGTTTCAGACATTTGTGGCACCAAACCATGCCAAGAAGGCTGCAGCCCAGGTGACCTCTGTAATTGGTGTTTTAAGTAAGACACCACAGATTTATTGTAGTTGGTTGTATCGCTTAATTATGAAACAGTAAGAAGGCACTACCTCTCCAGCCCAAAGAAAGCACAAGTTTTCAAAGTTATGGATTTAAAGATTACAGTAACTTTTCGAATATATTCATCCTCCACAGTGAAACAAAGCTGTAGTTAAGGAAGAAAACTTTAAAGTACTAATAGTAAAATCCAGGCACTTCTTTTTCCCGTGTATCATTACCAAAGTCACCGTTTACGGAACGTGTCGGTTTTATTAAAGCACAATGTAAATAATCTCTGAGATGTTTCCACCGACATGAGATAAGCTCATTTATCTCTAAACCATGATCTGATTTATTAAAGCAACGTTTATTTTGTTTCGTTTTATTTCAGAAACATCCGGAGAGACTTCAGTTAGAAGCCAAGTGGCGTGATATCGAAATGGCAGGTGGTCAGAAATATATGTTTTATAGACAAGATAGAGATACATTACAACATTAAAAACCATATCAGTTTTAATAGTGGCTGATTGGTGTTTTTTTACCTCACATACATGCTGTAAAATGTATGATAATATTTCAGGCCCACTCTAGGTCCTGTATGTATGTGTGTATTATACTCTGGCTTTCCCCCATAGGCTGAGTTTGGAGGAGGGAGAACAGCAGGAAGGTGATGCAAGAAGACCACAAAACAACAAACCAGCCAGAACAACAGGTGAGATTGTAGCCTGACCCAGCACCTCCGTGCTGAAATACCACAGAGAAGGGAAGGGAGGTAGAGGGGGAGAGAGGGAGGAGGAGGGAGGAGAGACAATACAGCTGGGATGTAAGAGCGCAGAAGGTGAGAGAGAGCAGTGGAATGAGACAGTGGTAAGTTTGAAATGGCATTTGTGCCCGTAGTAATATTCTGCATTTAATTTTGGCATACAAGCAGGAGATATAGAACATAGAGGCACAAAAGGGTATAAAACACAGATCTTATCTAAAGTACACATTTTTAGATCATTAATTAAGTAATAAGTCTTAGTAGCAGGTATTTTGTATTTATTTAGCCTGTCACATATCCATTGCCACAGAGACTGCAAAATAGTATGAATGAATAACTCTGTAAATGCTAACAGGCTTGAAACAGAGGCTGGCTGTACCACTGGTGCCTTATGTGTCTTACAAGTACCCAGATGGCTGTATCTGTGGTGGGAAAAATGAGAGAAGTATAGCCAGAGGTCACAAATACAAGGAGCAGGAGGAGGAGAGAGACAGGAGGTATGCCTAGGTGTGACCGTGACAGATGTACTGGGAGAGAAGGCTCATGGTGATACTACCGCGCCGGTTCTGATAAATAGCAATGCAGCCAATTGTTGAACCTCCCTATCATCAGCTCTTCAACAGTAATAACTGTGCCATTGCATTTAGCTGCAAATGTCAGCCCTGTGGGGGGTCTGTGTCTGGGCATGTGTTAAAGTGTGTGTGTGTGTGTGTGTGTGTGTGTAATGCCCTGCCCTTCAAGTTGGGGTCTCCAGAACCCCGCTGGATGGGCTAGTATCAAAGGTAGAATTTTGCTGGCCTGCATCTGCTGCCTGCACCTTCTCTCGCCTTCTCCCCAGTGTGATGAGCGAGAGACATCAAGCGAAATAAATCTCGGTAGTCATTGTTTCAACCTAGTTGCAGTTTGTGTTGCACTGCTATGACTTTCACAGGCCAAACGCTGTTATCATGTCATTCTGGCACAGACTGAGTATAGCTTTGCTTTCCATATTCATCTCATTGGGAAGAAAATGGATGTCATTTACTTAGAGTCTACAAAAAGCTAAGTGAGTTGAATAGCAGGACGGGCACTAATGGAATCGGTGTACGATAGACTAAGTGTTTTAAACAGTTTGAAAACGAAACACAGTTCTCTCTGTTCCTTCTCTTCCCAGTGTCTCTTTTGCTTTTCCTTTATCTCTGTCTTCTTGTTTCTTTTCTATGTAATTGATTCTTTTCTCCCATCTCAGTCTCTCTCAATTTCAGTTTCAATTTACTTATTTACTTGACATGAAATACATTTGTTTTGTCAGCCAAATAGAGAAGGACAATCATGGGTAAAGAATAAAGCAACAAATTAAAAAATATCTCCTCTCTCTCTCTCTCTCTCCTCCCTCAGGTCCACCAGTGCCTCCTCGTCCTGCACTCTTTTCGCCCATCCTGGTGACAGACTTAGTGCTCTCGAAGAAGATGGGAATGACAACTGCCATGTTCTGACTGGTATCAGACCTCTTCCAGACAGTCCTACGCAAGCTCAACTCCACCCCTGAATGATGCCACTCACACAAACACAAACACACACACACACACACACACACACACACACACACACACACACAATATACTGTACAAATGCAAACACATGCAAAACCAAAGTCAACATTCACCAGAGTCACATTATTTCTAAAAATACAACAATCAATAATTCAAATAGTGATGGGTCCTGAAAGGAATAGTTCAACATTATGCCTATTCGCTTAGGAGAGTTAGATGAGCAGTCATCAATGCTGCTCTTATATCTGTCTTAAAGACATACACACAACTGATTAGCTTAACATATAGACTGAAACAGGGGAAAAAGAAGGAATCTGATCGATTCGTAACAAGAATAATTTACCAGTATCTCTAAAACTCAGAATTAACATATTATATTTAGGTTTTTAAAATATTAGTAAAAGATGTATCGTCGCATTGTAGTGGTGTATCAGAATTTCTTATTATATTACCATATCACTATATAATGTTAAATGTTTTTATACTTAAGCTTTTAGTACTAAAATTATGGATTTAGTAGAGAAATGTAATATGTTAAGATCACTTGTGCTGGTACGTGATTTTTTGAACTATTTGACAGAGCTAGGCTAACTGTTTCCAGTTGCTAATCATTACTGTCTATATTTACTGCACAGATATGAGACTGGTGTCAATTCTCCACATCTAACTCTCCACCAGAGTGAATGAATGAGTGTATTTCCAGAATGTCCTTAACACCAGAAATATTTATCTATTTTACAGTTCCTCTCTACTGCATTTTAAACCACATGAAGTGCCGTACAAACACTTGGTACCCACTCAATGGCCATTTCTACTGCTACCTTAAAAGGTGTCTTCACCTCAGCCTGTAAAATGGTGCACTCCAGCTCTTTCTCACTCAGCTCCCAGCCATGTCGAGCCACTGGCCACCAGCAGCGCCCAATTGCTCTCAGCTCTGCTTGGCGGCCCAAGGACAGATGCCAAGGAGTTGAGATGGACTAATGAGAGTAGGAGGAGAAGGGGCTGTCAATGTTATGGATCTGTGCTCCCCAAACAGCACAGGGCCAGACCAGGTGGCTGACAGAGGGCAGTGAGGCGCTGTATTGGTTCCTGATCGCCAGCTGAGGGCTGCAAATGGGTCGTCAGGCTAAACCCCAATTACTTAGCCAACATGAGCATTTATAGGACGCATTAGCTAATTTTTAACTACATATAGAGGATATCAGGATTCAGTTAAAGGAGCGTATGAAAATTTGAATTGATTATGTTTAATATAAGAAGTTTTCATGCCTTATTTAAAAAACATAAAGTGTAAAAAAGAAGAAAAATGATTGAAAGGGAAATATATGTGAAATATACTGTGTGTCTTTATAATGGATTTCCTTATTAATAAATACAATTTCTTCCAATGAGAGGATTCACTAGTGTCCTATATCTGCGTCATTAGGAAAAAAATTGACTCACTGCACACATTGATTGTTAGTATTACCTGTAATGGCGATTCAGCTGCTGCACATCATCACAGCCTCATGTAATTCATTTCACCAATTTCACATCAGGTGCTGGGGAGGAACCGGGTTTGGCAGCAGCGGGACTTGAAAAAGAGGCAACTGTCAGCCCATTTGGTTTACCCGAAGCCGGGGGGCTGCTTTCACCGCAAGATAAATAGAGGAGGAACAATAAATGTTTGGGATGGAGAGTTGCGAGTTAGCGGTGGCGCATCGCCTGTCATCACCGTGAAAGCACTTATTGTTCAAGACTTAAGGACAAAAGCCAGAGCTTGTTGTGTCGGAGAGATCGGAAGTTTCTTGGTGACGGATGAGACATGGCAGCCTTTCTCAATGGCTAAATAGCTCGTACTATGGGTCGGCTATATTTTTATCCATTCAAATCAAGACAGCATGACAATTTGTTATACAGCTCTAACAGCGGGCCGGTAGACGTATTCACATACACATGCAAACATCTTGATGCATGCACGCCAAACTCTTTTATCCAATGTCTCTGCTGTAGCAGCAGGAGGTTGATATGAAAGAGCAAGTGCTCAACACAGCCAGGAGGTTCACAGGCGCGTGAGGAGCACACAAACTGCCGACTGCACTGCATTAACATTATCTCTTCTCACTTTGTCTCCTGGCCAAATTTTTCTCTCATTATTGCTGTCTCCACTCATCCTCCTCCACCTTCTCCTTTCTCTCTCTGTCCCCACACTCATTCTTGAAATTTTGATCTCCTTTCTTTCTTCGTTCTCTTTGGCTCAGTGGCCCGCCTCATTCCTCAAGAGGGCCTCGTGCAGATGTATTACATGGAAATGTCTCCCATGGTACATTATCACAGATCCTGACCCTGTAGCGCTTGAACCATCTGCTATTCAGTTTGCCCGTTAGGACCTCTAAGCAAATAGACCGGGTAAAGGAAATACGGGATGCCTCCAGAGCCAGAGCAGTCATCAGCTGCACTGGCTGTCTCCACTAAAATTCTAAAGGTACAGTAACTTGATGTGGGACCCGAGGCTTATAATCATCTACAAAAAGAGAGAGAGGACAGCAGAAAGACAGAGGGAAAAGGAAAAGAGGAGCAATACAACAAGGACTAAAATTTATAGAAGACAGTTTTACAAAGGTAGAGCTGAGTCTCAATCCTGTCAAAGAAAGATGTGTAACACCAGGCAACTTCAATCAGCCCATTTCATGTGCAGTATGTTTAACCTAGTTGTTAGCGAGAGACCATTGCTTGCCAGGCAGTGAGCAGCTACTAACTTAACTCTGCTAGTCCACATGCCACCATTGGATTTAATAATGGTGTGTGTGTGTGTAGTGTGTGTGTGTGAGTGCAGGTTGCACACACACACACAAACCCTGTTAGAATGATTGTAAAGTATGAAGTGCATTTAGTGTTTATAAACTGGCACATAGCGATTACCTCGGCTGTAGTTATCTGTCTGATATGGCATATGTGTGTGCCTGTGAGTGTGTGTGACCCTATGAGTGGCAAGTCTGTATAAACGAATGGAGAGGGCTAAGATTAGTCTCATTACAGGTTGCAACAGCTTTTAATGTACTCAAATCCACACATAAATGACTTCAAATCCTCTGTGCATTAAGCCTCACCACTGGGAACCTAATTGTAACCTCTGCCTGTGTACACGTTAACTGGACTTTATCTGGGGACAGGCAGAGTGTAAAATTATAAGGTATCTGAGAGAACCAATTGAACCAATTAAGAAAGTGAATATGATTACTATGGGACCATACACATCCTCTGAATAGAGTTACATCACTGCTTTCACGCCGAGCAATACTGGTTGCCGGTAAAATGGATGGCGTGTGGTCGGTGTGCCGCGGGCAAAGGCGGGGCCACCAATCCAAGAGTCATTGCTGTGCATTTACACTGATGTGTTTTCATTTCAGCAGCTGACTTAGGGCTGCTATTCTGGGCAATGAGATCAAGCGCGGGTATGAAAAGTCAAGGAGCAGTGTTAAAAACTGTTCTCGCCGTGTACACACACTCTCACATCACACGTGAGACAATACAAAGACAGCTTGCTTTCACACAAACACATTTGCTAGAGGAACAAAGAAATGAGTATAAACAGACAGATACGTGAACCTGAACAAAATAAGAGCCTTTGGGTACTTCATGTTAAATATCGGTTCAGTGTTTACAAAGCTCCTGATTTTAATTGCTCCCACCATGACTATTAATTACATAACAGCCATTGCAGTCAGTATGCCCATGTTTGCTAATAGAGAGGATGGATTAGAATGTAGTGAGGGAATACATTAGAATACAATGGTTGGCTGATCTACAAAATAGAATTACATTTCTCCTAGTACATACAAACAACAGTTTTTCTTGCAAGCTCCAAAGTACAACATAAACAGTAGACGCGAGTATACTTCATACACTGACAGAACAATGCACTGTATTATTGTAAAGAAGTTTTAAGACAAGATTTCTGTAAAACAGATACTATAGGCTGTGAGACAAAGTGCCATATTACTGTGAAACAATAGATGCTTTTGAGTAGGCTGCAGGAACAATGGCATATTGTTCTAAAGCTGAAACACTGTCTCTCAAGGCACAAATATATACAGTGGGACAATAAGGTTAGAGAATTGACCTGTTCGATCGGCAGCCAGTTTGAACCTCCACTCATGGGTTGGGAAACCCTTCAGAGAATATTTCTTGAAGATCTGCAGTAAGGACTTTCACAAATATGTCAGAAACAAGGAAGACAAACTGATTCACATGAGCTACTTTGAAAACAGCTATCACAGAATGTAGCAGTGAAAGACAGCTGATAAGCAAGCCTGCAAAATACCCTCATAAAATTTATTATAAAGTGGAACCTGAACTCCAGGATGGATCATTGTTCTCAGGAAATGATGAATGTTTGTCAACTACGGACAGATATGTCTATTCCATTCTTCATTTATATGAGGCAAGCTTACATTTTTGCCAGTCTAATTTTCTGTTCCTCAGCAACAAAGTATAATGCCTGGCTATCCTTCTGCAACGTTTTAATACCGGAGACTACTGGTTCATTTCTTTGTTTACACCACATTTAATGTAAGTTTCTTTAATGCCAAGTCATTTGGTAAAATTTCACACCTAAACCTAAAGTCATTTACCTGTAAACCTGGACCCAACCAATTACAACTATGAGTAATAACAATGTATTCTAAAGGACAATGTAAGACACAGGGACAATATGTGAAATGGGTCAAACTAAGAAGTATTATCATCTGAATCTGCAGCTCCTCCTTGGCTTTATGTGAGCTTTATAGTGAGTTATTTTACAGAGAAGCAGAACATAGAGTTTAGAAGAAGAGCGATATTCAACTCTCAGAGCTAGAGACCAAAAACAGAGTTAAGTGAGAGAGGCTGATCTTATATCACTAGGTATTAGAAACACGAATACAATGGAATGATAATGTTGCTAAGACTACAGTGGCTATTTATTTTAAAGAGAATTTACCTCTCTGGAGTAAATCTAGAGTTCACTATTAAATTTGGGGTCGTTACTGTTATATAGGACTTGTTTTCACTGCTCCCTATGCATGGTAGAATAAATTAGCTGCAGGTTTGGACCATGATAGAGTCACATCAAAAATCCTTTTTCATCTTTCAGCTGTGGATTTTGTGCCAAACTATCGTCCTGTTGACAGTGCTCCCAGATCAGAAAACAATTCATGTCGGGTTAAAACAGACATTGTCTTTTACCGGGGTGATGGGCACAAACAACAATTTTAATTAGCATTAACCACCCTCTGTGCTGGCCTAATTAAAGGAAGTGTTCAACACTTGGGAACTATGCATCTACTTTCTTGCTGAGTTAGATGAGGGGAAGTTGATACCACCGAGTATGTAAACAGAGCTACAGCCAGCAGCTGATTAGCTTAGCTTAATATAAAGACTGGAAACAGCTTGTCTTGGCTCTGGGTAAGACTCACATAATTTCATTTCTAAAATATCAAACTGTTCTTTGTGATCTTCCATTACTACACGATTTGATTTTATTTGATAGACTGTTTTGAATCAAATCATTATGATGATACACTGTATATAATTGTTATGACTGTACTTACAATGAATCTGTTTTCTTCGTGCCTTTTTCTCTGGAGTGTAGAGATGTGCTGCCTGTGTTGACAGGTTGCCTGACTTACCGCACAGTGGACACGGCAGATACATATCACCAGGATTGTCCACTGACAGTTCGATGACAGCAATATGTTAGTCTACCTACACCCTGAGCAGAGGTATGTTTCATTTTCCAGCTCACCTGTCACTCTTTTGTCTCTTTAGTACCAGGGGAGTAGTTTTGCAGGATACTTGGCCTATCATTAAACACTCAAACTTCATCCATCCATCCATTTCCTATACTGTTATCCTGAGGGTCGCAGACATTGACTCAGAAACAGAATGTTATTTTTGTTGAGGATGTGGGTTGAGCTATACTTTCTGTTCACTCTAAGCTGTTTTGTCCTAGCTAAGATAGGCTGATGTTTTTGCTTGTTTTTCCCATTATCAACATATATACCTTTACAATTCTGTCAGACTGTTTGTTTGTCACATTCTATACAAATCTTATGGGATTTCTCCTCCTTATACCTCTTTTTTTGTAATGAAAATTATGATGTGGTAAGATCCAGTCTCTCATTGATGTTTGAGGTTTGAAGTTTGGTGTCGGCCATGTATGATTTTAATTCTAAATTGAAATACAGTTTTTAATTCTATCGTCTCTTGTGCTTTTAACCGTTTTTGAGTGAAAGTACAACTTCTTTTTATCAGCCTACTTTGACAAGCGCCACGCTGTGTAGTCTGTATGCGTGTAACTGTACATCTATTGTATTATTCGGGATGTAATTGAGAAACCAATGCAATCCCCAGAAAAGCCAGAAAGTCTTAGACAATATGGTAATGACTACTCAAGTCTTAACTCCCATATAAACGCCACATGCTTTTTTATTCCTGCTGCTCACATAACATCTATTATAACTGAGTAGCTCAGGGCTGAAAGCTTCCTTCGCCTCTTTCTTCTCACCTCATCTTTTCTCCTCTCATCTGGTAATTTGGTTTCAACCCTTGTGCAACCGGGCACTCTGTTTTATTTCCAAATCAAAGTAATGAAATGGATCTTCACTGAGGATTGCAGGTACAAGAGGTTGTCACATTGCATCACGCAGAGGGGACAATGAGTGAAATGGAAATAGAGAAGCGAGACCTAGACAAATCAAAGAGACTCCGCTTGGCTTACTTTACTCAAGTTCCAGCCAGATCTATAGTTACCGTTTTAAGGAAAATCCACCTCATATTAATTCTTATAAGTCATCAATTCAGGTGTTCAGTGGATTGCAGAGTTCGCTTTGTCATGGAGTGTTGACATTTTACTTGCTACAATGGATTTCTCCCGTGATTGTTGAGTAGTAACAGGGATTCTTTTTGATTCAGGTGTTGCCAAACCAATGACACTGCAGAAAGGAGATTTTTCTCACGAACTAGCTCGAAATATTTTTGACATGACGCCACATCATCTGTGCTTCTGATAGTCGTTCACTGGGAGACAAGACTAATAAAAAGATGTTACAGCACACTGATCATACAGTATGCTTTCAAGCTAAATGCTGTTGTCATCTAACATGACTATAAAGACACAATGGCACTGGTAGTGCTTGGGGTCCCAAATTCATGAGGATTACCGTCTGTACAAAATCATGGCAACATCCAATAGTTAGTTGAGATATTTTAGCCTGGACCAGTGGTTGATCGACCAACTGACACTGCTATTCCTGGCACCATGGCTGATCCACACCACCAAACAACAAAGTTGATTCAGAATGCAGGCTGAGCAGAGAAAGCTGCCTCAAGAGTTTGTGTTTTACCTGGATTTTTCCTCTACTTTGGGGTTTCACATTAGTTAAAAGCAAGTCATTAGCCAACAAAATGGTGCTTTTAACTATTAACGAAATTTCTGTGGAATTGCTATCAGGGTGGAATGGAGCTGGCCAGGAGCCTCTGTTACCGTGGGTCACAGACAGTTGTCGTGTTCACCTGTTTCACAGGTCATGAGTAGAGACATCAGGAGTAACAGAGGCCGACAGAGACAAACAGGTCACCCTTACCTGGGCTGCAGGATAAACGATTTCCCCTCCACCACTGCTCTACCTCCCTTATTTTCTCTCTCTTTCCACCTTCATCCTTTCCACTCCCCCCATCAGCTCTCCTCTCCTCTCTGCTGCCTGTCTTCCATCTGACTGCTTCTTTCAATCCTCTGCCCCTTGCTGCCCGCCCTCTACCAGCCATCTCCCCATCCCAACCCCATCTCTGTGCCCCACCTCCTCCCCACCTCCCACCACTCCCACACACACAAAATTAATATTAAAAAAAGTGGCTGCAGAACTGTGTGTGTGTGTGTGTGTGGAAAAGTGGGAATGAGGGGTGATGTGAGAGGAGGACAGCAATGACCTGATTGCAACCGTTGCCTCACAACAGTAAGCATGTCCTTACAACACCTGCAACAGCCTGAGCCCCACCGTAAAGCAGCATAAATAAAACACATCCTCGCACACACACACACACAAACATGACTGTTTCCTCTCACTCTCGTTCTGCAGTGTGGCACACCTATCATTCACTTAAAAATTCACCCAGTTTGCTTGGCTGGCATTTAATACAAAGTACAACTGAGATCCCATTCTGCCTTAGTGAGAGTGTTATGTCAACTATAACATACAGCTTTTTAGGTCTGACACCAACAGGTGGAATAAGGATAAGAAATGAGCCCAGCCTGTCTCCTTTCTTAACTGTCATGCAGAGAGGGACAAATGATGTCAGACCTCGTTGTCACCAAGCCTAAAGATGCACATGTCCTTTTCTTAAAAAAGTTCTGAGCGCTGGCATTTAACATTAACATAAGACAGGTGCCTGGCTATGCATTCAGTTGTGTGTCAACAGCTGACCTGTATATTTATACTGCAACTTATCCACATGAGCAATCACAGGTGCCTGTAGCAGAATGCATAGGTATGTGCGTATGTGTGGGGTTCAAAGCATTGGTGGTATAAATCATTGAGCTGAGCAGGGCTGTGCTGCTGCCCACTCCTGGTTTCTGTCTGCAGGGGTGAGATTTTACATATAGATAGTGCATGAGGGGAGGCGAGAAAAGGAGCCATGCTTGAGTCGTGTGATGGACAGAAAATAAAGGCATCAAGGCATGCGGTGTGCACTGCGAGTGTGTGGGGAGAATTGTGGGGGGGAAGGAAAGGAAGCCTCAGTTCACATATAACTGCGATTCTGCAGGGCCTGTTACCACACTCAAGATCTCAAGCCAGTGAGTGACTGTTATCCAGTGCTGGGAATGCCTGGGAGGTCATCTCTGCATGCAGTCCCTCCTTCTCCTGCAGACCGCAGATTGATATATATGAATGAATGCACCTGCCAGAAAGTCACTGACTGTTTGCCCTTCTCTGCTTTTATGTCTGTAATGCAAACATTGTGGCCCAGTCTTGGACTCACTTGTTCCATTCATTACGAATTATGATTTCCCAAGTCCAGAACCAAGCCGAATCTGGGGAGCAATCACGTCCACGGTTACCTCCTCCATCAGTCCAAGCTCACCTCCTTAACAGGATAAACTAAAGAACAGCCTGGAACAAATGTATCCAGTACTGACTGGCTGTTAAGTGACGCATGAAAATGCCCTTCAAATCAGGGCGACATGCAAGCCATATAGCGTGGTTTCGCTGAGGTGTCCAGTTACGGAAATAAACTTCAAACATCTAGATATTGTTCCTTTCTGAACTGACCCTGCACTTTCCTACCTGTTTAGAGGTAAATCGAACGAGAGATGATGTAACAACCCCACATCACATGGAAGCTTTGATAGCACCACTGGACACTTTGGCTCGTTGAACAGCCCCTACTCAAGCTATACCCATAAGAAACCAGAGAGCTAGGGTAAAACAATTCAAAAGTTGAATGGGTTTTGAGCCCCCACGCACTGTGGTTGCATCCCTCATCCTCCACTAATTTGGATTATTTGAGTTTCAAGAAAGTGAAATGACAAAGACAGACATGAGGCAAGACTGTTAATGAGTGGCCTATTAGGAGAGTGGGTCATGCTATTGACCTGATTGTTAAGGTAGAGGGAGCTTTCAAATCTCTCTCCTGACACAAACCAGTAGCTTTCTGCCAAGAGTGCAAGATTCCACTGTCTTGAGATTAGCCTGCCACGGTGAAGTCCCTCTCCTGTGAAGCATTCCCAGGTAGAGGGCTTAAAGAAGAGCCATAGAGCAACATTAAATCAGGGAGGGGACAGAGCCATGCCAGATTTTTTTTTTTTTTGCACATATCAGAAGTACCAACAGAATAGAGAGGCATGACTAAGCTATCATGCCATGTAGCCTGATGCTCACCTCTTATTATTTGGGAAATATGCCTATTTTCTCATAGTTAGATGTATAGTGGATTAATATCACATTTGTCATATCTGCACAGTTAATAAAGCTATCACTGTAGTTTCAGTTTAACATAGCTGGAATAAATCTAGCAGTCCTGGCTGTCTTAACCAAAAGAACCCACTACCAGTCTAATGCTACATTTGATTTTTGTTTATTAATCTAGCAGAAATGAGTGATAAACAATATTTACCTGTTTTACATGGAGTTATGTGTTGGACTATTTAATGGAGAAGCAGTTATCCAGCAGAGTCCAGTTAGTTACTGCTCCCGGCCAAGAAAACAGTCAACACTTAAACTCATATAAAACCACAACATGTTGTCTTTACACATTTACACTTCCACTTTTTGTCAACAGATTTTGTTATGTCAGGACTGGCTGCTGGCTGTAGCCTTTGTAGTTAACTTACAGAAATACAGGTGGAATTGATCTTCCAATCTAACTTTCTTTTAATTGTATGCTGTTCGGGAAAAAAAATTCAGCATCAAAGCTGCCACTGACAGTGTGCAAGGAAATGTGAGTTTATTCCGTTCCATAAAATTAAGATGTTAACCAGCACTGCTCATTATCTGGGTGAGAGAGACTGGTACAAGTTGAGCACACAGGTGGGTTATGGTATACATGTATATGCATTTGTACAAACAGAACCCCCCCCCCTTATGAGGTCAATCTAATCTGTGGCTACACACTGTCGTATTCAGAGCGTATGGAATAAGGATGCAGGGGGTAGTTAATCCCTATGGTACTCCTACAGTGTGTATGACCTTGGAGGGATGGGAGTCCTTATATCCTCATTAACATGGATGTAGCATGCCCATGGGGTGAATACACCTACCAACTCACCCTGGTTCCCTGCAAACTAATAGAGGACGCAACGCTCATACACAAGCGAACGTGCATACATGTGCACGCACTCATACAAGCAGCCAGGCATACACAGACCCCAAGTATCTATGTTTCATCATTACAATGCTATCAGCTGGAGGCAAGGTTGGGCCGTTACGCTGCAGAGGGTGTGTGAGGTGGGCTGTCATTGACACTCGGCCTCAAACGCACGTCGTTGCTAAAAAGTACAGGAGAGACCCAGCGGGGGAGCAGCAGAGAGGCAGCGGTGAGCAGTGTAGTCAAGTACACATCCAACACTGGAACTCAGCTGTGTCCTTCACCGGCACACGTACTGTAGATACACGCTTGCTCAAACACACACACACACACACACACACACACACAGAAGACTGCTTGTGGCACAGGCTTTGTTTTATCTGATTTGGCTGTAATCTTGCTTCTACAAGACAATAACTCTCAAGGGGACAAATGTACATTTCAGGAGGAGGTTTAACAGAGTGCACAGCACGGATCACATCATTCTGTGTCGTGTCCTGTTTGGTGTCCTGTCCTGTTGAATTTCATGTCTTGTCATGTATGAACAGGTCTATGTATAGTCCATTAGTCCATTAGTTGGCTGCTGTGACATGTTCAGTAGTATGTCCTTTATGTTCTGTCATGTCGATAATCTGTCAGATTTTATTTAAAACTATGAAAAATGTACTGTAACAATTAGTGGTGTTATGGTGACATTACAGTGACACACATACAATGTCCACACAGATGTCCAATCATACAGTTATTTGCATTATGCATCTTTCATTACATGTATCAGATGTCTTGGAAGTCATATTAAGTGTGATAAATTGCAAAGAAAAGTTTGCTTATGCTAAATTCACTCACAGATGTGATATGTCAGGACTGTCAAAACAATAGCTACAGCAGCTACTGGTGCTAGACATTCATTAACAAACAGGACAACACAGTAAATTAGACAGGACAGGACACAAAATGATCTAATCTTCTGACAAAATATAAGCAGATCAGTTCTCTGAAACCTAAAACAAAAAATATCACCAGTCATACCATTTTATGTCATTTGCCACTTGAATTTTCACAAAAATTGGAGCAAGTGCTGATGATTTACAGAGTAGCATAATTTGTTAAAGTGTCACACCTTCTTAGATTTACTGAGGGCCATCTAGTTCCTCTCTCTCTCTCTCTCTCTCTCTCTCTCTCTCTCTCTCTCACACACACACACACACACACACACACACCTCCATGGGAAAATTGGTTCTGAATGTTCCCTAATGTGATTTTTGATGTGACTTTACAAAGATTTCTTATGATTTTTGTTGGATCTCTGCTCCTTATTATAAAGATTAAAAAAACGACATTATTAAATTTGGATTTCAATTTGAACCAAACTGGCACTTCTGGCCAGGTTTCTAAAATTAACATCATTGTTATGCAGAGTAACTTGACAAGAAGAACATCCTTTGAGGATATCCAGTCCTAAAGTGGTCGTTTGTGTAGGAATGATCATAATTCTGTAATATTGCTTCCTGTCAGCATTGCTGAAACAAAATGAAAATGTCCCTGCCTCAGATTTTGTTTTGTTCTGGTTTTGAGAAACTTGATTTGTATCTGGTGTTGAAGACAACGGTCATTAACCTTAACACAGCTATGAATTGTGAGCCCATTTTTTTCTCCCTGAGGCTTACGTAAACTGTTGAGTTTAACAATCACATCACTCATCCCTCTGCCATTCTGTTCATTGACCTTCTCTCTCATAGATTTAAAGAGATGTGGGACTATTCAGGTAATATGAAACGCAAGTCTTAAAACAGCCTAAGTTGTAACAAGTAATTTAAATGGCTGGTCATGTGACAAGATTTATAGTGATTTAGAGTACTTATGTGTCAGTACATGATCTCACATCACACAGACGTGGGATGTTAAAAAGATATATGTGTTATTTCGAGGGAATGGTTTAAACTGTGTGTTTATCTGTTGTAATATGAGCTACAAATGTTACAGTAGTAACCTGGCTTTATTGCCAAAGGAGCATATCATTAGCTAACTATATTACTATGTGGGCTTACAGGTTATCTGTTCATAAAACAGAGGCCTAAGCAGCATGAACAATTTCCACAGATTTCCAAAGTAAATCCCATCCACTTCTGGTATAAATCCAAATACAGATAGTTGAAATAAACAAATAAATAGTAGTTTTGTGTTACACCCCTACAGTGATACATTGAGATTCTATCATACTCTGCTATACTATTGATCTATTGCTCTATCTTGTGCATAATTGAGGTCTTGAAGCAATGTCCTAGAGAGGACATTTTTGCAGCAACATGTCTAAATTTCATATTAAAATATGCACAAAATCTTTGAAAGCTTCTTAGTCTTTTATATTATAATAAACCACTATAATGGAAAATACTGTCTATATTTATCCCACGGTAAGCCTACAGCATGCTAGTGAGATTTCCAAGATAGGGATACTTACCAAAAAGCCTCTGGGTTACTTTTTTTTGGTTGGTACAAGGCAATGTGTGAGCTGCACGGAGGAGTAATTTCGGGCTGAAGTACGAAGCACTGCAGAAGCAAATGATAAAGATTAGGCACAAAATCTTTAGATGATCTTTATGCTCCTAAACAGATCCTAAGCAGTGTTACACACAACACTTGAATTTATTACATGTATCACATAAGGAAGTAGGCTCAGCATACTTAATGCATACACAAATAAAACAGCGTTCAAGCTCTTACATGCTGTATTTGCTTGAACTTTATGGGTCTAAATTAAAGTGTGCTATGGTCTTCATGAAGTCTTCATGAAGTCTCAGGGTCTTGGGATCACAGTGGGAAACTTTCTATTTTAAGGTAAGTCCCCCAAAAATACAATTCAGACAAGAAAAGGTAAAGTTAGTTAAGCTTTCATCCCACAGGGTAGTGCGGCTCAACTACTGACTGTCAAGAAGCTCGGCTGGAGCTGTTGAGGTTCCCGCTATTGTGGCAAAGGTCAGTTAAAGCACCAGTACATCAAAAGCATGTCTACCCACCCGTTTTGTGACTGCACGGAGCCTAATAATGCCACACTGGGTTAGCCTTGAAAATGAGGCTCTTTTCTTCCTGCATCTTTTTTAAAGTAAAAAGAGGCAAAACATCTGTGGTACAGAAAGACTGTTCAGTCAAGCCTTGTTTTGGTGCTAATTAGTCCAATTAGCCTTCCCCATCTCACACAGTTTTAAACAAAGACGAGCAGCAGCTCTGCTCAGCTTAACCAGCTCTGCAGTTTGATGTGTGGTAGCGCTGGAAAGCTGTAGAAGCCTCTAGTTACAGACACAGACGCAGGCTACTTTAAACAGTTTCAGGGCATCCTTCCTTCACAGGATAAAACTGCACCCTGCCATGCCTTTTGAAATATTCTGTGTATGTCCCCTTAGCAAGATTTCAGCACAGAAACGTGGTTTTGTGCAGGAGGAGTCAGACTGCAGTGTGGAGGTAAAATTCCCACAGCCGTAATTTCATGATTAGCAATGCTGAAGGGCACGTTCCATATTGGTCGTCTGTACTGTGTGATAACAGATTTCATGAGGAGGTGTAAATGAACCAGTTAGATACAGTTGAACAGAGAAGTACAAGGAAATTAGATATTCTGAACATAACAAGAATAATTAATCATTCCACAACAACAGCCTCTTTACAAAAGCAGTTTATCATCATGAATTAACCCACATCTTCTCTCAATTCTTCCTCTTGTATGAATAATACAAATTACTATGTACAAATCTTATAATTATGTACAGTAAGATACTGATATCTGACTGTTGCCACACTATTATTTCTACTTTGTAATGACAGAGAGAACAACAACAGAGAATCACATCTGAATATTTCAAATATTTCCTCCTTGGGGCAGAACAGCAGTAATAATTCACCAGTTTTTGCAGAAGAAAACAAGATTTCTTTGGTGGTTTCACTGAATCCTCATGTTCTGTGTCCCATGAGGGAATGATACATTCAGATGTTTTTATTTTCTGTCTATAGACTCAGGGAAGCAGTCTGGGGGTCAATATGAAACGTACAACACTGTGTTTGTAAATGTCTTCTCTACACCGGCTGCTGAAATAAAGGTGTACATCAAAATCTGAAACCAAGAATATGTTCAGCTCTGGTGCCGTGTCTTTGGTTTCTTTTGTTTGTTTTTGTTTCTTTCTTTCTGCCTTAAATATTGAAAATTGTGTTATTACAGACACAATGTGTAGACATTTAATATAATTATAGCATTATCTAAATTACTGTTTTTTTGTTGAAGAGCTAGAATACAGCTGCATACATGTTTTTTTATTTGTGATAGTGTGTGAGGCTGTCTAGTGTAATGTTTAGTTTAGTTTATGAGCAACATGTTGGTGGCATGATGTCGGAAAGTCTGCAAAATTGGGGTGAAACAAGCTTTTAGCCAATAAAGCATAAATCTCATTACCAGCTTAACCTCTGTGTTGACAGCCTGTGTTCACTAAGAACTATGTGTAATGTGTGTCTTCTACATGGATTGTTAGCCATAACGAGAATGCTGGCTTACAACTTCAGTTTTTCAGCACAGTATTGTATATGTAGCCATCAAGTGCATATTTTAAGCATTTTCTCATTTAAAAACAAGTCAGCCAGGCATGAAGATTTCAAACAACTAATTAAGCTAACTACAAATACATTAATGATAGTCATCATTTCAACCAGCGAGAAATGAGGAGTGGCCTTTGTCTATCTCTTTGTGAAATCAAGGACCCATTGCTTTAAAATTATTATATATTTTAATTGCAAATCTGCCACCATAATGACTGTAAACTGCATATGTCCAGTGAGAGAATGAAAACAATAAATAGGTTCTGTACATGTCCATGTTATATCTGTGAACATTTACTGAAAATGATTTGACTGACAAATGTACTGTGAAATGTACTGTAATGTAGGCTGTAATTTATAATTTCATATTAACAATATATCACATGACTATGTGTAATGTGAAAAGGGTCACTCATGTTGACAATTATTATCTGACGCTGCAGTCCCCTTTAGCTCTACAAAGCTATATTGCATCGTTCAGCTCCATTGTTTTTCCATCCTGCAACTTTTACTGTTTTAGTTCCCTCTCACCAACATCAGCATCGCTTCCAGCCATGGCAGGTACCTGTTTTCAGTTTAAACACCGAGTGCACACTAGCTGCCCCAAACAACAGTCAAAGTCAGCTACAAGCTAATGAGCATTGTGCAGCATTAAGCACCTAAAGTGCATGTGAATGTTGTACTGGTATTTGTTGGCAACTGTTTGCTAATATGTTATCCAACTAAAAAGGTGGTTATTATTCTATTACTATATTATCAGTTATTGCAGGTTTACATCAGTCTACAGTGTATAAGATTGTAGTTGGCATAAGTTCAGGGACTCGTGCTCTTGCAGTCCTTTATTGGGTCCCTTACAACCACACAGCTTAAATAGTAAAGAGATTATTTGATGGATTTTACATTCCAAGTATTGGCTGGTGTGGTACCATATGCCTTTTTCCTGCCTCATACTGTAAACGTGATTACTGTTCGCTGCTGGCTAACTGACACACAGGCTACAGTAGCTGCTGAGAAATTAACATCCCTGCGCCTTCTCTCACATGGCTTATAATTGCAGAGCAAACCTCTCAGAGGAGCGCCACAGAAATCGAACCATAGCGACCTTCTGCCAGTGATCAAAGCCTACCTCAACCAGCCCCCCCCCGTTTGTATCTGGTGCAAATATTAGAGGGATAGATTTGTACAAGTTTGTCTCTGTGTTTCTCTTTGAACTGTGCTTAAATTGCTCTTGTTTTTTGTACACGTTAATGCTTAATACATCATGACAATATCAACACAAAATCAAGAGAAAGAGATAGCATTTTATATGGACCACAGATATCACATACTACAGTATATAGGATAGGATAGCCCTTAGTATTGATAAGCGTTGTTATTGATGAAGATTTTTTTTTCTCTTTTCTTTTTTTTTTAAACTCATACTGGCTGAAGTGCGTTATGATACAGCAAAGTCTTCGTCTTGAGGACGGGAAGGGCTTCCTAACCATCCGAGTCTCTTACGGCATACGGAGCCATGCGGGGGAAAGGCCTCAGGCTGCCCTCGCTCCTGACTCAGAGGTTGTTTTTTTTTTTTTTTTTTTTTTTTTTTTTGGCTTGCTCTGAAGCCAATCCTTTGACTGTACAAAATATCACTGACTTCGTATAATTTGTCACCTGGTGAGAAGAATAAAATGGTGATTGTCAGACCAGCTTCCTCTGTGGTATTTTCTTTGTATCTCCATAAATGGCTTTGAAGGACAGTTGTGTAAGTGCAACCTCTGCGTCATGGTCTATTCATTTGTGCTCTGTAGAAAAACCTTTGCTCCTCATATACGCAACCTACATTAAAGCAAGTTGCCTTTTTATTGGTAAACTGAACACATATGTCTGTTCTGTAATCTCTTGACTCGTGTGTGTTTATGTCAAGATTTTTTTTGTAACATTGTGGCTGATGGCTCTAAATTATTTGGTAACCCACTGTTTTTACAGTTAGGCCCTGATCTGTGGATGGGATCACTCAGGAAACCTTACCCATAACGTATTCTAACATCAGCTTACACTCCTGTAGTGTAACAGTGATCAGAGTGTGAGGTCCTCTGGGGATTGGATCTAAGGTCACATGGAAAACTAGGCAACCCAGGCATCAGATTGGTAATGTGGGTACGTCCGCGGTTTAAATCGGGCACGGAGTCCTGCCAATAGTGTCAGGCTGCTGTTTCCCAGTCTGAAACAGCCCCTTTCTTTGTCCGCTCATTTACATAGGAAGCAACAAAAAGCAGTTCTGTCTCCCTGTGTCAGGGTGAGGTTGGTTCAGCGGAGCGTCAGATCTCTGAAATCCCTCACCAGGCACATGGTTCATTCAGATTTACCTGGTCCACCTTGGGCTCTTTACCCACGAGAGTCAGTTTAATAAATCGTTGATGGCGAGGGCTGAGCAGGTTGACAGTCCAGTCCAGCAGGTAGTTGGCTCAATTCTCTATGAAATTCTGTGATACAATATTCCACATGGTCCTCCTCTTCATCAACCTCTTTTATATATATATATATATATATATATATATATCGTCTGGTTCCCTATCTAATATGGCTCCTGAGTACTTTTTGACAAAAACATATATATATAAAAACAAAATTATGAACGACACTTCTGTTGGTATTGTTTCACCCTTCTTATCAGTCTTTCTACAAGTAATGGCACCGCTGTATATGGCAATATGGCAAATTCTGTTACAAAATATGGCTGATGTAGGCTATCACATAATTGGAACAGATATTCCCCACCTAAATTTTTAATTAAGTAATCATATTTAAGCTATTTAATTACAAGATAACACTAATTTGAATAGCCTAAACACGTTATACTGTTACTATACTTTATACTTCTAGTTTTATTTCTTGTATATTTCTTGTATATCTAGTTAAATGCAGAAGGGTGATCTATTCCCATACCTTACATGAGGGGTAAACTCTACTTTAGGCACAAACCTCACACTGTCACCTCATTTTTACTCCCTGTCCTGATCCCCTGGCTGCCTCCTCCACTTCCTCCCGACCCCCCACCACCCCCTCCCGGTATGAAATGTAGCTGCTCAATGGTGTTCTGCCTTTTCGCTGCGAAAGCCATCCTCCTCGCGCTGTGGCCCCCTAGTGTTCCCGTTCCCATGACTACCCCGGCTCCGGGCATCTCCCCTGCCCAGCCCATGCCCCCGCTCATGTGCCCCGTCATGGTCGTGTTCCTCTCCTTGCTCTCGTCCAGACGTGGGGTGAGAGTTCATCTTGATCATGTGGTGCCGGTCGAGGGAGGGCGTGGCGCAGACGTTCTGCTGGGACTGGGCCTTCTGCTGGCGGGGCAGCGTGGGGACGATCCCTCCTGTGTGGGCGTACGGATCTACAACACCCATCCCGCCAACCCCCATCCTCTCTTCCAGATGGTCCGGTGACATGAGCAGCCGTTCCTGCCTCTCCTGCCTCTCCTGCCTGTCCTGCCTGTCCTGCCTGTCCTGGGTCTTGCGGGTGAGGGTCTGTGTGTTGGAGTTCTTATTGGAGGCAGCCATGGCTTTGTAGTACTGGTGTTGCTGGTTCTTGGACAGCCTGGACAGAGTCCCAGTGTTGCCAGGGACGTCACCCATGTTGAGCAGCTGGTCAGTTGACTTAACTTTCCTCGGGGGCTTGGAGAGAGTGTCGTAGTTGGGGTTGTACTGGGGCTCTGGGGGATCCAGAGGGTAAGGGTTGGGGGTGGGCGAGGCAGGCATGCCAGAAGGCGGCGGTGGGATCCAGGGACGAGCTGCGTGCCTGGGGAGGGTTCCTCTCCCACTGAGCGTGTAGTCTCCACCCCAGTGGAGGTGGTGCTGAGAGGACTGGAGGGCCGGCTGGGCTGTGTGAGGCCGGCGCTTGGTGGTGCAGTACCCTGACGAGTACTCATCAAGACCTTTTTCTGGAAGCCAAACAAAATTTCTCTGAATTGTTTATCACCACAGTAAACAGAATCAGCACATAATGATGAATCCTGCACTTTATGCTATAGTGTCAAGAGTGTCACTGCGCTTCAGTACTAATGAAACAGCTGCACAAACAGCACTGTTAGGGGAGCGAGGGGCAGACAGGCTAGTACATTTGTCCTCGTTTCTCGAAAATGAAGGTACTTACCGAGGCGTTTGAGTGAGGAGTATCTGTTGAGCTCGGGCTTGGTGGCGCTCTCATAGGAGGGAGGCAGCTGAGCCAGGTTGTGCAGGGAGTGGTGGAAGGCAGGCTGGGATTTGGTGTTGTTGTGTTTACTGGAGAGCAGCGTGCCTCCAGCTGCCAGCTGAGCATTGTTCATTCGAGGGGTGCGTTCTACGGAGACCACAGGGGAGAAAAACGACTGCGTGTTAAATGAGATTTGCTCCTCTGGATATAGCGCACCGCAAGTAGCAGGGTGTGAATCTGCTAACATTCACTGGAACAGACTGATTTTAACTTGCTTTCAACACTAACACAAGCAGCCGAAGCTATGATAATCATTATTATTGTTGGGATGAATGAGTCTACTTTTGAGCTTAAAACGAAACTGAAAGAGGTAAATGAAGCATCATGGTGATTACATGTAATTTACATAGGAGCCCGGCTTTCACCAGCTGCCTTACCAATAGTTGCGGTGTGCTTGGGACTGGTGCCCGATGAGTGGATGAAATTGTGCTGCAAATTTCCCACTGTAAGTCAAAAGAACATAAAGTAATTAGCTCACAAAATGGATGCAAGGCAGTTTCAAGTTGAATGGTATTTTAGCATAAAAAAGATCAAGGCAACATCAAGACATTTTACAGCAGCTATCTGAAACAATTCACCTTCACTTGATCATATAAAGCATACTTGGAGAATCAATATTAGCAGACAAGGAAGTCAGAGGTATCTTTTCTAAGACCACAGTCAGTAAAGAAAAATACAGAGATTAAAGATGACATTTTTTACACATCACCAGTGAGGATCCTTATTTTTCCTTTAACAGCTTTAAAGATATCTTGATGGTGAGACACACACACACACACACACACACACACACACACAAAAAAAACATGCATTCATATACAGACATGACACACATGATATGCCTCTGCACACAGAGGATGCAGTTACAAAAGCTCTGACTGTGCGTGTGATTTGTGCTAATTCTGTAAGAGCCCTAAACCCCTCACATCTGTTGTCCTTGCTAGGCAGTCCTGGGGTGTAAAGATTTTTTGGAGGTCTCCCCAGTGTCCCCTGTCCGTCCCCTACGGTCAGAGCCACGCTGTTGTTTCTCTCATCCTGCTGGACTGGGCTCGACTGGTGCCGCAACATGTCGACCAGGGCTCTAGTAAACACAAAGCAAAAAGGAAATATGAGATTAAACTTGGAAATAACTGGCTAATGGCTGACTGTGATATCACATTGGTTTCTACCATCATTTCAAACAGTATGAAGAAGTTGTTTACCACTAGCACTTGTTTCATCATGAGATTTTTTTTTCTATTTGTCATTGTGTTTCATATTCATATGTTTCACATTTGATAAGCAATAGATCAACCATATTCTTGTCAGGATGAAGGCTTCTGGGCTATAGAATCATCACATCCATCTTATATTTCCAATAATATACTGTATTTGAATTGTGTATGAATTAGTCACAGTCTTTTTCACAATCAACCTGCTTAAAGTCTGGATATAAATTTGCCTACAATGATGAGACTGTTATTTAAATAAGCAGAATTATTATGTATATATGTTGTTAATTATTTGTGTTCTTTAAGGGATCATCCACCACTAAATATTGCTCTACTACCATCATCCTCCACTAGTGTAGCCACAGACTGAAAAATATAACCTGTACAAAAATCAAAATGCACATATTTATTGCCAAGATTACAGACTACATATGAGATGAAAAGCCCAGAGGAAATCAAAACAACCATGAGTTCTGCAGCAGCCACTTGATGAAGATCAAATATGTTTCAGCTGATGACTAACAACATTATTCTGAGCCCAGAATGATGAATCTAGGCCATTTATGGAGTCCTGAAAACCTAATTTCATTACAGTATTCATACATGGTGAAGAAGAAACAAATCCAGCAGTGAGAGGAGATGAAGGAAAATGTTTGTCTTAACCTCACCTGGGCATGTTGAGGTCCCTTTGGTTGGCTTCCTGTTGCACCTTGTTGAAGACCACCTTGATGCCAACGGCGACAGCCACCATGAACACAACCACGCCGCCAATGACGAAACCAGTGTTGTGGCTCTGCTGCTTCAGTGGATCAAAGTCTGGGTCAGGACCTAATTCCTCTGGTATAATCATGGCCTCTGTCTGTGGCTTAGCCCAGTCTGGAGAGTGATAGTTTTTACAGCTGTCCTGCTCCAGTTGCCGGCTACGCTCTGGACAGCAGAAGCGGTAGTGGCAGGTTCCACAGCAATAGATGAAGGTGTCCTTGGAGCAGTTGAAAGCGCTGTCAAAGTGTCCCATGACGTCATAATACCCCCGACATACGTCCATCCACACATCTATCAGCCGTGGTCGAATGGGCGCCACCTGGGCTGCGCCTAAGGGCGGAGCTAGGGCCTCCGCTGAAGTCACATTCTTGGGGAACATGACCTGGGGCAGGGGTCTAGGAGGTGTCTCCAGAACCCCCTCTGAAGTCTCTGGAAGTTTCTCAGGGGTTTTGGTCCTGCCTTGGAGGGCAGCTGGCCTTATATTGGCCTGGATGGCGAGGAGCAGGAGCGAGGGGCTGGGGTCAATCTCAGGCTCCTCCGTGAACGACCTCGCCGAGGGGTCTACGTGCTGAGGAGGAGGGGGGGACGGAGAGGTCTCCACAACAGTGGTAAGTGGGGCAGTAAGGAGGGAGAGCAGGGAGACAGCGAGGACTTGGAGATTGGTGGTGGGCGTCATTTTTACATGACTAAGAGATCTATTTTCTGTTGTTGAGTCAATGCAGTTACAACGCTGTATCCGCTTTTGCAGTTTAACCCACTAAAATGGCATGCGAAGTATTCAAGAAGCATGTACAACCTACTGAATATTGATGATGTATCACCAGAGTCATTCAGTAGTGTTGGATGATGAAATCTGACACCAGGATTTTTTGTTTTGTCAGAAACTGAGTATTTATATGATGTAATAATAGAAAAACTCAGGAACAATAAAACACTATCAACATCAGTTTGAAGGTCTCAATAATTGTGGGTAATGGAAATAAAATTGTTTTAATTTACTGCTAGAAAAGAACTCTGAATGTGTAACAACTTCATCTTTTGCCCTTCAGAAACACCTCTCAAGTCTACAACACTAAAATGGACGCAGCTTTGTAAAAAGGACAAACTGAAAACAACAATCCACATGCTTTTAGTCCTTAATGTCTCATTCTACGTGTCCCACTGAACAAAAGAACATGTATGTGACGTACTGCTAGATAATTTTTTCTTGTGAGCACAAAACCCAGTAAAAATCTGTAGGAAGTATTGTGTTTTAACAAAATATGGCAGTCCTATACATTCCTGTGCTGATCGTGGCACTTGAACAGTAGTCTATGGCCAGTGCTTTGTCAAATGTAAACAGTTTTATCTGTTTTTGTTCATTCCTGGATGACTATTTCAGTCTGGCACTACGTACATTCAGAATTGGCACTTGTTTAAGCTGTAAGCAGTTCTTTTCTAGAAAAAACATATGAAATCAACAACTCTTTTCATATATTTGGTGCTTTTTGGCATTGTAAACAATCACATGGAAATAACAGACTGCACCACTGAAGAAATCTGTCCATTAATGGTGTCTAGTCTCTCCGGAGCAGGGACTTTATCTCCATGTTAACTTGTCCCAGGCACCCGTCACATCTATAGATACACCATGTACTTTATCTCAATCTTTTCTATGGTCGGATTAATATGCATCAGTACTCGCCTGGCACGGACTGTTACTGTGATTGGGACGGGGGTGATAATGAGGCAGGCTCAGCTTAAGTGCTAGAAGACTGTAACAACTGAAAATTAGGAGTAAGCATAAACCAAGGAAACGACTTCCAGCCTGTGAAACACACCACAAAATGAGGCAAATGTCATGGATTTTAAATGCTCTGCATTCAGCTTTTAGGCACAAAATAACTCATTAGATATGAACTGAATGGAACGTCGCTTTTCCATGTGACATGTCTCTCTAAGTAAAATTATTCCTGATTTGTCTCTGAGGTTCAAAGAATATCACTTTTGTTGAGAAATATGTAAATGTGTGAAGTTATTGTGTTGGAGGTGTTGGCAATAATAGACAGAGGCAGATCTGTCTCCCACAGAAATTATAATTATATGTAATTATCAAAACGTCCCTATCTGTAGCAGAGAATGTAGGCACAGATGGGGGAGACAGAATGCTGAAATCACCGAGGGCTCCACTTGTTTCAGTTACATGCTCCTCTAACCTTCTGAGGAGAGTTCAGCAGAGGAAAAATGAGAGACACAAAGCAGCAGTTCTCCCACTGACTAATGTTCCAACAGAGCTCTTCGGGAGAATTTTTTTCTCTCTCTTTTCTCGTCAACTCTAAACGTTTTGCTTGATTTTCCAGAATCGTCTTCAGGTTTTACATGTCGACAATCGAACCTGGAACGTGCCAGCCCGAGTGTCCACTGTAACACAAACGAGAGACATGATTAGAAAGAAGCTCCACAACCTTTTCCCCCTCACTTATTGACACTTGTGTGTGCAAGAATTTTGAGCATGCAACGCAGTCATTTTTATTAATTGCATTATATATGTGTGTGCATGTGTTGTGGGAAGCTGAGTGTGTGTGTTAGTGTGCCTGTTTGGCTGCAGGAGGAACACACTCCTGAAAAGCCAATGATAGAGAAAGAGAGCAGAGGGATAAATGCAGGGTAGGGATTTAAATGAGCAAAGAGATTGTGGCGAGCGGGGAAGAGCCAGAGGTATAGATGCAGAGACGACCATGAGTGGGAGGGCGGTGTGTGGGTGGCACAGAATCAAGTACATTTCTCCCAGCACTTACCAATACAACATAGCACATCACACAAACAGCACCACCAAACAGATCTGCAAATACAGTCCATGCCACATGCAAGAAGAGTGCTAATCAAGACTGTAAATCAGCTGCTGTTAGAACAGTTAAAGGGGATGAATCTGAAACTGTACAAAAGCTTTGTGTGTGTGTGTGTTAGTGTATGTGAGAGACTATAGTAGGCATTCTATAAACCTCCTTGTAGTCAGTCTCTGCCTCTCCTTTATTCCTCTTGCTCCCTCCTTCTCTTTCTCCATGGTTCTGCCTTTCTCTCTTTCTCAGATTCTGTGCGTGGGTTGAGGCAGCTAACTCTCTCAGAATAGCACTGCAGCTCTGTCTGTGTGTGTGAGTGAAAGCGGCAGTGAAAGAGAAAGGGAAGGCAGAATCCAATCTACACCCATTAACCAAAACCAGATTTCAAAGTCACATCTGCCCGTCTCTTGCTCCACAAGACGACACTGATGCCTCACCACCGTCATCTGCCAGCGCTGCTCAACTTCCATTTGCCTTCTTTTCTTTTTTTTTCTCTTCCTTCTCCTGCTCTGACTCCACTCACTCCATGAGGATTTTCTGACCACATATTCAAACCACTCCTCCATAACTATCCTAACAATGCATGAGATTTAAAATTCAAACTATGGAGAATACTCATTCAAATTATTGAGGGCCAGTCCTCCTGCACCCAGAACCCCCCACCCCCCAAAGTCTAATATCACATCTTTCCAGCAAAGTGACTCAACACACAAAAGCAGCAAAATGTTCCTGTAGGTATCTCTATATATATACACTGTGCTGCTGAAGCAATGCAGTAGACACATTGACAACTGTGTAAGATGCATCCCTGAGTTACATGGCCACTGGAGGGAGGACAAACCGTTTCAACAGATCCCTTGGCATTTGGAAGCACTTGCATGCACTTGTTATGTACGCAAATGAAACCGAGCGGGGCCCCCCTTTCTTTTTTCATTTATTTATTTATTTATTTTACTTTCCATTGCAGCCTGCTGACAAGCTGTGCAGACGGCTGGGCAAGCAACAATTTCAACAGGTGTTTGTTGGAAATGAAACAAAATGGCCTCTTTTTTTCTCTTTAGACACCCTGTGGCAAAAGAAAAAAAAAGAAAAAGAAAAAAAAAAACGAACGCAGTGATATATGAATGGGTGACACGGGGGGGAAGAAAACCTGGACACAAATGTTGATGCAAAAGACAATACAGTGAAAGAGCATCGCCTGCTTTGGTCTTATCAGTAAAATATGTGCTGCGCAATGACTTTGCATCAGCCGAGTGTTTTTTGGACATCGACTCCTCAGACTACAAACCATCCTTCATTAGGTTAATAACTTGCAACTTGCAGAGAACAAGCATGCGGGTTATGGACATGACTTGCATGTATCAGTAGGCAAAGAGTGCGTGGGTGTATCCGTACCGGTGTGTGTGTATGTGTGTGTAGTCCGGCTGGATGTGTCGGTGTTTGTGCGTGTGTGTGTGTGTTTTATCAGTGGTCTTAATATCAGTATGTTCATAATGTCGCAATGTGCTGGCATTTTGTCGATTAAAGTGTTTAAGTGATGAAAAACATGTCTGCCCATCATAAAGCTCCGCGCGCGTATAGATGTTTCTGTGGCGCAGCTTTCATCCAAATGTTTTGTTTGACAGCCTCCAGCACAGCTGATGCGTCTAAACAGATGCCAAACTCATTTTCTCTCTCTCCCTCCCCTCCGCACGCACAGAAAACATACAGCGAACGTTTTAATCTAAAGCAGTTTTGCCAGTTAATTCGGTAATTGGCGTTGCGTTAATAATAAAAAAAAGGTGCATAATGTCGTGTCTTACCTGTGCGTTGCTCTGGGGTTTGATGCTGGAGAAGAGCGCTGGGAGAGCCTGCGCACTGTATCTCAGCGTCTCTCAGATGGCAGCCGAGCAGTTATTGTAGCAGAAGATGATCAGGGACAGCTCGAACTGTTGCTGTTAGGAGGATCTGCCACCTGTTTTTTTAATGTCTCTTTTTTTAAAAACAAGTGCTGCAGATCTCAATCGTTCTTGATGTGTCCCCATCCGGCTATTGATAATCCATTATCACGGCAGAAAGAAAGAAAAAAAAAACGCGAGGAGGAGAGGGAGAGTGAGAGAGAGAGAGAGAGGGAGAGAGAGGGAGAGAGAGTCAGTGCCCGACGAGATGTTCTGAGATTTTCTGATACATGTGACAAGGCAATACAACCACACACACTACATCGGAAAATTCCGTTTGCCGTACAGCACAAGAAGTTACTATCCTGGAGGACGCGCAGTGATCCAGATGTGAGATGCTTAAAATGCTAAACCACCCCCCCCAAAAAATCAACTTTTCTCCCTATACAACTGACCGAGGCTGGTTCCCTTCATAATTTCCAAGCCCGATAGGTTTACACCGCCTTAAAAAAAACTGCGACTGGCCTCACGGAGGTCCGCCAGTGGGGGGAGCGCTGTGATTGGTCCGTCAACACTGGTGCTGATGAGATTCTCAACTCCGCGCTGCTGCTCGGTGCTTATGATCATTTGGCCCATTCAACTGGTGGCGTTCATCTTTATTCACCTCCATTTCATTTTCACCCATTAACTGAATGAACTATTCCCCGAGGGCCTACATTTTACAGCGCTGTGACCAAAATCGGTCAGGGATTTTTGGCAACTGTCGTCTCCAAAAAAAATAAATAGATAAAAAAGTAAAAGACGGGGCTGAGACGAGGCAGCAAAAAGTCTCAAAATTAAAGCAGGCGGTAAATTCAGCGGAAGACCTCCGAGATCCAATGAGTGTGTGTGTGTGTGTGTGTGTTTTTTTTTTTTTCCTTTTTGTGTATGTGTGTGTGAGAGAGAGAGAGAGAGAGACACGGTTGCCACAGCAACTGTGTCATTATGTTGGTGGCAATTATGAAAGCGATGAAAACGGGGAAGGGGAGAGGATTGGCGCAAAAGCTTTAACACTGGAGCGTGAACGAAACTGTCAATTGGAGCCAGACCTACACTGGCAATTCAGAGATTCCTTAGTTTAGGACGAGCAGGGAGGAGAGGGGAGGGGGGGGGGGCTTTTGTTTGGCTTCACAGTCCACTGTCAGTCACATGAATGAAAAGTCGGGTTTAGGTGTTTCAGAGAATCTTAAACGAGCATTGTGTTGCGTGAATTTGTGATTACACATTAGGTCTCACAATTAACACCATTAGTCCCCATGTGACACAGGAAACCCAGCATGTATTCCCTTTACACCTGAGCCAGACAGACAGAGAAAATATTCTTATAACTGAACCGAGGAGACATTTTGTGGGTTTGCTATAAGATAAAAGCAAGGAAAATAGGTTTTGCACAAAGAGGGAAGGGTATGCCATGGAGGTGGATACCAGGTGGGGAAGGAGGTAAGCACTTCCAAAATGGGGCTTGGGGAAGGTGTAAAGGGTTATGTGGAACCCCAGGTGTCTAAGAAGGGCCTGATAATTACCTGCATGGCAGGCTGCTATTTCTACACAGGTGGGTGGGTTGCTGCATGTCTGCAGCAGAGGCCAGCAGAGCCCTTCATTAGATGGGTCCAATGACGCTCTACCGGGTGCACTTTCGCTCACTGGTTTGCTGGGGTGGATGCAATTACTGGTTTCTTTATAATGGTTATTCCATCAATGCAGAACAGGAGACCACTATAAACAAAATGAAGTGCTATTATACGTCATTGAACAGTAAACACAGACACACACCTATCATTGAAGGAGTTTCATTATAAACATATTGCAAAGCGACACCAAATAAAGGAGCAAATATGACTCATTATTCATTTCACTTCTTGTATTTCAATGTTTTATTTATTTAAATAATTTAAAATGGACACAAAATATCCAGCCAACTGTCTGCACATTAACAGGAGTTTCAGAGGCACCTTTTCCATCCACATTAAGACAGCGCTTCAGTGTGTTTCCTTGGGAAATGTAGGCCCCGCATGCATTTAGAACAGAGAGAAAAACCTGCCCAGGAAACTCCGCCAGGTGCAACGGGTGGAGAGACAATTTCTATCAAACGTGGAAGGTTCTCCTACTGATGCCCTCTCTGCTACCCACATGGCTGGTCGGACAGCTGGGTATTTAAGAGCATGTACTGCTTTTGTAGGGAAGCAGGGGTAGTTTAAGCATGTCACATCACTGTATGCTTAATACAGAGAACAGATGATTCATTCTTTCTTTATAAAGTTGTCTGGCAAACCTACCCTGTTTCCATACAGCCACTGATCTAAGTCTTCACACACAACCACAAGACAGCTGAATATGGACATGTCAATTATAAACAATTTTCAAAAATACTGGACAGTGAAATTAAAAAAAAAACTTAAGAGGGGTTTGAGACTCCATGAAGAATATAACAGACTTTCTACATGCTGCTGCAAACTCTTTCCACTTTCACTTCGTCCAGTTCACAGTTATGAAAAGTACAATTTAAAAGATGTTACTATTTCATGTGACATTAACAATATTTATCTCCCAATTGTGACCTCTTGCATAATCGTTAAGCAACTTCTACCATTATTTCCTTTCAGCTCAATTTGAAAACCTGACTTTAATTAAAGTAACATCTTGGTTTGGACTCGAGTGAGCCTGGCTGAGCAGTACACGGTACCATCACAGCAGCTTCTACCAAGAAACACTTTAAAAGGCTCTGCTATCGAGTCTGAGACAACAGTAGTTATGTTTTAATTAATGGACAGACATTAGAGGCCATGTTTTGCACAGTGAAAACCACTCCCCATGTCTTTCATTAAGAAGGAGGTGGAGAGAAAAATACAAATGATGGCATGATTTCTGCAGTGAAAGTGTATTCTTTCTTCTACAAGAGGAACATATTTGTCATCACGTATTTAGGTATGGAAATGATTAACAAACCTGTAATGCCATCAAGACAAAGTGGTGGCAAAACAAAGAGTAAGGTATGAGTACAAAGTGGATAGTCTGGATTGGTGGTAGAAAGAGTCAGAAAAAAAGGGAACAAAAACATCGTCAGCACACTTCAATATTTATATTTACACACTCTCTCTCTCACACACGCGCGCGCACACACACACACACACTCACTCACACACACTGAGAATTTTGCTGAGGTATTAAAGTCGCCTCAATGCACGCTTTTTATCTGCTTTCTTTTTCCCTGCTATGTTGTTAGTGCTACTATTACTGCTGCTATTGCTGGTGGTGGTACTGGCTCCGTTGGCCCCGTTACCCAGAGTCGCTGGCACGGCCACTGCGCTGGGTCCCGCTCTCTTGGTGGGGTCACCTGCGTGCTTCTTTGGCTGTGGGCCATCACTGGGATCCTGTGGAGCCCCCGAGGTCCCGCCGGGCCCACCCATGGCGTGGATCTCTGTGAGCAGACGAGCGCGAGACTCGTATTCTGCATAGTCCTCTAACAGCAAACGCCCAGCCTCTTCGTTCAGAGCCGACTCTGGGTTCGGATGGATGAGAAGACACTTGATTGTCTGTGGGGGAAAATAAAGACAGAGAAGTAAAAAATAGTGGAAGAAAACGCAGATGATACTAAGACCAACAAAGACCGATGGGTCATCTTACAAGTAAGACATGTCTGAGGCCGAGTTCTGCTTTCCAGTCCCTCTTCAACACGTTGACACAGATCTCTCCCTTGTGACCGACGTTGGGGTGAAAAATCTTGGTCAGGAAATAACCCTTGGGTGGAACCGCAGGGAAGTCCTTCCCAAGGACCAGGCGCATTCGGAAAATGCCACCAGCAAATGGAGTTCCCTCTGTCAAAGCATAAAGAATTCATCACATGAACAGTATGTCCTTACTGTGCCAAACTTGCTCCATAAAAACAAAGAGGATCATAGAGCAGAAACTGAGTCAACCAACACCCAAGTCAGCCGCAGATCATTGAGTTCAAAATCCTTGACTTTATTTTAATCCATTTGGGTTCTGATCAAAACATACACTCTAATGAACATGTGACCTTATAAAATGTTCTTTACTGCCACTTGAAATTAATTAATATAATGCCTGCATTAGCCTTTACGCAAACTGTCCCTGGACTGAGGAACACAATGTGACTGTTTTGGTTATAGTTTGTTTGCAAATATCTGATACTAGTATCTGTGCCCATTATATCAAACGGATGCAGAGAAGGTGCTCTGAGGATGAGTTAAAGTGTGAACAAGTGTCAGGGTCTTCAAGGCCTACTTAACAATAACATGGTCTGCAATGAGCTCACAAGGTTTGAAGATAGCATGAGAGACATTGTTGGTTGTGTGGTTCAAGTGGGTTATGTGTCTCACATGTAATTAGCAACACCCACAAAATCCATAAATAAAGCACATTAATGTGGTTTTTCCAGAAGCCATGGGAAAGATTATTTCGATTTTGTACAACTGCATTAATGCACATCTCAAGGAGACGTCAGCCTGATGAGTAAATTATGAGCAGAGTAAATATTACTCGGATCCAAAAGAACAACAGCTTAGATCCACAAACTACCTAAACATGCTGAGAGAGAGGTTAACAGGCAAGAGCTGTTATTACCATAGGCTGATAATAGAAGGTTGGTCATCAAGTACACTGCCAAATAGTTATGAAGTGGTTTTACTGAAAGTCCAGTGGTAAACAGCTGACATGCTGTAAGCTGAAAGTATGACGCAGGTGCAACTTAAATCAAAAGTTGCAGTTTTTAAGTTGACCTTTGAAGTATATGACTTACACTTGAATCATGTGATTGTTACCTGACAGTTAGCATGCCAAATCAATAAAATGACCAAAAAACGTGTACTGTATTGACTTTTCGGTAATTCCTTCTGACCAGGGTTTCATGTTTTTACAGACAGTGAGACAGGATAACAAGCTAAGGAAACTGCTTTATGGACAGACAGAAACCGATCCAAATCAATGCTGACATGTAAAGGTGGTGTGGGGTTAAAAAAAACTTAAATCACCACAGAGGGCCTAACTCTGTGCAGTCCTTACCTGGTCCTTCAATGGCTGTGTGCAGTTCAGTTATATCTTCCTCACTGGGATAAATCTTGATACCCTCAGGCGGGTCTGCTGCTAAAGCTGAAACCTCTTTGTAGACCAAGCGAAGAACATGAGGGGGCAAATTCTCCACATTGGAGTTCTGGAGAGAAACATAAAAATGTTTTAGGCAACTCTGGTTAGGCACACATACAAATATAGGTCTGGTATAAATGAAAATCTAAAAGCTAGGGGTATTTTGATGATGTTGACAGAAATAGTCAAGCTATTTTACTGACCCAATTAACTGACTGACTGAAGATGATGATGTTCACCTTGGCAAACAGAATAGTTAAACACTTAAACGTTTGTAAGCTGAATTTAGTACTGTGATAATGGCCTATAACAACTTTAAAATGTCCAAACAGACCATTAATAAACCATAGTTGCGATATTTTTCTATAGTATATCATCTGATGCCAGCTGCCAAAATATATGCTATGTCACCAACTACTGTAATTGAATTTCCTGTAAGGTGGACAACTTGTTTTGTACCTTAATTTTGACTATAGCAAAATGCTACATCAGGTTTGTGGAAATAATAAATACTGGTATCTGCCTCAATGAGCCATATGAAGGTATTATCAAAAGTCAATTTTCTGACATGGCATGATTATCAATTCATTGTGCTAACTCGCCAGTGTGCCAGTTTAAATGATATCCACAGACACGGCTTATTGTACTATTTTTTAATAATTTACACAACCAATGGATCATATGACTTAAGAACCACATAGGAAGACATTGCCCGATCAACTTAAGATTTTTTTTAATCCTCCTGATTTAAAAAAAAAGAAAGAAAGAAAAGAAAGAAAGAAAATCTGAAGTTGATGGGGCAGGGTTTCATCAGTTGATGCTCCTCATTATATTTTTATACTCATTCTTGCGAATAACAAACCTTGTTTCATGTCAGCCCCAAAGTTTCACCTTTAAGGCAACGGTTCTTACACCCCGTCAAGTATCCTCATAGAAGTCAAGCAAGTTTTATCCTTACTTATTTAACCTGATCTTAATCCGGGATCAACACAAGCTCAAAAGCCAGATAACATTACTATTACAGTGAGATAAATGTAACGTCCGTCCATAGGTAACTTTATGTTAGCGTTAGCGTTACTAGCCTAGCCTCGATCAGATACCGCTAACGTTAAAGATGCTGATTGGTTTTAAAATTGATGATACAGTCTTTATTATATTCAATTAATTTGTTAATTTATAAAACTTTGATGACTATTCTTAGTTAACGCCAGAGACTCCAGCAAATAGACACAACCCAAATTAAATGATCGACGGCTGACGACGGCTAACCATCGGATCAAGCTAGCAGCTACTACCGTTAGCCGTTAGCAGCGAGCTCGGCCATCCGACTTACCATCTTTAACTTGAGTTCTGCTACGGTAGTGGATGTCTGGCTGGTGTCAGGTAAGAGGAGACTTTTTTGTTAATGTTGGAGAAAAAAACTATCTTTGATGACAACTTCGCCGGGTCTCACTGGCTGCTGTTCTTTTCTTCTTTTCGTTGACACAGGAACAAAAATACGATCCTCAGTTTAACCTACCATCATTGACCAATGGACATCTTAGTGACATTATACGTCAGACAACGTAAGCCAATCACGATTCACTATTGTCGTTGCGTCACAGACGAAACCCTATCAGCCACATGGAGTCGAAAATAAGACTGATACTGGCTAGTCATTGGTCCGTTTGAAAAACTCACACCCCCTCTGAAAAGATGAATCTGTGATAACTAAACACAATAAAGATATAAAACAAGAGTCAAATCAGAAACACTCATTTGGAAGCAGGGAAAGAGAGACCATTAATGAACAGAACAACATTTGAATTGAGTAAATTTAACGGTGGAGGAAGTACTCGGATCCTTCACTTAGGTAGTACTAACTATAAAAATACTCCATTACATGTAAAAGTCGAATTACTTGAGGAAAAGTGTAACCAGAACACGTTTTAAAAGTGTTAAAATAAAGTACCCAATGCAGTAATATGCCCTCTGTATGTGTTTATATATTATTATTACTGTTACTCTATTATCAAATCATTGTTATCAATGTGTAAGCAGAATTTTACTGTTTAGTTTATTAAGATTGAGCTATTTTTTATTTTACACAAGGGTGCAACTAATGATTATTAAGTATCAATCTCCTGATTATTTTTGCAATTATTCTATTGATTGTTTTGTTTGTAAAATATAAGAAACGTGGGCAATCACTGCATGTCATGCCATAGAACTGCTAAATCTCTGGCTTGATTCCAGCTGGGGACCAGTGTTACGTGCTGTACTCCTCCCCATGTTTCCCATATTTTCTGTTTGTGTCTTATACAATGAAAAAAATATAGAATCTTTACTTTCAAAATCACTCACTGGGATAAGCCCATTCATTACATGATAGACCCTGGATACTGTGTAGAGCCTTATATGTACATGTGGCTGTGACAGATGACAGACACCTCCTTATCTTTCCACTGCACACGTGGGGGCTGATTTTCAGTAAGATACTTGTGGGACTCGCATTTTGGTGGCATCTGGTAACTTAATGGTTAAGGTGCATACCATACCATATTTTTGCATGTCAAACCCAGTGGTAGAAGGCAACTAAGTATACTGTCTTTACTGAAGTACTGTACCTGTACTAGACCCATGTTCTGGGCTCCCCTGGACAGTTGCCCATGATTTGTGAAAAATCATCTATGATTTTCAGTGTAAAGGGAAGAAAGCATAAATCATCATCATCATCACTGAGAAGCAGGCAAAGATATTTTGTCTTGTGTGAGATGACCCATCGGTCTTTGTCTATACTCTGTATATACCTAGTAGTGTATTTTCCTAATACTACTCTGTATTTTGCATGTTGGACTTAGTGATTTTATATTTTAATTGATTTTCTTTATTTATATATTTTCTTTATTTTATTTGTCGTATTTCCTCGTTGATAAAACGACGTTCAGATTGGATGGCAAAGGAAGAGTTCATTAAACATGGAAATTTGTTTTTAACTGTACATATGACAATAAACGCTTTGACTTGAGTTGAGCACTAGAGGGCGCCAAATAACGGTTACAGTTATCTGCAGGGGAAAGCCCAGTCGTGGTTGAGATTACTATACAACGGCGGTTGAGGAGCAGTAATGTCTACGCGCCGGACTACAAACAAAGGGATAAGTTACCCAAACGTTTATTATTTAAAACGAGTCTGATAGATAACAATTAAAGCATCGGGCTCGAAAAGGTGTATATATAAATGGGCGGAGCAGCTGCACAATAATAACAAATACAACAAAAACAATGTCTCTGCTCTGGTTTCTGGATGTAGCCGTCAGACTCAGCATCTTTAACGAGGAACCGCTTCGGACAGTGTCAGGGTCATTTAGCTAAGGTCGATTAATAATAGCCACTTTTTCAAACTGCCAGCAGCCAAATATAGAGTATCATCAGCAGGCTGCCATAGATTAGCTTTTAGCAGCGCAATGACTTAAGTTACCGTTAGTTTGAGGGCTGAACTGTGCTGTGGTTGCCTGTTAATAGCCCGCTGTGATAAGTTACCGGTGTTTACTCCACACGTTACTCTTCTTTCTGTTTTTGTCTGGTAAGCAAGTACTAGAATGAGCTGAAGGAGAAGTGTTTCATGAGAAGTAATGACTGGAGCTGTGCGCTAATTCATGCACTCAAATAAATGTACAGCAGGAGCGGTGTTCATCAAGGAGACGGCTGATGAGCATCTGTAAACGGTAGGGTAACGTCTGGTGGGTGTAAGCTGGTGTGGGTAAACATATGCAGGTGGATGTATCTAGAAGCATGAATTATACTGTGTAGCATTAGCTTGCAACAGAGGCGTTGCTGATTAAACCTGTCCTCTCCCTGACAGATTATTTGCCCCTGCTCCAATTGTTACCTAAAATGCAAATATCTCAATTATACATATTTATGTGGGTTCGATTTGTCTTAAAATTTGTGGCAAAAAACTGCTTTTCCACACACGTCATATCACCAGTGCAAATTAAATTAACGAAGTAATACATATTCCCAGCTGTGGGAGTTTATTAGGAATATCTAGTTAAACTAATGCAGTCAATACAATAGTGCCGTGATAAACTCCACTGTGAAGGCGAGTAACACTCCAGCTTTTGTTGAAACACTGTTAAAGAGGTGTTGATCAACTGTATGATTATTTTGGCAGACTGTAGCCTGTGGGTGCTGTTGACCTATATTGCAGTATGCCTAGATGTTTCTATTATTTTATACACCCCATTCAACCAGTGAGGGTGTTGGCATGATAAAAACACCTTTTGCATAACACAACATACTTCAACAGCTCCTGCAAACTATAGCCTCTAAAATGAATTCAATTTCTTAATATAGTTTCAAGTTTTAGCTTAGATGTAATTTTAATTAACTGACAACTGAGTGTACATTTAATTCGTTATATGTTAGCTGCTTTTATCTCTACAACCACTTTTTGTGTTTACTTCTGCTTATCATCTAAGGGTAGACTAAAGACCTGGGTAGTTCTCAAAATAGATTTGAAATATGCAGCTAGTGCTTGATAACAGGCGAAATAATTATATATATAAATGAAATGTATGATTAACCTTTGGGGAAAAAGTAAGAGGTATAGTCTTACAGTAAAGCCATTTGTTTAGTTTCATACGTTTAGCAGGTCCCCAACTAAATGAATTATCTAGGAGATTAGATGGTTTTGCGAGATCTGGGTAGCCTATGACCTTGGCTTTAAAGAATTTCCGTGGAAAACTATGTGGACTTCCATTAATTAAAGAAACTTTGGTTCAAGTTCTTATAAGCAAGTTTATTTGCAAGGAATGGTCATTCCAAGAAGGTGAGGCTTACATCCAATTAAAACTACTATGGACAACAGTTTACAGTTAAGCTCATAGAATGGTCCTGATTCCCAGTGTCCTGGCAAGAAGAGTCCCTCTCCCACCCAGTGGGCCAACTTAAAACTGAGCTGTACTAAAGTTACAAGATGAGTTTCTCCTTTAAAATGCTATAATATTGTTTTCCTCTTGCAGGCTGGGTTCCATAGTGTGTGGTGAACCTCATCGGGTCGTGTTAGGTATCGGAAAACTATGGATGTCAACGCCATCATGGTGGCACTACAGAGCAGGGAATCACTGCAGTCTGGTGACAAAACGAGGAGTGAGAGATTAACTGAACCCTTTCTTTCCAGCACATGTCAGCCTTTAACTTTAATATGGGACAGTTCAGCCCAAAATATACACATTCCTTGGTAACCTACCTTGCACAAACTGAGCTTGTTGCTCTCAGTCTAGCATCAGCCTTATGGGCCAGTCCATCTTTATCAAAGAACAAAGTATCTTAGACAGGATGCAGAGGGATACATTCTGTACAGGCAGGGACTATAACACTAGACTATCATACAGTGCAACCATTGAACGATTTTAAATATATAGGTATGCGTGGATCACTTTTACTCACACCTCTTTAACCTTAACTTTGTGTTAGCTAGTTGAGGTCTAGTTGTGTTAATTTAAGAGTCTATTATAAATAACTATCATTAAATGTCTCCTGGAATCCACTGAATATAGATGGTTGATTAGGACATCTAAAAGTGAAGCTCGGTTCAACAGCATCTTTGTTGTTGTTTGTCGAAACACAGGTCGGTATAGAGTCTTTGCGCACAAAGGTCCAGGGCTTTATTCTTAATGTCCCATCACGAGTATCAGCTTGGGATTGTGTCCCTCCCATTCACGGGCGGTACTGGCTCGTAGTTCGCAAGTTAATGGACAGTACTATAACCTCACTCCAAACTGGTGAGCCCTGCTTGTATTGATGGAGAGAGCCATGGGTGATACTGCATTGTTTCCTCAGCCTCTGTAATCTGTCTGTGTGTGTGTGTGTGTGTGTGTGTGTGACTGCTCTGGAATTAGACTGTAACTTGGCTTTGTGCACGGTTTGGACTCTGTCCAGCAAGTGAGTCACCCTATATGAGTACGCATGAGGTTAATTTACCGTTTGTCTGTGCGAACGCTGAATTCCAGTGATCTGCGTCCATGTCTGTGTCCATGTTCTAAAAAAAAAAATCAAAATAAAATTCAAGGAGGAAGGATATGTAAAGGTACTTAATTTTAAGCAGCCTTTTACTTCATATTAGCGCCTTCCTTCCTTCATTCCTTCCTGAAAAGGAACTGATTACAGTCAAGGTTCACTAACTAGCTTTTTTTCTGGGCATTCAACCGCATTTCATGGTCTTCCTCAGTGAATGGAGTTTGCTCAGCTGTCATGTATGTATAATGTTGTATATAGGGGAAGAAATCCTAACTCCAGATGCCATCTACTGTGGAAGACCATGAGATGCAACTAAAAAAAAAAGATCTAGTAGGGGACCTTGAGTTAAGATTCATTTCCCTTTTTGTTTTCTTTTTCTTTTTCGTAGTAAAAATTTGGTGTTGAATGTTCATTATTGTTTTATTCATAAGAAACAGTTTTGGTCACTGTGTTCTTTAAAATAGCCAGATAGTGATAATAAAACAGGAAGAGCTCTCAAATTCACGTTAGTAACGAATTGTCAATGTGCAAGTTAATTGGCAACAGTGAAAACATATAAAATCTTTGTGACAAAAATAAACAAAAGCCAGCCCACAGGGTCATGCGAGGTCGAGGTCTCGCCACCACGTTAGTCCGCCTGCTACTGATTATTTGAAGCGAGCGTGTGCACTAGCAGCAACGAATAAAGTGGCACAGGCTGCAAATGGCGTTCACAAGTACAGAGGAACTCACAGAGGGGGGTGGGGACTGCCTGTCAGTCAAGGGTAGGCTCTCATAGCCAGGGTTGCCATTGGAGGAAACGTTTGGAGTCCTGTATAGAGATAGAAAGAGACAAGGACAGAAGGAGAAGAGAGAGAGGGAGAAGAGGAATGGAGGATGAGGAAGAGAGGGAAAACAGGGGTGAGACACATTGAGAAAGACAGAGGGGGGGGGAGCGGGGGCCACAGGGTGACAGGAGCCAAGGACAGGTAACAGGAAAGAAGGAGAAAGAGTGGTTAGAAATATAGTGCGGAAAAACACAGCGCTCAGTGTAACTAGTAGGTATTAGTACCTATGTTGCTGAAGCACCAGCAGCAGACGTACAGTCCACTCCTGACTGATGATGCACTGCAGGATTTATACAATAATCTGCAATTACATGCATTTAGAGATGGGTGAGACTCACCAGACCCATTTCAGCTGTGATGCTGTTTTCCTAATGAATCTGTTTATCTACACGATAAACCTCAGAAAGCTTTTAAAGCAATCCTGAGCAGATTCCATTTAAGAGGAGTGGACTGTATTGTTACTGTTCAGCTGAGTTTCTGAGCCTTGATAGTTTGGTCAGTATTTTTGTATCTGTGTGTTAATACTGGGTATGGGAGAGTCAAGATGATCAGCTAGCATTAGAATAGGGAGTTACAATTAGGTAGCACTAACTGCGCTTGGAAACCTCAGTGAGGGAGAGGAGGGTTAAAACATAAGATGAGAAAAATGAGAGTGAGAAAGAGGGACAACCAAAAAGGAAGCAGGAGGGACGATAGAGAGAAAAGCAGCAGGACAGATCCAGAGAAATAATCCGAGAGATTTGGACACCATACTGAGGAGACAGGTGAGAGTGATGTAGGAGGGAGGGTGGGGGGGCTGGGGGTGGGGGTTACCTATAGTCAACCTGAGCCTCACATCGCCGGGAGTTTTTACGAGCGCGGCCTCGTCAATGACACCCTTCCCCCCCAACGCAGCAGTTAAGCCTGCTGCCGTTTAGGAGACAGGACGCCATTCGAGGCAAGATCTGTGAAATGAAACCGAGCGGCCTACGTCGTCTGTCCTGAAACACTCGACAGACGAATAGACAGACACACAGACAGACAGACAGACCTCTGGAGTTGTGTCTGTTTCTCTGCCTACACTGTATACCGTCCATATTGACCTGTCTGTGTGTCTGTCTGCAATGCATGTGTTTTTAACCTGACAGCTCTGTGGATTTGGACTAATCCTACATGGATTATGAATATATCCTATATAGACATTAAGTGTGTAAACCTAGCTGACTACACTGCACTTCCACTACTCTCTTGTAAAGATGGGTGTGCAATATGTCCAACATCTGTTATGTCTGTGGTTTTGAGAGGAAACAGGATTTCAAGCTGAATGTCTTTACCAAATAGACTATGTGTCTGCACAGAAACATCTCAAAAGTCAGTCTCTATGTGTTGTTTATGTGTCATCATGTGTTGTTATTTGTTATTCTGCATCCTGGACTTTTTACAATCCCTAATCTGGGGAGGGGGGGAGGGCATCATTGCAAAAACTGCCCATAGGTGCAGATGTTGAAACAAAAAGACTGTATCTAAGGGCAACTTCCTCCTCCTCTTGCAACATCTGGGACGTTCTGTCTGTCTGTCTGTCTGTGTGTCTGAGTGTCTGTGTTACTCACGGGAGGGGCGGCGCGCTAGAAAAGGGGGGTGTCCACCCGGCCCCCGGGTAATTATAGAAGGGGGCCATGGCCCCTCGCTGAGACCCCGAGGCCGTCTGTCTACGTGCCTGATGGGAGGTGAAGGGGTCCTCACTCTCACTGTCCGAGTCTTCATACTCCTCTGAATCACTGTCGACGTCCATGAAAGAGAGAGAGAGAGGAGGAATGATGAGTGACACTGTATGTTTATACCTGGCTCTATTCATTATTACACTCACTGTACATGTTAAGGAAACATGGATCTTCTTGAATTAAAAATGAATGGAGGAGGAGCGATATATCCTTCCCAACACTGTGGGACATGGTGGATTTATTGTTTTAACTTCAATAAAAGATCAGTTAGGTTGTCTCATCTGGTCCCTTTCTTTAACTACTTTCAGCAGTGTTTATAATAGGTAATTCATAGTGTCTGAGCATGAAAATAGCAATGTCTTACTTATTCTTATTTCAGTAAGACAATGATTTTAATGAGCACTGCAGTAAAATATCAGCACTCATATGTATGCACAATTCACACTCCTTCTCTCACCTGGGGAAGCTCCTCCAGGCACCGGGCAGAGAGCAGAGGATGGCAGTGAAGGCCAGAGCAGACAGAAAAGAGTACAGGGAGAGGTAGAGCAATCCCTCCATGCCATCATAGCACAGGCCTTTCAGTGAGTCGATGTAGTCCTAACAGAAAACACCAGAAAAAACAAAGACATGATAATAAAGAAGCAGTGGTTCGGTGATTTGTTATCTTTGTTTATTAGTGCAGGTCCTACATGCTATTAGGTTTACCTTATTCAGGCCCCGGCAGTTCAGTAATGCCACCAACTGATGAAAATTGCCCTCTGTGGAGTTGAGTATCTGTTGAACCTCCCTGAGTGATTTCTGCGGTGACACAAAAATCACCAAATGTGAAGGTGAAAATCACTGAAAAGGTGATTCACTTGTAGCAGAAGCTGCACTTCTTGCATATGAATTACAACATACCTCAGCTTTGGGGAACTGTGGGAGCGCATTTCTGTCCAGACTGGAGAGGTGCGTGTGAATATTTGACAGTGCCCTCTGCGACTGGGTCAGCAGCTGAAGCCAACAAGTCAGTGGGATTAAGAGCTTTTATTTTTGTGCATTATTGCTCAAATATACCATTAATATGCTGAGAGTGTAGCTATTTATGTGGAGTGCAAATCATCTGAGGACACGACACGAGCAACAGCTGTGCATCCCGTCCTCGCATAATTTGTCCTTAAACACCCTTGAGTGAGTCTGACATGCAACCTGCTTGCTTTCCTTTAAATCTCTGAGGGTGAGGGTGTCAGCTAAAATGCCTGTAATGTAATGTTTTATACATAAGACATGTGACTGACAGAGGCCACGTTACCTGCTGGAATGGACTGTTCATGCGTCTGCTGCAGGTCAGGTAATAATCCAACACATCTGAATGGCCAACAAAACACCAGTGCACAACAGATCAGTGCACAATAGAAAAGATGTGGAAACATTTGACCGTTTGACTGTCATTATATTGAGTTCTGCTGACATAATCACAGTTTGGGATGGGGGTAAATGAAATGGAAAACAGCTATCTCTTCCAGAACGTGTTGCCTGGACAGGGACAGAGTTAATTCTCTACCTGAGCTGGTCCCGGTGTTGAAGTTGGTGGAGTTGAGGACAAATGTGTTTGGGTCTGAGCAGAAGTCACTGAGAGCCTGGCAATGCAGAAGAGTGACAGGGAGAGTGAGAGAGGATGACAGGAGAGAAGGGAGGGAAAAAAGAGCGGGAGAGAGAGGGACAGATGAGTCAAAAGAGGAGGGGAGGGCGAGAGAAAAAGATTACAAGGGAAAAAGTTAGTAGACACACTGACCGACTGACATGTTTACCTCCTCACATGACTGATGGCAGCTCAGTGGCAGCTATTGATCTTCCTGCATCACATGCTGTCCTGGATAAACCTGTGCTACACTCTGACGTCCAGCTATCTTTCCATTAGGTCATCACTCATGTTAACCTCCTTTCACATTCATTGCTGTACCTTCTGGTCTATTTTTGAAGAGGATGCACTGAGTTTATAGACAGTGCACCCACAAACACACTCAGCTTGAAATCGCCCCACCAGAAGAGGGAGCGAGAGCCACACACAGAGCCCGGCAACTGACGGTTAAAGCGGCGACCCGAGACCGAATATAGTGGGCAGGCCCACAGCTGGCCTATTGTTTCCCTGTCAGTGGTCAGGGACAGAGCGGCTCTGTGCGGACCCACAGGCCTTGGGACATCTCCCGCCAGCTCCACATGACACTGAGACTCTTAAAAACGGGCAGCAGTGCAGAAAAACAGCCATCATTTACCCTCTTCACACACTCCCCCCACTCCCCACGTCTACCCCAGACCAAAACAGTGTCCCCCTCAGAGAGTTCGACCAAACTTCAGAGAGAAAAAGGACATAAAACCATTCTCTGTGCTCTTTGTTCTTGATAAATGTCACTGTGTTAAAGGTGCTTGGATTGTCGCCTGTAGGACCCTGTAGCACACTGGTGGCGTTGTCATGTTTAGGCATTAAAAACACAGCTGGACTTTCAGCTGAACATGGTCCAGCAGCATGTTAGAGACTTCTTTCACAGGATTACACTCACTCTTCCACCTTCTTGCATGCTCAGTCTAAAGCCCCAAGAGGACTGACGCACAACACCAGCTTCGAGCTCTGCACTGCTGATGGCAAGCCAATGGTCTATCTACTCTAGCTCTCTCTCTCTTTCTCTCAAACTGATCTTGAGATGCACTCTCCCACTCTCCCCCTCCTCACTCTCGTTGAAAGCACTCTTCTCCATCCTCTATCTTTACTTCTCGAAGCCAAACGGCCACACACTTGCAAACACACTTAAATGAAAAACACGCACTTTGGTGCACAAACACACTTTGTTCGCAAACGCGCTTGTGCACACGCGCATTGAATCTTTAATCTCTGCCCCATTTTCCTGCCTTTTTGGTCCTCTGCCACGACTGCAGCGTTCCCTAGGAGGCAGGTCTTTTCACAGTTTAGCACAATGGGCACAGGAATTACACACAAACACACACATACACATCCTGGGCCGGCCTCCTAAAAGCTCTCTACCCCTTCTGCTATAGCCGAGCCAATCCCTCCCCATGACAGCCTCACTCACTTCCTATTCCTCCCTCCATCCCATCCTGGCCCCGCTCACCATCACAGTTTAACTGGGTCTACTCACCACTACAGTGGCTGTCTCCAAGCCCAGGGAGCCCCAGCTTAGGAACAGAGCCAGCCACGCCAGCACGGTCATCCTGTGGGAGAACAGCACAAACTCTTCAGCCAAGAGGACACCCTGACCATCAATCCAGGGCTGTATGGTTTGTGTCTAAAGATACAAGAGCGTGTGTATCTGTTTGGGTGTGTACTCACAGAATGAGCAGCCAGCGGGCTTGCTTGGCCAGTCCAAGCAGGATGAACAGACACACAATGAGGTCAAGCAGCAGCAACAAGACGTACGATAGCCACCTATAATTAAGAAACACATAAACACAACATAGAAAATTGTTATAAATGTTTAGTGTGCAAGGTTATTGTTGATCGTAGAAACACTAGTGTGGCCAACAAACCCCAAAACTTCACCTCAAGGTCCACAAACACTTTTCCACAACTTTCAACTGTATTCTTTGTTCATGTTGTTTTGTGGTAACACACATGCACAAACACAAGCCACTGAGTACAAACTATGAGACTACATGTTGTTATCATAGTACAGCTGTTGTTATTGTATTTTATCCTACAGATAATTTAGTTTAATTTATGTTTCATTTTGTTGTTTTAATGTGTGGTTTTAGTTTATGGGTATTTATTTCAGAGTTGGTGGATTAAGATGGGAGCACTGTGATGTTTTTATGAATAAATGTAACTTTGCCCCTTCAGCTGTTTTCCCATTTAATACAGCAGTTGTCATAAAGTGGTTTTTCCCTTGCTCATAGCTGTTTTCAGATTTTCCGTTCCCCAGACTGGACTGTTCCCATGTGAGGTTGGCTGGACTAAACCTGAATTAACTAAACGCATGTAGGTTTTTGTTTGGATTTTGCGGAGGAGGGATTTTGTATAAACTTTCTGTTTTGCTGAAGTAGGAGAAATGAAGTCTGTAGCGATGGTAAGAGCTGGGGACTAACTGGATGTAAACTTCAGCCATGCTGGTTCATTGTCACACTGACTTGACTGGGACACTTGAATAGAACTGAGCCATCGTTATTGTTAACAGTGACACCTGTGCTTTCTCAAAGGCATCACTCACCTGTTGTTAATCAGATCATCAGCCCCTGCAACATATAGTGCACTGAACACAGATATGGGCTAAAATATCTGCTGTAAAGTTTCTTCTTTTTCCGATAAACCTCTGAGAACAGCACCTTATATGCTTGTAAAAAAAAAAAAAAAAATCTAGCCAGTCTGTTTTTGCTGAATTGCAGAATAAACTTTTCACCTGATCTGGGATTAAATCTTGCTACTTTTTTCCACTGTTCCCAGAATTAAAACTGCTGAGATGAGAAGTGTAATAAGATTATTAGGACTCCCTGATAACACTGCTGATCTGGGGTATATATTAATCAGAAAGAAATGAGACATTCACCCAATCTGTGGTAAGCTGGAATAAGAGTTTGTTTTTATCTTTTTACTCCTATGTCTTCATTTGCTATTGAAGATAAGGCAGACACAGAATTCCCCTGCATAAGGTCAGAAAAATTGTGTGGTTGAGGTTGAACCTTACTTAACCTCTCACTGTTTAAAGGGAGGGCTCAGTAACATCTTCTGAGTTTGCTACATGCTGTTTGTTTATGGGAAGCAGGATTTTCATATTGTTATTACTCACTGGACATTATTTATCAATACTGGGATATATTTATGAGCTTTTATTAATCAAGCGGAGTGTCCTCATTATGGAATGTGGAATATAAAAGCATCCCATCAACCCATTATGTGTAAGAACATTCTGTCATTTATGAAGACAGAAAAAGTTTTTATGGCATTACCTAAACGAACACATCTTAATAAACATGCGTATTTATGAGAGGCTGGGATAGGACAGTCTCCTCAGGCTCTTACAACACTAAGAGCGGGGGCGTGACGGTGTTGATATCGTACATCTTGATATTTGTGAAACTGTCCCACAGGGTTTATGTTTGTGCTCCTACGGATGCTCCTGTGTAGAATATACTCAAGGAGTGATCATATTTTAACTTCTCATGTTTCTGCTGAACAAGTTATGAGCATAGATGGATTATGACATAATGGGCCACTGAGCACAGACAAGTAAAAGCCCCCCCCCCACTAAACAGGAACAAGGCTGAAAGAGACACGAGACGACCACAAACCACTCAGCATGTCGTTTGTGGTCGTTCTGCGTCTCTTCCCAGTTATTTTCTGCCTCTTTGTGGTCATTTTCCATCTCTGCTGATTGTATTGTGTCTCTTTGTAGCTATTATACCTTTCTCTCTAGTCATTTGTGTCTCTTTGTGGTTGTTTTGTGTCTCCTTATGGCTTTTTTGAGCCAGTTTATAATCTTTTTGTGACATTTGTCTTTGTTTTATGTCACATTTTTGACTGGGATATTTTCACAGGTGAACACCAGTGACCCCTCTGCCCCTCTTAGTAATTCATCCATAGTTATTAAATGTCTTTCCACATACAGTGCCTTATCATTTTATCTCAGTAAAACTATGTGTTAATAATCACAATGTTAAATGCCTGGACTGGAAATCTGAAAGATCAGCATCAGTGGACCATATATCTTGTAAACTCAGATTGCTTTATTGGACAAAAATGAAGTTACACCATATTGGAATCATGATGTCTTGCACAATTGCCACAAGAAAGAAGTCATTCAACTAATAAATGTCAGATTGGAAGCAGAAAAAGAACATAAACAGCTTCTAACCCGTGAAAACTGGGAGAAAGGTTAAGTTTTTTTTTTTTTCGCACTATTTTCTTTGTTGTATTTTCTTTTCCCTCAGAGGATTTGGGATAGTGGGGTGGGTGGCTGAATGGGTGGGTGTGTGGGTGGGCAGGGGTTAATGTGTACACTTACTGAATTTGTTATTTGTATGTGTTTAATTACAAATGCCAATAAACAGATTTTTCAACAAAAAAAAAAGAAAGGTTAAGTATTACTGCCACTATTCTCTATAGTTGGTGAAGTAATACACATAGTTTTCTGAGCATTTATGATTTTAAACTTGAAACACAAAAAATTGAAGAATATTAATGTGTCTTTGCTCAGTTACACAAAACTAACACACTTAAATAAATAAGATAAAATATTAATAATTAGTAAACAATACCTGGAAGTAACCATGGAATCTAGTTCTAAATTACAGATAAATTAGTTCTTCCTTGAGGAACAGATTGATTTAACTCCCCAGAAAATAACTATTCATTTATAATTGGAATCCTTAGTCTTCATATGTTTTAAACTGTATGCTGCATGCACATAAATGTGACATTTCTGCATGTTCAGCTAACACATTAAACACTGTCTCGCGGTTTTATTCTAATTAGTAACAAATGACATTGTTCTTTACAGGACACTAGGAAACAGGAAATACATCCTAGCATATGTGAATATCGCTCACTAATAATCATCCAAAATATACATCTATATCTGGTGTGTAAATCACTGGACTGCAGGCTCACCTGTAGTCCTCATTGACCATCAGCGTGTTGGCCGCCCAGCCAGGTGAGAATGGGTTGGGCATTAGGCTGCTGGTAGGCACCACTGTAGGAGCCACAGAGGGCGGTACTGGGGTCAGAGGTATGATGGACGCCCCACTGACGCTGCTGTCATTCCCCAGCCCTGCGTCAACACTGGAGCGAGCCAGAGAGATGGAGGAGAGGAGGTTTATCACATTCTCAGATAACCTCCGGCAGTTCCGCGTCGACACCAGGAAGGGTTTACTGCCGGTAAAGAGCTCTTCCATTGTGGTCAGAGGGCCAGAGACAGACAGCTGCAACCCAGTAATCGTGTCTGAAATCTGGAGAGGGAGGACATAAGAATGTGAGGGGAGTTAAGTGGGATGGAAACCACAAACCAGAGATGACGATGCTAAGAAAGTCATGGTCAACTTAAATTGGGTGTGTTATGGAGAACTGAAGATGTTGGGCATCTTGGTGCCTCAGTCTGCTAATGCATGTCCCTCATAATCGATAGCAAAGTGCTAAAAGTTTGGACTTAAGAGAAAACTAAATGTAAAGTTTTACTCCTACTTACAAACTTGAGAATAAAAGCTTTCATCACATTTCTTTTGACTTAAAAATGATTAAATTTAAGAGAGCTGCAGGGGTCCAGAGTTGGTTAAGAATAGATTGTAGCACAGAAACAGATGCGAACGTAAACATGTTTTGGAATTTCTTTGGTCATGATGAATAACTTGTTTTCTGAAGCAATATGCCTGATTCAGAGAAGGTTTGTTTTTAACCTGTTATTTGCAGCTACTGCTTTCTTGTAAAGCTGTAATGTCATTATCCAATATACTACTTGTTTATACATTTACTTACATTCCTGTATTTTACATAAATGTACATAACTGTGCGCGTATACAGATTCACTGCAGACTTACTGGCAGTTTTAATCTATACAATTAAAATGAAACATCTTGATATATTAATATCATTGCATATATATATTATGTTGATTGTTGATTGATTGCAGCTTTTCATTTTACCCAATGCATTTTCATGCTACAGTCGTCAGTGCAGAACTAAAGTCTTCTTATTATATGATTTCTCTAATATTGCTTCTCCACTTAGGTTTTCTTTTTGTTTCCATTTCTGACAATTTCCTATTATTTCATCCCATCATTTCTAATCTATGTTCACTGTGTATGTTAATATTATAAATACATACTTGTGATTTTTAAGTTAAATTCCACATATCTTTGCTGAATAACATCACTGGGTAAAATGTAAGCACTATTTGAAAAGACTGTGGCAGATGTAAAGTAAATCTCTCTCCTGATTGGCTGTTCCTACACAGAACATACATGTGATTAATCATTTGATGAAGTGAAAATTGCTGTTAAAGGTTACTCTTACACTTAGCTGTGAGTATGCGGTTTATTATGAAGTCTTATTCTTCACTCTGAGAGGAGAACTTGACTTGACTCTTAAATTGGCTCTTTAGAGCACTGTTAAGAGGAATTCTTACAAGTTTAATAAAAACAGGTCCAGATTATTGTGTCTGGTTTCAATGGTTGAAAACTCTGTCTGATGTTATTGCTTGATTAAATCCTGCTCTAATTTTGATCGTTGGTAAGAACTGATTAACTTGTGTTGTTTTTTTCATTTCACTCACTCATTCTTTGTCATCTACAGTACATAGTTTTCCTGACCTGCATCTTCCACAGAGCTCAGTGTGGGGAGGACATTTAGCAGTCTGACACATAAACCACTGTCTGACCACATCAGGGAAATCAATAAAGCAAAAGTTTGCATTTGATTTTCTTTCTCTCTCTGCAGACCACATGTAAACATGAGCACATCCTCACTTTCTCACACGCGCTGATGCATGCACACACACACACACACACAGGAAGCATCGAGCAGGGTAGATATTCTGCATGACATTTTACTTGCGGAGAGCAGCACTCACCAGCATATCGATGGAAGCTAGCGTATAATTGGCTGTGAGAAGAGACGAGGTCAACTGATACATCCCATCATTAGCCTCGCTGTTGCCATAGAAACCAATGCCTATGGCAACACTGCAAAGGGGCAAAAGGAGAGAGAGAGAGAGAGACATGAAAACATTGTGTGAGGGCACATATGTGTGAGAGGGGGGATAGAAGAACAGATAGCAGAGGCATAAATGTAATGTTTAATTCAGTGTGTATGTACATTTTAAATGAATGTGACAAGAGGAGATAGAGCTGGTGAGGATGTGATATGTGCACTCTGGATGACCATACCATCAGCGGGGAGCAGGGGAGGGAATAAACAGATGATGGGGAAAAAAGCTGACTCTTAGCACTCAACGGTTAAGCTTCAGCTAGGAAAATATTCGAAATGTTAAACATAGCGACGTGTTTACACATCTTTCTGTTATTCAAATATTCAGATTAAGGCCCGGCCAGATGTTCATCAAATCCCCTCAAACCCGAGAGGAATGGTATGGCCCAATCTCCCACAAAGTATGTGACCCAGATTAGAAAGCAAGGGGAGGGGGGAAGAAAAGGGGGGAGGAATGTGTGTGTCTGCGTCTGTGTGTGTGCTTTGCATTTCAAGCAAATGTTGAACGCCTGTCTAATGCAGCTGCATTTTAAAACATGACGTACACCGGTTTCTGTTGTTGTGACCAACATCTGGAGGAAAGAGTGTCACATGAAATATTTTCAGGAGGTAAACTGCTGCATTATTTTTTCATCCAGTCTAGCACAGAGAGCTCTTACACCGAGTGTCAGAGAGGGAAACGATTACATTACATTACATTACAATCCATAAGGGGGAGACACGAGCCACAGCAACCTACAGTCTGTATATGATGACATCATTATGGCAGCTGAAATCATATCCCCAGTACATTATGTTCTGTGATATAGCAAGACAGTCTCAGTGCATGTAAATGTGCAGGGAATGGACTGGAATATAATAACAAGCGCTGCTGAAGCATTAAATTGCTCTATAATTTTATTACAGTTCACAGCTGAGGCTGTAGCTTTAGATTTAAAAGGTCTGATGGGCGGCCAAGCTTCTCTCCTGATTCCGCTACACAAGAGCTTGTTGGACAGATGTCAAGCAGCATTTCTGTGTAATGTACAGTGGAGAGACAATGTACTGACTTGATGACCACACGGTCACCAGATCTGAGGGGAACACCGGTGGGTAAATAACTGCTGTTGCTGGACTGTAGGTGGGTGAGTTAAGATCATCCTCACACTCGCACGCGCACACAGACACAAAGCGCATTGATGGGGAACCACTGAAGCCCACACACACACACACACACACAAGCTGACACACGCACTCTGCTGTCATAGGCCTGTGGTTGGTAAACAGCAACATAACATGATCATCAGCTGTCACCCGCGCCTCCTTTCCTCTCCAATGACATTGATAACTGTGTGAGAGACTAAAAAGCACATGACGATGGAGAGGGTGACAGCTTGTGATTTGCAGCCTTGTCACTGTTGCACCTAAAAGGCAGTGGTGGAAAGTAACTAAGTACATCTACTCCTGCACTGTACTTGAGTCCCATTTTGAGCTTTATGTACTCTACAAACAGTCTAGTTGAGGCCCATTCAGCAGCTTTAGGAGCATTTTCCCTCTAAATGTCTCAAATGGTTTCATTTAAAAGACACATTTTGTTCAACATTTTTTTCTCAGAGTTAGAGGAGAAAATCAATACCACTCTCACATTTGTACACTAAATATGAAGCAGATCAGCTTAGTATAAAGAATGGAAACAGGGGGAAACAGCTGATCTGGCTTTGTCCAAAGCTTAGAAAATCTACATGAGAGCACCTGTAAAACTCAGTAATTAACATGTTCCATTTTTATTTTGTCATGATTTCCATCTAACCTTTGGCAAGACAGCAAATAAGCATATTTCCCTAAATGTCAGACTATTCCTATAATAACTGTTTCAGGTGAAAGGAGGTGAAATTATCTATAGAGATAATATTGAAAAAACATATAGCACATCTTTGTTTTTCTTCAATGTCTAACTAGATTTTCTGTAAAGCCCGCTGGAGAGGCCCAGACCCTCAGGTTGGGAACCACTAAATTACTCAACTGTAAATAAAGTAGTTAAAGCCAGCTCTGCTCGACCAGCCTGAAAGCAGCCAGAATGCCTCTTATGCACTGATGTCAGTATTAACAATGTAATCATCAGTGGTAGAAGAAGTGCTGAGATCAGTTACTCAGTCAAAGTCCATCACATATAAAAGTATTTAAAAGGCGTTACTTGGTGAACTTCAGAAGTATTATCAGCTAGATGTGTACTGCTAACATGTTAGAAGTAAAGTATTCATTGCAAAAATGAGTACTGCTTTAGTGTTACATTACTATATGCAACATTGTACAGTTACATAATTTAGTCAGTGGTTCACAGTGTAGGGGTCAGGGCCCCTCCAAAACTTCAAGATATCTGATACTCATCGAAATGATAAGTGGCAGCAAATAGGGAAAAACAAAGTTCTGCTGAGTTTGGAATTAATCTGAGTTTAGTTCTAATGTTTCCTTTTCAAGTATCAAGAGTCAGATATGATAACTAGACACTGCTTTTTATCTAGGGTAACAAGCCAAATGTTTGGTGAACACTGACTCTGTGTTGCAATGGAGTATTTTTAGTGTAAATCATTGTATGAAAGTGACTATAGCTGTAAGTATTACATAGCATAAAATATAAATACTCAAGAGTAGTATAGTTACATTCAACCACTGCTTATATTATACATGATAGATCAGTCACAGGGGTCTTCCCACTTAAGAAATGTTTTGAATGCAGGAATTCCTCTTGTCCTGGAGTATTTTTACTCAAGTAAAACATCTGAATTCTTCCTCCACCACTGATAAAACTTGTGTGCGTTGTTATAAATTACAGGAGCTCTGCACTTGTTAATGACATCTGAATCCTCCTCCTCACCAGCACAGCGTGACAGCCGCCACCGCCACCCATGTGACTCAGCAGATGCCTCTCCCCTTCTTCCCGCTGTAACCGTGACCTGTGCTGCCATCTTCATCCTCCTCCTCCTCTTCTGATCCTTCGCTCCGGTCGCCACGGTGACAGCAGCAGTAGTGTATAAGGAAGGAGAGAACCAGCAGGAGGGAGATAACAAGAGCGATGGCTGATAAACTGGACAAGACCAGCAGAGTCTGAGGAAGGGAAGAGGAGGAGAAGAATATCAGTCAGTGGATGAGTCAGTAAATGTGACAAATGGCACTTTAATTCCATTTTTACAAGTGGAGAAGAGCAATTTGAGAGGGTAAAATACCAACTAATCCTGTTAAATTCCATAGCTTGTCATATTGTTCCGCCCCCATTAGCAGCAGGAGATGGTGATTAAAAAGGTATGAGAATATACTAAATTGTGCAGCAAGAAAAATCAAGGATTCAGATACACGCTTCCTGCAGACGCTACATGAAAATACACATTAAGCAAGACGGAGAAGGAACAAATATAACACAGTTATTTTGAGGTGATTCTTGACCATCTATACACGTATCAACCCGTGGATCCCTGATCAGTGTGTGCACCACAGTGAATATTAATGTCACTAATCCAAAACAGACTTTGCTTTTGATCAGGCTCCATGTCATAAAGTCAACATTACTGAAATGCATTTTCGCTCCAACACATATCTACAGTATTATCTTTCATCCATCTGCCCGTCTGTCACTCCCCACTCATCCACCTTCCCTCCATCTCACCTCCTGTTCTCTGAAGCCCCTCCCCGCTCGCTCCACTCCACCCATCCCTCTTTCCCCACGTTCTCGCTCGCTCCCACTCTCTTTCTCCCCCCACTCTCCCCTCTCTTTCTTTCTATCCACACCACTGAATCTCTATTAATAATCTGTGACCTACTTAAATACATTCACTGCCACTCTCTCTCACTCCCACTCACACTCGCTTTGCCTTCTCTATCTCTCTGTGCCTGTCTTCTGCTCAGCAACCTCCTCGCATTACTCATTCCCTCTCTCATTCCCTCTCTTGGAGCACTTTCAGTCTCTTTTGTCTTTCTATTCCGCAGGATAATTTGCGTCCGACCCCCCCCCCCACCCACCTCTCTTTTTGTACTGCAGAGAAGTCACAAACACGCACTGTGAGACACGGCTAGCTGGAGCGTTTGTATGAGAGCCCGCTGCAGGAGAGGGGATGAAACCTTGCATTTTGGTGCACAGCTCAGAATCGTGCACACAACAGCAACTGTGGAAATCTGCAGGAGGACCCATTCCATGTTGAATCTTGTGCATTCCTTGAGTCTTAATCATGTCAAATACCTCATATTTGCATGCATAGAAGCAGAGGTGCTAGGGATGCATTAAAGCATCTAAAGCAAGGTAGAAAAATGATTAGATTAGATGTGAGCTCTGGGGTTCTTGGAGGGGTCTAGAACCATCTTCCCACCGATAATTAGGTCAGTTAATTGGCATGAAGGTGTTTTAAAGGAGTCTGTATCCCATCATTGTAGCTCTGCAGATTGCTGTTAAATTCAAGGATTTATGAAGCAATTTATGGAGTGATGTAGAGCAAATTGCCCATCATCCTGTGACTTAACCATAGTGCAATATTCCAGTACATTTATAACCATAAATGGAGCAACAGGGCTGTAATTATTATGCAATGTGGCACCTCAGATTGGACAGCTACAGTGCAGCATGTGGTTACAGTGTGATATTGTGGCAGGTGTCCATTACCTGCTGATACTCCCAGCTGTCGGGGACAAAGATGTTGTCCCTCATCTGCATGGTGAGGTCCAACCGAGGGAGGGCGTGACACATTCTCACCCACAGTGAAGGGGTATAGCTGGGCACCGTTGTCATGGCAGCCATTTTCTACTGCCACTGGTTCCCTCCTCCACCCTGCGGGAGGGAGGAGGAAAAAAAAGGGGGGGGGGGGTCAGAGTGACCAGGATGCAAAGTAAAAGCAGAGGGGAGGAGAGAAGGTCAGGAGGGGTGAAGGTATTCCCGAGCTGAGAGGACGGAGAGGTCACGGCGAGCTCTCCCCCGTCCTGGTACAATTTATGACCAGTTATCACCTGAGCAAAGTAGAGGTCAAAATGTCAGGCATAGTTACTTGAGACTAACACTCTGGAGTATAAATCAGTGCACACACACCTTACTCACAGTGGAGGCTGAACTGTGCAGATAGGTTTTGTGCTAAACCTGTAATAGTTCAGCTGAAGAGCAGAGTTTGGCTTCCTCATGGCAACATTAACTAAAGGATTAATATACAATAGAAGACTGGACTGGATTATCAGCTTTACTTTCATATTTTTGGGGACATATACACAGACATACATCCTCTTTTGCTGAGCATGTGACATGTTTTGAGCTGAAACAATTAGTCGATAAATCAAGTTGTTGAAACTGAGTGATTTTGATCATCAAATTAACCAAGCATGTTAAAGGTTAGCTAGTTGCAGATTTTCAAATGTTTAAATCTGCTATTTTTCTGTGCTTTATATCATCCTAAATTGAATATCTTTGGGTCATGGGCTGTTGGTCAGATAAAACAAAAGATTTAAAGATGTAACCTTGGACTTCAGAAACTTGTGGTGAGCATATTTCATAATTTTCTGACATTTCATAGCATAAACAATGAAAGGATGGATCCAAAAAATAACCAACAGATTAATTGATAATGAAAAAAAATTATGCCTGGTTATGGCTTGTGGTCTGTTGCCAAGAACACTGTAAGATTTCTTTACTTTACATGACAAAACTTGGCTGCTATTCTCTCAACCATCTAAAAATGGCATATGGTATATGCTATAGGAGCTGGATGGATAATATATGGGGATATACAGGGGGTCTTTGAAGAGGTCTTCCTAGCAGAGTATATATGAGGTATACATGAGGACCATGAGGTAGAAAAGGATGTATTTGACTCCTTCGCCGACCACTGTTTAGTGTTCAGCATCTCTTACTTAAAGCCAGCCAAGGGGGGAGAAAGTAGGGTAAATACAAAGGGCAAATCCGGTTAGCCAAAACACACACTGGAATCCTTATTACAATGACAGAGCAGAGGGGGAACAGAGGGCGAGACAGAGCCTGGTAGGCTTCTGATACTGGCTGCCCAGATTAAGAGACCATCAGAGCTTTACTGTTAAAGAAAGGGTTGTTTTAAGACAGCTCAAGAGACGAGAGCACTGAGAGAACCATTCACAACAACAGCACTGATGCTTAAATATAAAAAGGTTACACAGCTCAGCTCAATGCTGATATTACAGACAGATACAATTCTGCATTTAAGTCTAACAGGATCCAATAATGTCAGATAGACTCTGAATTAAAGGTCTGTGCAGGATTTCATTATCTTTTAATGCAGCTGTTATTTATTCAGCACAACTTTCAATTAGCACAGTATTCTACACTGCTGAGGCTTTTTACTATCCCTATTGATTTGCGCTCACAATCCACTGCACATATAAATACTGATAAATACTGAGCATGATAAAAGTTCAGATTTAGCCACATGTCGAATTCCACACCAGACAATTTCCCCCATTCAGATGTGGGAAAGAACAAGTTAACAGTTCGCCCACAGTCCAGACAGGGCTGCTCTAAGCCCATTACAATAAGCCTGTTCACCTTAATGGTTCCAGCAGCCCAACTGTCACAAATCGAGTCATTGCCAACACTCCATTTCCCTTATTAAAATTGTGCTGAACATAATGGTTCACACGCTGCGAGAGCTACATCCATCCACCACACATCAGCAGCGTAAACACACTGAGCACTGTACTCTGGTGTTGTATTTATGCATTCCTTCATGAGTGAATTTATTAAATTAGATGTATCATAAGAACTGTGAGGCACGTCTATGAAATACATTTATCAGACTTTGGTGAGGGTAAAAGCTTTTTGAGAGGCATAATAATTGAGTAAAGGAATAATTCCACAAAGCAGAATCAGTCTACCTGTTGTGGTTACCACAACCAATAAAGCAAGCCAATATAGAAAAGCATTTCCTTTGATGGATGAATAATAAATAATGATTTTCACTGTGAGGCAAATAAGAGGTGAAGCAAAGCAGAATACACTATATAAAACCCATTATCAAACAATTGAAGATAAAGAAATATGAATCACCAGCCTGACAGCAGGTTGTCTGTCTCACTGTTTTCAATTAATTCAAGATGTATAACTGAGGAAATACAAAGTGATGACAGACGTGAGGTCAGAGTTCAGGTAAGACTCTGCTGCAGCCCAAAAAGTTATTGAGGCAACCTAATGAGGTGATGATGGAAGTGAAGGGGGGGTTCACAGTCCTAGAGCAGCAGTTACTCAGTAGTTGTCACAGATAGGAAGCCTCAAGTTGACATGATGTCTCCTGCCAGCTTGTTATCATGCCTGTTACCATTGCATAACTGAAGGCAAATAAATGTGAGTTTGGGCTCAGTTGGCAGAGTCAAAAGAAAAAAAAGAGGAGATTCAAGGAGAGAGGCGGCGAAGAAAAACCACCGACTCGCACCCAACCGTGAGCTCTTAAAAAACACACACACACACACACACAAAGCAGGAGAATAATTCAGTTGCGTTCAGTCTGCATGGAGCTCAGACAGCACTGAGAATGAAAATCAGTTGCATGATGTGAGACTCCATGATGTCTGAATGTAAAGAAAAAGGGCCATTTTGTGAGGCGGCTAATGAGGCTGGAGCATCTCTGTCAGCTGAATTTAAGATCATCTCCAGCAAAGGAGAACCATCTCCTTCATCTTTTTTTTCTTTTTTTTTAGGGGAAGGCAACTCTCCAAATAAGAAGATAAGAATAATGTTGCTCTTTTGCTGCTGAAATGCATGCACATTTCCAATTTGCCTCATAAAATCTGTTTGGCTTCACATTACAGCCTGAGCGGTCGTCTAACAGCTTCTTAACAACAACCTTAATGACTGTAATTTATGAGAAAGCATTACAGCCTCATGACACACTACATCAACCAGGAATGATTAATTTACATCTGTTACAAGTTGCCTTTGTCTGCTTAGGCCACAGGAAAAGAAGAATATTCTCAATTAAAATTCAATTTCCAGCTCACATTCATTTGCAAAATTCATGTGCAGCTCCAACAATGAAGCTTGTGAGTGCAGCTGACCGAAGGTAAGTGAGTGCAGCTCATAGCCAGTAAGTCAGAGCAAATCAGTGCTTTGATGTGTGCAGGAGTCCAGCATGACAAGTTGATGGTGACAAAATGCTTCCACACTACTGACTGAACTGAAAACCCTACATGGAACAAAAATACTCCTGCAGATTATACAAGTGGTCCAAAAACATTTTGGAAAAAAAAAAGAGAGATGAAGCTATAATTGGGTGGAGAATTAATCAAATTACAGCATCATCCATCAGCAAAATTTCTGATACTAAGATTCATCCATTAAGTGTGCTATTTGAAAAGATAAGCATGAGTCCATTTTGGCACTATGGTGTAAGGTTTCATCTTCATAACATCCATTAAGCATATTTGCAAAGATGAACATGGATTCCAATTAGCAGTACACTATGGCTGCCTATCATATTATAATTCACTTGACTGATGGTCAGTCTTTGCAACCACATGAACAACTGAGCCATAATGGACAAGACAAGAGAGAGACCGGTTTCTTACCTCTGTCGGTTGTGTTGGGAGGTTTCTCTCTCCTCTTCTGTCTCTTCTCTTCGCCCGTGTCCGTGAAATATTTACCCACTCAAAGAGGTATACTGCCAGCCATCAACGCTTGATGCTCTTGAAAAAACATCATCCTGAAAAAATGGCTTGGAGACATGCCAAAAATATGTCAAAATGGGAGGAAAAAAAGAAGGGGGGAAAAAATAAGCCAATAATTCTTGCAATTAGTAAGATATTAAATTGCCAATAATTGTATGGTTGTCTGGTGACAGTGGAGAGGTGCTTGTGTTGATGGATGGGAGAGGAGCTCTCAGTGAGAACGAGCGAGAGAGTGAGAGAGAGAGGGAGAGAGAGAGAGAGAGAGAGAGGGATTAAGATTGAGGAGACACCCCTAAGGGACTCTTTATCGTTGCATTGTAGCCCTTCGTAGCTTAACGCCCAAACGACTTCACAACACGACGGCAACACGATATTGCCCAAAGATAATTAATCTGTTAACGGGGATTAGCGGGGGTCTAACCCCTCACTCACTTCATACTGAGATACCAGAGGCGCGCACTCTCCCAACACCGACCCCCACCAACATCCGAGGCACACTCCCATCAACCTGACCAATCTCTGTCCAGACTACCAGACTGAACCCTGGCCAGATTACTGAAAGAAACAATAAAAAATGCACAACTGCCGGACAACTGTGAGCACCAGATGAAAGTGAAAAGAGATTTTTTTAAAAAGCCACTCACATGTTGGATGCAAATTAGTGAACTCCTGCCTGTGACAGCACTGTTGGGGCTGCGATGTGTCGAGAGCTAATGTGAAGTAGAGATGCACATATAATTGGAGTGAGAGAGGCGAATAAGCGCACATAGATGAATATAGGGAGGGGGGAGATGCAGGGGAAAAGCAACATGAAATACTGAGGAGGAAAAAAAAGTGGGTTCCCAGGGAGTGATGCTGAGAAAAAAAAAAAGAGGAGGGAGGGAGAGAGATGGAGTGAACAATGAATAGAGAGGGGGGTGAAGCGGCATGCAATGGATTTGTAGGCAAAACCAGTTTTCAGTGGAGGCTGCAGAACAGCACCAACACTGACTCAATGACAAGGAGGCAGAGGAGAGCATACAACAACACAGAAGTGATGAGAGTGCAGTGATGGAGACACCACCTGAGTGATTTGACTGAGAAATGCAAATTGGGAGATGTGATGGCCAAAAACACTATACAGAAAGAAAGAGTAAAAAGAGTATGGTGTTTGTCTGCCATTGGAGAAAGGGGGGCAGAGGCAAGCGAGCAAAGAGGGAGGGGGCGGCGTTAGTTTTTCTGTGTCACTGAAAGGGAGTGGGGGAAGGGAGGCAGGGAGATAATGTGAGCCAGGGAGCAAACAGTGGAGAGCCAGAGCATACTCACTGACTCATGTAGCCTATGTAAAGTGTATGTGTGTATCCGGGAGGAAGAAGACAGAAAATTATATTATGTATGCAAGAGTTGCTTGGGAAGCGTTTACGCAGCCTCCATATGCCTGTATGTTAGAGCGCAGCAACAGTATGGCATCCAGGCCATCTATCACCGCACTGATAAAATATCACCACTCACAGGATTTAAAATAACCAATTCAATATTTAATGTCCTCGACAATCTAGCGGTTATAATTCATTGTAAAATTATACAAAGTCATCGTTCTTGTGCAACACAGTCCATTCAATATTCATACAAAACAGATTGTATAAATCGTGGAATTACAAGCTGCAGAAAACAAGTACTTTGGTTAATTCATGGCTGTAAAGAAAACATAATCTCTTCCCCTCGTAAACAATTTATGTACCCTGTATGCGCCTTTATGGCAGGTGCATATGTCCTGTAAACAGTAGATATCAATAATGTTAAATGTGGGGCTTGATGGCTGAAGTTGGCCCTAATCACCTTATATTTCCCACCAGATAAAACATAAGAGGACAGACATTCTTCTTGAGGCAATTATTGTATTTAGATATTCTACTACTACTTCTAATCGGTCTTCTAATCTATTACTAATTTTTTCAGCTCTTATTTTGAAAGCTGCTTTACTGGCAAATGTGTGTTTATCAGTCTTTATCATTAGTCTCTATCAACTAAAGGAAACAAATAAGAGGACGCATGAAACTTTGCATTATAACATGAAAAACAGACTCCGTGCAAAAGAATTTTGTGCAGAGTAAAGTGCAATTAATGTTATAGAGCTTCATCCAGTCTGTGTTTAGTCTTCATATTCTTCTGTTGAGGCAGGTAAACATTTAGGCTTTAAGCAAGTTCTGGATGTATTGTATCAGCTTGCATTATGAATCACCTGTACTAAGTTACATTCATTTCTCATCTTGAAATATCAATCTAACATAAAGTGTGAATTTAATGGATTAAAATACATTCATTAATAAAAACAGGGGGTTTACCTGCCCCGCAGTTCTGCATTAAGTTTCACTTTACACCCTTTGGGCCCTGTTATAAAAATGTCTTTTACCCAAGTATCTTTAAAAGTGCATCTCCTCTATAAATATTACTAACTTAAAAAATTTAAAAACAGACATTGAATTTGGTCGGTAAGGCATAACGGCCTGTGTAAATCCAGCTCAGTGGTATTGCACCCAGTTGTGTCAAGTAACAACATGTCTGTAGTGTGTGTATGTGAAACGCTATGTTTTCCTATCATCGAAGAGTTACTGTGCATATGGTCTCAAAAAAACCATCTACTTTGGAACCGCCCACGGCACAAAGATGTAAGGTGTTGACTGGCAGACGGCCAAAATTTAAACCCTTCCCCACCTTCAGGTCCCCCACCGCATCAAAAATCCTCTCTCCCTCCTTGTCCTCTACCTTGGCCAGAGTGAGGTGGTAGCGCGGGTTGTAAGAGTCCCTGTGGAGCAAGCCCTCCTTCCTGTAGGCTTCCTGTAGGCTGCTGTTGAGCTGCTGGAGGTGGAGTTGAGGTTGGGGGCTCAGGTAGAGCACCTTCCCATTGAAGTGTTTCAGCTTCACGGGAAAGGTCACGGCCACCGGGGGGTTGCGATCCAAATGGGCAAACTGTCGGAGGATCTCCCCGGCGGCGGCTACCTCAGCTGGGCCGTGCAGCACCAGGAGGCACAGGGCGACATGAAGGCTGGAGGCGGTCTGCCAGTGAGGGGCAGAGGAGGGTAAAACAGAGCTGATCTCCTCCTGCAGCTGCTGGAAACAGGAGAGGATCGCAGGAGTGTTGGCCTTGAAGGTGATGAAGTGCGTGGGTCGTTTTTTAGGGGGGCGACCGCCGCGTTTCTCCTCCCTCTGCTCCAGAGGTGCTGATGGATCCTGGCCAATATTCAGGGCCCCAAGATGACTCTGGGGAACATAAAGAGAATCACTCTGTCAAAGCTGAACTGTAACGGCAGAACAGGACTGTACTTCACGGTAAGATGTACTCACTGAAGCATCTTCATTGCCATCCCAGCTTTCTTGCCATTCTGCCAAAGTCTCTCCCTCTCCCTCCTCTTTTACAGTCACTCCCTCTTCTTGGTCAGTTGAAGCCTCATGTCTAAAATCAAAACAGGTGAGTAAAATTACTCAAAAGGCAGCAAAGTAACTTATGACACAGTTTTCCATGGTTTACCTTTAACTTAAACTAAGACCATCCTATAAACATAAATCTCAAAGACAGTGAAATAAAAAATACATTCTCCAAGTTCTAATTCTGTGTCCTTGTGTTAATTGTTAAGTCATCTTGGTGTTATATATGGCAAAAATATGTCACCAAAATCATGTTTACGTATTCTTAATCAAAATCTCTTAATCAAAATCTCTCTGTTTTCCTGTCTTTAAGGACTTAACCTGAACTCTGGGGTGTAGTTCGTGGGCTGTATTAGCTTGCAGAGTGATATCCTTGATAAGATGTGTGTGCTTGGATGTCAGCTGACAAGACTTTGTTCACACTTTTAAAAAGGTGTGGTCGATGACTCTTTTATTCATTTCTCCCTAATCCTCCACCTTCCAATCTAACAATGTAGGTGAGAAAGGTTTGGGTGCAGGTGGGTTGTCCTCCTATGTATTAAGACGGCGTATTCCCCAAGCGATCCCCATTTTTTAACAATCCACTCAAATGTAAAGGATCCGATTAACATCTTTCTTGTAACTAACTACACCCCACATACATATGCTGCTTTACATTACTGAGGGTAATGACGCTCTAACTTCCATTTCACTTTGACTTTCAGAGGCCGTTTTGTACAACCAGGCTCAGTATGGAACGTGTAGACGCTAAAGATTCAGTTTTGTTCTGTGAAGGATTAGTCTGTTCTCATTTACATTTACAGATGAACACTAACACCAGACCTATTTGCAGCCTCCTCCACAACACATGCTCCTCGTGATTCCTGTTGTTGCTGAGAGGCGTCTCCCCTACACTTTGGAGCTGGTTGTGTTGAGTCAGGGGTGTGAATATTCATCTCATTCTGCTCCTCTTCCTCCAGATGTGTGTTCTCAGTTTGAGCGCGCTCTTCTGTTTCACCCTCTTCCTGCCCATTGACAGCAGGTGGCTGCTCTTCTGTTGTTTTAAGGCAGTCTGGTTGTTGCTCTTGGACTTCTGCGTTCATTTCTTGTAAAACAAATGGTTGTATTCAGTCAGCGTACATGCTGAGTGTACTGGCTTATGTATATTTTGTATGTATCGGATTGTGTGTGAGGTGGGGCGGCAATAAAGCTTACCCTTTACTTCCTCCTCCCCTCCAAAGGGGGGAGCCAGAGATTGACCGGTGGAGCCGAACACCCTGTCAGTTCTGCTGTGGCGGTCCCAGACGCGGTGCCCTCTGTAGGTGAAGTACTGGATCCTGTGTCTGGGCAGGGCCAGCTCAGTGGAGTAATCACAGTCACAGGGGTTGGTGTCCCAGTTGAAGTCACAGAAGGGGCGCTCCAGCACACCGAGGAAGCGATCCACGTAGCCCACCACAAACTCTGATGCGTCCACCGAGGAGTCCCACAGGATCCGGGAGATGACATCATCTGCTGTGCGCATACGAGGCTTCTTGTTCACCTCTGTGGGGGAATGAGATGTTACAAAAAGTGATGAAACGTATTAATGTAGGGAAAGGGTGAATCAAGATTTTAAAAACAGTTCCCTGGTGTCTTAAGAGTATGTCATCATTGTCAGATGACTTAGGAATGTAACTAAAAATGCAGTGACCTCTTCCCTCGTGTTCTGGCTTTTTTGGTTTTTTCACTTTGCCTTTCTTCTTCCTGTGTTTTTCTGTCTTCTCTCCGTCCTGTGTGTCATCCTGATCAGGTGACACGGCCCCTGAATCATCCAGTGATGGATCGCTGAGAAATCAAGGCAACAGCAGTGGAAAAAATACATGTGAGAGTGGACAAATGGAAAAATAATTACAAGAATTAACTCTGTCTGACACAGATAGACCGTTATCTTCGGTATATGAACAGAGCCCATATTTGGTCATGGCGAAATTTAAACCTCTGCCTGTGCTGTGATATGAGCAGCAACTGACAACATTAGAAATAAAAAATATATATAAATGGATCTTAGTAATGAGGGGTTATTTTTCAGGCAGGCATCTGATTATTATATGTGCTACAATGATTTACTGACTTTTTTAGTAATGCAGTTATTAAAAATAAATCAACTAAGTAAAACAAATCACAAGAAAAAAAGACAGTTCTGAAGAATTCTCTTAACTCATACAGGGTTTAATAATAAGCAGTTAATATTCAGATAGCCATCTATCTAATCCCAGAGGGCTGCTGTATTCCAACTACTTCCAATTACCAAGAGGATGTGACATTATCTGAAAAACTAAAAGTCCTCTACTGTCCTGCTGGTGAGTTTGTGTGAACAAGGTAAGGGAAGCAGACCTGTGAGACAAACGACATCTGTGTCCAAAATGACACTTTCCCATCAGGAAAAACTGGCACACGTTGACTCCATCCTCATACCGTTCTGTACATGATAGAGTGACAGAGAGTGACAGAGAGTGACAGAGAGGAAAAACAGTAAAAGCAAAGGTTAGTAAGAGGGGAAGACGTGCAATGAAACAGCAATGAAAGCCTTTAAAGAAAGTCAGCAGCCTTTTAATCTGGGTTCTGCATTTAAATGACCTTAGAAAAGTAACACAGCAACAAGCTCAAGAGGAAAACAAACTCTGCTAACAACAGCTCCACATAACGCAGGCAGTGTGGTCTGTGTGAAGCTCGCAGTTATCACATTTATATTGACTTAATACTCTTTACATGGTCACTCAACAGATGATGTATGGAGCAAAGAAAAACACCAACACCATGAAAAACAACATCCGCGCACATCATTTCCCGACACCACCTACAACCCAGGTTCTGAGGCAGTGGGGCTGAGCAGAGGGGCTAAGCAGAGGATACAAAGACAGGTCTGTCTGCTAGTCTAAAGCAGTTTTCACTAACATGGAAAAACACCTACAACAGTGCGGCAGGATGTTCTCAGATTAGGCTGTTGACTGTTTACTTAAGCCAGCAAGCAGGATAAATGAAAATATTAATTTACAGTATTATATGAGATTCATTCTTTGAGCAGGAAATATCTGTTTCTCCTGTTTGCCTCTGCATGTGTTCTCACTACATCTCCTACAGCACATGAGCCTCCATGTCAGTGAGGTATGTGTATGTGTGCCAAATCACAGATACTTGGTAAATGCACAGACATCAGGAAATATGATCGCTAATCAGCTGTTGTACAAGAAATCAAACTGTATTAGATTCTGTTAGCTTTTTATCATAAGCAGGCATGATATTACAATTAACAATTCAAGAAAACCAGAAATAAATAAGTGATTAATCACCAAAAAGAAAGTGGAGGTGGAAAAAAAAGTATTTGGATGACACAATATTTCCTCTCCAAGTATAAATAATGTAACAGGTGGCATTGACTTGCCCCAGAGGACTCAAATGTCAGCCAAGTAGTTAGGAAGTGGTTGCCTGTAAGCTCAAACACATACCACACACACTGCAACTCTATTTCCAGATAGGAGAACTGAGTGTGATTCACTACCCAGATCCTTTGATTATTAACTGTAATATTTTCCCTTCCACTGAGATGGCACTGTCTGGCACAGGTCACTCCAGATCATGGGAGCTGACTGAAGTCTTTCACCTGCTTCCAAACATAATGTTTTTGTACAACTGACTGGAAATAACAAGTGCGAGTAAAATAATATGGATGAAGATCTTCGTTGCTTGGAAAGTTTATCTGGAGATGGGAAGGGGGAGTAACAGCAGACAGTAAATCCTCTCCTCATGCTGGATTTGAGAGTCACGGCCAATTTTTACAGCTCCTGACTCATTTCCTGATTCCAGCAGAGCAGCTAGGGCAGCCAGAGCGGGAACCATGTTCAAATAGCAGTATTAATTTAGCTGTCATTGTTTGACAAAGACTCCAGACATAATAACGCAACCAAGAACTTACCAGAACTCAACTTGCTCACTTTAACACAGAAATGTACTACAGATTGAGGAATTTCATTACAAAATCGATTATTTAGAAAAGATTCCAATTGAATTAAGTAATTTGATTTACCCAGAAGTCTACTAGATAACAGTGTTTTCATTTGTGACACATTATATGAAGTTTCATAGGGCAATATCATGTATAACATGAATTAAGACCCATTTGACAAACAGAGAACAGTTACAGTGTATCAATAAATATAAAACTAAACAGGGTGATTTACCTGCTGTAGCTTTTAAGGTGTCTTTAGCATTGTTAGGGTCAGCCGGGACCCCTGCCCCTGGACTGGGTGTGTCTGTCGGGTGGGTCCCTTCATCTCTGTGGTCCTCTGGTGAACCTGAGGGCACCCCTGATCCGTCTGATGCCATGATCAAATCTGTAAAAGGTGGTGGTATTTCAGAAAGGTCCACTGTGTCACTGTGACATTTGCGACATTTGTATTTGTGACACCTTGAGTTTAGTTTGACCGGTCTGACCTGACAGAAAGACAATGTAAAGCCTGACAATGAAAAATGTACGTCTCAGTGACAACTTAGCTGCCACGGAAGTGACTGGTTCGTGTTGTACAAGATTATAAACCGTCCGTAATTCATCAACTCTTAGAAAAACACATCTATATATTTGGATAAAACAGCTACAACATAAACTTGTATTTAACAATCGTTTGAAAAGTGTTTTTTTAAATCTTTTACATACCAATCGTAGAAGCAGGCAGTTCTGACTTTTTATCGACCTTTAACCCCGAGTTTGCACAGAGGGAAGTATGGGTAATGCAGTTTTGATTTGTCTTTCGTCATACACAGTCTATGTTCGAAAAATAGCTTTTAAAAACTTAACATAAGGTAGCATACATTGTATGATATTAGTTATGTTGATATTGTGGGCTTGATTTTCGCTTTAATAAAACGCATTTTGTTCTAAAATCAACGGTTAAAAAAGTATTGCAGTTAATGCTGCGTTCATGTCACATCGTTTAAACCGTAATTGAAAATATAGAGAATTCCGGACACGAATTTAATCGCCCACTTGGTGAAAAGAACTACAGTGCTCATGTCAACGATGTTTTGGCAGAATGGCTGCTGATTATAACGTCTCTGATCAGGTTTCACTTGGTAATGAACAGAACAAACGTAACACAATAAAATAAACAAATTTAGGCTGCTAATCTGCTGTGACTAAAATGTTAGCGCTACAGCAAACCACTTTTAAAAATCAATCCCTGAGCGCTTCCGAGTTAGGGATTAACTGCTGTAATTTCCCGTTCTTCTCATTTACGTGAATGCAGCATCGCTGCCATGCGTCATTTGTGCTCGAGCGCGTGACTGTTTCACGTGACGTGGTCTGTTGTTGTCAGTTAGCTCAGTAGCTGCACAGTAGGAAAACAGAGCCAGAAAATAAAATTTAGAAGCACGAATTTGTGAAAATACGGACAAAAATTAAAAGTTGAGTGTGTTTTATAACACTGCTATAATATGCTGCTTTGTATATAACGGCTTTTTGGGCACTGCGAACAATGAATGTTCCTCAGTGAAGTAGCATTGAGCACCAGACATTTGTTGAACTTGGGTCTGCGCTAAAGGTAAGACTACGTATCACTTGTCTTGACTCTGGTGGAGCCTGTTAGTAAGAAACTAATGTGATAAATTATTATTAACGTCCGCTTCTAAATCACACATGTCCAGGACAATAGATAATCTGTAAATTTGTTCTCGCTCTCTCTCTTTCTCTCTGTCAGATGAATGCTCTGGTGGCTCTCTGTCACTTCTGTGAACTCCATGGCCCCAGGACACTGTTCTGCACCGAGGCACTACACCCTCCATCCCCATCCCCTTCGTCCCAGGCAGGGATCCCGACACCTGGGGACAGGGACAGGGACAGAGACGGTGACCGGGAAGGTGAAGGGCTGACCATGAGAGCCAACAGCTCAGCCACACAGAGGGGAGAAATGTGTGAGGTGAGGGTCAGAAGGACAGAGAGTCAACTCACCACTCAAACCATCCTTCTCTCTACTTGTTATCTACATTACACTCTGGCTATGACTTTAATATTAATAATATTTATAGTCCTGTTATCTATCTCAAAGTGCTCATTTTCCTCTTCTCCTTGCCTCATAGGGATGTCGATCTCTCCCTGCATCCCACCCAGGCTTTGTGAGCATTGATGATGAAACAGGCATTCGCTTCCTGAGCCACCAGCATCCCAGACAGCCACAGCTGTTCAGCGTGGTCCGCCAGGCCTGTGTACGCAGCCTCAGCTGTGAGGTAAACAGTGACGTACGTCTGCATGTATGTGTGTGTGAGTCACACATCTCATGCACTTAATAAACATACCCGTTTTCTTATTCCTGTGTCTCCTCATATCATGTATGTCTGTTTTGTCAGGTGTGTCCGGGTCGCGAGGGGCCGATTTTCTTTGGAGATGAGCAACACGGTTTTGTGTTCTCACATACCTTCTTTATTAAAGACAGCCTGGCCAGGGGCTTTCAGCGTTGGTACAGTATTGTCATGGTAGCCATGGACAGGATCTACCTTATCAACTCCTGGCCTTTTCTGTTACGCCACCTCAGACTCACTATACAGAGCCTGCAGAGCACAGCCCTCAAGGTAGGGTACACACATGAAGACGGCGTGCCTTTATTTAGTTTACTCAAATAGAAATATGAAAACGTCCACAGGCACATATCTATTAAAACTCCTAACGTCTTGGTATTGTATTCTGTGTCAGGTGTTTGACAGTGAACAGGGAGTTTGCCCCCAGCGAGCTGTGAGGATGAACAGTGTGTTTTCACCTGCAGTTTTCCCTCACCAAAGGAGTGGCAACGCAGCCCGATCACTAACTTCTCTTACTCAACATCCTAATCTCTGGGCGAGCCTGCACTCTTCCTTTAGCTGGTGAGTTAATATGCTGTCACCCCCGCTGTGACATACAAGCTGTCGTCTTTTTCTGCGTGACTACTTTGTAATCACTCACCTGGACACACTGACGTGTTTTCACCTAATTTCCAGGCTGCTGAAGGCCTGTGGTAGTCGTCTGACAGAGAAGCTGCTCGAGGGGGCCCCTACTGAGGACACACTGGTGCTCATAGAGAGACAGACAGGTGACCACATTATCCTTAATTAAACAGGACAATTATTCTGTAGCACCCAATTTGTATTTACCTACGTAACATTCTGTAACTCTGTAACTGGATAAAAGTTGGAGACAGAAAACTGTCAGGTGAAAATTCATAAAAGAACATGGTTTACCTGGGCAATGCTTCAATATGTCTTGCCTTCCAGGCAGGGTTTGGCATTCTGACGGAGGGTTATATCAGTAAATGTCATGTGTTTTCAGTGTGTTTCATCACCAGTCTGAAGAGTCTTCTGTGAAAGTCTGATTCATTGGGTCAGTCAGTGTGGAGACACTCTGGCCAGATAAACAGTGATTCAGTTAACGAGTGTACTGAAATACACTGCCGGGTAGAGTTTACACAAAGTTTAAGAGTTCAAAATCTAGAAACTGATTTTAAAAAATCACCTAGTCCTGCATGGCTCTGTAGCTTTTTTCAACTTTTCAAAATCTGAGTTTCAAAGTGTAATACACATAAAATATGCGAAAATAATAAATAAAAAAAACACATTTACAGAAAAAAAATTAGTAGTAACATGTTGTACAGTCTCAGTCGACCCAATACTGTGAGAGACGCTGCTCCATCACGTTAGCTCGTATTAGCAGTGATCTATTAGTATAATTGAAATTAGCCATTGACAAGAGATTGTGCAGCTTTAATTTTGTTTTGGAAAGATGAGATGAGTAACATCACTTCACACTCTATGTATAGTCTTTCATATAGATCCAGACGCTTCTGGTCATTTGCTGTGGAATTCCCCACATTTGTAATGAGGGTCACGTTGAAACATTCCCCTATTTCTGTTTTTATGTCATTGTTATTTCTGTTTCCAAAAGAACAAGAGGAGGAAATGAGCTGCTGGGAAGGAGCAGAAGGAGGCACTTCAAAGTCACAGCGACACCAGTCAGAGAGCGAGCTGGGCCACGACTTCCTGTGTGACGATGCAAAATTAAATGAATTACCTGGTCCAAAATTTAGGTCACTAAGACACTTGAGACAGGTAAACCTAGGTACTTTTTGGGCTTATCTGTTTGTTGTTACATAATTACATGAAATTAACTTCTCAAGTTAACAGAAAGCAAAAAAAGAAGATGAAATGGGATAAAAATGCTCATTTGTTGCAAGAATTTATAGTTTTGTGACCTTAATCTGATACATTCTAGTATCCGTGAGCTTTTTTTAAAGTACAATCTAACTTGTTCTGCAGGTCCTCGGAGCTGCTGAGTTTCGTCAACTGGCATGGCACGTGCTCATGGGAAATCAGGTCATATGGAGAGGCTCACACCCTGGACTCATCCAATCAGCGTTTATTGTACTCAAGGTACTCTACTACTGAGTCCATTTCTGCCTCATTAGGAAAGACAGTGTTATTATGATGCAGGTAAATAGGCCGTCGTATAATATTGCGTCAGTTAAATGGAGTGTAGAGTTACACATTTGAAATTACTCTGATCATCTAACACTAGACACACCTGTTTCATGTATAGGTTGGACAGATCACTTATGAAATGTAAACCATTAAAGATTATAAATGACATCTTAAGGTTGTAAGATATATAATAGTTTTGATGCCAACTGATCTTTGTTTATTCTTTTTCTTACATTTTAACTTTTTTTTTTCCAACATTCAGTTCTGTGCCTGAAGACATATAATTATTTAAGCTACCATCACACACCCTGAAATGTTCTTTGTCTGTACATGCTTTCCATGCTTAGCTTTCTATGCAAGATACACAGAGGAGACAGAGCATGTAACTGTTTCATTGTATGATTACTGTTGTTTTTACTGTTCCTTTGAACTGTTTTTTTGTGATAATTTTGATACTGTTTTAATATTTTTTATCGTACAATTACACTGTTGCATGTTTTCTGCTGCTTCTCAGGCATTTTTCACAGCAGCCATTTTGACTTGTCATAGTAGGAAAAGCACAAGTGTCACTAATAACATTAACGACTCTGCTCTATTCAAGTGTCCCACTAGGCCGTAGTAGTGTCACAGTGAAATACTAAATGGAATCCAACTGTCGTTAATGTTATTATTTACACCTGTGCCTTTTTCTATTGTGACATGTAAAACTATCTGCTGTGAAAAAAAAGCCTAAAGCCTATATACACACGACCCACCCACAGAGGTGTTTACACTTATTTTGCTTTATTATACCTCTTCTCGGGGCTGTGTGGGCATCTGTAGACTGCCCTTAAATAGTAATTTTCCTCACTCTCCTGGTAGTGTTGTTCCACCTTTGCTTGACTTTTATGTTTTCTTTTATTTAGTTTTATTGTAAAATAGGAACAGAGCAACTGTACAAATGTACAGGGAAACAGGTTCAGGACAGTGGATTTGTTTGGTTGTTATTAGGTCATAGTGCTTGGTGACTGCAGATAATTTTCCCAGCACACCTCTACCCAACTTTAAACTGAGCAGAGGTCTATTCAACCAGAATCAGTTAAAACTTCCAGTGTGGAAATTAGTCATCGGTAAAAGGATGATAAGAGGGGCTGAGGCTGAACAAATTCCCCCTCATGCCACATGTCTAACCTGAATCTCTGTCCCTCCTCCCATCAGTCTTTGCTGCCAGTTGGCTGTGTGCGGTCAGTGCCGTACAGTGCTCAGTATGAGGAGGCCTACAAATGCAACTTCCTGGGTCTCAGCCCAGATGTGCCCATTCCAGCCCATGTCAGCTCTTCAGGTACAAGAAAGTCTCTGAAGTCCCCAATATGATACATTATGATGTGTCACAGGATGAAACCTCGAAGACAACATCACACTGTTGATTTTATCTTCCTTTTGTTTTGTCCTGTAGAGTTTTCAGTGCTGGTAGATATCAGCACAGAAAGAAACTGTCAGATCTCAGCTGTAGGTGACGACGATATCTGCTCGCTGTATCAGTTCACCATCAGCAGTGCCAACACACAGCCCACAGACAGGGGTGAGCATAACCTGAATTTATGAACAGACACTGTATGTTTGCTACCATTTTCAGCGTAAAAAATAATACATCATACTTTGCTTCTTGGTGAAACCTCAACAGATATTTGTAAGTTTTGCTGTCGCTATTTAACCAACATTAACATTAACAGCTGTTTACTTACCAGTCTAGAAGAAATATTACAAATTCAACATCAAACTGCACTAATTTACTGGTCAAGAGCTGTCAGTGGTAGAAAGCAAAGAAAATGTCTGCTTTTTTTTTCTACTAAAGTTAGCATGCTAAAGAGCTACCCCCGTCTCATCACTTTACCTCTTGTATTGCAATGATATCTGAAACTCTTAGCAAGCGACCATCACAACCACCTCCACCTACTCCTGGCAGAGAAAACTTACAAGTAGCCCTTTTAAAGCAGAGAGCGCAGACCTCTGCTAACCCTGCACTTTAAAATCTAGTTTAATATCAGAAAATGTTGCTCATCATTTGGATCAGAATCTGTATCAGAATACACATAGTGATGGGTTATAAAGGCCAGATTTCTTTCTTTATTCACACGAGAGCAGCAGTTCAGACATGTCTTCCCACATTGTCAAGGAATCCTCAATAAAAAAGAAAAACTATTGAGAAATAATTTTTGCCTTGGCTCACAGCCCATCTTTCTGCTAGCTTTCATTCAAAGCAATTTATCTGCAAGGTTTTGAGATAACACATGGACAAATGGGATGAAGAACGTAACTTTCTTGGAAGTATTTCATTTGGCAGGACATAGATTATACAGAGACTATAGACTAATGGCCATATGATGAAATTTTTTGAAAGATTGACTGAATCTTTGCCCTCCTTATCCAGGTCCAACATTACTAAACAAGCTCGAGGTGGCTCTGTCTAACGAGAACTTGTCTGTGGACGTCGTATCTCACTGCCTGCTGTGTTTGAAGGAGGAGTGGATGAAGTGAGTAAAATTCACTCAAATCTTAATGAAGACTTCTTTGGTCTAAGTAAGATCTCACCATTTTGCATATGAAAGCCTTCTCACTGCCATTTATCGCTCTTTCAGTAAAGTCAAAGTGCTGTTCAAGTTCTCCAAAGTGGATGGGCGAGGGAGGGAGGACACCCAGAAGGTTCTGGCCCTCCTTGGCGCCACAGGGCCGGGCGAGGAGGACAACGTCAGGCTCCTCAAGTTCTGGATGACCGGACTCAGCAAAACCTACAAGAGTCATTTAATGACAGCTGTTCGAGGAGGGGAGAGGAGCCCCAGCCAGTGACAAAGAGAAGAGGAAGGAGGGGGAGGACTGGGAGTTAGCAGGGGGTGATGGAAAGGGAGATTAAAAGAGAGGGGCAATACTGAAGAAGGGAAAGCGAAAGCAAGGGTCCGTTTTGTTAACTGTTGGGGACTTTCTGTGGAATGCACAGGGTCTGTGAATGAATGAATGAGATGCTTTGGCTCATCCATTATTGTCTTTTAACTAATGAGAAATGTATTGTGCAGCTAACCCTGATTATTATCCTGCACAGATTAACACAGTTGGGATAATGTATGAGGGCTTTTGTTTGTCAAAGGGAAATAACTGTAGGATACTTCATACTAATATGTAAACTTTAACTTATTACAAAAAGCTTTGCACTTTGTTTACTCTTTCACTGAAGTTTTAAAATGAAATAAATGAATGTGAATGGTGAATCAGATTTTTAATTGGCTCCATCTTGTGGTGAACAGGAAGGATAAAGAGGGGAGTGAAAGTGGAGTGGGGGGGGGGGCATTCTTCTGCCAGATCCCACTCACTTGTTTGAGTGGCTGACAGCCAACAAGTCTCAAGTTGTGTAAGACAACACTTTTAAGGTTTTCTGGTGTCCTTAAATGTACAAAATGGTTGCGTAACAAGACCATACTCCAGTACAGCCGACCACATCAGCAGGATTTTGGCTTCTTAATGAGGCAGTCGCACACACTGATCCACTAAGGAGCCGTGCTTTTTTCCATTCGAGCCTGTTGCTTTGCTGAAGCTTGCAGACTCCTGTCAATAAAATTCAACAACATACGGCTTTGTTTAACCTGGGGGTCTGATTGTTTTTTTTCTTGACCCATACCTATGTAATGATGTGTAAAAATTCAGACTCATGTTCTAGTCCAAATTAAGAGAACACTGAGTTTGTAAATATTAGGGTTGAAAAGGAATCTGCCACTCAGCACTGTTAGTGTAGTAGTGTTGCCAAAGTTTTTTTTTCCTTCTTTGTTATGTTTTTCTACATCTAACTCAAATCTGGATTTCATTTTGCTAGTTTCACTGATAATTTGCAGCAGCTCTACAAATTAGTTACATATTTACTTCCCCAATATGCAAGCAACATATGAAACAGGAAGACGGCACAGTGCCTGGATATTTATACCCCTCATTAAGACATATAGTATGGGTGAAGAGGTTTCGAGTTGATGACGCCTCTGGGAGAGTTAAGGCATTGCTTGCGAATGGAGGCTGGTGCTCTCCAGTTTCCTCTTCCCCTCAGCAGAGATGGGACTTTGGGAAACTGTCTTGCTTCCTTTGGCTCATGTTCAAAAGGGACACATAGAGGGACATTTGCACAAAGAAACAACTGTATACTTCCTTCCTTTCATTAGTAATTAACTCCTCTCCTGACACTAAAGTGGATTCCAAAATAACATGATGCTTCACACAACCTGAGGGGACATAACAACACATTACAGACGGAGTGAGAACAGCTGTGCACAATGTGAAGACGTCACTATCACGCTGTCCAGTTCTGTGGAGCTTTTTAACAGTAATGTCTAAAAAAAAAAGGGAAAAAAATAGGCTGTCACACATGGAATGACTTGCAAGTCATGGCAATGCAGTGTTGCAATCCTGTTTTTTTTTTCTTTTTTTGAGAATGTCATTTGGGTTTTTTCTTTTTTAAACGTGTGATGATTAAACAGGATGATAACGCACATTGACTCTGAGGGGATAAAGACCAGGGGATACACAGACACAGAGGTGTGGGGGAGAGTCCAAATGAAAAACATACGCTCCAACTGCATGACTAAGCCTCCTCAGGCCTGGTTTGGAGGGGGAGGGCGGGGGGTGGGGGGTGGGGTGGGGGATAGGGGCAAGAGGGTGGGTGTCACAGGGAATGTGGGGAGCAGGGGGGAGGGAGCAGGGTCAGTCAATAGTGAGGTAAAACGTGTGGTGATGGGAGGGGCCGAGACTTAAAGGGAGCAGACAAGCCATCCAGCATAGCACTTTCACTTTGAGTGCAGCCTGTGCCTGAGTGAGGACACACAGAGTGGCCAGAGGGAGAGATAGAGAGGAGGAGGCCAGTGTCTCTCCCGCTTTATCCATTAACCAGTTTTCGAGGAGGGGGAGAGTGATTCAAATTAGGCTGTTCAGGAAGATTCTAGGTCAGTAGTGAAAGGGAGAAAGGGAAAAGGAAAGAGATATAGTAAAAAAAAAAAGAGAAAGAAAGGAAAAACAAACAAAAGCTTTAATAGGAAAAGGCTGCAGCCACCCAGGCTTAAGTGGGAAAATCCAAAGTGAGAGAGGAGGATGGCGTGAGAGGACAAATGAGGCATTTTTTGGAAAGTACCAAAGGAACTCAAAGGGAAGGAATGCATAAGGGATGTCAACAAGAAGCCTAAACATCAAGCTGTGAAGGAGAAGACACAGCAGCGCACTCTGTGTCAAAGACCTCAAGAAAACCACAGAGGAGGAAACTTTGCCTTTCACAGACTGACACTGAAACCCGTCTGCAGCGTGATTGCCGTCAACAAGAGAAATGGAGAAGTGTCCGTTCTTAGAAAGATAAAAAGGATGTCACTGCCAGGTGGGAAACGAGAATTAAAGTGCATGTTTTATGCAAACTTTCTTCCAAGAGTCTGTGGGTACATAATGGACATATTAGAGGTGGTTATTATGTGGCCCAAGTTTTATCTGTGAATGAAAACCCAATTTGTTTTGTCACTTTGTGCTGTTACAATGGCATTTCCGGTGTCTTAATTCAATTAGACCTGTTGCAATAATAGTTCCTATTTCATGTTGTTTTCTGCAGAAAAAGCTAATTGAAACAGGAAATGATGTAATGTTTTTTCGTAGGCATGCTGTTTGAACAAGCTTCAAACCACAGAAAGTTTCCAGCAATTATCTGAATGTGTTCTCTTTCCTTTTTACTCATGTCTCAAGCAGTTTTGCTGTTGCTATCACTCTTGACTGTCCAATGTGGTGGATGTTACTTTGACTTGGAAGGTGTGAGAAACATTAAAACAACTATCGACTCTAATCCGACTGGATTTGTAAGTTGAAAACTTTGCTCATATAGTTTATTTTAGTGTTTCTATAGTGAAAATCATCTTCTCTGTAGGAGTGAGAGTCTGTTCTTTTCTTACCAAATGTATGTGCTATCCTTTAAGATAAAATACAACCACTAGTTTTGACTTTGTTCAGTTAGTCATTTTAACAGGTTGGTCAAAGGTAAAGATCTAACTCAATGAATGAGTCAAAATAAACATCTCTTCCTTGTTATCAGATAAGCTGCAAACTTATCAGATGATCAACATTGTTACTCCTGACATTTATACCTCTACAAAGCCAAGGGCAATAAATATTGTGTAGTTCACCTCAGTGGTTAGTTTAGTTGTCTTTTTACATAAGTTATTACCCATACAGTGTTCTTAATGTCATTGCTAAACATAAATTATGAATATAATTAATATAATTTCTTTATCTTTGGGTTTATCTCATCTTTGTCCTTCTTTTCTGTCTCCTTCCAGCGGACAGTATTCCCTAAAGATTACTATGTAGTGCACCACTACAGGAGAAACATGCTTTGTAACACTGAACCGGTGAGTTGCTTATCATATAAAAAGGGGAAGTGAGGTTTGATGTGCAGAACATGGGTCGTAAACCTTCCAGTTTTCATCACAATCAGCCTCCTACTGAAACAGTTTGATATATTTAACAGGATAATCAGTAGATTTTGCCAAATCCTCAGCTGTAAACTCTCCGTTCAGTAAAACACTGTTCTACGATGTAGCCTCCAGTCTGACTTGTCACTGAGCAATTGATGTGGTTCTTGGTAATTTGTCACATGTGTTTCGCACGCTAAACTTAACTTTGGGCTTGTTGTGTTCTTCCACTTCTCTCTGCAGTGCTGCATATTCCCTGCTGCAGTCGTCCTCCAGGACTCCTGGCATGTGCTCCTCAGAAACCTCTGGGATGAGCACTTAAACCACTCCTTGATTCTCGACCTGAAGCAGACACTGGATAAAATCATAAGAAAGAACAAAAACACAGCGGTAGGGTTTATTTTCCAACTATATATTATCATAATGCTTTATTTTATTCTAGTAAAGAAAATGTAAAATTTTAAAAAATCTCTTAAATACAAAAAAGTTATATTCTATTGCAAATATTTATTTGGGTCTTTGTCTCTCACAGATGTTCCAGGAGGAGATGGACCTGAGCAATTATTCCACATTATCTTCCTCTCCTGAAGAACTCCTCAAGCTAACATCAGAATTTTTCACTCAGTGGCTCAAGGTTGGATGCTTGCCTTCAATTGAAACGTGCACCCTGCCCACTTTGCCCCCCTCGATTAAGAGGCAGGACTACGGTCCGTCAAGGGCCAGACTCTTGACCACCCGAGCTGTCAGCGATGAGGAGGAGGGACAGCCAGACAAGATGATAGACATTACACAGCTGCCGTCCAGTGGTGGTCCTCTATCCTTATCATATTCTGCCTCCATCTGGAGCCCCTTGCTACTCAGACTCTACTGGTGGTTGCTGCCATAGTCGCTAAAGAGGATCTGTTTGGTGATGCACACAAAATGCAAGACGTTTCCTGGCACTGAATGATTGTTTCTTCTGTTTGTGTCTGTGTTAAATGCAGTAAGCTTTGTTAATATGAAGTGACATGCAGAGGTTGCATTTAATGTCCAAAGTTAGTGTGAATAGCTATGTTCACTGTCCAACAGTGCTCTGTAACAACTGATATCACAGATATAAACCTATAGCCATCCTCTGTAGAGCAAGCCACAAACTCCAGCTAGCTATGCTCTCTATGCTAACAAAAGATAAATGCTGAGCAAACCAATGCACATAAGCCCCGTCTATTGATGTGGAATTCATCACTGTTTACATGAATATTATGTAAATGTAAGATATTATAGTCTATGGGTGTTTACTTTTGTACATAAATGTAAATTAAAGACATTTAGATATATGTATTGCTAGTTTTTGGTTTAACTTACCAGGATATAATATCACAACAGTTGTAAGCTACTTACTGTGTATACTTATTGTGGTGTTTCCTGTTTGCCAGCAGTGATAAAAAGTAACTAGGTCCATTTACTCAAGTACTGTACTTAAGGACATTTTTAAAGTACTTGTACTTTACTTGAGTATTTCTAATTTATGTCACTTTATACTTCTTCTCAGCTGTTCAGAGGGAAATATTGTTCTTTTTACTTCATTACATTTATCTGTCAGCTACTGGTTACTTTACACATTCAGATTTTACCTGTAAAACATGTGATCAATTTATAAAATATGAGTCATTGGTATAAATCAAACTAACAGTTCATTGTTTCATTAAATCAGCTCCACTTTACACACTACTAACCTAATAATTATAATAGTGTAACAATTACAGGAACCATTTTACTTTTGATACAAATTTTTTATACTTAGTTACTTTTGCTTCAGTATAATTTATGAATACAGGACTTTTACTTGCAGCAGAGTATTTTTACAATGAGGTATTGCTATTTTACTTATATCTAAGTATTTCCTCCAGTGCTGTTTGTCAGTAAGAATGATGGATATTTACATTTTTGTCCGTTAGGGTAAGACAGATTATATTTTGTTTATGATCTCGCAATCCAGACACAGGACACAGAGTTTATGTTGGAGTGCACATTCATGTGAGCTGCAGCTCTTTTAAAGAGTCATTTCCTATGTAGAAATCCTTCACAACTATTTTGTAACTCAGATAAAAAAAACAACAACTGAGAGACAAGTTGCAGATGAGGGAGGAATGTGCTCTGGATGAGACCCCGGCTCCGCAGATGTTCTGCTCTGACTCAGGAACTACACGAGAAATAAAAAGTGCACCATTTGGTGCTTGCACTTGCCCCTGCTTGTACACACCCACACATTTAATGTGCGCCATTGTCCTAACAGGACCCTCCTTCTGGTTTCATAATCCTTATAATGCAGAGGTATGTTGCATTGGCCACTATTGGAACAGGCTTTTGGCTTGCAGCTCAAGTTTTGACTGACTTTTTTTCCACAGAATTTCTGTCATAACTTTGAGGAATGGGACAAACGTAATACAGCATGAATGCAAATTACAAGGAGTTAGATAACCACAGTGCTAGAGGACAAAATTAGGAAGACAAGTTTGAGGCAAGTGCTTTTCTTTAGTATGTGTGTTTTTTGTGGTTGACACCTATTTCCGAGTACCTGTTACTGGCAAATACTTATCTCAGATGCTGGGAGGCTGCTGGGTTTCCCATCAGTCATACAGGGTCTACTGACCCCAGTGTCAGTACCAGGGTGTCTGCTGCCAGGTGTTACATTTACATGAAATGAATTCAATAATCACAACTCACTCAGGGCATGGGGGTGGTCATGTCTGCAGGTCAGTGCATGAATAACACGAGAAGTAATGTAGAGTTCATCAAATTTGCTGACAAATGTGTTGCTCTCCGGGGATGGGGAGACGACCACTCAACATCCACTCAACTCCATGATATAAAATGAATGTTAAGGTAAAACAGTTTACTTAATTTCGAGACAAATATTTTGCAAGTCAGATCTTTCCTGGCAGCAGGAGACAAAGCGCCAGGCAGGCCAGCTGAATTCCCGTAAATGGGGGACGAGACAGGAGAGAGAGAGAGGCAGAGAGGGAGAGAGGCAGCATGGGAGGAGTGACGGCAGTGCAGAGATTGTTTAAACCACGTGGCTGCTCTCTCACACGGAAATGAAAGCAAACTCTGCCTCTGCCAATATGTCTGCTGATGAAGACACGTTTGCCGAGGAAGGAGGCGAGATGGACAAGAAGCCAGCAGCGACGACGACGAAGGGTAGAGATATGGAGGAGGAGGAAGGAGCCGGACGGAGACGGAGAGGAAATGTGTACGTGCAGGATCGAGCCGCTTCAGCCGGGAGAGGGAGCTGGAGATGGATCGCTCCGCGTACCGCATGTACCGGCGAGTGTCAAACGGGCAGCTGGGCCCGCACAAGTTATATCTGGTCTGTCGGGGCAGATAGTCACAGGTTGAAGTCGGCTTTGTGTTTTTGTGTGTTTGTGTTTTGGGTGCTCCGTGTCTGAGCTTCGACGTCCTGAGAGACGGAGATGGAGGAAGACGGGGAACAGTTCCCTCTGTCCATGCCTTCTGTGTGCGGGCACACAGGTGAGGACTGACTCTGAGCAACAGGTCGGTCCACACACCGAAAACACACACGTTTAAAGTGGCTGCTGCTGTCACCTGACGTTAATTCAACTTCGACCAAAGCATTACTGAGTTTATTATCAAAGTGTCAGAGGTGAAGTTGAACTCCTGCAAATATGAGGTACTTGTACTTTAGTATTTCTGTTTTATCTTGTTATCGACAGCTTCACTCCACTTTACAGATTAACATTACTGCATAAAAACACACAAACAGCTTTCACAATATGATGTTTGTTATTAACTGTCAGTTAAACAAGTGGGAGGAACAAACAATGAATCATAATGACTACAACAGAAAACCCTGCTTTTACATTAATGCATCAGCACTAATAGTCTATAATACATACATACAGTGGTATGAAAAGTTTGAGGCACCTGATAATTTTCAAGATTTCCTTTATAAATCACTGGTTGTTCGGATCCAGCAATTTCAGTTAAATATGTAATATGTGAACCAAACTACAGTGATATATATGAAGTGAAATGAAGTTTATAGGATTTACAAGAAAGTGTGCAATAATTCTTAAACAAAAGTAGGCAGGTGCATAAATTTAGGCACTAACAGAAAAAATTACATCAATATTACAATGTATATACTTTTTGCAGAAATATGACATTTCTGGTAGCTGCAAACTTTAAAATGAGGTCTAGTTTGAAGAGATAATTTTGACAGTTAGTCAGGTTTGATGGTTTCATTGTGGATATTCAAATCTTTGGTTTTCAAAATATATTCAGGTCTGGTATCTTGTTGACAGTGTTTGGAAATGGATTCTTGAACATTGTTAAGTCTGCTGATGCCCCAGCTGGAATCCATGCCTGTATTCAACTTTAATAAGATTGCCAGTACCTACTCTGGCCCACAGCCCAGCATGGTGGAACCACCACCAAGGATTTTACTGTGGGTAGCAAGTGTTTGTCTTGGAATGCCATGTTCTTCATCCGCCATGCATACCTTGTATTATGTCCAAATAACTCCAATTTAGTTTCATCAGTCCACAGCACCATTTGGTTTGTCCAAATGTGCTAACATACCTCAGGCGACTCTGTTTGTGGCATGTGGCATGAGCTTCTTCGCATTACTCCTCCCATACAGCATCACCTTGTGCAAAGTCATGAATAGTTGAGCGATGCACAGTGGCACCATCTGTAACAAGATCATGTTGTAGGTCTTTGGAGCTGTGAGTCGCTGGGTTGAGTTTGGCTATTTCTCCACCATCCTTCGCCTGTGCTTATCTAAGTTTTCTTGGCGCTTTACAGAACTGTACTGTGGTCACCCATTCCTCACTATGTTTCTCACAGTGAAACTGACAGCTGAAATCTCTGATGAGAGCTTTTGAATCAACCCACTACGTAACCATGATGTTGAACAATCTTTTGCTTTCAAGTCATTTGGCAGTTGTTTGAGGCTCCCGTGTTGGCCTCTTCAGAGAAGATGCCAGAGGAGAACAACTTGGAATTAATACTGTAAATACCCTTTCTCCTGTGATTGGCTTCACCTGTGTATATGAGTCCAAAAGGGTCAATGAGCTTACCAAACCAAATTTTGTGTTCAATAATTAGTGCTAAAAGGTATTCAAATCAATAAAACAGCAAAAAGGGTGCTAGAGACATACCTGCCTACTTTTGTTTAAAATTATTGCACTTTCTATAGAGTATAAAACTTCATTTCACTTCTCATATATCTGTGTTTGTCTGCTATGATGTGCTAAGAGTGCTGATCCGAACAACCAGTGGTTATATAAAGGAAAATCTTAGAAAATTATCAGGGGGTGCCCAAACTTTTCATACCACTGCTTATGGTATAGTGTAATAGCCCAGGGACATTTATTGCATTAGGTGGTTTTACTTGAATGATTTTAGACTGGTCTTTAGTGTTAGGCCAGTATTATTGATCTCAGACTTTATTCTTTGTCGAATTTAGGTTTAATCTACATCTGTTTGATGTTCAAGCACTTTAGTTTTATTAAATATCAAGTCTAGTTGTTCAGAAAAAATACAGTCATAATTATAGCGGATGTTGACATGAAAACAGTTTACAAGCTGGATATTCCTTAATTACAATAGCTCTGTTTCAACATGAAAGCACCTTCAGTGTATACTCTGGATGATTTGAGTCCACTTTATTTAGTCACTTTTCTAGTGCAAACACACTATTTTTAAACTTGCTTAGAGCCACTAATGAAATACAAGTATTCAGCAGCAGAAAATACTTTAAGTAGTAGTAATAAATAAAGTTCAAATACTCCAAAATAGCACATTCTTGAGTAAATTGACCACATATTGTTTTTCTTTTCCTTCTTTGTATTTTCATTTCAAATTAATTGGAAATGGCCCAACTCTAGACGATATGAAATAAAATATTTGTAGCAGACCACATTTTTTTTTATGCTGTGCTATAGCTGCTGTAAACTCTGGGTATTGCCCTCTATAATCGAATTATTCAGTTTCTTCTGATAATAAGAGGCACAGTGTTGTTTTTTTAAATTTTCTCTTAATCAGTGGTAGTTGTTATTCTCTCACTCCTCAGTATTATAATAAGGGCATGGTTTGTGATTTCTACTCTCTGTCATGAGCTTACATCTGCCATCTTTCTCTCTGAGAACATGCACACAAAACTCATCAGGCTGGTCCCATGATAGGCTGTTTTTTCTTTTTTTTCTTTTTTTTGCTGTTGCTGCTGCAGTTTCAGTTATTTTGACACATCATCATCGAGGCCATGAAAGAGTTGGGAATTTTCCTTTCCGTGGAAGCTTAAGGGATCAGTTAGTGGTTAATGTTTATAATATTTGCTTTCACACTAAATGCCGAATACTGATAACAGATGGTTATCTCTTAAGTAGTTTGCTATCTTCTGTATACACTTAAATGAACTTTCAAGCTATACACCACCACACATGACTGCAATGAGTGTAAAGGTAATTTATTATCCATCACTTCAAGACATCTGCTTATTTTCTTGCAAGACTTCTGAAATAGCACACATGCTTACAACCTTCCGCGGAACAGAGAAAGAAAAAGAGGGGGAAGAGAGCAGTGATGAAGAAAGTGATGACGATGAAGAGGATGAAGATAAGAAGCCACAAATGGAGCTGGCCATGATGCCTCACTATGGAGGGATTAACAGAGTCAGAGTATGTGAATATTTATAGAAACAAAACCATTAACCGCAGTATCAAGACTTTAATTTCCTGCCCTCACTGATTTTGTTTCTTTGTCTCAGAGTGACCCAGCGTAGAGCAGTCGCACTGGCGCTGCTGTGGTCAGAAAGGAGACAGGTAGAAATGTTGACCTCCGACCTCGTGGGCTGTTCACAACTCTGCATGTGAGCGTTCATCAGAAAGCAGCAGAAGGAAATGCAGCTCTCTTCAGTTTCTCAGGACACATGACTGAAGGCTTTGCAATTGTTTGGTACCTACAGTTCCTAGTAAGTTAATCTTTAACCTGCAGTGAAATTTACAATAAACCTAACCTCAGTGTGATGTGTACTGTGAGTACACACTTTGTAATGTGTGACATGGCAGACATGATAAGATCAGTCTGTGCCTAGAAATATAAAAAGTATCACTTTCTCTGTCTCCATCTGTCACCTCTCAACATCTTAAATTTCTGTCTCAATTTCCCAACTGCAGCACCCAATGCCAGAAACAACCAAATCACCTGTGTCCTTTCCCCAAGCTCCCGTTTGCACCGTTGTTATAGCTAGTAATGAGATCGTATTTGCATCCTATCTAATTTAGGAACCAAACATTGCTTAAACCTTGGATCACATCAAGTCATTTACTTAGCCGAGGCCAGCTTTACCAACAGTTGGAAACCTGGGTCATTCTGCTAAATATGAAACAGAACAAACTTAAACTCCCATTAAAAGAAGGTAAAACATCATTCTGTGCTGCAAGATGGTTGGCAATATTGTGATATATACACATTAGAGGAGTGGGGACCTCGTCAACGAATAGTGTACGGTAGGTGTTAGGCAGATCAGTACAATGTAAAATTGAAGTGGATCAAATATTTTCAACCTAAAGCATCAGATGTCATCTTGAACATATAGATGGGTCATACTGCAATAGGCCAAAAATTCAGATTAATGAGAAACTGTACTAGCATGGAGTGTGTGTGTGTGTGTGTGTGTGTGTTTGAGTGTGTGTTTGAGAGAAAAACTGATGGTTTTGCATTTACATGTATGGCACACATGTAGTGTGTGTGTGTAGTAAGCAATAAATCCAAATATGTTTCATCTTTAAGGAGCTTGTAATATTGTACATAACTTAGTTGTGTAGGTAATTGTTCTTTTAACATTTATTTGCCAGTGTAGGCACCACATGGTGTTATAATCTTTACCATTGAACTTTCAGTCTGTATGTTTTACAGATGTGTTAACTATTTTATGCATTCCTTAGTGCATGCTTAAATAAAATGTTTAAAACCATAGTTCTCTTGTTGAGGCTGCTCTGTTTTATTCTACTTGTGAAGAAAAGCACTGAATTATGTCTGTACATTAAAAAAAAAAAAAACCTGCTACATGCGTTGAGTGTCCACATGATAGAGGGCGCAGTAAATTGAGATTTCGGACAATTGCATCATCAGTGACAGGATTGATGCAACAAATGAAAATGCAACAAATTTAACTGTGATATTAGCATAAAGTAGTTTAAATGCCACAGATAGTTTTTCACTGTACTGTAAAGAGTGTAAATGTTACATTACGAGTTCACTCAAATAAAATGGCAGCCAGTTAATACACCACACTGTATAATAAACAGGGAGTGATTGTGAACACATTGGAGGTCTTGGGATCTTCTTTATTCACACTGAATAGAGAATACTTGCCCTGAAGTCAAAGAAAAGTCACAGCCAAGGCTGGTGATTATTATAAATTCCCAATAATAGTTTTATTGTTTTCACTGTAATCCTTATGAAACCACAGGTTAACGTCTTTAAACCAGCATTTCCAACAGATGAGCATAATGACCTCTCTCCCTTTTACAGCATTATGGAATAAAACACTTTTTTAAAAAAAACAAGCATTATACAAGCAAAAAGCATGTACAGAAATAAACAGCTGGTCCTGATTTACAATATGACCTTTAAATCCCATGATTGTCTTAGTGTTTTAGTATCAGTCCAGCCCCACAGCCCAGAGAAACTTTGGTAGGTATGAAAACATACAAAATAACTGCACTCTGAGAACAGATTTGATTCGGTCTAAACCAGAGAAACAGTGTCAGATTAGGAATGTGACAAATTCACAGTAATTCATAATACACAGGATATCTTTATTTTCTGACAGTGTCTCTGGGGGCCTTTTGTAAAGCTTTTCAGATGAATTAAACATCAAGAGAAGACATGGAGACTGTAATAAACATGCATTACAAAAAATAACTAATAAGACATTGGTATAGCACAGGGTACAATAATAATAATAATAAGAACAGCTCCCTTTAAGGCACTATAACATAAAGCTCAGTAAACACAACGCCTGTTGTGTGTGCTTTAGATTTTTTTTTAGCAAATATAAGACATAGTAAAAAAAATTACCAATGCAAGCATCATTCATTTAGCCTGAATCAAACTTTCCACTGAGCTTCAGTTTCATAGCAAAGCTTCCAGGTGAATGAAATAAATCAAAGTGCTACAAACTTTTCACTGTAATAACCCAAATGACATTTTGCTTTTTCTGATCAAAATGGCAGTCTTTGGCATATCTGTTACCCTTGTAGATAAAACATAAAATGTATTTTCCAGTTGAGCAACATCGTCTTAACCATATACCTCTGAGTCTTGGAAAAATCCAGTTTGCGTTAAGATATGTTCTGTTTAAGCCTCCCATTCAAATGATACTGAAATTATGAGTTAAGGAAAATACAGTATCCTGGATTTACTCAACAGCAAAGATGTGTTTTTGTGGCAAAACCATATCTATACCCTATAGACCAATTTCATCATCAAACTCATCTTCAAATGTGTAGCCTCTTCCTGCTTCATCCTCCTCCTCCTCCTCCTCGTCTGAATCAGTCTCTGAGTGGCAGCTGTCGACCCTCCTCCTGTCCAATGGAGTGACTCCTTCATACTCTGAGCTATGTGATGAGGCAGGACTAGGTGGCAAATCTACTTTGTGATTGGTGAACTCAGTTTCACCTCCTCCTACTCGGCTCTCACTCCCCGTTGGACTCATACACACCAGCTGATTCTCATCCTGGAAGTCAAACCCTTGACCGTCTTCCTCTTCCGATGCCTGGCGAATGATCTCCTCTCGTTTGTCGCTGAATCTCACTTTTGGTTTTAACCCCTTTGGCTTGATCCCGTTCCCATCTGGTATCCTGCCGTCTCCCACCTGGTCTCCATCCAGCCCAACCAAGTTCTTCCCGTTCAGCTCGTTCTGCACGTTCATGGACATCTCCATGGCCCCCTTTCCCTGCTTTGTTTCCACCAAGGATGTGCTGCTTTTCAACGCATCCTCCTCATTGGAGTCAAGCCCCAGTCCGTCCATCACTCCTAAAACGTCTCCCAGCATTGACGGGCCCAGATCCAGGTCCAGGTCCAGAGTGAACGAAGACACCGACTCAGAGTGCTGGAGCTCATTGTTCTGTGGGCTTCCTGGAGCATCTGTATGAAGATCACTGTGGTTGACTGCAACCTCAGGATCAGCAGCTGGCATCATCCCTGGACTCCCCAGGTCGGGGCTGGCTGGACTCGGACCGAGAGTGGACAGGAAGGAGGTGTCCCCAAAGGCATCGCCTCCCCTTCCAATGTGCATGGTGTGACGAAAGTCACCCAGTGGCGCCGAGATCATGGTAGGGTCCAGGCGAGGGGCCCGGGATGATTTGTGGAGTGGCATAGCTGTAGACAGATTGAGGACAAGGGGAAGAATGAAGGAAACAGCACCCTGACCAAATGAGATAACTTACAAAAATGCGCAGAAAGCAAGTAAAAACTGGATCCCTAGTCCAGCCTCCTGATAAGACAGGGCAGTGTAAAAACTTCACCATGTTGTGCAATACTGTGGGAAGCCAATGAGCCTTTTGGCACTGGTGCAGCTGAGAAGGCCATGCTGAGACTTGTACTTGAAGCACACACATGCAACGCTAGCACATACTTTTCTCTAGCCTCAGGGGTGCTTGTGGACAAAAACAAGACTGTAACGAAAAAAATAAAATCTATAATCCCAAAACTACTGGGCTGTGATACCTTGAGGGGCATTAAAGTTAGATGTCAGCACGACAAAACTATTCCTGTTGAGGCCAACAAGGCAACATTTTTAATTAATAATTATTACAGTAGGTGGCAGCCAGCATTACCCTGTGTATTTGATGATGATTCACAGATTCAGCCACTTTAAGGACATTTTCTTTTCTTTATCAGCATCATACACTGTAAATCAGTATACAACTTTAAGAAGTTATTCTCAAAGTTTGTGTATGTATGTGTGAGAGCTAGATTTGGGAGGGGAGGGGGCTTACAGGCCTAGCCCCAACCCTCAAGACTTTACAATAATAATTAAAGTAAATGGTACATTATATAAGTTATATATATGTAACTCAGAACTCATGCGAAGATCACGCGAGGGCAACACTTATTGGCAAAGCAGCGAGAGGATCGTTTGGATCTATGTAAAACTCAAGCTAATCAATTGACCTGAGTGAGCGTCACCAAAACATTCAAAGTGTGGAAAACTTACTTTAAAACGTATGTTCTGGTCTTTGCTTGGCTACCTCTTCAGTATCCAACTTTTTCATCTGGCTTTTTGCTCGCGTTTCCCCTCTCGACTTTTCCCTCGCTCTTTTTCTCGCCGTCGTTTCTCTGTGTGAATTTTCTTTTTCTTCCAAAGGGATGGGCACGGGGTGAGGAAGTGACGCGACAGTTATTGGGGGAGAGCTGGATCAAAGTGCTCTCTCGACTTTACCAGACATTGTAAAACTATAAATGAGACTAGCAGTCAACTTTCCACCGAGTATTTTTACTTTCTGTTGTAATCGTTGAGCCGGAGCTTAATAATTAAACAACAGGACAGAGAAGATGACTGGAAGTTTATGTGAATCAGAGTTTGTGTGTAAACATCCAGCTGGAAAGACTCAAACTGAAACAGATTTTTATGATATTATGGAAAAATGGGCAGGATGTAGAAGTAGGCCACTGAGATCATGAGTGAAAGTCCTGTCACAACAAACACGTTTTTTAATAAAGTATTTGAGTTGTTTCAGTTTTTAAAATGTATTTATTTATTCCATTACATTTTCTACATTTAAATGATAAGGCCAGAGATATTCCTTTTTATTATTACTGTGAGCAAATCCCAATCCAAAGTGCCTTAGTTCCTTCTGAAGACGTAAATCTTCAAATATTATTATATAACCAAAATAACTTTTTTAAACAGGTGCTTAGTGTAGTTTTCAGTTTGTTACACAAACAGAAGTTAGGCCCAGCACTTTAGTTGGGAAATATTTTCAGATGAGGATTAACACACACGTGATGTGCTGGTGAGAATTTAGGGCAGCCTAACAGCATTTTTAGATCTGACTCGAAATAGACTGCGGTTTGTGTTTTAATGATAATGAAGGGGCATTTCTCATGTGGCTGACTTATGCTTTTTCCTTTTTAATTTTCTTTAACAATTTTAGGCTTTGGCTTCCTGGTTTTGGTCTTGTTATGGAATTTGTTGTGAATATGAAACAATATATAAACCCAAATTTAGTGCTATTGTTCAGTACTATTATGGAGTTCTTTCGTGGACACTACCATGGAAATGACTAATTTGTGTTATATCTACCAACTTAATGAAAATGCTGTTTCAAAACTGCCTACATTAGTTTAAAAATATCAGCCTAAAATATATGTAAGTTTTAACTCCCACAATATTGCTGAAGTCACTGCATTCACAGAAGGAATAAAAAATATTGAACCCTGACCTCAGTGGTCGCCTCACTGGGCTGAAGTCACATATTAAAGACTTTTCTCAGGCTATGGTTAAGTTAAATGCGACACCAGTACACCAGACAAATTTTAGTTCACACTGAATTTATTATGAGGGGTTTAACTTAAAATTGGCTGCAATTACACTGTCTTTCATGAAATGCAGTCAGTGAAGTCAGCCCACTTAGTTGACCAAAGCATATTTTTGAAGGGTGTCAGTCTGATGCGTAATTGACTCACATAGTTAAGCCCAAATCCTTTCACTCACACATCCAGTTAGTCGAGAATCCTCTTGAAAAACATGGGAGAAAACCTGAATTTGGTTTCAACAACAGCAGTGGAATAGAGATGCTTTTCAGGAGCACGTTACCCAGCTTCCTCTCATGGGTTAAGGAAACAGAAGCATTACCAGACCCCAGGTATTCATACAATGGTGCCGGGTTGTGAGTCATTGTTTGTGAGATCTTGTCACAAATGATCAACATATTTGTGCAATGATGTAGCCGACAAGACAACAATGGGAGCAAATTATTCATTCAGCTGGTGCATGATTTCATTCACTGTGAGAAATGGACTGGAAATTACAATTAATACAGTATTTTATTTATTTGGAAGCTGTGCCCCTGAAATCAGATAGAATTGTTCCCACGAATTAATATTTATGATATTTAAAATATTTCATGTAATTTTAAGAGTAAGGCATTTCATCCTTCATTCAAGATTATGACAATTACTGTATACAGTGTATCAGTTTTAAGAAGGAATATATAAAACTTAAAATAAAAATTTAAAAAAAGGATCAAGGAAATCTTTATTATCCCCAAGGGGCAATTCATTTCACAGCCAGCAGTTTTACAAAAACAAACAAACAAAAACAAAAAACATATATATACAACATACAAGGAACAGTACACCATAATAAATACACAAGGACTTACACAGAGATATTTAAAATGACAATAGCAGCAGGAATAAAAGAGTTTTTAAACCAATTTGTCCTGCATCTCGGCACCACAAATCTGCGGCCAGAGGGGAGCAACTTCTGCTGAAAAAGAGGATGGCTTGGGTCAGCCAGGACTGAACAGGCTTTCCTCAGCATTCTGACCTTGTATGAGTCTGAGAGGTTGTTCAGGGTCGTGCCTGCGACCTTGCTACACACTTTTGCAGTGTGTAATAAATGTAAGAAAGAAATAGATGAGTGTTTGTTTAATTTGGTACAAGAATGGTTCACAGTGGAATATGTCTTTAAAATGACATTGTGAGCTCTGTTTCTCATTGGCGTCCAGCAAAATACACATTCATGAACTTTACAGCAGTTGCAAATATCATTTGCACTCCACAGAGACTCACTCCATAGAGACCTCCAAATAATTTTGGGGATAAAGTGTGTGAGAGACTCTCTGACAGGAAATGACTCCCCTCTCCATAGCTAACACATTTACACACACCCGGTGACACACACACACATACACACATCCTGCAGCTGTGCATGCTTCCCAGGAAGGTAGAGGGAAAATGTATGTAGGCAGCTGAGTGATTATGCCTAAACTCTATGATTCTTGGAGAAGAAAAAAGTACAAATAAATAATGTAGTGTTGGGTAAAATGATAGCTGCTAGGTTTCCCAAATATGATCAGTCAATATATGAACCAGCGACATAAGGTGACGTTGAGATTAATATTATAAACTGGGATTACACAGATTTGGTGATATGTAAATATTACTTGTGACTACTATGTAGTAAAGTTCCCTTCCCTTCTCACTAACTTGAGTAAATATCGAATTATTTTTGCCCTAAGTTTAGCCTCGCAGGCATTACAATCGCGGATCATTCGTTATGATTGGCAGGCTAATAGCCATATACGAATCTGACTCAAACTTAAAATTGTCAAAGTTAGACATCTGATAGGTGGATCTTGGAGGGGGTGGGGCAGATGGCAGATGTTCTGTCTGTGAGGACGTACTCTGGGCAAAAAAAAGCCCTATTAACCAACGGCAGGACGTCACTTGACTTGGCCAGTTTAACATATCTGCCATTTTGTAGCCATACAGTCTGGTTAGACGAAGTCAAGTCGTTTGCGAAGAAGGAAGCAAATATGTCAATGTTCGCGTTATTTTTAATTTGTAGCTTTAATTAAAGTATATTACCGTGTGATTTGTTAGAACAGGTCGCGTTAGTCACGGTCGTCCGACTTTTTATATTGTAATCAGACGGGCGACATCGTGTCGGACTTCATCTTGTTTACCTTTGGTTGTAGCAGGAGAGCTAACGCCAGCGCCGTTAGCCTACTTCCTTGCTAGCCTGCCCAGTCCTAGCGTTAGCTTTCTAACGCTAACTCAAATCTGTGGTGAAATGGCGGCCAACACGACACAAGCCACCCCAGCTACTAACTGGTAGGTCGCATTTTCTAGTCAACAGAAGACTCACAACACGTGGTGAATAAAATGAATGTCATATAACTCAAGAGTGTAACGTTAATATGTGGTATGGTAGAGATGGCTACCAGCTGCAGTCTAGAATAAGTTATGATTAGCTGAGTGCAGGGTGTTGACAAGTGTTAGCACACCTAGCTACACACAGGCCGTTGGTCTGGTTAACTGAAAGCTTACCCGTTAGCTGTTTAACGTTAGTATTTCGTTTAGTATTTGCATTAAAGTTACATTTTTGTTGTGGACAATAGGGGTTGGTGCAGCTAACTTTAATGTTAGTAAGTTACCGTGAGCACACAGTAACGTATACCCGTGTAGCAGTTTAGTTTCGCATCCACGGTGTAACGTTAACTTTGATAGCCATTTTGCTTTAATCAAGATAATCAGCGGCTACATGCATAGTGTTGCTAAGTAGGCAGCAGTGAACCTTCAGTAAACGCTATAGCAAACAGTGTTTTGTGCATTGGTTGTCGTAAATATTTGACACAAGAGAAACGTTAATGTAGCCATTTAAACCGGTTCTGGAATGAACCGTTATACACACTCAGTTGTAAGTGTATTAGTAACACCTAGCCTTAACTAATGCAGTCTAATATAACAGTCATGTAGTTTAATATCCTTAATAAAGGTGCTAATGTTTTCGTTTTGTGTTTCTGTGTTAAAGACACGTTTATTCAACTGTGTGATCAATTTGGAGGTCGGTCTGTGGTGCTGTTGTACTATATGGCATCGTACAAAGAGGTCCGTCTGTTGTGTAGCCTAACCTGATTAATGGGGTCGAACAGTGGAAAGGTCTGTGTGTATCTATTACATGCTTGTTGTATGAGACTGCATTAGTTTTAACTAGGTGTTTCTAATAAACTGACAAAAGTGTATTTCTGCCGTTGATCAAGTTGGTTTGGATTCCAAACATACCCTTGAATAATGTTGTGTTTATGACAGGTCCTATGGTGCTCCTGGAGATGACCAGGTTCACGAAAACCCAGAATGGGAGAAAGCAAGACAAGCACTAGCATCCATTAACAAGAGTCAAAGCTCTGCTAAGACTACACAAGCCAACCGGGCCACAGCAGAGGTGAGTTTTTATCTCTTTGTGTGTGTGTCTGTCTTTCTTATACCTGGCATTGAAATCAATTTCAGGGGATCTGATCACAATATGAGATGTAAAAATACAAATGTGAACGCATAACATCAAAATAAGTCTGGTCATCCAGTTTTTAAGGTGGTCTGCTTATTTACAGTGAATTCATTTGTGTTTTCTGATTACATTAAACCTCATAGTCATCTGTGTTGGATGGATGCAGCTTAACTCACAGCTTAACAATCACAACAACAGTACATGCCCAGGGATTGCTCAGAAATGTAACTATGTAGAACTATGAAGTGCCAAAAAATTGCAAAAAGGTGTTTGCATATGGACATGTAGGTTGGGTAAATTATTAGAAACATGATTATTTTAGAATGTTATGGATGGTTGGTTCGTTAGTTTCACATTTTGCTTACAATTGTTATGTCTGTCCTTGCCTATAGGATTTCCTCTCTGTTTGTGATTACAAGATTGTATTTGTGTATGTGTCATTTCAGGCTGGTCAGTTCCAGCCAGCAGTGACAGACTCTGCTGCCATTCAGCAGCAGCAGCAGTACTATCCATGGTACCAGCAGACCCAGCAGCACTATCCTGGATACACATACCCCTATAACTATTACTACCCCATGGGTCCAGTAAGTAGAGGATGGAATTTTGTTATTATTAGTATATTACCTCAGTAACTTGAAACACAACTGCCAGGCTTGTACTGTATTAAAACACTGCTAGCTTGTATGTCTGTGTCTCCCAGAATAACATCTGATGCTGAGGGATTAGGATACAGTTCTACAGTTACATTTGGGTACAAATAGTGAATTAATTAAATAGTGAACAAATAGTGAAGTGACATAAACATTTTCTGAATTTCCAGTATGGAGCTACATATCCACCAAATCAGTATGGTGTACCCCCAGGACCTTACCCAGGAACTCCACCTACCAATGGCCAGGTACATGACGTGAATTTACTGAATATTTTACAAAATATTTGACATTTGTAATTACTCATAGATGCGGTAATTATGTCACAGATATAATCATGGACCTGAATAATGTGGTTTAGCTAGAATTATGAGCACTCAACAGAGTGATCACTGAGTTGTTGGACATGCTCAGTGACCTTATCTAACTGCTCATTTTATAATTACATGACAGAACATTTGTTTAAATTGGTGTTTGACGTTATGCATAGCAACTTCATTCTTCAGGGATTTCTGTAGCTTCTGATAGCTTTTTTTCTTGTGACAACTTTTGTTGCACTGCTAAAATAGCCCTTTTCCTTCTGTCTTATTATAGCCTCCCCCAGTGCCTGGAATGGAAGACCAGTCCCCCAGCTACCCCTCTCAACCACAGCCTCCTCCCCCTGCTACTCCCCAGCCACCCCAGAGCCCAACCACCTCAGAGAACCCCCCTCCTCCTCCACCCCCACCTATTCCTCCCCCACCCAACTCCCAGTACCCCCCTCCTCCATCACAAAATGCTTACAGTGCCAACAACTCCATGCCATACCCACCTGGTGACCCCAACCAAATGCAAGTCTACAGTCATTCCCAAGGGAGACCTAACTATGGCCAGGGCTTCCAGGCCCAGAATACCTATCAGCCCTCTCAGAATACCTCCCAGCAGCCAGGCCAGTATGTACCAGGGTTAGGCAGAGGAGATGGCAACAAAAACAAAAACCAAAAACAAGGACAACAACTGTGGCACCGCATGAAACGTAAGATTACATGTATGGTTTCTCATCTGAATTAACGCAGACAGTTTGATTTGGGTGCTAGTGGTTTTCTCCCATCATTTTCATTCATCTTATTATTTGAGTGCAGTAATTAAATGCTTGTTGCAGACATGGTGAAAATAGCTAATAGACCAATAATGTTAACACAGGTTTAAGAGGAATATAATGGAAGGGAAGGCAGAAATCTGTATTTTGTGGGTTAGTCCAGATGTCAGTTTTAGTATTATTTTATATAGTAATGTTCTTAGTATTTATTTCTTAATTAATTTTCCTCTTACATTTCTTGTTCTCACAGAGGCACCTGGGACAGCTGCTGTCAAGTTCAATATTTCCAAGAGACCCTATCAGGTTCAGTGTTCTCCAATTTCCAATCAGGCTTTCCCTCCAGGCGAGCAGCCTTCAGGACTGAATCCAGCTCCCTCCTCCCCGGCGACTGCCAGCGCTGCCCCTGGAGGTGCTCAGACACGGTAAGAATTGTTCTGTCTCCACTAAGTCTGTCTTTTAAATTGTGAATTATGTGTTTACTTCAAAAGCTTTCTCTCCAGACCCCAGGACTGGCCCCAAGCGATGAAGGAATATGTGCAGCGCTGTTTTACAGCCTGTGAGACAGAGGAAGACAAAGATCGCACAGAGAAGGTACTAAAGGAAGTCCTGCAGGATCGGTTAAAGGATGGTTCTGCTTACACCATTGACTGGACTCGCGAGCCACTGCCAGAGTGAGTTTAGTAGTGGATTAGTCTTTCTTTCAAACTAATGAGCTTTATATACTAAACAAATTAATTTGTAATATTTGATATGGTTTTCGGTGAGTAGAAACAAACTTGATTAATTTGATTTTTGCTGTAGACTAAAGGTCAAGCAGTCTCGATGGGAAGCCGTCCCACCCCAGAGGACATCAGATAGCTCAATTAGCCGTGGTGGAAGTACAGTGGCTGCAGCTTCAAGAGGCAGGGGTGGTGGACACAGATTGGGCCACTACAGGAATATATTTTCTCAAAGGAGTCCATCCTCTAGTTCCTCACGTTCCTCCTCCCGCTCCCCATCCCCCTCCCATGGCAGACACAGGGACCGCAGCAACCAAAGGCACAGGCGAAGGTAAGACACTTGTTTCTCCACCTTTGCTTTGATGACTGCAGATGCCCGGTGTAATTCCTTTTCTAAATGTCATGTGTCTCTATGCTTGCAGTGATTCTGGCTCACAGTCAGACAGCAGCATCTCCAGTGACCTCCGACCTCAGCTGTCAAGACGAAATCAGAAAGGAGCACGGGGTCGTGGTAATGACAGGGACAGAGGACGAGGAGGTGGAGAAAGAGGACGAGGAAGAGGAGGAAAAGCCAACAGAGGAAGACGGTAAATTAGTACTACATAAAAATTCCATTACTTTTCTCATTGATCACCAATCTGGAGGAGGGCTGCACGGGGGGGTGGGGGGGGGGTGTGTCAGGCAGCTTGTGAATAACCTTTTCCCTGTTCTTCCAGAAACATGGAAGAGTCTGGTGTTGGAAAGAAGAGGAAAGGTGGAAGTGCTGGTCTGGATTTCCATGACCCCAACAGAGAGGCCAAGAAGCAGAGCAGAGCAGCTCGTTTCCACAAGCAGCTGCGTTCAGAGCCCCTGGTTCTTTCCATCAATGCCCTGGACCTGCCTGATGGAACACAGGAAGGGCTCAGCTGGGAGGACTGCCCCATTGTGGGAACATGTCAGGACATCACCAAGCCCTACCTGAGGCTCACCTGTGCCCCTGACCCCTCCACTGTGCGCCCTGTACATGTAAGTTGTTCCCTCCTGTCAGCCTCGTTGATGTATTTGTATTGTAGTTTTATATAACGTAATATGTACATATAGTTAACCTTCTGCACCACCAAGATCCAGGCTTTAATCTAAAACTATTTTGTTCCACCCAGGTGCTGAGAAAATCTATGCAGGCTGTGAAAGCCCACTGGAAAAACAATCAGGACTACGCCTATGCCTGCGAACAGATGAAGTCCATACGACAAGACCTTACGGTGGGTTATCTTCATATAGGTTTCATTTGTCCTGCTGTTGTTTGTCTTTCTACAACGTTGACCTCTCCCTGAGTAAGTTATTCTTCTTTATTTATTTATTTTTTCCATTATCCGTCACTATGCAGGTCCAAGGAGTTCGAACTGACTTCACAGTGGAAGTGTACGAGTGTCATGCACGCATTGCTCTGGAAAAGGTGAGTCTGTTTATCTCTAGTAGAGTTGCTTTAGCCACAAGTGACAACAGTACATTTAATACTAGCTGAATGTTTATTGTCCTTAGGGAGACCATGAAGAGTTCAATCAGTGCCAGACCCAGCTGAAGGCCCTGTATAAGGACAATCCCTCAGAGAACATTGGAGAGTTTACAGCATATAGATTGCTGTATTACATCTTCACTAAAAACTCTGGAGGTATGCCCACATTTTTGTCTTTTGAGTCACTGCTGCACATCACATACACGTCCACTCCCTTAATATGTTTTCCTTCCACATGTTAATCTCGGCCATTCGTCTTCCCTTCTAGATCTGACCACTGAGTTGGTGTACTTGACCCCAGCGCTGCGGGCAGATGTGTGTGTGGCTCATGCTCTTGCCCTCCGTGCTGCCTGGGCATTAGGAAACTATCGCCGTTTCTTTAAGCTCTACCTGGATGCCCCACGCATGGCTTCATACCTCATTGACAAGTTTGTAGAGAGGGAAAGAAAGGTTGCACTTCGGGCCATAGTCAAAACGTAAGTCACATTCCAGAAAAATGTGGGTTTTTTTTAGGTCCTTATTACTTAAGTACTGACCCATATTTCTGTTGTTTCCTCTGTCTGCAGGTTCAGGCCTGACTTGCCGGTGCAGTATGTGCAGTCCACTTTGGGCTTCCCTTGTTTAGACTCTTGTATGACCTTTCTTACTGGGCTAGGTGTCACCTTCACCCCCTCTGACCCCCAAAAAATAGACTGCAAAACCAGCACAGCCGCTTTGGCTGCCTCCTGAAGGGGTGAGGGGGTAGCACAGTGAAGGGAGAAACTAAGGGACCCTTACTTATTCAATGCACTGCACTTCAGACACCTCAGCCAGTTTGGGTAGAGTAGTGGCAGACTAACACCTATAAGACCCACAGAGAAAGATAGATGCAGATTGTTATCTGACACTCAGATAAAAGCTGTTATAAACATGAGGGAGAATATCTGCACACACACTCACTAGTAGCCTAATCCCCAAGTTAACTCACTACATTTATGTTGCCAGAAAAGTGAGTGAACAGTTTAGATTTGGGATTATCATGTAGTCTCAGCGCTTAGAGGCCAAGAAGTCACAGAACCAGATCAGGCAGACGCCACCCCCCTTCCTGTTCCTTTACCACCGTCAGATGTCAAAGCTAACAGTGTTCTGTTATGTTTTTTCCTTCCTCAAGTCAACAGCTCCAAGACCTGAAGATTCAAGCCTTGTCAATGAAAAGGGAAAGGCAAACAGCTCTTCTTCAAGTCATTTGTCCAGCTGTTTGCTGTTGGAAGTCCAGCCTGCAGAATCAGATCAACGTAACATTTTCCTCTCAGAGACTGTGAGATGACGCAGTGAGAAGATGCCGGCAGTTTGTCTGAAAGAAGAGGTGGTGGTTTGTATGTCGTGCCCTGCATCCTGTTTCCTCCATGTATCCACAGCTGGCTGTTCATCCTGTTCTTTGTCCCCAAGCATATGGCCCATGAAAGCAGTGGACTGAAGTCTAAAGTCATGTTCCTGATTTAATTAAGTAGTATTCATCTGTTGGTCTTATGAAATAGTTGACCAGCATTTGGAGGAAGTCTCAGTCTGATGAGCACTGACTTTGTTTATGATAAAGAATAGAGGCAAGTGTTCTCCATCAAGTTTATATCTTCACCCCTCCATATCCTGGAAGCTGAGCTCCATCTCCAGAATCAAAGCAGCCAGAGGCAGAGAGGAAATCTGCCTCCATCATCCACAGGTAGAAGTTCTGCCAACACTTGGAATCCAGCACACTGTTGTCAACGCAGCACCTTAACTTCACCAGCTGTTATTCAGGCTGGCTGCCATCTTCAAGTACAGCTGAAGGCGAATTTTACCTGGTAGAGCCTCAAGGGAAAGATGCTGCTCATTCACAGGAATAACGATGAGAGTGGTTTGTATGCTACATCTGGCTCTGGTGTGTTCAAGGCTGGTAAGAGAAAGGGACTTCTCTGGAAGGAGGTGGATGACGCACAGCAGAGATGTCACCTCACATTTCTTCTGTGTCAAATGTTTTATGTCCTGTGTTTTTGGACAGCAGTATTTGCCTTTCTTGTGATAAAAGGAAGAAGAATTATGGAGCTGCAGTCAGTTTCCTTAAAATATACAGTTTGATATTGGACAAATGAATTTACTATCTTAAATTTAACAAAATGCCAAAAGACGGTCAGTAAGATCCCATAAATTTTACTGCACAGATGCACGCTGCTGTTTGAATGTCGTGATAAAGTATTTAAATCAAAACAGAAGGGTTTTAAACTGATGGTAGACAGTAATTTAATAAAGAAGGCGAGTGCAGACTAGTGCTTTTATGTCAGTTTTTCCAATAGATATGAAATAATTTTCTAAGATAATAGCTGTAATTGTAGTCCCAGTTTCTGTGGCAGTAGAGTTGTAGTGGTCTTGGTTCTCTCTGATTTGGCCCTTATTTTTCTAGGACCCAGAATAATCTTGGTGGTGGTGTGCACTGTCTTAGGTGATGATTAGGAAAAGATGTACCACAATACTAAAAACAGTAGTGATTAAACAACTCATAAATGTCAGGGAGTGTAACTCTTAACGAACACAACCAGTTTCACACTTTTTTTATTTATGCTGCTTTCTACCTTATCCTTTAATTTGGGTCCTCATACTGAGTGACTTGAAACTGAAAACACAGATCAACATTGTTTCTCATAGTTTGATTTTTTAAAAACAGTATTAATTACCACTGTAGAGATATTGAGCCTGAGGTATTTATGACTTTGGTGTCCAGAATGAGCAGATGCAGGCTTGCTGTACAATCTACATGTTTCCTTGTCTACAGAGTTTATTTTTGTAAATATTGTATGATATTGCTGTGATTTCTTTTCAGTTAGTGTTTAGGTTTTCTTTTCTTTTCACACATGGGTAAGTGTGAATTGGGTTTTTCTCTCTGGGTTTCAGAAAAAACTATTTCAAGACTATTTATGTGAATATGTAAACTGAAATGCAGATAGGTCTGGATTGGATTGTGTGCAATGTCTTCATCATCACCACAGTGGATGTAGCGTAGGAGTTGATAATTGCCAGTGGAAGTTTTCCCTGTAAACATTAGTACAAACTCTAAAACCAAATTTTGGCAACATGTCATGCTCAAATCCCACTGATAAAAAACGTGGTTTTTTAAAATTGTTCTCTCTTCAGGCAAAAAGCCACATGTTTTCTCCTCTTTGTTTGTTTTGCGGTAAAGAACAAAATTTTCATCAAGCTGACAAAACGCTCGTTTAAACTTGGATCATCCGTTTGTTTCTCAAACTGTTAACCACTATTTCAGCAAATGTTCTGTAACGACAATGATCTCAACATGTTTTCTTTCTTCCCCCTTTCATCTACCTGACCCACCTGTCCTCTTTGCTGCCCCCTCCACCCCACCCCCCCCTTCACTCCCTAAACTTCTCTCTCACACACCACCAGACTTCTCATTCTTCAGCTCGTAGCACTGCTGCATTGCAGGAGCGATGATAAGTGGGCGAACCTCCTCCAGATGCCAGCCGGAGAGAGAGAATTGTGAGCAATCAAGTCTTGGGTTTGACCCACTCAAGTTGAAGCCATACAGCTGATAAAATACATGGGAGCCTCACATAGTGAAATGTGGGAAATGTCTGCTGCTAATGTGATTCTGCTGCTAACCCAAATATTTAAAAATGTTTCTCTGCAATGTGATACCTGTTTAGTTTTAAACAAGTGTTTAAAGAATGTTTTGTTCTTTTCTGTTTGTCCAGATGCATTTACTTTCTTTTTTTTAAGTCAGTTGTTTTCTGGTAAAATGCGTCATCATTTAGTTTTTTTTTTGTTGTTTGTTTGTTTTTTTTCGCCCAATTTATTTATCATTAGAAATCATTTGGCTGGTTATTTTCTCAGTGGACAGACCTGCCTGTGTCAGAGTTTGTATATCAAGACCTAGTTTTGAGAGTTTTACCCCTCATCATCTAAAATGTGTCTGGACATACAGAACATTGTTATCCTCAAATTTCACCTACATTTTTACATTTTTCTTTATTATTTAGGCAAAGTTTCTTACTTGACAAGTGCTGGTGTGTGCTCCCATGCTGAGAATTACCTTTTGGTTTCTTCACATGTGATGAGCTTGTCGACTGTGATAGTTTGCGGCCTTAGGCTTGTGTAAATGTAGACTTTTTACACAGGGTTAAAGTGTGTACATCTGATGTCTCAGGTTGAAACAGACCAGGATGTTTGCTTTATTATTTTTCTTTTGTTTTTTTAGTAGAATATTCACCCCAGATGACTAACAATACACACGTTCATTTTGGATGTGTTTTTTCCTCCGATGCCTGAGTCACGTTTTCAGCATTTTTTGCTCCCATGTTACTGTTATACCTCCATCAGTCTTTGTAACTCTTTCCTCGATAATTGACACTGGAACAAGTCCCATGTCCCCTCACTTCAAGCTGTGTTCATTTCCTCCCATCTCCCTTTTTAACTCGTCTTAATTTGAGTTTATCTTGTCTCTCGTTCTCTCTTTTCTCGTCCTTCCTGCATGCCGCCCTCTCCTCCCCTCTCCTGCCATCTCTCCTACAAACCTCTAACCAGTATTTGTTCTCTTCTCATTCTTATCTTTTCCTTTAATGTTGAGTATGTTTGTGACCGTTTGCCGTGTGCAACTAGTCACTCTCACTAGTAAGTATTGTATTGCGTCTGCAATGCTTTAATAGTTTATGTTGCAGCTCACTAACAACTGAAGCTGAAGGTTTATCTGCAATGCCTCCTCCCTGTCCCTCATTCCCCCCAATGCCTCTACAGATCTGATATGATAAACTGCCATTTTGTATATATTATGTACATATTATCTTTTGGAAAAAAATAATAAAATTCAAGTATAAAGGGCACATAGTGTGGTGGGTTTTAAATTGTATGATTCCAGGCTTTAAGGCTAAATTGATAAAACAAGAAGCACAAGAGTTTGAGCAGTTTAAAATAACAGGCCACAAAGCTGATGAGTCAAGTTTCGCACAGAGAGTTTATTGTGAAATGTTATGAATGTGGAGTGAGAGGCACCTGTGACACCATAAGACTAGAAATAAGAAACCAGCTTGGTTACATGTTACTATGAAGGCATTTCCTGACAGATTTTCCTTTCTACTATTGCATTTGAGGTAAAAGATGCTTCAAGGTCTCTGGAGTAGTTGGAGAAGTTAGTGTTAAATGTTAGAAAGAAGAACATTTAGAACAGATGAAATTAGAGAGAAGGGATAGAAAACAAAAGAATAAAGAAGAAATAAATATGTGAAACTACATGCAAGGAAAGGAAAGAAGGAAACAAGAACAGCAGGGAAAGAAGATGAGCTGTTTACAGAAAGTGCACTGAGAAAATCAAACTAAGATGTTTTCCTCATCAACCAATCAAGTAATGAAAACCTATATCCATGCCTTTTATTCAATTTGTTATCTGTCTAGATGCTGTGTATTGCTACAAAAGGCATGTGTCACTTTCACATTAAATTAATTGCAAGGTGGCAAATGGTCAAAAGTTCTGCAAAAGACCATCTTGGCATCTTGTACATGACAATATACCATTAAAGTCAAATAATAAACTACAACAATACAAACTGTATAATCCATAATATTAAAATAAGAATGTTGTTTGTTGTTGATTAATCAGTTGCACATTAAAGATAACCCAGCTGTCCACTTAGAGAAAGAAAAAATGAAAAGCAATAGAACAACTACTAATGAAACAGAAATAACAGAAGCTGAGCTGCAAAACTATAGCTCAGTGTTATAAAGTCAGAGAGGACAGCAAGAACTAAGCACAGAAACTAAGGCAAAGAGCAAAAGCTAATACAATGACAAGAAAGTAAAGCTATAGATCTACATTATAGAGGAGCAGAGAGAAAATGAGAGGAGGAATTATGCATCATGCAGAAAGAGAAAGTCATCAGCAAAGGTTACAGTCACTCAGAGGAAAGATGCTCAAGAAGAGTTAAATAGCAAAACAAAGAACAGAGGCTATGATAATTAGATACGACTACACTAATGAAAAAAATAAAGGAGGTTCACACAGTAGAGAATAGATGGAAAAGGACAAACTGAGGCTGGATTTCATGCACATGTATGTTTTCTACAGTGATGCATACCAGGACAAAAAGAAGGAGAGAAAAAAGCTAGACTAGAGGGAAAAAAGAAGGAAGTGAGATGACGAGGCAGAGCACATTGAAATTGGAAGAAAAGTAGGAAAAAGATAAAATAAAGCCAAGAAATAGAAGAAAAGAGGTTGTTTAAGTTTCTAAACAAGGCCTGACTGGAACAACCTAAACGTGTGATGAGATGGGAACAAGTCTAACAAACTAAAAACTAACTAATTTCATGATTAGTTACTCTCAGGTCAAGGCTTTTTGGCAGTAGGTGCACAAAAAAAGAAACATCTGAAAGACACAGTGTCTGACAAGAAATGATTAAAGTCAGATTGGAAAATAAGCAGAGCCAATAAAGGACAGAGGAGGAGAAGAGAGAGAAAACTGTTTTATTCGGAGGTAAACGTCAAGCTCGGCAGCAAAGAGTGCAACAGAAACAAAAAGACAAGGCCAAGAAGAAATGATCAACACAAGGAGTCAGGAAGTCGTTCAGCAGTTCTGAGTGAGGAAAGAGAGAAAACACGAAGAAAATGTGACAGAAAAGGCTGAAATGAGGCGACTTTACATGAAGAGTAGAATAGAGTAATTGAATTCCTGCACAGTGGGCTGTTATCTTGAACTGACAGCAGAATCATTTAAATTCTACCGATGGGGAGTGTGTAAGCAGGGCCTTTAATCCTCAGTTTGTGTAGCTAAAGCCAACAGCAAAAGACTGCTTCTCGCTGCAATTCCCAGATGGCATTGTGCTTAACTCTGTGAATAAAACACGGTTTAAAGCAGCTTGGGTAAAATCAGACTTCCCCGGGTGAGTACAAGTGAAAGAAATCTTTGACAGAGAAGGAAAAAAAAGAAAGAAAAGAAAGCACTGTACAGGCACCAGGCTCATCAGGTAGTGAGGTACAGAGCCACAGAAACAGAAACTAGACTATGTTAGTCAGGATTTATGGACAGGAAAAGAAAAAGCTCTGCAGAATTAAAAGAGATACAGAAAACGATAAAGGATCAATAATGACAGCTGTATGAAAAGCTATAAATGTATGAGAGGTAGATTGTTAGAAACAAAAACAAAAACAAATGAAATTCCAACTACATCCAGACAAACATTAGTTCTGCGTTTGTAATAATGATACCAGTGTCACAGCTGTCTCTGGGTACAATGTTGATGCATGACCTCACTCATATGCTCACACACACACACACACACACACACACACACACACACACACACACGCACACGCTGAAACGCAGATTTAGTAAATTGAAAATAAGTCATTTAACATTGTACAAAATGTTATTTTTTTGTACAGTTTGACCCGTGAAAACTTGAAAAATCATGAAAAAAAAACTCATCCTCACAGTATTTTTCACTTTCTGTACTGTTTGCCAACATTAATATTCTTTAAATTCAGAAAAACAAAATATGTTAAAGGCTTTAAGCGACTGTCTAAATATATTACATAACATCCTCTTCCGTGTGCTAAGTATTCTTCAGTAGAGTGGATCCTACAGTATTTACAGCTTCAGTCTGTTTAGTCTCTCGGGGAGAGGTTGTGATGGAGACAAGAGGTGAAACCATTTCCACATTTCCAAAGTTTAAGGATCTCATAACCTGTCCTGCAGTGTCCATGGATCAGCCAATCCCAGAGTTCAAGAGAGATGACCTCATTCCCCCCTCGCTGCCGCCCTGCCGGGTGACTCAGTACGGGGTGAAGCGGTTGTACCCTCCTCTGTACAAACTGGCCTGGTGACAGAAGCAGCGAGCCAGGTGTCAGAGCAGATGTAACTTTCAACAGCGGCTGTGTCATGTTTTGACTCGACTCACCATTGTACCAACTCCATATGTTGTCGTTGGTCCGACCGAGTGGTGGTAGGGGTCCGCAGCTGTGGCGTAGACCCGTCCGTATCTGCGCAGAGTCATCAGAGGCAGATGTTAATGTCACACAACATGTCACGGTAGCACCAAGGTCACAGACAGGATATTAGAAAGGCTGAGGTCATGAGTCCAAATCTCACCAGTGCAACACTAATCCCCAGAGGAAACTGACCAGAGAACAAAATAAAACCAGTCTACAGTGTTGTCACAGCCTTCTCCACACTCAGACATACAAAATAGTTTGATTTACTTTTTACATTTTCTTTAAAAATTGTTACATTTAGATACTTTGTGTGCACTTGTAGATTGAAAGCTACTTAACAGAGTTATTAAAACATTACAAAGGATGTAACCTTGACAGACACATTTACTTTACTGATTGGAAGAAAAGGAAAAAATACAAATTCATTCATTTTACCAAGTGGAGGCTGAAGTACAGAGCATTACATTTCTTTATACTCTGTTTTCAGTTCTATTCTTGTCTCGTCTGATAATCTTTGACTGTCCTTTGTCGGTCTTGTTGTCATACAGAATACTGCGTGCACTGGTAAAGATGTGTTAGTAAACTTTGCCTGTCAGGGGAAGTGCAAAGGATTCATTCACAGACCAGTATTTTTTCTAAGCAAATAACAAACAGCACCTTTACAACAGTACACTTGTATACCAATTTGCTGGTATTTTCTCGTGTAAGAAAACAAGGGAATTCAAATCATGTGCATTTTAGAGACAGTGATTTTCATAAGAACATTTGAAATGCTCCAATTCACTTGTGAAATGTCTCAGTTTACAGAACTAACAGAGTTTTGAGTTTTTAATGAATACGTAACATAAATAAATAACCAGAGCATGTACTGAGTCAGATATTTTAGTAAGCTGAACTCATCAGTGCTCTCTGGTGTCTAATGCCTCAAGTATACTGATATGTCTTGTTACTTATTGGTTGACATATGTGCTGCTGCTGATACATATCTGCAATAGTTAAAATCAGCCTGGACAGTTTATTGCTCTAATTCTAGAAAATAAAATCAAATATACAGAGAAGACTTCCTGTCTACAGAAATCATCTCACCTGAGGTAGAAGCTGACTGATAATGTTTTAAAAACACTGTCTGTGTTGTGTGCCTACCCGTCACTGTAGGTTGCCGTGGCAGCAGATGCTGATTGAGCCACTCTGTAAGCTGCTGGATATCCACCCTGAATGGAAACAATAAGGATAAATCCAGCAACAACAGGACTTTCATTGGTTTCAATGAACAGTGTGAGAAGAGTTCAGGTGCTTACATAGACCTCTGCTCCATACAGACCATCCTGATACACAACCCTGAAAAACAAGAGTTAAAAACAATATTCAGATGTTTTGCAGTGAATGAAATAAATGTTGACTAGGTACTAGAGCTAGGATGCAGACTCTTACCCGGGGTAGGTGGGAACAGTGGCAGGCGTGGCTGCAGCAGAGCGAATTGTGTTGTACACGGCTCGACCTCGGCCGCGCAGAGCAGAGCCCCGGTAGGCCAAGGTGGGAGTCGCTACAGGGTATGGGAAACTGGCAACTAAAGAAAGAGAGAGGAGGAAAGAAACATTGAAACAGAAATGTTTCAGAAAAGTGTATGCTGCTGATAATCTCATAACAATAATATATCAGTTTGTTTACTTACCTGTGTAGAGCTCAGGTGCATACATTGCTCCCATGACAGGGTTGATCTTCCATCCAGAAGCTGCACAGAAGAAGAAAAAGAAATCAACTTTTTCTCTTCCAACTTCCCAGAATCCTTCAGCCTTCAACAGCAGAATATGCAAATTATGAATGAAGATGTTTCTTACTTGAAATGTCACCATTCACCAGAGGAGTCTGGGGCTTCTTGGTCACTACTCTTGCAGTGGCATTATTAACCTGTGGAGACGAGGAACAAAGAAGAAAAAGGATGGTTACGCTAAATATTAAAGTGGAAACCTACAAACAGTGGGAAATTCTTACTCACCTCAATCTTTCTGCCCTCTGCGATTGTCCCGTTCAGCTTCTCTCGTGCTCGGTCAGCCTCAGTTGCGCTCTCGAAGGTGACGAATCCAAAGCCCTGCAAGTTTATTCGGTTATATTTTTGATTTCTTTTGATCATTGAAAATCCCTCTGACTTTGATGATGTTTCTGTGATACTCACCTTCCGAGCCCCTCTCATTGAAGATAATTTCTACATCAAGGATCTTGCCAAACTGCTGCAAATGTCAGATGAAAAGACATAGTTTCTATTTCAGTGTTTACAATAATTGCATCCACATGAGGAATCTGTGTAATCTTATCATCTCTGGTTCAATGGTGGGTTGAACTTCATACCCCGAACATCTGGCGGAGGTCTGGGTCTCTGAAGCGGAACGGGATGTTGGAGACGTGGAGGCGTTTCGGCTGGGCCTTACCTGACCCCTCCTCCTCGCTTCCGCTTCCTGCTCCGCCCCCCGAAGACACCGACACGCTCAGAGACTGGGGGTCAGAGGTCACAGGGGCCAAAGCATCCTCCTGACAGTGAGAAAGTATGAAACAGGAGGAGGAGAAGGAGGAGGAGGAGGAGGAAGAGGATGCAAGCACGTGGACAGAGGAAGAAGAATGGACGAGGAGGAAGAGGACACGAAAGAACAAACAAAAACAGAAAGATGGAAAACAAAAGATGGAGAGAGTGTGAATGGGATGAGACAGATGTGAGGAAAAATGGGGAGAGGGCATCAGTAGAAAAGCAAAGAAAGAAAGGGAGGGAAAAAATAATAAAGTCAATTCAGTTCCTTCAGAGAATTTCTGTTCAGCTGTGTAAGCATCGCATGGCATTAGGCAAAGATCGTTTTCATGAAGTCAAGTGATCCAAACCAAAGTACAAAGAGCATTCAGCAACCAGTGATCCTTCTCAGGCAAATGTGAGGAGGCGTGAAAAGGGCTCCATTTTAGTGAGGCGTCTTTAAATACATGCCTGTAGGAGAGTTTCTAAAGACTAAAGTAGTCTACGCTACAAATGAGGATGATCTGACACTAAAACTACTGATGCTCCAGCTGTGGCAAAGAGAGTTAAATTAAGTTAAAGTTCCCCTGAAAAATGAGAAAGACTGTAATTATAAGCACTCATATTATCTAAGCAGCTGTAATAATCTGTAAGATACATACATATAAAACTATGGTAATAACTATTAACTAATTAAAACTGCCCCATGCAGAAAAATTCAAGAACTAATGTGCCAAAACCAAAACATTCACTATCCCACAATGCACCACGATGCTAGTCTGTGCGCTCGTACAGGTATGTGCATGTATGTGTTGGTCAACCAGCATCATCAACCATTGCAAAAGTTAAATAATTTTTTTAAAGACAAATGAATGAGTCCAAACAAGAATATGAGAATGGAAAGGTCTGCAAGAAAGGCAAAAGTACAGTGAGCTTCAGCAGTGAGAGAGACAGAGGGAGCAAGGAAAAAAGGATTTTAAAAGCTTTTTTTTTTTTTTTTTTTTTTTTAACTGGAAAATGTGCTGATATGTGAAATAGTAAACTCTAATAGAAATAAGAATTGCAGTCCCAAGACTTAGAGTATTAGCAGTCTAGTACCAAGAGGCAGATAAAGAGTGGGAAAGGCCTCAGTGCAGCAGTGAAAGATAAAATAAAACCAAAGTAAACAAGGCAAAGAAGGTGCGCAAAAAGCTTGAAAAGGAAGAGGGTGATGGGGGAGGTGGGAGGATGGGGTGGGGGGGCAGAGATCACAACTATACGTTCCACAAGGGTCAGTCTGGGGTCACGGTGCTGCTTTTCTGCCAAAGGTTAAAGGTCATTTGTCAAGGGGCATAATTAATAAGTGGGGATTGACAGAAAAAGGTACAGAGACACATCCACACAAGGGGGAGCGTTTTTACAGACACATAAACACACACAGGCCACTGCGGTACACTGCACTGACTGACTGACTGTGACCATCACATCCACCCACATACACACCACACAGAGTGGAAGGGGAGCGGGCGACAGGAGGAGGAGGAGGAGGAGGAGGAGGAGGAGGAGGAAGAGGAGAGGGTTGAGTTGGGCAGTGGTGTCATGTCACGATGCAGATTTGTGTTTCTGGACCTGAGCGATATTTCAGAGTGGGGAAAGGGGGGTCAGTCATCTGGTCAGCCTCCCCCTTTCACCCCCTCCCTCCATGGCGACGTCTCAACTTTCCCCGAAAATCAGCACGGACCCAAGTATGTCGGGGGGCTCTAGTAATAAAATATATAGATGGGGCCACAAAACACCATTTATGAGAGGAGGAAGAGAGATGTGCTGCAGCAGCAGGACGCATAGATCAGACTAAAACACCTCTGTCACTGTCAGAGTGCATGTTTACATACCTGAAGGAGATTTGTTTACTGCATGCCATGTATTTAAAAAAAATCTAAATATACCCAAATAATATCTATCTATATTGACTTTTTAAAACTCTTATTTTGAAATGTATTTCAAATTTTCCAGGAATAAGCATCTTGAAAAAAAAGAAAGTGAAATGCAGGAAGAAAATACTTGAAAGTGTTATATCACTGTTTGGTCAAAGTGGAGCTTTACTGCAAGTTGTGTGATTAATCTATAAAAAATACATAATAATAAAAAAAAGAATATATAATTCATAATAGAATAATAATAACAATAATCCAAAAAGTAACTAGCAAATTGTAACTTGTCAGATAAATGTAGTGGAGTAAAAAAAAAAAAAAAAAAAAATTCTTTTTGAAATGTAAAAACAAAACGGAAGAACCCAAGTACAGACACCTCAAAACTGAACTTAAGTAAAGTACTTGAGTAGATTTACTTAGTTACTTCCTACCAGTGGAAATACCCTTTGCATTGTCAGATCTTTTTAACACAATTATGTGCCTACATAAGATTTTTTTTAAATGTGATCAACTATAAAATACAATTATTTTTAAGTTAACATCTGTAATCTATTACAATTACTGACTTTATCTGCTGCTTCTCCACTGTAAAGACCTTTAACATTAATTCCTTTTATATCCTTTATCAAAGAACAGTTTGTTTCCTGAAACAGAAGAACCGCTGAACCACAACATTACATCATTTATACAACACTGTAAATATCAACACAAACTTTCACAGCTATCATCTTGGAAGGTGATCTGTTTTACTGCCAGCTAAATAAGACACAGGGGAGAAGGAAAAGTGGGGATTTAGTTTCAACAACAAATCCCCTCTCAGCTGTCCCCCCCTCAGTTTCCTGTACTGAGTGTGAGCGGCATTCCCATACATGGACATAACAGTGGAGGTGGGGCTCTAAATATAGAAGGAAACTCTATCTGGCCATGTTCCTCTGATAGGACATATGGAAGGACTACCTGTTGCAGCAGGGCTTCTTGTCACATTAACTTCCTGAAGATCATGTTTTATTGGGGGACATGAAGTTCTTGTCATGATGTGAATTCCACGAAGAGCTTCACAAACTGTTCTTACCGCGGTGCTGGATGTCAGGGTCTCCGCCCCTTCGTGTTGAGGGCCCTGATAGACTCTGAGCTGGGGATGTTCGGGGTACTCTGAGCTGGGATGTGCTGAGGTGAAGTCGAGAGGTGGGAGTCTGCCCGCAGATGTTGGCGGACCTTGACCTGGTGGGGGGTAGGAGGGAGGCGGGGCGTAGACCTGAGGTAGGGCGGGGTCGCCGCTGCCGGGGCCGGCCTCCTGGGTGGGGCCTCCCTGAAGAGGAGAGAGGGGGAGAGAAAGAGAGAGAGAGAGAGGTGGGGGAGGGAGGAATCAGCCAGATGACACCCGTGATGTTGTGAGAGGTGTGAACAAACTAACCACCAGATGTTGCTGCTGTTAGAGCCCCCTTTTATGATGTGAGGAAATGTTGTGAGTTTGAATATTTAAAGTTTATGAATAAATGTACTGTATGAATGTTACAGTAACAGGGGTACATCACTGATTTTACACCTGAAGTTCAGTTTACTTGTCACAGGGAGTAGTCACAACTCAACCAGAGAAAACAGCTGAATAATGTTTTCTGTTGCTCTGAAGGAAGCAACAGAAGGTTTTCTCTTCAAGGCCTTAGACGTCCTACAAACTCAAATTGCAAAGTTTTAAAAAATGTGGATATTCAACAAACAGCGAGGGTCTAATGTAGACGACACTGAGTTGTCTTACGCTGTAGGGATTTTAGGATCTATTGTTTTTTTGCTGCTTTACCAGCACCAGGAACTAAAAATCAGGATATCTCAGGCTTCTGCTGCTTCCATTTTGACGTTAGGGAAAAAAATAATCTGTCTATCCGCTTCAATGGGAGCCTTTAAAAAAGCACATCTACTCATTACTCCCAACCTTTAAATGTCCATACGCTTTATAACTTCTAATGAAAAAACATAGAGCTAAAACAATTAGTCAATTAGCAGATAAATAATGTGTCATAATTTGTCATGTGTCAAACACAAATGCCAAATAATCCATAGACAGCTAAACAAAAGAACCTCTGGGAAACTGTGACAGCCATTTTGCACTATTTTCTTATATTTAATGTATGAAATGATCAGTCAGTTACTGAAAAAAATGATGAATGTAGCTAATGTCGCAGGCCTACTAACAGTTATGAGAGGTTTAGGTCACTAAAAGATCTGTTCAGTGCAGCCTCATTTTACTGACATCACATTAGTCAAGTAAATTATTGGTTAAAAACAGTGCAAACAAACCAAACTTCAACTCCTTCAATTAAACAACAGAAAGATAATTAAGAAGAGAAATATACATGTTAGTCTGAGATCAGATCTAAACTGCACAATCATCCTGTCAAGACTCAACACAAGTGAATCAGCCAGGTAACAACTAAAAGCATTGTCTTACCCCTTTACTCCATTCCTCGATCTCTGATGTATTGTCCAACAACTGCCGCATGTTTTTAATGCCAGCTGACCACCCGCCCACCACACCATAAGTTCTACTCACCCACCAATCAAATCAAATGATTGCCAGAGCAAAAGGGACCAGGAGGCAACACCAGCTGTGGTCATCTGTAACTGTCAATCACCTTGTTCCCCTCCACCCACCCACCCTGCCTTCACTTCACACACACATGAACACACACACACACACACACACACAACCCAGACTGCAGACAGCTCTTCCCCCCAGATTTACGAATGTAAATGTTCCTTCAGCTGCAGGACAGTCTATCACGCTAAAGGTCGCCTCTAAGAATACCACATTTGATAGGCCAACACGCCTTTGTTACTTAACAGACACATTTTTTTAAAGATTGCATCCCAAACTACATTCCCATGACATTATACTATTATGTGGAGTTTGCTTGGTTGCCTTTCAAGCACTGACAACTTTACCTATTAAATTATTTTGTACATTTTCATCATGTTTGGTGTCAGTTCTGTTCTGAGTGACATCTGTTGGATCCCAGTCAAGTTAAAACGTCTAAACCCTGCTGGAAAACAGCTTATTGATCCATTCTCTTACATGTAATATTTGTGACTTCATGATCAAATATTTAAGAATTATAGATAGTACTTCAGTCATACAACAACACAGATAATCACATCTTACTGACAGATATGTAAGTAAAGTGACTACTTGCATTTACTATCTTGTGTATCTTACGATTTTATGCAACTCAATGTTTGTGTTCTGGTTTATTTATCAGACAACTTGAGCTGACACTTGCAGATTAAGAGGTTACAAACAACATGAAATAACTTCATAAAATACAGCTGTTAATTAGCTAAATTCAAGTAAGTCTTTCAGAAACTATGAAAAACAACCTTAGCTCAAAGAGACAAAAGGAAAGCATTGATTCCTTCCTTCTGTAAAGAAGCACGCAGTCGCTCTAACCATGGAAAATCTACAAACATTGAATTCATGCTCACTTCTAAAGACTCTAAACAAAGCCATCATTTTTACTTTTGTAAACATTTTAATTTAGTAAAATTTTGAACACATAATGTTACTCTTTGTTTTCTCTTAATTATAGCCTGACTGAAACTGGACTTGATATACTGCCCGAGAATCACAACAAAAAACCAAACTGGTTATATAAAAATTGTGACCTCTGGATGAACTGTCTGGGACATTTTAATGGTGAAATTAACTTGGCAGTGCTGTCTGGTGGACAAACCATGTAAGGGCAACATTATTCTACAAATCTAAAATGTGTCTTTGGGAATTTTTAGTGCAATTTCTTTTCATCAGCCGACAAATATGCAGATACTGTTATATCAGCAATAGGCTAATATTTCTTGGTTTAGCTTTACTCTTAGTGGAGTATTTTTCCACTGCGATATCAATACTTTCACTCACATAAAAAGGATCAGAGAAGTTCCATCTCTACATCTACGTGTTGCCTTACAAGCAAAATGCCACAAGTTTGTCAGCCAGCTTCAGGATTTAGGAGGATCTATTGTAATTAAAACTGTGTCCCCTGTCATCTAATAATGTCTCATCTATCTCTCTATCAGCTGTTGCACTGCAGAGGAAAATCAGAGATATGCAGATGCTGGTAAACAATGAGGGAGGAACTGGAGGGAACACTGGTTGTGGGTTAAACGGTAGAGCCAAGTTTTCTAAACCACGTCCATTGAACACGTCCATTTTGTCTGTAGCTGACGACAACACAGACACCATCAGAGAGTCATTCCTCAGTCCATCCATTTGTTGAATCAGAGTATTGGTTCTCAGTAGGCCACCAGGGAGTTTATGTAATGCAGGCAACAAATGTGTTTTAGGACCTGTGTACCTGTGTAGGTCAACCACTGAATGAGGAAGCAAGTGATGAAACTAACTGCACTGAAGCTACATGGTTGTGATGTCTCAGTTTAGTCTTTCAGTGGCAGCTTTAACTATCCTGCTGGAAAATGTTTCCAACACTAACTTCTGCCTGTATCTGTCTCAACAAACAACAACCATCTCGACCCCCACAGCTATGATAAAAAGTATGAAGATAACACAGTCTGTTAGATATCACTGTCAGTCCTCCTCCTGTCTGGCTTTGTATTCCCACCATTAGACTGCTGCGCCCAATGCAGTATCACAGTGTCAGCAGGCGAACAGACACCGTGTCCCCCTTCCTCTCCTTCTCCTCCTCACAAGGCTTTTTTTGATTTCCATTTGTTCCCTGTTTCTCTCGTCTCTCCCTCCTCAGCTGTCAGCTCGCGGTCAGAGGTCAGTGGCTCTGAGCCAGGTGCCTGCTGGGACAGCTGCCGCGGGATTTACACACAGACGATACTTAACTGCAGATGTGGTCTTTTAGTGCTGGCCGAGTTACAAATGCTAGAAACACACAGCTTATTAAATGACACTAAATATTACATTTTTCATCTATCAGGCTTTCTCTTACACAGACTCTATTAATACATAATGAAGCAAGATAAGACTGGCATGTTTGATAACTGGTTGTCCCAGCAGAATACTCCATACTCTAAAAAGAGATGGTGCGCTTCAGTCATACAACAAACCGCTGAAGGAGCACCACATCCTTAGATCCACAAGATTTTATTGAAAGTATAAAAAGGTTTCAGGAAGATAATTTCATTCTCTCGATGAATTTTATTGTATCATCTCATTTTGGAGATCAGTCTCCTTCCCCACAGCAAAATTCATTAAGGGGGAGAACTTGTTGTTCTTTCAGTAAAAAAGAGGGCCTGAGTCATCCCTGATAAAGGCCTGTTTGTAATGAAGTACGGCAGCTCTTATTATTGCTCCGGTACAGACAAGCCAGTTAATAAAGACTTGATCCCTTTTGACAGGAAGCTTGGCCTTGAAACAAAATCTTTTCCTTATTTTGGTTCCAGTCACATCCAAAGAAAACTTCTCTCTACACCTGTTTCCTAAATAATTAAATATTCATTTATTAAGTGAATATTATTAACAGGCTGCTAATTTCACAATATCTGAATGTACAAAAGTCACAAGAGGCAGGTTTCACACTTATTTGAAGTTCAGTCAACTGCAGAAAACAAGATAGGTGACAGAATCTCCTCCTGTGATTATCAGCTCAGGAGAGGAAAGCTAAAAATACAGCCGGTGTGAAGCACAGAGACAAGGTAGAGAGATACCAGATGCATTGTGGCATTAATGGTATGTCAGGGACACCTCGACACACACACACATACATTTATACACACACAGAGACACACACACACTTGTACAGCGTGTTGGCATCACTGAGACCACTGGACTAAAGATAACCCCCTCACGTGTCCTTAGCATTTAATAAATAAGACCCTTCACAATCAGTGCACTTCAGCCGGCTCCCATCAGGCCTCTTTGATTTGTCATTCCTCTAATCTCCTCTGTGAATAAGATATTAAGTCATTACTAAAGAAAGCATCACTAAACTTAATTAGATATAAGATCTGATTCACTGAGTCATGGAAATAAGGGGCCTTTGCTTTCTTTCTCACTCTGAATTAAATGTTTTCTTCCTCACTGGGTACATACTGTATTGCTAGTTTATTGCCTGCATTGACATAAATTTTTAAGCTACAATTAAAATCATTTACAACTGGAAGGATTAGATGATTGACAGAAAAATAACAGACAATTTTGACAATCATTAATTAGCAAAAATGGCAAAAATGAATTGGCTTCATCTTCTTAAATGTGATTATTTGCTCATTTCTTTAATCCTGTATAATGGTAAAATGATTACATTTCGGTTCCTGACTTTTGATCAGATAAAACAAGGCATTTTTACATGTCAACACTGAGTCTCAGAAATAGTGATTTAGCATTTTAGCAACTGACTGAGTTATTAATTGGTACTGCAGATTAATCATAAAGATTAAAATAACTGTTACTTGCAGCCCTAAACTCATTCAACTAGGGATTTTATTCCGATTTTAATTCATAATACGACATATCTAGTCTATTTTTTTTTACTACTCCTGGATCCTGTGTCACCTTAGATACAGACTTAAAGCTCCCAGGTGCCTGACAGTCTGGACTTGGCTTGTGAAGAAAAACATTTACGTGAGATTCTGGTTTTTACAGAGCAAGTGAAGCAGGGTTTTTTCTCTTTACCTGAACTATGCTGGGGTAGCATGTGGTTGTCTGTGGGTAGACAGGCAGTCCATAAGGCTGGAGAATCACAGTGGGTGAGGAGAGCATAGCCCAAAAACCACGCACAAGGAGACAGGGAACAGTGGAAGATGGGAGGAAGAGGAGAGGACAGCAAGGGGGAAAAAGGAAGGGTCGATATACACAGAAGAGAGCAGGCAGTCAGGCGGGGGGAAAAAAGAGGCAAAAACCCAACAGGAGAAAACAGAAGATCCAAGAAGGTGCAGGAAGAGAAGGTTAAGACTCTCGTTTAACCTTGCAGGCGTGTCAGACAAGAAAATGCAAAGAAAGTCCACAAAACAGCCAATGTCCTGTCGGGAAAAGACAGGATATAGAGCAGTGAAAGAGAAAGCAAGTGAGCTTCTGTGTGTCCATCAGTTGATCATGCAGCCTGACAGACAGAAACACATGCACAGGGTCCCATTTCAGAGTTATATAAATAGTTACCCATGTCCTTCTCCCAGTTTACCACCTCACCACCCTCACTCTCATAGTTTGTTGTGCAAGATTTCTCACAGCTTGTTACACATTTTTGAATAAATTTAACAGGGCCTCACTGGAAGAGAAAACTATTCTGAACTCAAGACAGGTCATTTGACTCCTGCGTTTAGTCCAGCAGCTGAGAGTATCTTATTATTTTCATATGCCTGACGATATGAATCATATTAATGATACACAGATGTCTGCAGGCAAATGGAAATAGGGACACACACGCACACACGCACACATGGACATTTGAAGCTAGTACCGCCTGTGTTTTTAGCTGTTGTTTTCCCTTCGACCAACGGAGGGAGACAAGACCAACGTTCCCACTTCCGTTCGGGTGCAGAGGGGCATTATGGGATATGTAGTGAGTGCGTCGGCCCTATAAATCAAAGGGAACTTCCTTAAACGTCCTCTTTACTGCGCGAGCCTGAGCGAGACAGGTACGAGCCGCGGCTTCACGCTATTTCTCAACACAAACACACAACATTTGGACTTTTGAAATGTACATGAATTCATAGGCGATGAACAGAAGGTTTTATATATAGGCGAATGCGTCTTTTAAATGGCTTATGTGGCATTTTACAATGTGTTGTTATAGAGGGAAGAGCTAATGCGGCTAAGCTAACGCTAGCTTGTCACTGAAAAACGTGGTGTGGTGCCTCGCGGCCTGGTCGTATGGCTGACAAAATGCCGGTCTCTAACGCATATTTACACGATTTCTCCATGTTATAAAGACATTTTATGTCATTACTTCATTTGTGTCATTACCTGCGATTCCGTGACCACAGAGCTAAATGTGCAGATACCCATGTTCAACAGCTACTTTATAGGAGGGTCATCTGTTTTATACAACTCAGATCCCTGTGATGTGAATTTAGCTTCCAAAGACTTTGGTACAAGTTTGTAAGATGGAATCGCAAAGACAACTTTGTCACAAAGCAGCTTCTTAATTTCTTTACACAGAGTAACACAATGTCTGATGTCCTCATGTTGCAGGCACTTCTAAGCCGCCATGCCCGTTGCCAGGAGTTGGGTTTGTCGCAAGACATATGTGACCCCCCGCCGTCCCTTCGAGAAGTCCCGTCTCGACCAGGAGTTGAAACTCATCGGTATGTCGTGATTTCACTAACACCAACACCATGCAGTATAAAACAACCTTATTTAATGCATTTAGTTTTACCCCATGTTGCTGGTTTTTGCTTACATTGCTTGACTGGATTGCACTGAACTTAAAATCTGCTCTTCCCTCTTTTCAAGGCGAGTATGGTCTGAGGAACAAGCGTGAGGTGTGGAGGGTCAAGTTCACTCTGGCCAAGATCCGCAAAGCTGCCAGAGAGCTGCTGACTCTGGACGAGAAGGACCCCAAGCGTCTGTTTGAAGGTACGTACACGAGTTCACGTCACTGTTGTAATCGGTGCAGTGTTGGCCTATGATTTAATTATCAACTGTCAGACTTTTCTGTGGTGTCACGAATTCCTCGTCAATGAGGCCAGTTTTGTCACTTGACTTTAAATGCCATCTACAGTTTATGTGCCTTTTATGTTTGAATTTATAAGTCAGTGGCTCCTGTGTGGTTTTTCCAGGTAATGCTTTGCTCAGGCGTCTGGTGAGGATCGGTGTGCTGGACGAGGGTAAGATGAAGCTCGATTACATCCTGGGTCTGAAGGTTGAAGATTTCTTGGAGAGGAGGCTGCAGACGCAGGTCTTCAAGCTTGGACTCGCCAAGAGCATCCACCACGCCCGTGTCCTTATCCGCCAGAGGCACATCCGGTAAGATCTGAGGGGGAACAAATGTCAAGTATTTTTAATGGGTTTAAGTCTTCTGAGGGACTCATGAGAAACTGTCGATGCTTCCTGTTCCATCAGAGGACCACCAACTCGTAACGCTCTGCGCTGAGATCAGTTTAACTTTTCAGCAAGGTCAATTCGGTATCAAAACCGTACACCTTGTCAGTAGACATTGCCCAGAGCCAATCCTGCCACCGAGGGCTCGGACTGTGCCACTGCGGTGTTGTGGCTGTCAGGTAAGGTACGGGGGATTGCACCTCGGGCAATTGTAGTGCTCCACTACACCTCGTGCATTGTGATGTACTAAATACACTCAGGCTGATGATTTAAGTTATACATTCAGATTTTCTGTGGTGTCAAGAATTCCTCGTCAATGAAGCCTGCAGTAAAGTGATGGCACTAACCCATCTACATGTTAAAGTCCGATAACTTAGTTTGACACTTCATCATCCAGCTGAATTTCTCAGACAGTTTGAATGTGTTATTCTAAAGGAATCATCTGTCTGTATCTTTTGCAGTGTGCGCAAGCAGGTGGTGAACATCCCCTCCTTTGTGGTTCGACTGGACAGCCAGAAACACATCGACTTCTCCCTGAGGTCTCCATACGGTGGCGGACGCCCAGGCCGCGTCAAGAGAAAGAACGCCAAGAAGGGCCAGGGTGGAGCTGGAGGAGCTGACGACGAGGAGGAGGATTAAGAAGGATGTCGTCCAGGGAGTGTGACGATAACTTCCTGTTGTGTCGAAATTTTCAATAAAAATGCTTGGTCTGACCAGAGAAGAGCTGTGTCTGTTGCTTTTCTTTTAACCTGTTGTAACTTTATTGTACTGTGGCATCAGCCCAGCCATATGAAAAGTCGTCAACCACAAATGATTCACTTCAAAATGATGAACTAGATGAAGTGTAGAAGCTGTGAACGTGTGCGGTTGATTCAGTGTCCCTGAGGTCAGAGCAGTACAGTCTACACCCCTGCCGCTGAAATGGTAGCGCCCAGTTCCACCGGGTGGCGTCATCTTTCGTCAACCAGGAAGTAAGGGCAGGTTGTGTTAGCGGTGTGGGTGTGCAGGCTCTGCCGGAGACTGGAGTCCTCAAACTGTGTCTTCAACACTATAAACGTGAGTAATCGAAAGCTTATCAGCTCTCTCTTGCTTTTATATCGCCTGGTCAGTGTTGTAGCTAATGAGCGTTTAGTTTGGACACAAAATGCTAACAGTGATAGCAGTGAGTACTGAAACGGCTACAATGGTTTAACCTTGTTTTCATTATGATTTATAAAGCAGCAATGTAGCACTCACCATCCTTCAGTCAGACACATTTTAATAAACTCCCGAGTGAATTTAACTGATAACTTGTGATGTGTAACTCCGTAAAACCGATACGCGCTGTTTGCGACATAAACTAAACTCCACAGCATCAAGTTCCCACATGTTAATCCGTGTTATATAATACTGGAATATTTGCCGTCCTTTTAATTTCGTCTCTTTATGAGCCCTTTTAATCGAGCACCGTTTAAAAGTAATGTTACAACATGCTCTTGCCTGCACTTCTCCGGATATTGCCTTAACTGGAAAGATGTTCGTTTCAGACGGAGGAGGTATTGTGAAACATCCTGAAGATGTGATAAATATTTTTGCTGTTCTCCTAAACAATGTCACTACTCGAGATAAACGTTTAAGTCAAAGACAAGTATATTACGTGTACCAGCTTTTCAAATTAATTTCTAAGATGTGACTGCAAAAAGTGGTGGAAAGTAAGTACATTGTTGAACTTAGTTGCTAATTTGATCTTGAACTTAATTTGAATTTCTCCATTTTATTTTACTTTATAGTTCTGCTCCACTGTATCTCAGGGTGATATATTGCACTTTTTACTCCTCTACAGTTACGGTTGGAAACCACTGAACTAAACTCTCTGTTGTTTATTTAATGTCAGATAGAGTCAGATATCAGACACAGGGGCCAAGTATTTTTAGTTTAGATTTTACTTTTAAGTATTTGCTGATGATACTCCTGTACTTTTACTTAAGTATAATTTGGAGTGCAGAATATTTACACTGGTGATTTTATTTAAGGAAAAGGTTTGCGTATTTGTCCCACAACTGATGTCCACAAATGTCAAAATGGAGGAAGACAATGGGACAGATTGAACTATGTTAAATATATAAACTAATCAATACTTTCCTCTGGTTCAGGTTTATTCTTTCAGACCCCTCTGGCCTTACTGGTGTAATTGCACTTTATCACATTGTAGGTGTAAATGCAGCCCTCACTCTTTATTTGTAGCTTTTGGGGAAGAGTATTACCACCACTTTGCAATATTGTGTGGTCTAGTACAAACAACATCCTCAAAGCCCTCTGTAGAGTTTATCCTGTGATTTCCTTCTGGTACAGCTCCACAGGACCAACAAGTATATTAAAAGAGGATGCATCAGTATCTGTTTAAATAAGATAAATGTTGTTGCTCACTAACACCTTTATCTGTATTATCTGCGTCACTATTGATGCCAGTTTCTTTTCTCTTTCTCTACATTTCCTCTCCTCGTGGTCAGTCCCGATCCCACAGCTGAAGAGAAATATGACTTCAGGACCATCCAGAACATCGACTGCTACAACACTGACTTCTGTGTGAAGGTCCGACACGGCATGCGTTACTGGAACATGACCGTGCAGTGGTGGCTGCATCACTACATCTACCCCAACGCCCCCTTCAGAGCCTACACTCTCAGGTAAGGCTGTATGAATTTCTTTCAGGTTTCAGCTGTGAGATAACAGCAAGTATCTCCAGCTTATAGTAATTATTTTACAAGTAAAGCTGATTAGTTTCCCTCGTACTAATCAGCTTGTACTTTAAATGTTACTATTCTGCAGGAATACCAGTGAAGCTCCACTTGTAGCTCATAACAGTGTTTAATTTCAAATTGCAGCAAAAAGAAAAATGCCTTTTAGATAACGCTGTTGTAGGTTAATAAAGTAAAATATCAACAAATATGGCTGGTGATATTCTTCGTTAGTTATTGTCAACATATCCCATGAAAAGACCAAAATCAACAATGTCTTATATATGTTTATTTTCAAGGATAGTTTTTAACAAATGTTACTCAACCAATATTTTTACAGCAGCAGGACGGTGTAAGTAGCAGTGATTTGGTTTTTGGCACATGGAAATAAGCTATATCAGGCACAGAGTAATGTACGAGATACAGTTTATAATATGTTTATTTCCTGAAAAACAGAGCTCACATAGTGATTATTACATGGCCTGCCAGAGACTTTAAATACCCCCTTCATATAAAATTTGTGGGTTAAAACTCTAAAACTGCCATTGGTCCAATTTAACTTTGCAAACCATCTCGAGCCTCAGCATCCAAATTTTTTACCTGAAGTAAACTTAGCAACAGAAGACAGAAACCTCACTGTGATGTTTCTCTCCTGTCTGTAACTCTCAGGGCTGGCTGGACTATGTTCATCAGCGCCTACTGGCACGGACTACACGCTGGCTACTACCTCTCCTTCCTCACCATCCCCCTGTGCATCGCGGCCGAGTCCGCCATGGAGGCCTCTGTCCGAGCCAAACTGGGTCCCCGCGGGCAGAACATCTTCGACTGGGTTCACTGGTTCTTGAAGATGAGGGCCTACGACTACATGTGCATGGGCTTCGTGCTGCTGAAGGCCTCTGACACCATCTACTACTGGACGTCCATCTATTTCATCATGCACATCATTGCTGTCTGCTGCATAGTCGTGGGCAGGGCGCTGAAGGGAGGGAAAAGGGAAGGGAGGAGAGGGGACAGGGAGGAGAAAAGAGAGGGAGAGAAGGTAGAGAATGTGAACGACAAAACCGGAGAAAAAACAGACTGAACGGAGGTAAAGAAAGGAACTGGTTGGATACTTTTTTGGACATGAGGAGGAGGAGGAGGAGTTACTTCAAGACTGGAATTTACTGCATTATTTACACCATCTTTCTAGCAAACAAACACCACACACCAGTCCAATAAGATTTCCTGTGAGAAAAGTTCAACTCGATTTTATTAAGAATACAGTAACTCCTGGTAATCCTGGTAAAACATCACCACTGGAGACATTTCATACGTGTATGTGTACATAAAAGTACTGTGAACACTGGGAGAGGAATGTTTGAGCTCAATGAATGTTACTTTTGTATTGTGAGTGGCAACATGGGCATCTGCCTGTACTGTGTGCGTAATTTTATTTCAAGACACCAATACTCAATTTTAGGTTTCGGTCAAATTGAGGTCAGTGATGTGTTAAGATGCTGTTTTAAAGACAGTTAGCAGAGCGACAGTAACTTGTTCAGTGATCTTAAAAATAGTTTCTATGACCAACAAAAAACATTCCAGCAGTACAGTATGTTACAGTATGTTTATACTGGAGTAAAGAATGAATAGAGTGTGATGGTATCACAGTATCATCATTAAGGCTCAGCTGGTGTGGCCCGTCTGTTAATACCAGTCCCACTGTGAGTGTAAGTTTTCCAATTTATACATTTTATAGTGTAAAATAATTTTGCTGCCGTTTGACTTCTTAAATCAGCACCTTGACTGTCTTTGACTACAGCAAACAGTCTCTGAGAGTTAAATGCAGAAAAATTGAAATGTAAAACAAACTGTGTCACCTGTACGAAGCAGAAATATGAGCCTCATGATGCACAGGGAAATTAAACTGGTTTAGGTTTGAAGTAGCAAAGAAAGGTCCAGATTACACCTACACTGCTTCTTATTAATAACTCAAAGCATTCTGAGCATTATAATGTTCCCTATTTTACTGTGTGATTTTTTTTTACCTCCTTGATCCAGAGAATCCAAAATGTTTCTCTGTTTGGATGTTGTTTTTTCCTCACTGTTGTTCTGCCTGTAACTGTTAACAACTCAGATCATATCAGGAACATTACGCACTCACATCTCTATAGCTGTGTTGTTTCCAGTGAAGTGTGTGCCATGTGAAAGATCGCATCAGTCTGTTCACTGCCAAATCGTCCGTACTGCCATCATGGACCATGCAGGGTTGGGACCAAACATTTGATACAAAAAGTGGCAAGTTTAACATTATAATTACAAGCTGCCAACATGTGTCATGAATAACAGCACAGTTAGGGCTGGGCGGTTATTTTCAGTATTGATATATTGCATGTCACAATATGAAAAGCAAAAATTGTGTAAGATAATTAATGTTCAAAGCAACAAACTGTCAGAGTTATGTTTTACATGTGACTGAAACAGTTATTGTGACAAAAATGGATAAATGATAATACTGAATCATTGCTCAGTCCTAACCAGAGTGAACCGTGTACAGTTGGAGAACATGTCGAGGGATCTCTCATTCAAGCTGTGTGATAACTCTACCGAATGTCTGTTTTATATGAGCGTGACTGACAGCAGCAGAAACACAAGGCCTTTTCTCCTAGTGTGTTTTGTTAACTTAACCTTACTTGGAACTGTGATAATTTGAATTACAAATTAATTTTGTGTCATACCTTAGCTCTCTCTGTGCCAAACCTCAACCCTTACAGAAATGGTTCCCTTTATTTTTACTATTACATCACAGTGATGGTTGTGGATTATAATGGCCCCTCAGTTCATCTCCAGACTATTTATTTTTTTGCCTCTTGTCTATTTTCTTTGCTTGTCTTTGTCTTCACAAACTGTAACACTCCCTGCTTTGTAACAGTGTTACATGTGGAATACATATAAGCATTTCCTCACCAATGTCACTTGCTTGTCTTCTCCTTTTTTAAAGTCTACTTGATATGATTATCTATGATTTATTTGATCAGTGTAAAGTTTGTAATTACCTTGTGTAATGCATTAAGATAAAGCTTGTAGAAAAAAGGCTTTTATACATCACATTTCTTTAGTTGTCAGACTGGAAAATCATTAACTCTCCAGCTTCAGTGAACAAACACACCTGCTTAGTTACCTCACAACAGAGTTTCAGTGCTTTCTTTCAGCTAAGAACCAGTGTGTGTCGTTGACAACGTCCCGAGTAAATGAAATATTTAGTGGCTGATGAATTCATGATGTTAACTCGTACATATGTGTATTTTATTTGTTTCCATCACTGCCCACAATGAATTCACCAAAATAATCCCTCAGGTTTCCAGTATACTCATAGACATTTCAACCCCTCAGTGACACATTTAACCTGTTTGCTACTAGACACTACACATTGTGAATGAGTGGTAACGATCTCTCTGGAAATAATGGGTTAAAGTGTACAAGGAAGTACCTGTGAGGTCATTAAGTGGGAGTAAAGTCCGTGAGAGAAGACGACAGGGAAGGGATTCCTGGATAGACTGCATTTCCTCTTGACAAGCTGGTTCACCGTTTGTTTTATTCTGAGTGTGTTGTTGGTAAAATATTAGATGTGGTTACAGAGGAGCTGGTTGTGCTGAACTGCATCAGAGAAATGGCCAGTGAACCACAGGGACAAGGCTCAGGTGAGGTTTATGAACACACTGAGGGTGTGTCTTTTTATTTGTGCTTTTTGTTCTGTTCATTTCAAACCGTTGGACAACGTCTGACTTGACTGAATATCTGAATAATGTTACTCTTGATATGGAATCAGATTTTAATCTGACTGAACTGTCTGGACACAAAGCACTTGATCATTTCCTTCCTTGTTTCTCTGTCCGTCACTCCACCACTCACAGGGAACTGTTTCCCTGATGAGCAGCAGTCACTGAGGTTACGGCGGGTTTCATCTCGAGTGTCCAATCAGAATTACCCTCAGTTCAACTGGAACTCGACCCCCGCAGAAGAGGATGGGGGGGGGGACAGTGGACCGCCCCGGGACCTCAGGAGCATCCCTCTCCCCATGTCTCTGAAAAGAGCTGTGAGGTATGAAAACTACTGACGTTTTGTGTAGTTTTAGTAATTTGTTAAGTAAAGATCAATTCAAGACATTTTTAAAACATATGGAAACATTCAGCTGTGAATTTCCCCTGCGGATCAATAAAGTATCTAATCTAATCTAGTCAAATCTATCATTTGAATATGATAATACCCACATCATTTTTAAAAACATGTTTCCCCTCATTCTATGAAAAAAATTACATAAGACTTCATTTTATGGGTTTGTAGTTGTCTAATAATTTGCTAACAATTTCCAAGAAATGTCCTGGAAAAGACCTATATAAATTGATACAGGTTACAGGAAAAAACTTAAATCCAAATAAATCCTCATTTGTTCCTTGTATATTTTTGGAAACTTAATTCTCCATATATGTTTTTTACATTTATGTTTTCACAGATTTCCAATTTTACACGTTGTGCACTGACTAAATCTAAATGTCTCTCTAGGTTAAGTAGTTGAAATGAATTAATTTGAAAGGTATCAACTGAACATTGCATTGTTTCCTAATAATTAGACTCTCATTCAGTACATGTAGACATAGACATTACATGTGTCTTCTGAGGAAATGTCTTGGAAATTATTTGAAAATTACAGATCCATAATTAAATCAAGCTATAGTTAGTCCAGAGTCATTGAAATGTTTTAAAAACTTGTACATTACAGGCAGGTGCAGCAAATGCAGGTGCCTGTGGTTTCCAGTGTGGAGTCGTGGAAAAGGAAGAAGTCCAAATCTCTGCGTAAACTCAAAAATAACGCTAGAGGATTTCTCTACTTTTTCGAACTGTGGAGCAAGTCTTTGCAGAAGATTGGAGGTACACGTTCAGTGTATTATTTCAAATGGATTTTAAGGGGCTTGATTAACGAGGATTTTTCAGCCTACAGATGACACAGTGTATACTCTCTAATCATGGCCGTTTTCCCCCCACAGGGAACTTCGGAGGTGGTGTCCAGTCTTACTTCCTGTTCCTGCGATTCTTGGTGGTGCTCAATTTCGTTTCCTTCTCTCTGATTGCTGGATTTGTCCTCATCCCCAGCATCGTATTCAGATCTGCTGGGTCCAGCCCCGTCAACAGCACCGGTAATGATTTGTCCAAGCTCCAGTTTGTCACCTCACTACATTTAATTCTGCTTTAAACCTTGGGGTAACACATGGTGTTGTGTTTTCGCAGTTCTTCATTTCATTCTGACATTTTGGCACAATTCTTTCTAATATAACCAGGAAGCCTCCTCATAGTTTAATGCAACAGTTTCTAGGCAACAGCCTCAGAGGCCGGGGTGTTTGTAGAGATGGTGGTACCAGCCATGGTATTCCCCACTGAAATATAAGGAGAAATGCTCACCAGTGCATGAGCAGAAGATTTAATCCCAAAACAATATTTAGAGAAAAATTTATTTATTGTTAGTTTATCATCGCTATGAGTAAAATACAGACAATACAATAAGCCTTTTTCACTGCAGACATTCTGATTATTGTCATAGTAGGAAAAGCTCATTTTATTAAACAAAACCATTAGATTTTTCAAAGCAGTGTGAGGAAATGAGCTTTATCGAGTTGATACTGTTGGAATTAAAAGACCCTCTGCCTCTGCTATCCAGTGAGCCACAGACCTGCATTTAATCACCACTGCAGCTTTTCCTCTGCTCCTGAAACCACAGGACTTACAGTATACATTCAGAGAGGTGCAGGCAGACCTATAGAAACAGTGTTATCTGAAGACGCATGCACAGATCATAAAGCTTTTCCCCTTGCTGTGTTTTCCAGGTCCAGAGGCATGCATGGAGTATGACCCCAATCCTCAAGGCCTGGTGGTGTTCTATAATTATTTCCTTGACTTACTTTCGGGAACGGTGAGAAACTGCAGCATCGCAATAATCTGCAAAGATACAAGACTTGCATAACATACAGCAAAACAGATATTAATGTTTTTCAGTTTAATATCAGACATGTTTAGTGACCATCCGCTCCTCTTTGTTCAGGGTTTTATGGAGTATTCATACCTGTTTTACGGCTACTACAACAACACAATGGTGGAGGACAGGAACTTCTCCTACAACATCCCCCTGGCCTACCTCTTCACTGCTGTTTTCTACTTTGGCTTTTGTCTCATTTGCATCATAGCACGGTGAGTCCCACGACAAACACTCTCAGGTTCAGTATTAACAATCAATATCCAGCCTCTGTGTGTGTCGGTGAAGGTTCAGGTCGGACTGACTCAAACAAACAGAATGACATTTAAAAGCCTGATCCACTTTGACCCGCTTCTGTGACCTCCTCTCCTCTCACACGCAGCATGGGGACCGCAGCTCGAGTTGCTGTGGCAACGGGAGGCAGCGCTGTGGGCAACTACAGCATGATAGTGTTCACGGGTTGGGACTACGGTTGCCTGGGAGACCGAGCGACCAAGCTAAAGCAGAAAAACATCCACTACCGGCTGCAGGTCAGAGGGGATCTGTCCTACTTTGCAGAGATGTGATGGACGCGTGGCAGTTTCTCTCTCCGCAGTACACAATCGTTTCTGACCCTTGACCTCGCCTCTCTACTCTCTCTCTCTCTCTCCCTCTCCCTCTGTCAGGTGGATCTGGAGGAGGAGAGGATAAAGAAACAGGCAGCTGCTCTGACTCTGTGTCAAAAAATACTTTTATACTCTCTACGTGTTTTTATGTTTTTCCTTGCACTCGGGCTCATTGTAGCAGCCTTCTATGGCATCTTTGAGGCCACCAACTTCAGCCAGGTACATGATGCTAGAGTACAGTGGTGATGCTGATGTGGTCTTGTGTAAGCCTTGGGTGACATTTTGGCTCCCATCTCTTCCAAACAGGAAAGAAGTGAAGAGCAAGGGATCCTGGGTTTGATTTTTGAGTATCTTCCCTCCATTGTCATCACCACTGGAAACTTTGTGGTGCCTCTGCTGTGTGACCAGATCGCCTTAATAGAGAAATATACCCCCAGCACTACCATCATAGTGGCTCTATTAAGGTTAGCACTGATGTTTCTGTGGGAGAGTGATAATGTCAGAGCATTTAGTTTAATCTTTAATGTAGATTAAAGCGGAAGAATCTCTAATCTTTGGTTAAACACCTGAGTAATCTTAGCATCAGAATATTGAAGAGTAATTTCCTTCTTTGACCAGGGCAGTGTTCCTGCGTCTGGTGAGTCTGGGCGTTCTCCTCTTCACCCTGTGGCGTCAGATCACCTGTGAGGGGGACACAAACAGTAGAGCCTGTGAACTGTGCCAATACAACCATGGAGTCTACCAGGTACTTAAACCACTTGACTGTCCTTAAATACATGCAAATTATTTTTAAAGATGCTTCTCTCTCACAAACAGGATCGAAGGAGTCACCAAGCTGTTACTGAACAAACACCAGTGGCTTAAGGAGAAACAGAAGAGGGAATGATTGAGCTAACGAGTATAAGGCAATTCTGCTGTTAGGAGATGTTTTTCTAATCTAAGTTCCCTGTTCTGGCTGTGTTTACAAAAGTAAATAATTCTGTTGGCAGTTTGTTTATGTGTCAACACATTGTAGAGACAGAGAATACACTACGTTAGAGGGATTGACTGAGGGCTACAGTAGACAACTGCAAGAGGAAAGACTTTGCCAAATGGCACCAGAATAAAACAACAAAGTCATACAAACAGTCTAGGTTTGCACCACAAGCTTTTCAGTAACTTGTGATGATAGTAGCTGAATTTTGTAAAATGCCAAATGGGTACAATTACAGCTTGTAGAGAATAATGTGACTACCTTGAGTGACATAGTCCTGCAAATGTATATATATATATATATATATATTGCATTGTGTCTTTGCATGTTCGTCTCATGATGTAGTGCTGGGAAACACGAGTGGGACAGGAGATGTACAAGCTGACGCTGTTTGACCTCCTAATCAACATCGCTGTGCTCGTCCTGGTGGAGTTTCCACGCAGGTACAAATCAGTGTGTGAGCAATTTGTCTACATTAAAATAAGATGAAAACTCTCAGATTGTGTTTACAGTAAGTTGTGTTTTTGTGTGTGTCAGGATGGTGGTGGACAACTGGTCCAGTAAGCTGGCTCAGTGGGTGGGTCGGCAGGAGTTTGTGGTTCCTTCCAACGTGCTTGGTCTGGTTTACGGTCAGACTGTAGTTTGGACAGGAGCTCTTTTTTGCCCTCTGCTGCCACTCATCAACGCCATCAAGTTTGTCATCCTCTTCTACTGCAAGAAGGTGAAAATGATGTTTTAAACACAGCCAACATTTCACGCTTGGCCGTTTGGTTTTGTCCCTACATGTCCTTACTGCCACTGTCCCCCTCAGATCACACTCTTCTATAACTGTCGACCAGCACTGAAGACGTTTCGCTCCACCACCTCCACCTTCTTTTTCCTGGTGGTGCTCCTGTTTGGCTGGGGCCTGGCCACAGTTGTCATGATTTACAGTCTGGCTGAGTGAGTATATTAATGTAATGAAATGGCAGTAACAGCAGTCAGAGTTTTTGCTCTGTAGGACCTGGCAGGATGTTTTCCATGTTATGTTACATGGTTGAGGAGACGTGTTTCCCTCTGTCCACCCCAGGATCCGTCCGTCTATGGGTTGCGGTCCTTTCCGTTTCTTCCCCACTATGTGGTCGATTGTCCCAACCTCTTTCTACAGCCTCTCTGAAACTACACAGGAGTTTCTCTTCTTCATCGGCTCCCAGGCGTTCTCCATCCCTCTGTTTGCCTTATCATGGTGAGTAAATTTGTGTTTTCTGTTGGATCATTACTCTGCTGTATACAGTGTTGTGTTTAAACCTAGAAATATATTTCGTCCTATATTTTACCTGGATATTACATGGTACTTTATGCTCCATTTTATTTTATATAATCATGGCTCTTTTCTCTCTGACAGTGTGGTGATGTGCTATTTCATAGCCTTAGCCTCAGTCCATGGGAAAAGTGTTGCCCTGCTAAGAGCGCAGCTAAAACTGGTAAGTCGTTGGCATTAACCATTATGGTGTACTCTAAAGCAAAGACTTAACATGGTCTTGAGTTGTGATCATATGTAGGCTGGCCTATGTGACCTCCTAATACTCACAGGCATTCAGTTTTACTAATGCAGTGATGGTTCTTTGGCTTGCAGGAGGGCCGTGACAAGCAGTTCTTGGTGAAGCAGATTGAGGAGCTGAGTCGACAGCTTTAGATACCCAAACATGCTGCAGGAGGCTGAACATATGGAACGTGTTTGGTTTCTACAACCGTCTTTATTACCTAAAAGTCCCCCTCCAGGCAAAAATGTGTATTGGTCATTGTTTCTTCACTTGTGTGTTTGACCTTCACGATGCAGAATGATGTATGTTCACAGTTTGATGCTTTCCAGATTCTTCTGCTGAATGTGTAAAGTCTCTCTGTGCTAAATCTGAGTTTAAGGCAATTACCTGTGAGCACGATTTGTGACATCACTACTAATTTGGAGCCAATCCTGACTACATAAGTATGATGTAGAAACTTGAAGTCAGCACTGCATATACTGCACACTGAGGATGGTCTTTTAGTGATGTAGGAGACACCTTATATCCAGTTGTTAAACTTTTGAAATGAAACATATATGTATATTTATAGATTATGTATTTTTCAGTGAGGGGCGAGGCTTAATGCCTCATTTAAGAAATTCAAACTAACTAAATGAAGCTTTTTATGGAAAAACCACATCAGACACAAATTTGTATTCAAAGCAGAGTGTTCTTATATATATCTGAACATGTCTGGAGGTGATCTGTAGACATGAAACATGATGATGAAGGGACTGAAGGCACCTCTTATGTATAGTCAGTGTTATATGATATTGCCCAGGTTTTCGCAGACAATCCTGCAACAAGATTATTGAATTTAAAATGTGGTTCTAGACAGATCTAAAACAAGAGGTTGATTTTTTAGGAGAATTTGAAAAAGTGAAATTGCAACCTGTTCATCCGACCTAAGTTATTGTTACATGGTTAGTTTATATAAATGGCATGCATAGAATGCCTTTACTATAAATACTGAGTACACCACTTTTGTCTGTCCATGAAAACAGATTTGTATGTTTCTTGTTCCTTTTACATAATAAAATCACAGGAGTTATAGCCACCTCTAGTGTCACAGATGTGGTGTTGCACAACGTGCTTTGTTTACTTCCGCCTTGAGTCTACTTGTTCCTGTGGGCAACAGTCAGCAAGAGCAGTCCTTCACCCAGTAAGTCAGTGACAGTATCTGCGTCTTGTTTTTGATATAAAATACTTTGAAATGATGAATTTGTTGTAAGAGGTCGAGTTAAACGTGTGTGCTTCGACTTGCAGCTGCGTTGTTAAATGTTGCCTAAGTTGGAAAGTAGCAAACATTGGCTAGCGTTAGCTTAGCGATAGCCAGCGAACTCACAGCAACACTGAAAGCTATGGCTTTTCTGTTTTGTCTGGCCTCCCAGTTTCCAGCTTTACTCATTCCCTAACTTCCTCTTAGTACAAACGTTACAGTTTCATTAATAAATCGGTTGTTTTCCCCCTGTGTTCGCCGCTCATTCTCGCTTCACTTGACGTTAGCCTGTCGAGCTAGCTGACCGCTAACCTGCAGTATCAACAGTCGTCAAGACAACGATGAACATCCTCCCGAAGAAGAGTTGGCACGTTCGCAACAAGGACAACGTCGCGCGCGTGCGGAGGGACGAGGCACAGGCAGCTGAGGAGGAACGCGAGGCCAAGCGGCGCGTGGACCGTGCCGAGCAAGAGGTGACCCCGGTGTTGTCACGTTATGTCCCGGGATAATGATGATGAATATCAGTGGTTAACAGTGCTGAGTCTACTGAGCATTTACCAAACACACAGTCCACGTGTTTACAGCTGCAGTGATCATCAATCAATCAAACTTTATTTATATAGCAGCAGGTACAGTTAGTACAGGTTCATGCAACTCAAAGTGAAAACGTGTTTCTGTTATTTAGTCTGCCCAGTAAATACCTGTGATGTTTCTATTTTTTATACCTTTGGTTTGAAATAAGTGCTCCTTTTCACAGGCACGTACAGAGTATCTAAGACGGAAAGCCCGAGCTGCTCTCCAGTCAGCAGGAGGAAAGAGAGATGATGATGATGATGAACGAAGTGGAGGAAGTGGAGCTCTGGAGCATCTCAATCTTTTTCCTCTGGAGGACTCCTCAGAGAAGAAGGGGAATGAAGAGTATCTCAGAGAAAAGAAAGAGGAAAAGGTGATACTACTCCTGTCAGTCGTCTCTGTCGTGTGGTTTCCTGTAGTGATTTTATTATTTTTAAAGCCATTTCTGTCTTTACACTAAAGCAAAGACCAGGCTATGTTTACTGTTTACTGTTGCCACAACCATGGTTGACGATCCTGTGCTGTTCAGTTTAAACATGAAAGGATGAACAGTGGTTACTCTGTGCATCTTCCCATCAAAGCATCTTACTGTTAATGATTGGAAGTGTGTGAGTAAGACTGTTTATCGAGGTTATTATTCAGTAGTTTATTATCTCCCCCATATACAACCTCCTGCTATCATGTGACTGAAATTTGCATGGTCAAGAGTGAAACTTTGAGCTCAACGTGCATTCGACCATTCTCAGTAAATCAGAGCTACTGTTTCACACTCAAGTCATTCATGAATAGAGATGTACAGACACACACACTTCACCTGTGACCAACAGTCTGGATGATCAAACACAAACTGATGTTTCCAGAGATTTGTGTCATGTTTGTTCTTATCTGTGAAATCTAGAGGTTGTGATCCAGGTTCAGATCCATGACATTGTGACTATATATGTTTACCTGTTTATCCATCTGGGTTTTTGGGCTACAGTTACGCTTGTTTCTACACAACTTTTATCATTTAGTCATGTCAAGATGCTGTTATATTGAATCAGATATTTAAAATCAGTGGAGGTGGTAGTCAGAAAGCTAAATGTATTCTGGATGCAGCCCAGCTACAATATGTATACAAGCAGTTTAAACAGATGGAGCGTGAGAGTCAGGAAAAACTAATGTAGACAGAGAGTTAGATAAATAAAACCACAGGAGACACAACACAGAGATTTCAGGGCAAAGTGTGAAAATACAAGGAAGTGATCCAGTTTAATAATCAATCTCAGAAAATGTAAAAATGTTAATGAGGAAAAGAGAGTCTTTTTACTGTTTATGACCGTCTCTACATTCAGGTTTAAACAGCTGCTGTCATCAAACAATTAATGTTAATAACTGTCAGTTTTCCCCGTGTTTTTTTTTTCCAGGAGAAGCAGGAGCGTGCCATCGGCTTGCTGGTCTCTCTCGGACCTCAGCCTGGGTCTGAGGTCACTCCGTGGTACCTAAAAAGCAGTCAAGAAAAAGAGGAAAGGAAAGAGAAAGAAAAGAGGAAGGGAATAAGTGAAGAGGAGAGAGAGAAGAAGGATCGTAGACTGAAGGACAGTTTGGACCCGTTGAAGGACATGAAGAAAGCTCTGGGTGTAAAAGACAGGAAGGAACACAAGAGCAAGAAAAAGGAGAAGAGAGATAATGGGGACAAGAGGAGCAGTGGAGAGAGGTAAGATTATCAGTGATGGTTGTCTGGGTGTTTATTAATCAACTGAATTCTTATAAAAGTGCTCATAATATCATAACAATAAACCATAGTGAGTATTTCATCCCAGTAACTCTCGCTCTATTATATTGTTATCGTATCATTTTGTTACTTCCAGCTCCATAGAAAGGTTACGTGCCGAGCGTTTACAGAGAGAGGCTGAGGAGAGGAGGCGAGCCCAGGCCCTGCTCGACCAGAGGAGCGGCAAAGGGAAGGAGCCGGGGAGGGAGATTAACGAGAGGGAGAGGCCGTACAACAGCGCCTTCTTCCCAGAACTCGCCCGAAAGCGCCAGAGACGGGATCAAGACAGCTGGAGGGAGGAAATATTAAAATCGTGAACTGTCTTTAATCGTCGTTTGATGACTGTGATAGAGGACAAATACCGTGACCAGAGGAAAGAAGGTGACGGTAACCTGGTTACACTGTTGTCAGAAAGTTGATGATGAGGCAGCTTGATCATGCAATTTTCTTGATTTTTGGAAAACCTCAGAGCGAGGTCAGAGGTGAGGTTCAGCTGCAGCTACCTCTGCCCCTGCAGTGTTTCGCACATGAACACGTCAGCAGGGCAGATGGCTGCCATCACAGGGGGCATGAGCCCAGGCTGCCAGCAAAGAAAACACTCAATGAACAGCTGTCAGCATGGTTTATATTATCATTACTATAACATTTAAAAAGGATATAAGGTGAGCAAACGTCAGGAAGAGTGGAGCTGAAACAATGCATTTATTAATCAGGAAATAATCTGTAAATCTGGTCATTTTTCAAGCAAAGATGCCAGCCTTTATCTGGTTCTAACATCTGAAATTTGAGGATTTGCTGCTTTTATGTGTCCTACATATAACAGTGAACTGTTGGTTTAATAAAACAAACAATATGAAGATGTTACTTTTGGCTCTAGGAAGTTATAATGGGTATTTGTCACTATTTTCTGACATTTTACAGACAAAACAGTCTACAGATACAAGAAATAAGTAACTGTTATTTGTATCCATATGTGGCCTCATACAGTTCATGTCTGCGGTTAAACACAAGGATGTAATACTTAAAGATTAATTTTTATTGTTTCTGTTGTTTCCAGAGGCCATTCAAGTCCTTTAAAATTAATAAATCCAGTGTGACACAAGTTGGAATATCTCTCCATTTTGTTTGTTGTTATTAAACCATAAAGTCCTTTTCACAGTAACAAAAGCACAGGTGTAAATAATAAAATGGTTAATGGTTGAATTCCATTTAACTGCTTCAGTTTCAGGGCCCTGGTATTGTTCGTGCTGTGACAGTGTGACACTGTCATGACTTAACTGGAACACTGTGATTTAACAGAACCATTGTTAATGTTGTTAGAAACACAGGTGTTTTTTTCCTGCTATGACAAATCAAAATGTCTGCTGTGAAAAAAGCCTGTTGAGCCATGTACCAACATCAACGGCTAACACAAAAGATCGACATTTACATCAAGCTTTTTCACTGTCATCGTTTATTGTACAAATATATAAAGTGAAAATACACTCAGCCTGAAAAAATACTGCTTTGATTGGTGATAGGATGTTTGGTCGTTGATACTGTTGGTGCTTTTTAATTATATTTGGTCACATGAATGTCTTTCTTTTGTTTTGTCTGCCTCATTATATCACAGAGCCAAACTAGTCTCCACTAGAGACTGAACGTTATTACCTTTATATCTGATTTACTACTGGACTGGTGTATTAGACAGCGTTAGATTCAGTTAGGTGTATCTAAAAAACTGAGTGTAAATTACTTGTGACTTGTACACAACAGCTTGATCTTTTTCTTTTTTTTTATCACTGGAAGTCCAAAAAATGTTTTAAATATAGTGTAGATAGGACACTTCACGCCATATCTTATTAAATGTAGCCAGAATTTAAATTTTTTTTATGCCTTTAAAGTGAATAAGGCTCCCTCACTTTGAAGGCGTGGTCAATTAACACTTAATTAGTATTTTTTCCTGGTTATTTAACAGGAGGGGTAATGACTTCACACCCAAAAGTCTTCGTATGAATACTGAAGTGAAATATTTTAAGAGATTAAAAATCCAATATTAAGATCAATACGAACCCACCACTGGGCAGCACATGCACACCATTAGCTCCCTGTGGGAATATTATCACGGGTTTTCTTTGGTAGCATTATGATGATGAAGCTGGACCATGACAATGCGCGCCGTGTGTGTCTGACGTAGGCTGGCGGAGGAGAAAAACACAGACAACCCTCCAACACTGAGAGATGGGGGGAGAAGGAAAATATATTTATATATACGTGTGTGTGTGACGGGAGAGATAGCGGACGGTTGTTTTGAGCAGAGCTCCACACGGACGGAGGCAGAGCAGTGATGTATGTACAGCGAGCGGCGGACTGGAGGATGCACAATAGAGCATCTCACACACCGTGTTTAATTGCGGATTAGAGCAAGGGGGAGGAGGAGGACGGGTGGGGGGGGGGGGAGCACAACAAGGAAGGCAAGGAGACGCTCTTTATTATTAGGAGAAAAGCAGAGAGGGGTGGTGGTGAGGTGAGGAGGTGGTGGTGGGGGGGAGAGAGAGAGACCGAGAGACAACGTGAGCCCGGAGACGGCACAGACCGTGGCGGGGGGACGACGACGACGACGACGACGGGAGAGAGGAGGACACCGACACCGACAGTCGGCGGCGGCGTCGCTCGGATGGTGTTGTTGTCGTCGCTCCGGACGCGGCGACGATGCGGCCACACTGCTGGGTGATGGTAGCGCTGGCGGGGATCATGTCGTACTTCAGCCCGGAGAGAGCCCTCGGAGCCCCGCAGAGGGAAGGTGAGCGGAGTCGAAGGGAGAGGAGGAGGAGAGGAGAGGAGAGGGGGGTTGAAAACCTGTCAGTGATGCTGGAGAAAGGAGGAGAGAGGGGGGATGTAGTCAGTTATGAAAAGGCCTCTCTACATTGGGGTGAATACTGTGTTACCAGCCAGTGTGTGACTGAGACATAATGCGAATTATTATTGCAGTGCGTGGCTGACTTAATCAAAACAGGAGCGAGGCTGATTGGGTGATGGGTAGGGTACCATATTTGCATGCAGTGATGAAAATATTGGGGGGGGGGGGGGTGCCTCGATCTCGGGCCTCACATCGATGGCATTTAAAAACAGCACATACAGTATGAATCGCAGGCTAAAAATCATCGGTCAGTGCGAGATATTTAGTCTATAAATAGCCTCCGCTTGGCTCCGGAGACTATTTAGCCTATTAACCACTGCTGGCATCTTTATTTTCCTCAATCTGAATATGCCTTCATCATCTCCCCACCACCACCCTCCCCGAGATCTGGCAGAGTGTTATGTTTGTGTAATGTGTGCAGTCATTGTATCGTGGTTGTATTGTTTTGATAAGAGCTGCTGGCACCGGGGGCTGGTGGAGAAGGCCCTGTGTGTTGGGTTCCTATTTATATGCAGTGTCTGTCTGGACATCTGTCTAGGGAAAGATGAAAGAATAGCACTGCTCAGGAATTGTGCATCAGGATTTTGGAGCCACCGGTCATGTTTGTGGTGCATGTTTTAGTGGACTACACTGCCAGATTAGATTTGAACATCGAGCTCCTGTTTTGCAGGTGCAGTGATCAACAACTGTGATCAACAATTAGCTGTGTTTCTCTTTGTCTCATGTGCTAGAACTCATGCAGGACTGATTATGTGTCATTTAGTAGAATCCGGTGTACCAATTTTCCTTAACTGGCATCAGATTAGACCTTTCACCATCACCTACACTTTGATACAGCGGTGGTTTTATATGCTGGACACATCCTCACTTAGGTTTGCTCAGGCCGCCTGCGTGAAGTAAATCTTATTCGATCTGTGCTCCAACTTTCAGTCAACAAGAAAACAATAAGTATTCAAAATATGAATTGCAGTGAGGCCTATATGTAAATATATAGATTTCTATAAACATAAACATCACTTCTTTGTGTCATATTTTTAGCTGATTTTTTGTTCTTTTTACAATATTTTTTAAGTTAGTAAATTTTTCAGTATACTTTTAAATTTATGTATGCAGTGTTTACAATATCATGACCTTATGAATGAATGCATTTTTGGATTTGTATGGGGGGCACAAAGAATAAAAGTGAGATATTTGAAGGCAGCACAGACTTATTAAACATAGGCTAAATTCATTTCTTAACAGGTATGGTTTCAGCATCAAATTATTATTTATTGTTTTTTAACAAGGCTTTTTCCATTATTTTCCTTATTTGCAGTTATTGGAGGTTGTAATACAGTGTTTTTATTCATTGTTAACTGTTTCAAATGTTTATAATGTGTTTTACATAATATCAGTGAACACTCACAGCCTGAAATGCTGCTTTGTTTACACAGACAAAGAAGTCATTTATTGGCAGATATGGTTTGATATTAATATATAAGTCCTTCACAGTGTTAAGTGTGAGTCTGACGCCGTCTGGTTCAAGGTGTCATTGTTCCTGTCTCTCGTCATCTGTCATAAGTAATGACATGTTTAACGTGCTGTGGCTGTAGAATTTAAATGAAACCTTTAGATAACACCTGAAGGGTATTTAACCACCCTGCCCTGCCCCTTTTCTTTTCTACAGATGGTTCACTTCCCACAATCGACCACGTTGAGGTACAAATATCAAATGTCCCGATCCCTCCCTCTCTCACCTGAGTAGTATACCTTCCTGATTTGAGTAATTCTTTTCCAGTTTCCAATCCCTTCCCAATTAGCGCTCCTTTTTTTCCACCTAAATGACAACTCCAGCCACCCCTCCCCTGCTTCTTAACTGTGTTTCCTGAGTGGAATGTCATTTCTGATATCTTCCCCCTCTCCCCATGCTTTTGTCCTTACTGGAATGGTATATTCTCCCACTTTCAAAGCTTTAATTCTAGTGTCTATTTTCTTTTACTGATTCAGACAATGTTTTTGATCTTGGACTTAGTTTCTTCTCCTGCTTTTTTCACCCCCCTCCCTCCAAAACCCCTGGTGCAAGCTGTCCATTGGGGTTCTCCACTGTGTCCCAAACCTGCTGCTAAGAAAACGCTCCAATGGTTTCCCTTTAAACAAAAAACCTATGTAACAAGATTTTTACACTTTTCTGATTCAGTGAAGTCTTTTTTTTTCTCTTCTCACTGACTCAAACCTAACAGTGTGCCCCCTCCCCCACCCACCCACCCCCACCCACAAATACCCTGACTTTCTGTATTAAATCCTCCCCTCCCCTTGTATTCTCTTCCTGTCTCGCTCTCAGTTTCTCAGTCCAGGGCTGCATCCCTGTCTCCTCCACCCTACGTCGTCATCCTCATCTCTTGCTCGGGGCTCGTCTCTTTTGTTCTGCTGCTCCTCACCTGCCTGTGCTGTAAGAGAGGAGGAGTGGGATTCAATGTAAGTCTTCAACATGTAAGAGATCTATTCACCTCTCTCTGCTTGCTTCCTTCCTTTGTCACACCTTTTTGTGCATGCCTTAAGCTAGACTTGATAAACTGCAGGAGGATTTGGTATGGAGATGAAGACCAGGATCAATGATTCCAACTTAATGAAGTAGAAATAGTCAATAATCATGTCTCAGTCTAAACTTGACTAAGCCTCCATCTTTTGACCCGACGGTGTTGTTGTTTAGTCGGCAGACAGGCTGTCATTAGGTCAGAGTGGCTGCTCTCTCGTTGTCTGCCCTTGATACTTATTGCTAAATTCAACCTCATTATTAAGTGAAAGAGCACGGTTTATTTTCTGTTTTTAATTATACCAGTGTTGTGATTTGTCTGTGCTGTTGTTGCTCGACTAGGAGTTTGACAATGCAGACGGGGAGGAGTGCTCTGGAGGCTCCAGTCCCATCCAGGAGGACAGCCTGTCGTCATGTCCTTCCCTCCCTGAGGTCTACACCTTACCAGTCAGGGACAGGCCCAACTGCCCCAGCATGCAGGATGGAGCAGGTAAAAAAACAAACCTTAAATAGCTCTCCTATCCTCCAGCTCTCATTTGAGCATAGTTTCAGTTTCGCTTTGAGGGGTTTTGAAGCTATGCTCAGATGAGAGCTGGTGCCGTCCTGTGCTAAACCCCCCTCAGGGTCTGCTGCCGAATCACTGATGTGGACCCATTAAAGGTCTCAAACGGAGCGTACAACCAGGAGCATTGGCCTCCTTACGCAACGTCAGTGAAGTGGAAACTATGATCTGAGAAAATTCTGCGTCATTGCTCTGTATGAGCGGGCCACGTTTGACGTTTGGCTGACTCGCGGTGATGGGGTGAGAGGTTTGTGCCCACAGACCGTGGCATGATGTCAGCTGGAACTGCAGGGATTAGTTGATTAATTGATTGGTTCATAGACAGAAAATTAATTGGCAGATATTACACTGATCAAATAATTGTTTATTTCAGTCATTCATTCCTCACATTTTCTGCTGCTTTCCTTGTTTTAAATGGTCAAACAAGACATTTCATGATATTACCTTGAGCCCTAACTGTTATCTGATGTTTTATAGACTGTAATTGAGAAAATAATTGGTAGATGAATCGATTATGACAGTAGAGTTTTGCCTAAGGAAGGGTTTTGTGTCTTTTATTCTTATTTTCGATGACAGCACAGTCAATAGTGAAATAAAATAAATAAATAGTGTTCTTCTCCTGAGTGTATCAGTTTTTAAAGCTTTTTTTTTCCCCTGTTGTGAGATATTATATCATAAAAGAACATCACATGCCGAAGTCTGCGTGACCCTGATCTTTTTTTATGTCTCTTCTTCTTTGCAGACTCTAAGTCTCAGTGCTTCAAAAGACACACTTTAAACTACCTTCAGGAGATAGGAAATGGTTGGTTCGGAAAGGTAAGATGATCGGCTCTCACAAACAGAAATATGCTTTGTGATTTCTTGTGAAACATGAACCACTTCACACTGTAAATTTTCTTTTTTGCATGCTCTGCTCTGTTATATTTAACATTGGCTACCGACCAGATCACCAGTCCTGACTCAAAATAGTTCTTTTACTGCCGGTCTCCTTCTCCCGGGCACTCTTCCACGTTATTGTCCATCGATCTCTCCTAGGTTATCCTGGCCGAAGTGCTGTGTGACTGCAGCTCCTCTCAGGCTGTGGTGAAGGAGCTGCGTGTCAGTGCCAGCCCTCTGGAGCAGAGGAAGTTCTTGGCTGAGTCAGAGCCGTACAGGTGGGAGAAACTGTTGAAACTTGGGTAGCCATTTTGGGGCCTTTAAATGGGGTTAAGTAACTTTGGCTGAACAGCAACCACTGTGCCCCAAGTGACAATTATGGAATAATGGTAACTGTAGTATGAGATTGGCACAAGTAAAGTATCAAAAGAAATATATTGTCATTTAATGAATGATTTATAACCCACTATAATGTAGCTGTAAATAGATATAAGTGTTACCTAATCTATTTGTCAGCAACTGTGACTCCTCATGTGGTCACCCATGAGTGGAAGCTGCTGTATTAATAATGGATGAGATTGTGGTAAAAGACAGATATAATAGTATGAAATATGTTTTATTATTGAGAAGATATGATTGCTGTCCGTTAACACGTAGAAGTTCCTCATAGCTGCTTACAACTACATTATAACATGTTATAAGTCATTGTTAAAGGTTTGTATTCTGCTCATAAATGCTTGATAGATGAACTTAAAGTAAAGTTTCACTAACCCCTGGTGATATTGGACCAAATAAGGCTACAGTCCACAAAATCCCTTAGTGCATTAAACTGAGAAAAGCTTCATTTTATTGTCTTTAAACTCATCTTTTTATTTGCAAGAGGAAGATGTGCTATGCCTTCCTTAAAAAATGACAAACACACACACACAGTCTCACCTTAATCACTGATAAAAAATAAAAAAATAAAAACAGTATCTAGTTTGAATTATACCTGATTAGTATCAGGACAAACTAACCACATCAAAAAGTAAAAATAGTGTTTTGTTTGTGTATTTACATTAGTAATGTTCCTGCAGTTAGATGGTAATAAAACCTGATCTTGATGAGTGCTGAACCAACCTATTTAATGTGTTTGACTCAGAATCTGAGTAGCATTTTGGCTGTCCTTCTTCCTCTCTTACACACACACACACACACACACACACAGAAGAAGAATCCAAGGACAGGTCTGTCTCTTCTTTCTCTCTATTCCTTTCTCTGGGCGAGACCCACACCAGCCAGCACCATCTCTCTACACATGCACACAAACACACATATACGCCCACAGTGAGTCATTTTCACACACATTCATATGCTGTTTACATCTCTCATTACTGCTGCTCTTGCTGAGGAACAAACCCTCCCTCTGTCCTGTTATCGTTCTGTCTCCTCACCTGTTCTGTCCCAGTTTGTGTCCGATGCAAACGCACAGAACACCAGTACTCTTTATTTCCATTTTCAGACTTCCAGTCAAACTGAATTTGGCTTTGCTGCAGTGCATCACACAAGTGCCTCTTCTTTTCCTCTAACTCACTCTCCCTACTTTTGTTCTTGTGATACAAAGGCTGCCAACTCATATCTATCTATCTATCTATCTATCTATCTATCTATCTATCTATCTATCTATCTATCTATCTATCTATCTTATCTTTCTGTCTATTTATCTCTGGTTTCTTTTCCTCCCTTCAGGAGCCTTAAACATCCCAACATCCTTCAGTGTTTGGGGCAGTGCAGTGAGAACATCCCTTTCCTTCTGGTCATGGAGTTCTGCCAGCTGGTAAATGCACACTTTTATATAATAAGAATAAGAATAAGAGGAACAAAATGAAATACATGAGGGGGACAAAATAAGATATATGCTAAAAAAAAAAAAAGAAGTTAAAAGGAACTACGTCACCACCAATTTGTTTGGGATTTTTGATGTTGCATATTCGTGGCATCTTTGGAGTCTGTTAATCATCAAATTGGCACAAAGGGCTAATTCCAGACTGCTTTTTTATTATTACTAACAAATGCTAATTGTTAATTAGCATGCACGCTACTATGTTCCACCTTTGTAGCAGTTTTAAATTGTGGTTTAGTTGCATCAAATTACTTTATTTATGTCTTATTTTAATGTCAGCAGCTCTGTATGTGATTGCTGCAGGAATTATGAATTATGATAATTATAGATGTTCTGGTGTCACTGAAATCTGTTTTGCATCTGTACAATCGGTTTGTTTTCCTTCCTTCAGCGGGCTTAATCATTGACTGATTAAGAAAACCATATGAGTGGACTCTCAGGCCAAACAAACACACAGGCAGATCAATTACAGCGACACAGCGAGAGAAGCCAAGCAACACTGGAGTCCTTATAGACCGCTGTTACCCTGTTTGATGAAGTCTCCTATTGTCCCTTCCTCATGGATATTTTTCATCCTTTTATATAGTTCTCGTTTTATTTCCTTGCCCTTCCTGAAGCACAGATGACTAATACAAAGTCTGCCAGCTCATTACCAATTCCCCTGCTGCTTTTGCGGCTCTGTGATGGAAAACACCTAAAAAGGGACATATTTACTGCAGAAGTCACAAATATCCTCTTTGCCTGTTCGGTGTTGCTGCAGGTTTTATCTCTGTTTTAGGAGGGGGGTGCAAACACTTGGGGCACACACTTACTGATGATCTGGCATTAACTCATCTTCTACTTAAGTCGACACAAATTTCAGTTCCTGCATTCTTGTCATGATGTACAACTAGGGTGACCTGAAGAGGTATCTGCGAGCCCAGCGCAAGTCAGATGGCATGACTCCAGACTTGCCGACCCGGGATCTGTTGACTCTTCAGAGAATGGCTTTTGAGATCACCTCAGGCCTGTTGCATCTCCATGAAAACAACTACATCCACAGGTCAGTTGTGACTTCACCGCCATGCATTGCCATGACCACTGTCTCAGACAGATAGAGAGAGATAGTGAGACAGGCATCACAGCAGAGATGGAGAAACAACTGGTCGCCTCAGAGGTCAGTAACGCCCTGAAGGAAAAGTCACCCCTGAGAGGAGAACAGCCAGTGGGATGGACTCTGCTAACAACACGGATAAAGACTCCTACGAGGGGCTGGTCATGAAAACTAAAGAGCTATGGAGTGCTCTGGAGGAGGATGAAGAAAGACCGGGATCTGGTGTGATTAGTGGAGAGTTTGACTGCCACCGTTTTTCACAATCAAGGGACTTGCACTTGTGGCCTGATGAAAATGACCAGTGGGCCTCTCCAGAGAGGAGGTGCCAAGATAGCGACCTCAGATCTGAGTTTTTCTCTGGGTTCAGTAGTAAGGCCTGGGAGGTGGGGGAGAGGCTTGTAGTGGGTCAGGAGTTTTGGGAAGCTGAAGAAAACGATGAACTTGCAGGAAGTGAACCTCACCCTGCCATCTTGGAGGGTTGTGAAGAAACATGGAACAATGAAACACAAGGACTAACCAGTAATCTCAGCACACAGGAAAAGTGGGACTCTGAAGAGGGTGATAACCAACAAACTGCAGAACACATACAACAGGAGGAAAACATTGAGAATCTGGGAGAAATTGACAGTTTTAACAAAGACCCCAAAAGAGAAATCTCAGACATTGAAGTGGAGAATATAGAAATCCCAGAGCGGGAGACCTTGGAGCAAGGAGAGAGGCAGATTTCATCATTCACAGAGACAGACAGGGACAGGGAAGGTCGGCTAGACTCCACAGAGACGGAGGAGAATCAAAATTTTAACAGATGGCCTCAGAATCACCTCTGCAAGATCCAAGGGGAGGAGCAGACATCAGCTGAACATGTTGACAAAGAAACAGGCTCCAATTTAGAAAACTACTTCAGTCACACTCTGGAGAATAAATGCGCAAATATATCTATCTGCATCACAGAAGCTCCTCATGTGAACTTTTCAGACCTAGAAAATGTTGAATCAGGCTTGGATTCAGAGGCTGAAATGAGACCATGGCTTTCCAGGCAATATATAGAAGAAAACATGAGCATTATGAATGCAGAAGAGGATTACAGAGAGCTGCCTCCTCCATCAAATCCTATCTCTTGTCCCAGTGACCTTGATGCACAAGAGGAGATAGATCCACAGGTAGACAATTTCAGCTCAGTAGATTTTCCAAGTCCTCCACCGAGCATAGACCTTGATGTGCAAGATGATAAATTGGAGAGTTTAGACGACTCTTTTCCTAGTCCACCGCCATCTGTTACAGAGGCAGAGGAGTTTATTAGTCACATTAATCTGGACGACTTTATTGCTAGCACCGAGACAGAGCCGTATATTTCCCCAACTCACAACACAGATGTCTCAGAGCCACCTCTGCAAGAATCACCACCTGCTACAACTCAGAGTAAAGGGATCTCGGCCAATCTAAACCTCCCCTCTGTGCATATAACCCTGCATGATGAGAGCAACCTTCAGGATGAAGGTCAGGATGGTCAGGATGAACACAGCAACCTGTCCCAGAAAACATCATCTACCATCCCATCCTCACCCCAAGCTCCCCTCAACAATCTCCCAGAATTATTGATTTCTGAGTGGAAAGATTTAGATGAGGAGCCCCTGGAGGATTTTGAAAAACTGGAACAATTATGTTGCATATCGGGGGATGAGGAGGACACTCTTGGGGAACTTTTCTTGGGGAACCTAGAGCTCCTGGAGTCATTGAAGAAAACACCAGATCAGAAAGGTACCAGTGCTGGTGACAGTGATACAGGTGGGGAGGTATGTGGCTCCTCTACTCCTCAGGGGAGCATGGTGGATTTGAAGGAGGACAGGATCTCTGATAACTCTGATAAGCTGGGGGAGTCTGTACCACCCATGATCCTGGATTCCCAAGACAGGCTGTCACCTCAAGAGGAGAGGAATGACATGCTGAGATCATCAGGCCAAACATCAGAGGTCAAAGACCAAGGATCTCTCTCTAAGATGACAACGAAAAATGGCCTCATGATGCAGGTGAGGATGTTTTGTTTTGGTTTCCTTCCAGTTAATAGCTGTCATTACATTACCTAACTGACTTTATTCACCCCTTTTTATTGTTTTGTTTTGTTGCCTCAGGTGTGCGAGGAGAGGCTGCAGTTCTCCCTCAGTGAAAACGTGAAAACAAACGTGCTTTGGGGATCGACTGTTAAAGACTCCGTAATGCTTCGGCCCTGGGGGGAACAAATCACAGAGAGCAGTGAGCTGGTCGCTGTGAGAGAACAAAAAGATGATGGAGGGTAAGAAGGAAGGCTTAACTTGGAGATCTGATCCTTAATATCAGAGTTTATGTTTAAAGGGTTGGTTAAAAAAAAAAACATCACATGAAATAAAATAAAATAAACACATACAGTAGGTGTAAAAGAAAAAACATGTTTTCTTTGTATTTTTGCTGAATTGTCCCTTTAATATTTGACTTTTAATCAATTAATATTTTCCTTTTTTGCTGTTGTAGTCAAGAGGAGCAGGAAATTGTCCCCAGCATTCAGCCCCATATCAAGTCTGGTGAAACTAAAACTGAGCCGTTCACTGTGATTGAACAACCTGAGGTTCCAACACCTCAGCCCACTGCAAACCAGGCGATGAAAGGTAGTTTTGAAGAGAGTTCAGAGTTTTTTTTAAGAGAAGTAGATTATTAGATTAAATTATTCCTTCTTAGGCATTTTTTTTCTTTTTATTGTGTTAAAGTTTTGTCAGGTTCCTCATGTTTAATATCTCTTCAATTCTCTTATTTTCACAGCGAAACTAGCTCGTCTGTCACTCGCCCTCCCTCCTCTCGCTCTGACTCTCCCCCTCACCCCGACCGGTAAAGGAGGATTTGGGGACGGGGCAATCGGAAATCGGATTGGAAGGCGGAGAGGTCTGTCTTCCGGGAGTGACCCAGATGATGAGGAGGAGGACGAGCAGGAGGACGAAAGCTCCCGGAGGGTGATTGTCGTCACAGAAACAGATGTGGACAAACGTGTCGGGCTGAGGAGTCTGCTGAAGTCACCCAAGGAACCGATGGATAGAGAAAAGGACAGAGGACGAAATGTGTCCTTTTTTGATGATGTCACAATCTATCTTTTTGATCAGGTATTTCTCAGGCATTTCTTATATAATTAACAGATCGTATTATATTTTATAAAAGGAGGCTTGACTCATCTGTTTCATTGCAACAGGAAACTCCAACAAATGAGTTGAGCACGTCAACACCCACCAGTCCAGCTTCAGTGTCTGTCAAAAGTACCAAGTTGGATTTGCATGGTAAGTCATGGCACAGCTCTAGAACAGAGATGTCAGTCAGTGAGTCAGTCTGCCACTTCGGTCCAGAAGTCCACAAATATCTCAACAATTACTTAATGGATGACCATTAAAATTTGTACAGACATTCATGGTCCCCACAGGATGAACCCTACCTAGTTTGGTGGTCCCCTGACTTTTCCTCTAGCTCCAACATCAGGTCAAAATTTCAGTTTCTTCAATACTTTGATGCCTTATGGCCAAATACCTGCACAACCATTGTGACTACCATCAGCCTCAGCTGTACTGTACTGCTGTTAGGCACTAATTAGCCCATGTTAGCATGCTATCATGCTACACTAAGATGGTGAATATAGTAAACATTGTACCTGCTAAACATCAGCACATCAACACTGATGCTGTGAGCATCACAGGGCTACAAGCAGCAGCTGTAGACTCTTAGTCTTGTTAGAGTCTAAAGATAATGCGCATTAGTCTGAAATATGTTTCCTTCTATACATGTATTATCACTCAGTCTCCACCTTGAGCTGCAGAATGACGTAATAAAATCTGACAGCCTCTAACTCATCCGTACCTACTGAAATGGAAAACCCACAGTTCAACCATTTCCTCTCCAAATATGCAGCCAGGATTAATCTTCTATAATTATCCCCTGCGACTCTGTGACATGTGGCACTGAGCTGGGACATAAATCCTGCGATCAACAATGCAGAGCTAAGCTGTGTTTCCCAACACATTTTCATTTGCTCTCTTGACTTCCTCCCTCCATCTCGAACACTCATCACCTCATTTCACAGAATAATGAAAGTTTGGGCTCAGAATTTCCTCCGGGCTCTGCACATACAGAAATGTAGAAACACCAAAATTAGATGCTTTCATGATCTCTTGTAGCCTTAAGAGTTGAGACTTCAAAGCCTTGAAAGAAGAGGCTCTGTTCCCTTTGAAAAATGTCTATTTTTAACTGAAAACCATCTTGCTTCGCTTCAGCTCAATTATATTAATAGATATAGATTATTGGTTTATTTTTTGCTCTGTATTTGGTTTAGCACTTTTGTCTTACTGTTTATCCCAGTCATAGACGGATTATGAGACACAGACATGAAAAAGTTCCCCCTCCTTATATACATAGGAGCAAGACCCTATGAGACACAAACAAAAGATTGTTTTCATTTTTTCAGCAGTCGAACTAGAACTCTCAGTTAAAAGCTGCACATGAAATTCAGTTTTACTAAAGACTTGATTCTGATTTAAGTTACTTTCTAATGTATCTTAATGAAAACACTATGACTTTCCAACAAGACATAAACTCCACTGATTTAGCATTGCACTCGTATAAAACTGTTGTTGATGGAAAAAAAAAAGATCAAAATTGCAGCAGAACCAGATATATTGTCTTTTTTGTTCCATGCATTTTTTTGCCGACATTATGTAGTGGTACTCACATCAAACAGTCTCCTGCCCATGAACTCCCTGACCTTTTGGGCCCCCAGGCCTTTGTTCAGTAGTCATGTTAAGTAATCCATCCATGGTTCCAGTTTTGGGGCTTTTAACATTATAACAGTTGTTGAATGTCTGAATTTGTTTTTCTTTCCATCAGGGCCAAACATCAAAAGCAAAGAATCAAAAAGGAAAGAGGATTTATCAATCAAACCAAGGTCGCCTGTGGGGGCCAATCCAGTGACATCATCGCGCTTCACTGTCAGCCCCGCCGATGACCCTCACTTGGTGTGACACTTGTGTCAAATGTCGTCGTGGGAACGTTTAGAGCTCAATCCTCTTGGACTGGCCACTGAAGTAACACCAACAACCAGCCATTCACCCAGAGGCTATTTTTTTATTGAATAGGCAACTGAAAGAATGAGACTCCCGTTCTAAAAGCTGGACACATTCCAGGTTTTACCAGCGACAGGATTTTGTATGACAGGGGCTGTCTGCTCCTGCCTGCCATTGTTTACAGAGTTTATTCATAGCCTTCGGCTACAAGAAGTCTTTGGAAAAGGCAGCATATGCTACGAGAAGAGGAGCCTGGAGCTTTGTAAAATCTGAAACAGATTTGACAGCTATGCAGTGGGAGTCTTGCTGTGTACCAGCTTACCTTCTTTTTTCTGCTTCATTCTGTTGTATTATTCCCCAGATGTGCGGGGAATGCACTTTCTTTAGTCATACATCTGTCTCTGTAAAAGCTTGGATTCCAGTCCTCTCTTTGTTAAAGAAGTTGTTCATTGCAGTCAGTCAGTTGTTCTTGTAGGCAGCAGTTTGGAACAGAAATTGCTTGACTCCTGTATTTGAGAATACTCATTTACATTTGTACAAATATCATAATACAAGTGTATACAATATCATTTTAGAGCTGTTTACTTTTAGATGTATTCTTAGACTGCACGGAAAATGAAACAAGCTATGTTTCTTAATACTTTTAGTTCTAAAAAGCTTTCTCTTATATTATTTATATTATTTTTATTCATTTATGTAAAGCCAGTATCCATGCAATATTTTATTTATTTTGTTATTTATTTATTAATCAATTTATTTATTTGCTTTTGTGCAATTAACATATATAGACTTAGCTATAATTTGTTTGGGACAGAATGCATCTAGGTTATATCTTCTCTAAGATCTTCATAACAAATAAATCAAGATATTTTCCCAAACGTCTTAATTGCTAAAAAAAAAAAAGAAAAAAAGTATTTTGTATAATTTTACTTGTTAATATATGCCAATCTGTATGGAACTATGTCCTGTAATGTTTCATTATTTCCCAATGTCTATGAATTTTTAGCTGTCTTGTCATTCTTTTACCTTCTTTAATGACAGTTAATGTAGCTTAGCATGAAAAATCGAAGGCTCTCATCAGTAAATAACTCCATTTGTTTGTGTATCTGTTAATTTATGCCATTTTCTACTAATAACTCCATCATGCAGTCGAGGTCCAACTAGTCCATTTGTTTAGTCTGTTTAAATGTTGGTTTAAAACCTGTATTGTTTAAAGAATGGTTTTCAAGGGATAATGTATAAATAAGGGGGAAATAAAAACCACAAAATGTGAACCTCTTACTGAGCTGTTTCATGACAACAAAGAAACCCTGTATTTCTAACAAAGAAACCCGTGTACTCCCTGGAAAAGGTCGGCTTTTGTTGGTGCAGCGTATTGACACCATTTCCCAGAAAGCCGTGCGAAGGTTTGTACGTATTTAGTCTGCGACAAACGTCACGATACAACAGTATTGCAGACTGACGAGGAAAACACTGCATAACGAGTTATTTTATCGCTATATAGAAGAAATTAAAGCTTTGATAAGACATTTTGTGTTTTGTTTCTATAGTCGACAGGACTTTTAACCCTCGAGGTAAGTTAACGTAATTTACAAATTGATTAACCAACGTTCAACCGACGTTTGCTAACGCTAACTAGCTAACCCAACATAAACTATGTATTAACATTACAGACACTGTATTTGACCATTGCATGTTCAGTTATAGTCCTTCTCATGGTGTAGCCTGTGTTACCTTTATTGGAGTCGTTTTAGAGTCTGGAAAGGACCACAATACCCTGAAATTATTAGTGTTAACTCCAGCTATTTTTACGAACATCTCCCAATGAATTTGCCCAAGGAAATAAATGTCCAAGGCCATAACTAACCAACACTCTCATTATTGACTGATTTGTGCTGGTTCATTGAATAATATTTATGTGATAAGATAACAAAAGTGACACATAGTTCTAAAAAATTGCAAGGGCACAAAGCGATATCTTAAAGTTGTTAGGTCAAATTCTATTGAATTAAAGTGGGGAGAGGCGAGCAGCTGGGACCCCTTGTGTGTTCCCAGACCTCTAGGTAGAGAACCAATGCTGTAAATGTTTGGTACATTAACTTGATTTTTTTTTTTTTTTAAGATAAATTTTTATTCATTTTCTCCTTTTTCTCAAATAAGTATTGTGTTAGCCCTACATGCTGTTTGGTGAGAGGTAGCTGAGTGAAATGTTGATGAAGCTGGGTGACATAATTAAATATAAAAATATTTTGGACAAAGTACATCATAGATTAGACAGCATTTGAGTTTTATCATTGTGCTATGTTCAGAAATGTTACATGTCATGCAGTTTTGCTGTAGGCGTTACATGACAAAGATTAGAAAGCGTTTTACAGTGTACATGCTGCGGTTCAATCAGTAACTCTCAGGACCGCTGGTGGCCCTTTTTGGATTCATTAAAAAAAACTGCTCTGGGCAGCTTTAGCTCATCAAACGAGTTACCTTCATGTTGTCTCACACTCTGACGCTGCTTGCAGATGTCTCTGGCAGACGAGCTCCTGGCTGACCTGGAAGAGGCCGGAGATGAGGGGGAGGATGGGCTGTATCCAGAGGGAGAGGAGGGGGAGAGTGATGGAGAGGCGACCCAGGGAAGGACAGAGGGGCGGCTGGAAGACATCCCAGAGGAGATGGAGGTGGATTACAGTAAAGCTGAGAGTGTTACATCCATCGCCAAGCTCCGCAACAGCAAGCAGGTGAGTTCTCCCATATGAGGGCTTTATACAAATTGATGTTTGTTGTAATATGCCTGGTCTGGTTGTCCCTGTGTAATCTTGTATCTTCACAGTTTTCAGAGATCATCGACAAAATTTCAGGATATATTGGAAAGCAGCGAAAGAATTCAGAGGGTGAGTGTAACTCGTTTCAGTAATAGCTACCGAAGAGGATCCCAGGATATGAAACAAGTTGTGTTTTGTTTTTTGTTCTTCACTTAAATTCAATGTAGATATTGTGTGTGGTCTGATTTTGTGTTTTCTTGTAGTCTCAGGTCCAGTTGAAGCTGACCCAGAATACAGACTGATCGTAGCAGCCAATAACCTCACAGTAGAGATTGACAATGAGCTCAGTGAGTCGGCTGTTCCTGCTTGGTAATATATTCAAAGATTTCAGGATTCAGTTCTGTTCTGTATAACCTGAGTTGTCTTCTGTCTTTCCCCTTGTTTTCAGATATCATTCACAAGTTTACCAGGGATAAATATTCCAAGAGGTTTCCAGAGCTCGAGTCGCTGGTGCCAGATTCTTTAGATTACATTCGCACAGTCAAGGTGAGATGAGTTACTCATCTTATATATCAAAACCACATTTCAGAATGAGAATAAGAGGCCTATAGTTGCTGTTCTTTTAGTTATTGATGAAGGTATGGAAATACATCTGCAGAAGGCCACTAATGAATTATACATTTTTCATATATTCATAAGATATATACTTCAACACGCAGTACATTTTAGTTTTTGTGTTTCTTACTAGGAACTGGGGAATAATCTGGAGAAATGCAAGAATAATGAAACTCTGCAGCAAATCCTCACCAATGCCACTATTATGGTTGTCAGTGTCACAGCCTCAACCACACAAGGGTGAGTCTGTCTGTCTTATTCCATGTTACGCTGTTAAATTAATTAATTAATTAAGATCCTCACTGTCAGAGCTCAGGGACACAGTTGACTATATATGACTTTTGATTGATGCAAGGTGTCAGCACTGAAAGTTTATTTTGCGCATTTCTTTGTGGTTGTAGGTCACTGCTGAGTGAGGAAGAACTAAAGCAACTGGAGGAGGCATGTGATATGGCTCTGGAGCTAAACCAGTCTAAACACAGGATTTATGAATATGTAGAGTCCAGAATGTCATTCATTGCCCCAAATCTGTCCATCATTGTTGGAGCGTCAACAGCTGCAAAGATCATGGGTGAGATGCAAAAAGGCTCACTTCTAATGCAGGATTACACACCTAGGTTACAACTGTAGATGGTCTTTGCGATTCTAAGCTATTTTTGTCCTCACTGCCACCGTGTTCTCATTTCCATGCCCCCTTCCTTCCTCTGGCTTCTCTCCTCTCACTTCAGGTATTGCTGGTGGCCTCACTAATCTCTCAAAGATGCCGGCCTGTAACCTGATGCTGCTGGGAGCTCAGAGGAAAACCCTGTCTGGCTTCAGCAGCACGTCACTGCTTCCTCACACCGGCTTCATCTACCACTGTGATGTTGTGCAGTCTCTACCACCTGTGAGTAAATATATGTGCATATAAAAACACCATATTTACCCCTGCATTGCAGTGTTTTTGTTATCTAACATCCCTCTGCCATTTTTGTCTTCAGGACCTCAGGAGGAAAGCAGCTCGTCTGGTGGCTGCAAAGTGCACTCTGGCTGCCCGAGTAGACAGTTTCCATGAGAGTTCAGTTGGCAAGGTGACAGCCCACAAACAGTGCATATACATTAGTGTTGAATCTGTGAAGTTGTGTGTGGATACTAAAAAGTGGCTACAACATGAATCCAGTATACACACAGACTAGCTTATATATTTTATATTTTCTTGACCTCATTAAAATACCAGCCTAAATATTTCCATATAATTGAAATTATACCTATTTGACATAAACTGAGTTGTGCCTTTTGTGGTATTAACTTTGTTTTTGTCTTTTTGCCCCTCAGGTTGGCTACGATCTGAAAGAAGAGATAGAGAGGAAGTTTGATAAATGGCAGGAGCCTCCGCCAGTGAAGCAGGTCAAACCACTGCCGGCCCCGCTGGATGGACAGAGGAAGAAGAGAGGAGGAAGGAGGTACACAACCTGTCAGCTACTTAGAACACTGACTGGCCCTGTCAGACAGGCCATTATTCAGAGAAAAGAGTGCAGAATGGAGATGGTTAAGAACAAATTAATTTATTATGGAGCCTTTCAATTTAAGTAAATCATAATGGCTTGATAGGTGGTTACAGAGATTGAGCTGACATTTATTTCCAGAACAAAATGAAGTGAAACATTGTGTAACAGCTGAACAACATGTTGGAAGTACAGCAAGAGGCTTATGTAACTTGCAAGCCAAGTTTAGAATACCTCCATCAGCTATAAATGTATAAGAAAATATAGCATAACCTCCACTGCTCTTAAATCTTTTCCCGAAGGTATCGAAAGATGAAGGAGCGTCTCGGGCTGACTGAGATCAGGAAACATGCCAACAGGATGACCTTTGCTGAGGTCAGTGGATATTTTCTCTGCTCCTTTTTATGTTTTATTTCTATTGAACTCTGTGATATTTTAAGCAATAATACGTACCAATATTTTAATTGTGGTCTAACTGTTACACATATTAGTCCTACTGTACATCTTGTGCTCAAGGAAAGTACTTTTCATGAAAACAAAACCAAATGTTTACAAAAGTCAAAAACAAAAACATGCACGTCAAATATACAGAAATCATTGACTGAACATATTAGGTGGCAGGGGCCACCTAAAAGACATCAATGACTTTACAGTAGTGAGTTAATTGCTCTCTGCTCAGAAAAAATATGTTCTGAAAAACTGCAGAGATACAGTAAGGTGATGTCAATATAAAAATAGTCAATATGTGTTTGCATGAATTGGGTTTTTTTTGTTGGAAATCTGTTTTACGATTTTTGTTACTTCATTCTTGACAAAAGACGCACAGTCAGTAAGATTTTTAGCTTATTTCTGATGTGTTATTGCAGATTGAAGACGATGCATATCAGGAGGATCTGGGCTTCAGTCTGGGTCAGCTGGGGAAGAGCGGCAGCGGGCGTGTCAGGCAGGCTCAGGTCAACGAGGCCACCAAGGCCAGAATCTCCAAATCGCTCCAGGTAAACAGATTTATTATGAGTTTGAACTCCCAACAGTAGCATATGATACATTATTTTTCTTAATTTAAATTTTTTTCTGTTTTCTTTGACAACAGAGGACACTGCAGAAGCAGAGCATGACATACGGAGGAAAGTCAACAGTCAGAGATCGCTCCTCAGGAACCAGCTCCAGCGTAGCGTTCACTCCTCTACAGGTAAAGAGAAGTAAACATCCTCTTTTACTAAATGTCCCCGGAGAACTGTGCAGGTTTGTGTTTAGCTAACAACTGTTCTGCTCTTGTTTTCAGGGGCTGGAGATTGTGAACCCACAGGCCGCAGAGAAGAAGGTGGCTGAAGCAAACCAGAAATATTTCTCTAACATGGCAGAGTTCCTGAAAGTCAAGAAGGAAGCCAAGATGTGAAAACACACATACACACACACACACACACACACACAGTCATCCTACGTGAGGACAGTTGCACTGAAAAGTGATATATTTTCAAATTCATCTGACATTGTGCTTTGTCCTGTATTTAGTTTTTACTTTTTAGATTTTTTGTTTTCCCATTTTAATAAAATATGTGAACATTTCACCAAGTGTCAAGTTGTTTGTTTTAGCCAATTATCTCATGCTCTTCATATCCATTTTCTACCAATAACTGCATGCATCAAATCTGAACCCAGTAACACAAGGATTGGTTGTACTACTCGACCACCTCACTTGCCAAGCTCTGGTAACATTTCCACACCTCCCTTTGAATATGTGGTGGCACCTTTTTAAATTATTAAAACCATCAAGTTACCAGAACAAATTACATCCAAGTTAAAGTTAGAAAACTACAACTACCACCTCACAGTTGTATGCCTCCACCAACCAGCCTAGTTGCAGTTCATTAGCGTGTGAATTCTGAAGTTACAGCCAAAAACGCCCAATGTCAGCTGAAATTGGGTCCAGCCCCCCTGCACTTCTTAAGGATAAGATGTATAGATAATGGATGAATGGATAATATATAATTCTTTGTTAGGATTACACACAGTTTTTGTATCTGCCCTGTTCATGAAAAGCTGGGATGATACATCACATTTAAACGTACTTATGATATTTATAGTAATAATGATCACCTTAAAGCAGATACTGATATGTGCCATACTTCACACGTACTAACTGTCTTTTATAATAAAAACAAAACAAAAAAAGATGCTTAATAGAGACATTTGGAGAGTGTACTCACAACTGCATTACGTGTTGTGTAGGAGAACAAAACAAAGCACCTCCTAGTGGTCAAATGTTTGTCATTTGTTGTGTTTTTTTAAGAGGTGACTGGAACCGAAATTATTACCGTAATTTCCGGACTATTGAGCGCACCTGAATATAAGCCGCACCCACTAAATTTAAAAAGAAAAAAAAATTTTACATACTGTATATAGGCCGCACTTGTCTATAAGCCGCAGGTGTCTACGTTGTAACGTGAGATATTTACACATTCACGCTGCCGTCTCCAACGTCTCACCATCGATTCATTGATGCCAAGCTTACGTGCAGCAGCTCTATTTTCTTTTTCGACAGCCAGATCGATTGGCTTTAACTTAAAAGCTGCATCATATGCATTTTTTCGTGTGTTTTCCATGATGAGGGTGTGTGCAAGCGCAAAATGACTGATCTGAGGCTAAATGTTTTGGCGGCATGAAGTTCGTCAGCCTGTAAAAATCTATACATTAGCCGCATCATTGTTTAAGCCGCAAGGTTCAAAGCGTGTGAAAAAAGTAGCGGCTTATAGTCCGGAAATTACGGTAAGTGAGATCGCAGGTTTAATTCTTACCAGGTGCAGTTTTGAAGTCCAACACCCAAAGTGAAGGTTGAAAAGCACCCCAAGAGATGTTTCAAGTGTATCCTACCTTCCCTGAAAGACCAATCAGAGGCGGTTGCTAGGCGGAAGAAAATGTTCTGGGAGGAGTGCAGAGGGGCCGAGAAACGAAGTTGGAAAGCAGATTAAAACGAACGTTTGAACCGTTGCCTCGGTTTGTCAGTACTGTTAGAAAACTTAATTACTGAAGAAGCCTGGATACTAAAACAAGCTTTATTTGTAACACGAGTGAGGCTGGACGCTGAACACACCTGCAGCGCGAAGGTAAGGCTAAGGAACGAACTAGCTAATGGCTAGCTTTAGCATTTGCGTTAGCAGCGACTGTTAGCATTAGCCTTATCTTTCATGACATCTTTTGATCGTAACTCCATTTTGAGTCGTTTGTGTTTGTGTTTCCGTGACTGAGGCGTCCCTGACGTGAATTGTGGACCGCCAACATGGACGGCGAAAACACAATGAGCTCTTGATAGTGTGTTTAAATCCCTGTTGTATTTGTTTAGTCACCTTACCGACATTTTGAATCTCTTTGTAACTTTGTGTTCCATACTGGTCATTTTAACTCACTTTATAGTCTATCATGTCGTTGTCATCGTTTTGTGTCTACTTGTGGTCATTTTGTATTGTATCGCGTCTGTACCTGGCTGCTTTACACCTGGATGTCAGCGTTACCATTAGCAGTGAGCGTTAGCATTAGCCTTTGTGTTTATTATTGTTGTGCAGTTCACAGTAACATATATGATTGTTTCAGTCATTAGGTGATAGACACAATTAATAATCATTTTACTTTTTCCCAAATATTTGTTGTTGTTGGTTCTTCAGGAGGTGACGACAGTCAAGTGTTGATTTTCTGAAACCGCTTCTAATGTTTGGAAAATGTTCTGGCTCAGCTGTACTGCTGAATATTTCTCTGTGTTTTCATGGTTAAACTGTTGATGAGGAATAGGTAGTAGTGTACTGACTATTTCGTGCATATTTCTCTTGATTTTGTCCAGGTGTCACCACTTCGTCCACGATCGTCCACGATCGAGAGACACGGTCCATGATCGGAGAGACATTGTTGAGGATGAGGGAGACATAGTCCACGATCAGATACATTGTCCATGATCGCAGAGATCTTGTCAAAGATGAGAGAGGCGTTGTCCATGATCAGAGATATTGTCCCATGCTTCGTAGAGACCTTGCGATAGAATCGGCGGAGACGGGGGTCACCGATTTGACGGCATTGCCCGCGATCATGGAGACATTGTCGATGATCACAGAGACACCGTCTATGATCTCAGAGACATCGTCCACGATCATAAAGACATAGTCCATGATCACAGAGACTTTGTCCATAATCTCAGAGACACTGTCCGCGATCACAGAGACGTAGTCCACGATCGCAGAGAGTCTTCATACAATGAAGAACGTCTTTGAGACCAGGACAGAAGCCTCCAGGTAATTCACAAACAGCTTTACATCAACTGTCCAACACAGAGCACTGGTTGAATGTAGTTTGCATCACTAAAAGTTATCTGTAAATGTAGAACCAATATTTAATATAAAAGTATTGGTAAAAGTAAACTAATATCCAAGGTTATACTAAAAGTAATCAGCAATATAAAAGTGATGCAGAAGTAATAGTAACATAACATGAAGGTGAAAATGTCACAGTATAATAAGGCCTCCAAAAAAAGGCATAACATAGTAAAATATCAGGACTGTAAAAACAATGTCATAGTAAAACATCAAAGACGATCAAAATGTCATAGTATAATAAGGCGTCAAAAACCACCAAAAACTGTCATAGTATAGTAAAGCCTCAAAAACTGACAAAAAATGTCATAAGTATGGTGTCAAAAATACTCAAAAAATGTCATGGCGTCAAAAATACTCAAAAAATGTCATAGTATAGTATGGTGTCAAAAATACTCAAAAAATGACATAGTATAGTATGGCATCGAAAATAAACAAAAAATGTCATAGTATAGTATGGTGTCAAAAATACTCAAAAAATGTCATATGGCGTCAAAAATACTCAAAAAATGTCATAGTATAGTATGGCATCGAGAATAAGCAAAAAATGTCATAGTATAGTATGGTGTCAAAAATACTCAAAAAATGTCATATGGCGTCAAAAATACTCAAAATGTCATGGCGTCAAAAATACTCAAAAAATGTCATAGTATGGCATTGAAAATCAACAACAAATTTCTTGGTATAGTATGGCCTCAAAAATACTCAAAAAATGTCATAGTATACTGAGGCCTCAAAAATACTCAAAAAATGTCATAGTATAGTATGGCATCACAAATAAACAAAAAATGTCATATGGCATCAAAAACGGTCAAAAAAATGGTGTCAAAAAATGTGGAAAAATGTAGTAAGGAATCAAAAACTGGAAAAATTTCAGTATAGTGTGGCATAAAAAACCATCAAAAAATTTCATAGTATAGGATGATGTCAAAAACCATCAAAAAATAGGATAGTTAGTAAAGCATGAAAAATGGTCAAAAATGTAGTATAGTAAGGCATCAAAAACCATCAAAAAATGTCATAGTATAGTATGGCGTCACAAATACACAAAAAATGTCGTATGGCGTCAAAAATGGTATAGTATGGCATCGAAAATCACCAAAAAATGTCATAGTATATACTATGGCGTCAAAAACGACCAAAAACTGTCATGGTATAATAAGGCATCAAAAACAGTCAAAAAATGTGGAAAATGTAGTAAGGAATCAAAAACTGTCATGAAAAATGTCATAGTATAGTATGGCATTGAAAATCAACAACAAATTTCATAGTATAGTATGGTGTCAAAAATACTCAAAAAATGTCATATGGCGTCAGAAATACTCAAAAAATGTCATAGTATAGTATGGGATCGAAAATCTACAACAAATTTCATAGTACGGCGTCAAAAACCATCAAAAAATAGGATAGCATAGTAAGGCATTCATACAATATCAAAGAGATTAGGCAAAATATTCAGTGTTCAGAAGTATTTATTTGAAATTTAGTGTTGCAGCAGCAAAAACAGAAAAAGGCACAATATAAACAAGACAAGATTTAAAATAATGTATAATAACTAAGTATAATAAAAAACTAAATAAATATAATACATATACATATATATTTACATACATACATTTACATACTTTTTTTAATGCTGATTGCTGCACTTGAACTTTTTTACCCTTCTGTGCCTTTCTTATATCTTTTTTTTTTCCTATATTATATCATTATTTTTCTATTTTTGTCACTCTTGTTTCTTGCTGCCGTAATATGTAAATTTCCCACAAGTGGGATAAAGTATATCTTATCTTATGAGATTGGAATTGAGTACTGATATTGAAATAGCAAAATGCCAAAATGAACACAAAACTAACCAAACCCACACTGTGTAAAGGTGCGTGTCTGTGGAAAACAATGGTAAGATCGCTGAAGATAGTTCCTTTGTCACAAATCACGTGTAAGGCATAAAAAATATGTCCAACAATGTGATTAACACGTGTTCTTGTCTCTACAGGAGGAGAAGACGGCAGCAGCTGAAGACCTGAAGTGGATGAGAGAAAACAGAAGTGTTATAAAGCTGTCCAAAAGACCTCCATCATCTAACTGCTGTAAACAGTGCTGGTTTCCTGTTGTTCAAGTGAAAACACTTTGTTTTTCTCTACCATCTGTAATGTAGTCATGTGCACAAGACTTTATTAAACACCTTTGAGAACATCCAAGGGCTTATGATACTATTTGATAATTGTATCACAAGCAGTTTGATGATCACAAAGATGCTTAGTAGACAGAAAATGTGTTCATAACTACTTTAACCCAAACTCTAACAAGTGTTTCCGTGTGGTCAAATGTCGTCTGTCATTATCTTTGCTGCAATTTGTTAAATGTTGTCTGGAATAAAATAATAGTCTTCCTAAACTTTTTAGTTTCTTTATTTTAAGAAAAAAATTTATGCTTCTCATGTTTTAATTTTTAGACCTATTTTTAAACATTTTGAAAATATTTTTTTTAAGGTTTTATTCTTAACTTTTAAAAGGTTTCACACTCATTGTTCAGACATTTAGTTTTTATGTTTTTTAAAATTAATTTTCAAAATGTTTCATATTTATGTTTTACCTTTAAATATATATTTTGAAGGTTTTAAAGGCTTTTTATGGGTTTAATACCGCGACAGTTAGCACCCTGTTAACTCCCTGCTAGCATCCTATTCCGTACATGTTTGAGCCACTGGGGCTTTTTGTTTTTTTGATCAAATGGCCTGTCTTCAAATTGCATTGTTTATGCAGTCATATTACTGATGTTTATTAAAACAAAGTATAACGATGTTACAGTGACAATAAACTCACTTAAAGATAACAAGTGTGTTACTGCCTCACTCTAACCAGTATTTTCTAACATAAATAATGTTTTTATGGACAAATCTCTTAAATTTTTAGATCTATTCCTTTAGGGTTTGAAATGTATTTTTAAATTATTTCATACTTACTTTTTAGAAACATTTATTCATTTTTTAAAGGTTTTATGATTATTTTTTAAACACATTTTTGGAAGATTGGTTTTATACTTAATATTTGAAGGTTTTCAATTTATCAATTTATTTAAAAGTTGTATACTTATTTTTGAAATATTTATTAAAAGGGTTTCTATTCTATTTTAAACTAAGGTTTTCTGTTATTTTTCCTTATTTTTAAACTTGTTTTTTTCCAGCTACATTGTTGAGAAATACTCATTATTACTAATTGAAACTGATAAGTTACAGCAGCTTCTATTTGTTGCTATTTGTTCCAGGTGAGATTTTAAAGTGTCAAACTGCAGCTGAGATAATGACAGAGTCAGACTGAAAAGAATAAACTAACACTGACCTTCTGGAAATGTCTTCACGTCTGTCTCTTCTCTGTTATTTAATGGCTGCAGTTTGAATCCTGTGGAGAAAAATGCAACAAACATTAATATAAAGATGCAACTTTTAACAAATCAAAATAAGAGCACAGAGTGTTTCTGAGTATTTAACTTCAAACTGTCAAAACATAGAGAAGACACTAAATCTACAAAGAAACCAGGGTGTGGACTAACTGGTACTGGACTAATCAGAACTAGTCCAAAAGTTGGGGCGCCCCCGTAGCCGAATGGTTGGGGCGCATACCACATGGGCTTAAGCACCCTAAGCAGCTGGTCCCCAGTTCGGCCGGACCTTTACTGCGTCTCATTCCCCTGCTCTCTCTCCCTGTTTCCTGTCTCATCTTGACTGTCCTATCAAAATAAAGGTGAAAAACCCCCCAAAAAATAATTTTTAAAAAAAGTGAAATTTGCTTTCTACACAAAGATAGAAGAAGCTGCTCTGACTGGAGAACTGACTCCATCAGCTGAATATTCCACCAGCTCCTGATATTCACACAACAGCAGTGGATGGAAATGTTTTTCTCCAAAGTCAGTTAAAATTTTTACTAAATTTGACTAAAAATGACTGTTTCTAATGTGACACTGAACTGAGTAAGTTCTTCACATATTTATGATTTACTGCACTTATGAGAAAGAGAGAGGGGGAGAGAATGAGACAGAGGGAGAAAGAGAGAGGGAGAGAAAGTGTATGAGAGGGGGGAGATGGAGATAGAGAGAAAGCATGAGAGTGAGAGAGAGCAAGGAAGAGAGAAAGAGACGAAGAGAGACACAGAGAGAGAAGGAGGCAGAAAGAATTAGAAAGAGTAAAGCGGGGTACACACCAAAAGATAATTGGTCAGATTATTGGCCCAAATCCCCCCTCCTGATCAAAGTCAGCAAAGGTCTGATTATCAGTTGGTTCTAAAGATGATCTTGTCAGATTCTCCTGTGGTGTGAGGTGTGTTCAGAGTGATTTTACCCTCCCTGACCTGCTCCGAAGACAATCGGATCAATAAATATTAAACATGTTCAATATTTCTGATCAGAAATCCTGTTGTGTGGGGGGAACATGGAGGAAAGCTGAGCATGCACTCTGTGGATTGTCACATGGAACGGAACGATAGCCAATCAAGAAGCAAGCTGACTGAAGACGGAAGCACAACAAACAAGAGATGTCATTGTCCTCTGTCATGTTTGTTTACTCTGAAGTCTTTCTTGACCGTGTGAGATTTGGAGTTCTAAGAGTCCAGATTCTGGTCATTGGTGGTGAATCTGTTAGTGTGTGGTGTGCTGTGTTCATCACACACTATAAGAACAAAACTGTAAAATCTGACATTATTTGTCATCATGAGTGTGGTCTCTCACATTTTCTACATCGGGTTTAAGAGAGCGAGTGAGAGGGACAGAGAGAGACCTGATGTTTAAATTCTTCATTTTCTTTGAACTGTACATTCATGAACTATGTAAATAAACTTTAATAATGAGTTCAGTCTTTGTGACAAACTATTGGCAACAAACTATTCAGACGTCAGATCAATTACTGAAGATGTATAATTTAATGTCAGAGTATACAGTTTATGTAAAGCTGTTTGTGAATTACCTGGAGGCCTCAGTCCTGGTTTCAAAGAACTTCTTCATTGTATGAACACTCTGTGATCATGGACAAAGTGGTGATACCTGGAGGAAAAAAAAAGAGAAATATACAAAGGAAAAAGTTCAATACACTATTACCTATTCCTCATCAACAGCTTAACCCCAAAACACACATAAATATTCAACGTTACAGCCGAACCAGAACATTTTCCAAACGTTACAAGAGTGTCTCATAAAATGGGCTGTTTACTGTCACATATGACAAGAAAAAGCATCACATCTTTAAGAATCAATAACTGAATATTTGGGGAAAATAACTAGAATGATTATCTTACATCTTAAATTTCTATATTAATTGTATGTCAACTAATCAGTGGAGGAATCATGTATATTACTGTGAACTGCATAATAAAAACTTCTTAGTACATTTTTGAAAGCAGGAAATTAACTGACAACTATTTTGAGTTTTAAAAAAATATTTTAACTAGTACTATTCAATACTTAACTCATTAAATACCAAGGATTTAAACAATTATTAATGTTAGTAACAACACTGTTACTACCATTAGTAATTCAGCTCATCAACACATTTTTTTCAGACTGGGTAAATCTTTAGGACACATACCTGTTTGGTTTGTAAGGTGAGAGCTGGTGTTTCTGTCCAGGCTGCAGCAGCTGAACGAGTAAACCTGAAAAACAAATAACCTAATTACTAAAGAATAATTCACCTTCAAATCTTGAACAGTGTAGAAGAGTACAACACTGAAAACTAAACACTAGAACCTTGACAATCACACTTTGAGGTGAATAAATTAGGGCTGCCATGATCACTTTTTACTGCAATGCATTACAGGAGGTGCTGGGGGCAGTATCACTTCCATTGAATGTAATGACTGTATTACTGATGCAACGTGACCCCCGCCCTCCCAAGAAAAGCTAAGAAAAAACTCTAGTCCTCCCCCGTCCCGCCGTCAGTGGACTTCAGCTATGAACAGATTACTGCCACAAAGTTACAAAGACACACAAAACAACAAAGAGGCGACAAACTGGGCCGTAAAATGATCACAATGAGATGCTTAATTGCCACACTGAAACACAAAATGGCCACCAAGAAACGTTAAATGACCAGGAATAAACACAAAACTATGAAGACACAATACGATGCAAAACAACCTCAAAGAAGCTGACCATAAGTAGATGTAAAACAGCCAGCTAGAGACACAAAACGATGCAATACCACCACAAAGAAACACAGAATGGCCACATCGACATGATAACCCGCCCTAAATTGACTTAAAATGACCAAACTGGAGCACAAAATTACAAAGCAGAACAATGTCTGCAAAGTAATTGTAAAGAGATGCAAACGGAGTTGTACACAGACAACTGATCCTTTATCACCCTCCACAACTCATGTCAGGGACGCTTTAGTCACAGAAACACAAACACACTCTTACCAACGCTATATGAATGACTGAAAATGGAATTTAAAAAAACCATTACACGGTAATGCTAATGCTAACGCTCTCCGATCATGTTAATGCTAACGCTAGCCGCTAACTGTTTTCCTTACCTTCACGCCGCAGGTGTGTTCAGCGTCCAGTCTCACTCGTGTTCGACCAAAAACAGCTCCAGAGTTTGTTTTAACATCCAGTCCTCTTCATTAACGACAAAAAAAGCAGCTCCGGAGATTGTTTTATCGTCCACACCTCTCCGGTGACGACGTTGTTCACATACTAGCAAACCGAAGCAATGGTTCAAACTTGGTTTAAATGTTTCCTACTTCGTTTCTCCGCCTCTCTACGCTCCTCCTAGAAGATCGTGGCCAATTACAAGACACGTCGCGATCAATGACGACATACGTCAGCTAACATTGGCAGAAAAACGCTGATTGGCCGAGCCATTCTGGTCCGCCTAGCAACCGCCTCTGACTGGTCCTAAAATTCATCACAGAGAGAAGCCTTAAATGTTTTATAAGATCTGGCGGACAGCCATGTGCTGTCAGTGCACGGAATCTGAAGGTGAAACTCTTTTATTTATTTATTAAGTTTTCAGACAAACTGGACATGAACCACATGTATTTTGTAACAGCCAAGCTAATGAACATGCTCCTGTAACATATATGTATACTGTTGTTAGTTACAGCAGCTTTATTGCCCCTGATAGTGGGTTTAAGGGTCTCAAATATATTCTTTATATTCTTTTACTCTATTTATCCTCCACTGGCACTTTGTTTATAGCTGGAGGTGTCCTGTCAACAATTTTCCAGGCATCTCTTACAATGGTGGCCTACGGGGAAAATGCTTTTTGTGCTGCAAGGGATTTTTTGTTGCAGTACTGCAAGTGGCCACTGGAAAAAAATGGCTGCAAGGCTGAGTGATGGGTACATTGTGGATTGTGGTCATCCACTGCTTGTGGGTCAAACACCATCTCCTCAGTCGTCTTCAGATTTAGGTCAAGATGGTTAAAGCCACACCATTGCACAAATCTCTGTATTTCAGAGTGATATGCTGATAGACTGCTATCTCTGTGCAGTAGGCCAAGGATGGCTGTATCATCTGAGAATTTAATAACATAGTTCTCAGGATGGATTCTTGCACAGTCATCTGTGTACAGTGTGAAGAGAACTGGGGAGCTGACACAGCAATAAATCAATGTGCCAGGTGTAATGAAATTTTCTCCACATGGTCCTTAAATAGAACATTCACAAGAATGAAAGGTTATTGTGACCTAGACCTTTGACCATCAAAATTTAATTAGTCCATCTTTGAGTGCGAATGAACTTTTGTGCAAAATTTGAAGGGTGAATAATGAGTGAATAGCAACTAATAAGTGAATCCATATTCCTTGTAGGAGTGACAGGACTTTACACCACACACTGACTTATAATTTCGTAAAAGTATTTATTGAAATTGTACAATCCTGTTATAACCCCGTTTTATGACATCTCCCATGCAGAACTGTGATGAGAAAAAAATGTAAATACGTCTTGAAATTCACATTTTAACAATATCTTAACTGACCTTCCCTTTCAGAAAACCTTAAAAGCCCCAAAAAATAGAATCTATAAAAGGCAAATCTCTCATAACTTTGCTGTATTTTCCTTTTTTCACATCCTCATCCCCCCTTTCCCTCCCCACCAAAAAAAAGCCTGAAAACTAATCACACACAACAGAAAATTTTAACTGCAGTACAGATCTTAAGTTTTCATGGTTGCTTAAATGGAAAAATCTTCAGTTTAACACTCTCCCCATTCAAACTGCCAAGAAAAGGTGGGATCTGTCCCACACCAGATCCAGGACCAGATCAAATCTTACGGCTCTTCAGGGTAGCACATGAACAACCACGGCAGACGAGACATTTCCTACTCAACCCACGAGTTAAATCTACCACCAGAATTTTAGGATTTCTGTTTTCACTCTACATGTAAACAAGTTTGTCAGTGCACATTCACTGTATAGGGTTTTCACTTAAAATATCAGGTGGTAAATTGAACACAGTGGATTTTTAGGATGAAGTAACATCAACAGAATTAAACCTTAACTAAAGGTGGGAAGTTGACTCAAACCAAACTCAGACTTATTATCTAAAGAGTGATTAAAAGGTGATTTGGGTACAGGTACATTCACTACGCTCAGCGTGGCCTTTTGCATTGAGAATGATGACAATTCCTCAATGGCATGAGAATCAAACATCAAGTAGATTAATGTCTCAAACCCTATTTTTAAGATTTATTTTACAAGTTTATTAATTTGTCACAAACATGAATGCGCCATAATAATGCATTTTCTTTGACAGGTTAACTTAAAAACATTTTATTTGTAAAGAGAGGGAGCCAGAGACCAGTTCAATTGCATAGCAATTTAATCCATGTCCAATAAGGACTCTTTCCCTGTCACAGGGAGAGGCCCTGTGGTCACTCTCAATCAGCGTTTTAATCGACCAAGACAATATCAATAAAACTATTGATAACCGCTCACTATCTCTAATAGTGACCATATTCAACAGGCATCGTAGGGTCTTAAAAGAAGCCGCTCCTACACACCATGACTAAATGTCCACTGTACGTCCCCTTTCTAAACCACCAAATTACAGTAAATACAAGATGGGCAGTTTACTTAACAATCAAATCCAAGGTTTGTTTTGTGTCAAGTCAAAGGCTTCCAGGCTCATGTTGGGTAGGTGGTACAGAGAATCTTTGTTGAAACGGAAAAAGAAAACAAAAACATGAGAAACATGCATGGGGTAGGCTTTCCTAATGCCACATACTGAGTGTGCACACAGACAGGCACAAACGCAGATCTCTAATGAGAACCCTCCCAGCTCATGCAGCGCGATGCATCTGAGCAGGCCCACAGGGCATTTTTGTCAAAAAACAAAGCGCTACATGAAGAGCAAGGGCTTCACGTTGAGATGCAGCCTATACAGACACCAGTCTCCATGTAGGAGAGGGTTTCTACTACACATCACAATCTCTATCCACAGTTTGGAGTTCAGTCTCGGAATGTCAACAGCAGCACGTTTTGTCTCTCTCTGTCCTTTTGCGTCCCTCCGTCTGTCACTGCAGGTCTCTGTCTTCGAGGTACCTGTACTCGAAGGTGAACCCCTCCTTCTTCCTCTGGCCCCATTTCTCATAGTCAAAGTAAATGTAAGTGCCCTGGAGGAAACAGCACAGATGAGAGAGCAGTTGTTAATAATCCACAATCACACAAAACAGATTAGCTTCAGGTTTTATGGAAATGAACTGTGGTGAAGCTGCACCTGTTCAAACTCGTCAGTGATCGTCTTGGGCTCCTCGTGCCTCTGGAACCACATCATGTACTTGGTGTGAAACCTCCATGACTGCTTCTTCAGAGCCTTGGCAGACAGATACTGAGCCTTGGTGCCCTGAGAGAAGGAGGTCAAAACCTTTAAGCTTATAGGCAAAAATTGAATACATTACAGAGAAAAGGCAAATGGATCAACAGTGAATATCACTGGGAGTAAATGACGAGTGGGTGAGTTGAGTGGGTGCATGGTTACCTCCAGGTAGTAGAAGATGAAAAAGAGAGTTTCTGTGGACAGTCTCTGGTAAAACTCTATGGAGTCAGAGTGGTGCGGTGGTATTTGATGATGGAAGGGCAAGGTGGGACACGGGTTCCTCATCAAGTATTGCCTTTAGGACAGAAGCATGAATAGTTACAAATCCACAACAACATCCAATAGAACATAATTTAATATAAATTAAAAATACTGTGCTCAATACAATATAAATAATTACTTTAAGGGATAAAGCTGGCTATAGTCTGTTTTTTTTTACTGTCAAATGCCACAAAGAAGCAGAAATAATCTCCAAAGACAAGACATTATAGTAGGGTTTTTTTGCAAATGTTACGCAAACAGGTGTAAGCTGTGGATTTGTTGCAGACTATTTTCAGCCACAGAGCTGACATGCTGGTGAGTACAGAGTGCTGTGTGTGTGTGGGATTGACTATAAATAAACTACAGTGGCCATGTTCATAATTAAGAAGCATGGCATCCAGTACAACAGTGTAGCTCATTGATGTGGAATAAGATAGATGAGGCTTTGGCTTCACTAACAATACTTTGTAATATGATAGACTGATAGTTGGTCTTTGTCTTTTTATGGGATTTGACTTAATGACAATAAGAAAACATTAAATATTAGACCTTTCCTTTGAATAGGTTTTCACAGATTCACAGAACAGTAAGCCTGTACAGAAAAACTGCGATGCCTTTACCTGATCCTCTCAGAGTCAGAGGGGTGTGGCATGTGTGTCCAGGCGGACTCCTGCATGGCCTGCTGGTACAGCTGGTCTTTGGGGAGAGGTGTGGGGCCCAGTGGACAGACCCCGAGCGAGGGGGGAATGCTGACTTCCGACACGGACGGCTGAGGGGCGGCAGGTGTGCCGGGTGCCGCAGATGAACCAGAGAAGATGTCTACGGGAAAGAGAGAGGAACTATGTCAGTTTCACAAATATAGATGAATCACTTCTTACTAATTTACACTAACATCTCTTAATGTTGCTTCTTTTTCTTAAGTGCTAAAGTTGAAGGCAACTGGACTTCTTTTTAGGTTTCTTGAAGATGTGTCACCTCTCATCCGAAAGGCTTCCTAAGTTGTTTCTTTAACTCTGACTTCTTTACTCTGGACTTTGCTACTTGCAAATACTTATGCAACACTGGAACATTTGTTGCCTGTTTTGGATAAGTGTCAGGTAGAAACTGATCAGTAATTTAGTTCACAGAAAGTGTAGAAAAAAGAAACAATAACAAATGTTGAACCAAGTCTTAAATATGCTCACACAGTCTGTCAAGTACCACATACAAAAAAAAAAACAATGATATGACATTGAGAGATGAAACCAGCTGTTGTTTAGAATTTTTACTTAACCAATGAACCAAACCAAAAACTTGGAATCCAAAGCTGAGTAATAAAAAAAACACAGTGTGTTTTCACCCTACTCACTATGAGTTGCTTGTAATATCTGCAATTTCAACATCATCTGCTTCTACAGCTGGTACAAGTTGCTTAACTAGTAAGTGTACAAGTAATAGGAAGTTTTACAGTGTGGAGGTAACAGCTGATAATTCTTCAGTAAATCAGTATAGAAATGATGCCTGACCGTTCCGACCTCTGTCTGTCAGGTGCAGGTTTGGAATCTCTCCATCCAGGCCCTGTCCCAGTGCTGCTCTCTCAGCCATCGCCTTCAGAGAACTGAGAGGCTCAGGAGCCTGAGAGGGGGCGAGATGGAGACAACATGAGATTAAGTACAATTAAGATGAAAAGAAGCACAGGAAAATAAATTATGAAAACAAACTGCTATTACAATACACACCTACAATAGACTAAAACAGAAGAGATGTCTTTGTGCAGCCACAGTCAGCTATAGTTATTCACAATGACATGCACTAGATACGCTCAGTAACGTGTTCCAAAACAGGAGAAAACTCAAAAATTCAGCTGAGTCAAAATGTTTTCTGTCACAGTTAATGTATGCTTGCAGACTGCTGTAGGCTGTATATTTATACACTATCCAACGCTGTCTTTTTCTTGTTTGCAGTGAACAGAGCAAGGAATTGATATATTCTTTTTAAGTCCAAAGATATCTCGGAATGATATGATCTCTATCTAAATGTGCCATTGGGAATGTGTAGGCTTCTTTGTTTGGTATAAATCTGGCCCAGGGCAGAGGTTCGTGGGCAGCCTGGGATATTTTAACAATGCTATTTACAGCTAAGCATATTAACATTCTCACCAAACCAAAGTACCTGAAAATGATGCATGCCAGCTCAGTTATTTGCTCATTCAAAAGTAATCCAGCTGCCTGGTTAATTATTAGAGTTCAGCTTTGCCTGGAAATCATTCAAGTGAGGAAATGGCCAAAATTGATGCCAGACATCTTAATATTCACTCTGCCCAAATACTGATAAGAGGCATTCCTCTTTGTAATATGATGGCAGATATCCTATGATAATTAAGTTGACAAAGCTTTATATTCTACAGCCTCACATCTTTCGTATAATCTCAACCAGTTTTGTCTCGTCCGACTAATCTCTCCATGCAGTAATCTTAAGAGGCTGCTGCTACACCTGACTGTAATCTGGCTGGTTCTCACGGCAAATTCTGGCAAATCAATTACACAATTAGGTGGCTCTGACAAAAGCCTGGGACTAAGGCTTGACGTGTCAGTCAACATGTCCTAACTCAACCTTGCAGGCATGGCTCACCTTGAGGCCCTCAGATGCCTGTGTGTAGGAGTGGGGCCCGTTGAGAAGACTCCCTCCTCCAGGTGTGCTGTCTGAGAATGAGGGGGACGGAGAGCTGGGAGGCAGGGTGATGGAGCTGATTAAACTGGGACCATTGTCCATCCTGCACCAGGTATAGAGGGAACAACGGTTAAGACAAAGTTAAATAGTCATTAAAAAAACAAGAAGAGACATGTTGAGTTTCGGGACTCAGATGAAGTGACAAATAACTTACGGCTGACTGGTTGAGGAACTGAGAGATGAGGGTTGGCTGCTTTGTGACTGGCTCGGTGTGCTTAGAGCTGATTCTGTGGAGCTCTCTGCTACTACAGCACTGTAACCTGAGGGCAGGTGAGGGAAAAAATCCTTTATAAAAGAGAAGACAGAGTTGACTTAGACAGAGAAGTAAACAGCATAACAAGTTAACCTACTTGTGCTTCCATTTTGCTTCAGTCCACTTGGTGGTCTTGCAGGAGCAGCATTCACCCCTACTCCTCCAACCACGCCAACGTTCCCTCCATTTCCTCCCATCATGCCAACTACACCAGAGGTAGTGCTCACAGAACTCGGGGGCACCTGCGAGGCACCGGGGGCCACACTTTGCCCAGGAACCAGACCCAGAATACTCCCACTCAGAGAACTGTGAGCTGGGCTGGAACCTAGTAAACCGAGCCCTGTCCCCGCCCCGTTGGTAGTGACTCCACTGGAGCCAGAGGTGGGGATGGAAGTGCTGCTCTCCACTGAAATGCTGGACTGCGTGGTGCTGCTCAAACCCAAGCCTCCTGATGCTGCTGCCTGAGCGTAAGGGGCAGGTGTGGAGCCCGAAAGGAGCCCTGCCATTGTGTTTAGAGGAGTGGGGTGGCCACCCAGGCCTAAACCAGGCATTTGATTGGCACTGCTAGTCCCCGTCATGCCACCTTTGCTCAATCCCAGCCCCAGCCCGAGTCCCAAACTGGATGCTGGGGAGGGCCCGGATGTGGGCTGAGACTGAGAGTTGGGAGCCGATGAACTGGGTGTGCTGGGTGTGAGGAGAGAGGGGGCAGTGGAGGCTGGGAGTAGGGGGTTGCTGGGCGGGCTGGGGGTGTTGTTTGAGGGGACAGAAGGTTTTGTTTGAAGTGGCTGCTGCTGTTGCTGTTGCGGTTGGTTTGGTGGCTGAGATTGTTGCTGCTGTTGTGCAGGTTGATGCTGATGTTGCTGCACTGCACTGCTGAAACTTCCTATTAGACTGCTGCTCGTGGGGACCGGAGGAATGCCTCCAACAACACTCGCCATGGACACGAGGGAGGAGGATGAGGAGGACCCAGAGGTGGTGGAGGAAGAGAAGGAAGATAGCAAGGATGGGGTGCCGTTCTTCACAGGAGACTGAAAATGACAGAGCACCAGAGAGAAACATGTCAGGCAAAAACTGTGCAGGTCAACTACAGCTGTACAATGTGCATGAGGACCAACGTTTACTGTAAACTATGGAGGCCCATATATGCAGGAGATGGTACAAGCTAAATCAGAAGTCTCCAACCATGGTCCCACAGAGAAAACTTGTTCCATTTCAGTGTCTGAGAGGCCAAAACCATTCAGCCACTGTGACTCTCCAGGACCAAGGGTGAAGAGCGCTGCACTAACTGTTCATCTACTGACACAGCACAGATGAGAACCTCTCACCTGACTAACTTCACTGTCTGTCGACCGTCCCCTTTTCTTATCGTCCTCTGAGTTCTCCTATAGGAGGAGATACCTTGATATGACATTCCACTTTTGAAACGTTGATTCAGCAAACTAGCCAGTGGTTTATAACACATTGGGGCTTGTAGAAAGGTTAACGTAATGCAAACTTAAGATAGGAAATATGTGTAAAATTGCGTATGAATGTACTTTTTCTACCCAGCATCACTTTAACATCCTCACCCAAAGCTTTTTATTATGATAAAAAGACAAGAACTTACAGCAGTGCAAGTGGCCGGGGATGGAGGGATGGGTGAGGAGGAGGTGGTGGAAGTGGGAGTGCTGCTGGAGTGGAGATACATCTCATCTTCCACGTTGCCCTGACCTGATGGAGAAGTCGCAACTAATGCTGCAGCTACAAGAAAAAGATGTGACAGAGACAGGTGTCAAATGTTGTTGACAAAAGCATAATCCGAACACTTGACAGTGCTTTACTTACGGATGTCTTCCAAGTCCAAGTCATCATACAGGAACTCGTTCTCCTCAAAGTCCGGGTCTTGGGACGAATCAATGTAGTACTCAACATCATCCTTGATCTTCTGGATCGCATCCACCGGCACAGAGTCATTGTCCAGCATTCGTAAAATGGTCTCCAACATACGAATGTGGAATCGATGCCTCTCAATCAACCGCTTGAGCTCATCAATACGGTCTTGTTTCTACGTGACAGAGAGAAGAAAAGTATGAGGTTTATGATTGATGATGACATTTCAGCAGAAATTTTACCACACTACAATACACTGAATATGGACAGGAAAGTTTGCATGAAGGAATAAAAACCTTGAGAAAAAAAATAAATGAGACAGAGGGACTCACCTCTTTATCACCCTTCTTCTTTCTCGTCTGAACTGAGAGAGATTCCACCTCACTTTCAAACTGATCCACCTGCATATTTAGAGTGTCTATCGTATTCTGCAGGTGAGGAAGAGGTCAGAAGAAAAGGACGTAAATGGATTTAATCAAAACAGAGGTAAAATACAGTACATACAATTTAATAAACCATAGTAAACAAAGTTCCCTAACCAATTCCTTTACCAATTTAAATCGTCTGTCTTAAAATATAATAATGAAATAAATTCAGGCAACCAAATGTATAACTAGTTAATATAGTTAGTGTATTACTGTTAGCCACTGTCCCGTTTCCTCCTTTTCCCTCTGAGCTGGATCCACTTTCTGAGCGAGCCCCAAGCCTTCTTTAGAGTAGGCTTTTGTTTTTGTTTCACGTTCCACCACCTTGAACCGCTCCATTTGCTAAGGCAAGAAAAATCACATAAGCTTTGTTTAGTTACATGTTTTGATGTGACAATGTCCTTAAGTCATACGTTACACAACCTAAAAAAATTCCATATAAGGAGATAATAAAGAGCCATACCGTTTCTATAAGTTTGCGGTTCTCAACTAGCTGCCTTTTGTCTTTGATCTCGTTTGAGGCCACCCATGTTTTTATCTGATCTCTCAATCGCTGGGAGGAGCACAAATGGTAAAAATATCAAAACACATTTCCCATTTCAAATACGCACACTGTATGCAAACTGATACAGAAAATGTGGGTTTGTTAACATGTCTTACCTGTAGTTTTTTAATCTCTTTCTTGAGGTCAGCCTCATATTTTTCCTTCTGGTTTGCATTGGCTGCATTGTGGAGCTACAATATTTACACAGAAATGAGATTTGAGTTTTGTCGCCATTGGTTTTTGAAGCAGAGCATCAAACAAATGCAAGATGCAAACATATCTTACCTTTTGCCAAATGTCTTCAAACTGTTCTACACCTTCAGCTACTTTTTTCAAACATCTGTCGATCTCACCTGTGGAAATAAAAGATGTGGTCCAACATTGCTGTATATAAATCTGTGCAACACCAAAAGTCCTTCACATCTTGTAAAACAACACTAACATACTAATGTGTTGCTAGATGAAGTCTGTCTATGGCTCTGTGCAAAATGCCAGTAGGATGGATCCTATGCAACATTTCAAATGACAGTGGCACCAACAGCCTTTCTTACCTTGAAGTTTTCTCTTGTCAGCCATGGCTCTGACTACGACAATGTCCACATTCCGTCTGTCACAAAGTTAGCTGGGTAAAGAAAACAAGACGTGTATCAAAAATAGTTCAAACAACACAGAGATCCCCTCAACAGAGCCATCAGTACATCGGCGTCCAGAGTGTGGAACTGACGTTAACTCCAGCTAGCTGGCAGGTTAACGTTAGCTTCACAAATAACGTCAGGATTTTAAGACATTTTCAGGCACAACTCTGTCCGACCGTGTATCTATAGTTATATTTCCATGAACGCAGCTTATATTGCTAATGATATCGATGTGACTGACATGGTTGTCAGCTAAAATTAGCCACCTAGCCAGCTAACGTTACTGAGCTAACGTTAATACTAGCCAGTTGCTTAGCTCGTCCACCTCGCTCGGTTGCTAACTATCCAGTTACAAAACATGTTGATGCTTTGATTTCATATTCATGCATCATTACTCTGGGGTCCAGTATAGCTTGTATATGGTGGTTTTGCGTTGTGAAAGGCACAATATATCAGAATCCGTTCAAATCGTTAACCTGCTAGCTAATGTGGCTAACTGTCTGGCTAGCTAATGTATAAAAATGCTAGCTAGCAGCTTAGCTAGCCAAATTTAGGAAAAAGGGAAACTGGGTCAACCCGAGCATCTAGATTTATACTTGTTTACGACATTTACCTAGGGTATGGACTTTCGTTTGTCTTTTTTCAAATACAGCCAAAACTAATTCCAGAAAGTCTTCTTTACTTCCAAATTGTGTTTTCTTTTCGACAAGCTCGCTCACTGTAATGTAGCTGAAGATGGACGGTAGCTAAGATCCCACCTCCGCGTTTGAAGCCCGCCCTAAATCCAATCTACGAGATGTGATTGGACAGAACTTACGCCTGTCACTGGGACGCATCGTCTGGAAAGAGGGCCAGCCATTGGTTCAGCGGTGGGATGAATTTTGATTGACACAAAACCTAAATTGCATCTGAAGTCACACATTTACATCGGAAATTTTTTTATTTAGTCCATCTTTATTAACTCCTAACCTCACTGGATGCCGTAAAATATGACCATTAGCTAGATATTGATTCACTTAATAACAGTAGGACACTGATCTCCATGACAACTGAGCCAGCTTCACTCTGAGAAGGACTGAGATGAGAGAAAATGGAAAATGAGAACTTTAAAACTGATTATTATTATTATTATTATTATTATTTGGTCAAATTAAATAAACTGTATTTACAGACACTAGATTTTATTTCTGCCTGAAACTGAAACATTTTTGATGTGTAATTGAACTGTTGTATAGAAACATGATAAAAACACACATGGCCAGCTGAGTTTTGCCATCAGTTGCTGATGAAGTTTAAACTGTCGATGCAGATGTGAAATATTAGTGATAGTGAAATATTTGTTTGGTTCTGGTCTACATCAGCAAACATAATAAAATACACACACCAACCCTTTCTACACGTCTAAAACCTTTAAAAGTAAAAACAAAAAACAAAAAACCAGTAACTTTAAACTTTAAGAATAAAAACAAACATGGTGGTTTGTAACACTGATAGACTCTCTCTGCTTACTGAGATAAAATCATGAACCATGAAATCATTGATAATATCCAGGAATGTATTATGAAAGCCATTAAGTTTCTGCCCTACTTTAATTGCATCTGGGTTGCCAGATCTTTACCAAACAAGGCCGCGCATAACAGCACGCACAGCTTGCCACTGGTCATAATTATGTCATGCCATCAAATCTCAGTACAAACATGAAAACAAATATAAATGAAAATAATATATACAAAATATATGTATGTATGTATGTACCAGGTAAATAACATTTCATTTTACCTTACATGAACTCAAGTCTGTTCACAATATTCAAGTAAAACTAGAAACAGTGCAAAACCTGGCTGAAGAGAGGCAGCCTACAGTATCTACTGAACAGTTAAAGAAACTGGGCGCTCCTTTGTCATCATCACATCCAGGGCAGTGCAGTGATCAGTGAGACAGAGAGGTCGGGCTGGGCATTTCTCCAAACTGTGTGTCTGCCAACACTGACATGTCTGGCTCAGTCTGGGTAAAGAAGCAGAAACTCAGTTAGCATAAAATCCATTGTTCTACATTGTCAGACATCTGAATGTTTATATTAATGAGACTTATCTCTGTTTTAAACCACCCATTCATGCATTCACAGCTACATGTTCATCTAAATCACACATACACACACAAAAACCTGGAGAGCATTGCGAGAAACTGACCATTGTTTTATTATACTTGCATGGACAACAACAGTCCAGCACAGTTCTTTACCTACCTGTGGGTCTTTGTCCTTCTCTTGCCTTGGAATTCGATGTCTCCTCTTCTTAGGTCCTGCGGCATGATGCAATGCTGTGGATGACGTGGAACCAGACAGACCGTTGAGACGGTCATCCTCCGCTCCAGCAGCAGGATCTAAATGGGCTCCAGGCTCATCCTGAAACAACGGGCAAAAAAATTTAACTGTGTGTAGTGAGCTTGAGCAGATTCATTTATCATGGTCCATCAAATAAAAAGGCAGACAGGCTTGTTCAAAGCAAATACAAGGTTGGATTAGCAGTCAGGCAGAGTGGGTCTCCGCCCCTTGCCCAAGACTAAATGTGTGTCAATTTCTTGGATGGATAGATAGTTTTAGGCCAAGATCATAGTGGTAAATTAACCCCTACTCCATGGATCCCCCAGGTCATCAGGTGGGTCAGGTCATAAAAACACAAGCACTGTGCCAACTGAGCAGCAAACAGCCAACACACAGTTAAAACTAAGAGTCTAGTTTCATATTTCAATGACTAAAAGAAAAAAGGTTTCACACCAGTGCACAGGGATTTCCAAATCTGGATTGTGTCATTGTGGTGGGGCTTTTAACGATATGGACACGTACATGTGGAGTGACGTCAGAGTCAACCACTGACATCTCTGCTGGACAAATTTCCTCCCATCCAACCATGAATATCACTACACACAATACTATGACAGAATTATTTGAGCTCAGTCTCAGTTTCAACAGCTGAGCTGATGACAGCTGAGTCCCTTTTCTTCCTTTTAAAAATAAACCACATTATCTTCACCTATCTGTCTATTTCTCACCTCAAGCAGTATAGTGAGCAGTGCATTTCTGTAATCATCCCCATGAGCATCTAGAGTCTTCATGAGAAACCTGTAAGAATTAACAGAACACTCAGATGTCCAGCATACATACTGCATGCGGTCTCTCTCTCTCTCTCTCTCTCTCTCACACACACACACACACCTGTTCAATTTCTTTACATCTCCTGCTCAGAGCTAGATATTTCCTCTTATCAAGAGCTCTTCTCTCTTCATCCTCTTGCACTGTGCTCTGAAGCAGCTCATTTCCTCCTCCCGGGCCCAGTTCCACCTGGAGAAAAAAAAACACTTAGGTGTGTGTGTGTGTGTTGTGGTCCGCCCTCTGTGTCAGTGTTTTCAGTACTGTGTTTTCAAATCTGACTGCTGTCACAAAAAGGGAATTTCAGTTGTTGAATCTATCATAATAAAGTTGTGTTGCATCATATCGCAGCAATATTATTAGGGCTCTGAAAAAACTGACTGTAGCTTCTTTCTTTAAACAGAGGGCTTATCAGACAAATTTAGATATAATATTTTACTCTTGTGAGCTAAGACATGGTGTTAAAACTGGTAACATTAGTGACTTGGTGGAGTAAGTAAAAAGACAAGAATGTACATAGACTTTCATAGCACAGGCTTAATGTTACCACTTACTCAACATCAACGTTACTATCACCATGATCATTAACTTTACCTCTCCAGGTCCCAGCTCCACACCACCTGGCTCCAGCTCTGCCTCCAGGATGTGTCCTCCAAACAGAGGAGGCAGAGCCAAACCAGAGAAATCCTCCATCATCTGGACAGGAAAGGAGAGAGCAGTCTGTGTTTGTCATTATTAAACATTTTACACAACAGTTGAGGTACAGGCCGCATGTTATCATCTGTTACATTTATCACGGACTGCGTTGCTACTGAAAACCACAGAGAGTAAAGGGAGGTTAGAAAATTAAATGCATCGCCCACGGCGACTTTTGATATACATTTTCGAATATAAATGGCGTAAATAATAATACAACTGAAAATAATAATTCGGTAAAGTTCTGGTATCATCAGTGGTGGAGTATCATACCAGACAAAAAGCTATCAATGTATCCATACTTACATTTCTGAGTCTACTGACAGTGCAGTCTGTGTCCTGCGGTTTTCAAACTCCACCGCAAACCTTTCAGACTGTGTATGAGTTTGTGTTCTTCACACTCTTAGCTTTGAGCGTGTACTAACATAATATATGACTGAAATCTAACGTAAAGCAAAATAAGAGCAGCTCTTCTTCCACATTCTGGTCGATAAACTCATGTTTATGTGCGACGGGCGCAGGAAAAACACGTCGCTTAGTAGTTACTACATTTCCCATGAGCACCTGCTCGGTTCGACTACAGCAGACAACATGGCGAGTATGTGAAAATTTTGTCGTCTTTTGTAGACTTAACCGGTGAAATTAGCTTCAGCTGGTCCTCAACATAACACAGATAATTACATTAAACAGTCGAAATTACGCTAAGTAGGTGTTAGAGTCACTTTAACACAAAGATATTCATTCGAAATAAAACGAAAAGTGTGACCTTGGATGTGTTGCTAACGCGAGCTAACCGAAGGGTTGATAGTCAGCTGTAGAGGATTTTAACCTGTCTGTTTTTTGTTTTGTTTTTTCTGCAGGAATCGCAGCTTTCCTGAAGAATGCATGGAATAAAGAGCCTGTTATCATGACCTCCTGTGTGCTTGGAGCGTTAGGTCAGTAACCTGCCTCTTACTTTTAATCTAGTGACAGCACAACATTGTACATCATGCAACATTATTTTACATAAATTAACGAAAAATCTATTTTTTTTCTCAGGTCTTGCTCTGCCATTAATCAGCCCCATGACAAAGTACTCTGGAATGATCAATTCAGCTGTACCATACAACTACCCAGGTAAACACTGTTGACATATTGACAGCAGGTTGTCTTCAGTGTCACACTCCTGATGCAAGTGCAACAGCACTGGGTGTTGTAGCTATCCAAAATAATACCTGTTCATGTTCAGTCAAATATCAAAGCATCCTCTCCTTTTTTCTTCATGCAGTTCCTGTGCGGGATGATGGAAACATGCCTGACATCCCTGCTCATCCGCGTGAACCCAAAGGAAATAACCTGGAATGGCTTAAAAATCTATAACTGCACCTTCTCGCAATCAATGCCTGTGCTTTTCCTCTTGTTCATATCTGTCTGCATAGCTGGTCCACTTGTCAATGTTCCACAATAAAGATTGTCTATTTAATTCTACCTTTTTTTTCCTAATTTACTTTCAGTCATTTGCTTTGATTACAAAAAACGTAAGGGAGAGTTAAACAAAATAGTGATGTCAATATAATCTGCCCCACTACGGTTTTTGGAACTTGAACATGAAGCTAAAATATTCTACTCTATTCTTTTAATATATTATTTAAAGAAGTTAGGATTAAATCTTATTGACTTCAAACCCTGAGATAGCTGTTGGGTTTGTAGACCAAAGTCTCAAACACCCACAAATGTGAAATAAATGTAACTTTTCTGTCAGAAAACATGACTCAGGGTCAAGATCTCTGTTTAATTTTACAGAGCAGGTCATAAGAGTTTTGAAACTTAGCTTTCACACAGCCCTGATCCTTCAGAGGAGGCTTAGCATGACAAAGCTAGAATCCGATTAACACTGTTTGAAAATGAATTCCTTGTTTCATACCAGCATGGCTCCACTTGCATAAGAACAGAGGCAGAATAAGATGTGGTGCAGTACCACATTAAACCACATTAAGACCTACCATTATGGGGCTGCGGATTATTCATTGTTATAATGCCAGAGTCACTTCATAGACATTTTAACGCTACGTTCATGTACAGTATGTACAGTGTACTCCGCATCCCACAAACACACACTATGGATATATATGATTTACTGCATAAATAGTGTAAATGCACATTTAAAAACAACATATAAAAATCTCAGTGAGTTTTAATATAGATATAGATAAGATATAAACATATACAGTAACAGTGAAGAAAGGTTTCTTTCAGAGAACTTTTATTTCACAACATGTCAATATTCAGTATTTCAGGTAAAGAATGTCTTCCTCAGCAGTATTCATCATCATCATCATAATAGTAATAAAATATCTTCTGCAGTCACCAGGATTTCATGTCAATGCAATTCAGAAAACAGTCTGACAGGCTGTTTACATTGCTGCATTCTGTCTTACAGAAGCAAGGAACTGTGTAAAATTGGTGTGCAATGTTAAAATGATATTTCACTTTGGAGGAAGAGTTTTGAACTTTGGATACTTTCCTGTGTCTAGTAGCAGAGTTCCTACAAACAGGCAATAACAAACATATATTTTGCACATCAGGCATCCTGGTGTACATTATATATGACGACAACTGGTGATGAACCGATTCCAAGTATCTTCAAGACAGTTACACATAAACTTTTCTGCACACATGTACAATGTCCTGCAGACTTGTAGTACTGTAAATTTGTGTCATCAGTTTGCCATAAATTTCTTGCTGTTACATATTTATAACATTTATATTTTTATATATTTCTATGTTGCATACGCTGTAGACTATGTTATTTTTCTTTATCAATCATTTCTACAACCTAGTTTTTACATTTTAAAAAATTTATTCTTAAGACAAACTTATTTGTTTTCTAGTATTTCCCATTGTATCACTGAACCAAAGTCACTGCAAACTTTATTCTATTTTAGATTTTATGGACCACTAACATGGACCACTACAACAGTCACAAGTTACTTTTATTCAAAGATTTGAGTCTAGAAGAATCAATATTCTCAGTTTTAAGCGCACTCGCTCCTATGTAGGTGAATAATATGTCATTTTCACTGTGTCACTGTGTAAGTCTTATATGTTTGTTCGGTGTAGGAGAGAAAAGACTGAATAACACGACCAACAGATTCACAGAGGTTCCAGTACTGGAAGTTTACTGCTTCTGTTGCCTCTAGAGTCAAAATGTTCCACCAAAGTGAAATATCATTATAAAAAGTCAAATAAAAGTCATACAATCATGTGTTTTATGCACTATTTACAAGCATGAATAAGCATTAGCTCTATCATTTTGCTGTCATCTTCATTAATGATGCTACTACTCAAAGCGATATATCTGATGTTAGAGATGATTTTCTACAACACCTTGTGGGTGATCTCTTGAATCGTAAAGGTGCTAAAATATCACAGCAACTCAAGGCTGTTACAACAAGAGAACAACTTTTTCAGTTTGCACAGACACAAAATTTCACTTTTGCTAGAGGCGACTACAGAGCTACAGAATATTACTTTGGATGTCTCTAGTTTACCATGAACACTTGCTCAGACACTGGTCAACTTCCCGTATGCTTTCTTCATCACTTTCATAGATACAATTCCCCAATAAAACTCCTGTCCTGTCATCTGTCTTGGCTTTCACATCTCTCTTGAAGATTCTGCTCAGTCTGATTGGTAAACATACAACTAAGGATCGACTAGGCTAGATGTTGAATAGCTTTAGATTTGGGACTGAAAAGGAATCAAGAAGACATCAAATCCAAAGACTAAGCACGCAAAAATCTCTCATTCTTAAGTCTTTGAGCCATCCACAACGTGCTACTTTCTAAAAACAACTCTTCTCTCAATAATAACACCATCTAATCGTTCAACTATTACCAGTCACAGTTTGTATAAGTGATGCTAATGAATGAGTTTTTCTGTTTCTTTGTTTCGTAAGAGTTGCTCTGTATTAAATAAGTACAGTTTTGAGGATTTCACTCAGTGGTTGCACTGGGAAATGATCAATCATTTGAATCATCACATTTAAGGTAGAGTGTGTTTTTACATTGTATTTTGAGCTCAGGCAAAGAGTTAAATCCAAAAATCTACATTCATAAAATACTTATATGTAACTTCACAGCAGCAGAGTGTGTTGTGTTAAAGGTCATTAACATAAGTTATAACCAACAGGACTTGTACACTCAAATGGCATTGCCCATGTTCAGTAATTTTAAGGTAAAAGTGACACAAACAAATAACTCAGTGTGCCAGTTTCATTAAAATATGCCAAGTCTCTCTCAGCCAAACAACTACATTTTAAAATAGAAAAGACATGAATAAATGTAAAAGTTTACCTTCATTGAAACCAAGAGAATGCAACAATCTGGCAGCTTCTAGAAAATACAATATTGTAATAGCACTTTTAGAGTAGGAGCCTGTCCTCTTCCCATAACACTTCATTACACTCCAGGTGAAAGTTAACAACCTGCTATTAGGAGCCAGTCCCTAAATCATCTGAACAAAGAAAACTTTTCTGAGTATGGCACACAAAAACAAAGAAAGAACTAGATTAAAGGTTGTGTTAAGAAAAGAAAATTGCACTGTAAAACAGTAAGAGAAACAAAAGGCATCCTCCACAGGCAGAGACAAACCTAAAAATGTTAGTTATTCTGGACAAGCAGGATACAAACTAAGTTCAGCCAAACATCATACTTCTGTTTCTTAAAAACTAGCCTAGGTTTTATTTTAATGCCCATGTCTCACTCATAGAACTTTCAAATATCACAGCAGTTCTGTTTCTACTTTCTCCTATTAACTAACTCAACAGTGAATGGACAGTGATCACATTTATACCCAATCAGCCTTTAAACATGAAGCTTTTGTAATTTGATTTTAAAATTTTGATCTGTATTTGATTAAATTGCAAACAGAAGAACATCCACAGTAAAGTACTATTCAAAAAAATCAACATGAACCAGTGTGCTGTTTTTCCAGGACTCAACCTGAGGCTGACAGAGAACAGAAAAGTGGATCGCTGCTGTGGGAATCAACCACTTACTCAATGATGGGAGCTGAGCGATCGTTGGTGACAGTTTTTCTGAGTCGTATGTGTGCGAATGGATTGGGCCTGAGGGAAAGAAAAGATAAAAACGAAAGGAATCATATAATGAAAAGGGCATGAAAATCTGCAGTCTTCCTATCTATCTGTTACAGCTAAAAGAGGCATCAGGGGCACCCTGGTGGCTTATTACTGTAAGACACAATTATCATGTAATTGTAATATCCTCAGTTGACTTCAGCAGGGGACTTTTGTTGTGTCGCTCACCTAATTTCCTGTCTCATCTCCTCTTTCAGCAATCTAATATGTGTGAAGTAATTGTTCATCCACAACCTTGTCAAGTTAGTGTACCCTGGTGATTAAAGGGGTACTCGACATTTAGTCCCTAGTCAAACCCCAAAACACTGGATTGCACAGTTCCCATGATGCAAATCAATAGCACCTTCTATTACTGTAGACCTTTCCTACCTGGTAAATGTCTGTCAAACTCAGTGTCTCCAGTTCATAACGCAGACAAATTTCAAGCAAATCCAACCCTGAAGACATCATCAGGGTTATTTTTCAGATTTCAAAAACCTCCTTCCAGAGCCACAAAAACATTATATTGAACTATTTTCACTGGCTGACAAGTACTGTGAGTAAACTGATGTTCACATGTAAAATTGGTGGAGTGTCCCTTTAATTGCACACACACCTGAGTTCCTGTGGGTTGCTACAAACATACCTGGTTGGGGAGGGTGGTGGAGAGGCCAGATCTGCAGTGATCTGAAACACCGAAGAAACAATGTTAATTATTAGATTCCTGTTGTTACTCACAGAGTATATACTCTATCTCTGTCATTAGTATGAACAGTGAGGGTCAGGCACATTCACTCTAACCCTTAACCCCCCCCCCCCCCCCCCCCCCAGTTTCATGTCTCTGACCTTGTTGCTGTCGGCCATACTGTACGGGCGCGGGCGGAAGGTGCTGACCCTCTGGGGAGGAAGAGAGCGCTCCTCCTCTGACTCCGGGGTGAGACCCGGTGACACCAGCTTGTCGAGCTGGCCGGTACTAGTGCTGTTAGCTTTAGATAAGAAGAGCGAGCTACAGGGGAAGGTCACAGACGTAGAGGAAAGAATACACAAGAAAGAAAAGGAGGAGAAAGGAAACACGATGAGAGATGGCAGATGTTGGTTCTGTGTGAATTCATCAGCAATGCTGTTGGTGTTGGAAGGAGAAGTGGAAAGACTGAAGGGCAGAACAGTGTTTCATTCTGCAGTTTATGTGCTGCTGTGACTTTCTGTGTGTCTGGCATGAAAGATGATTGACTTATTGAGAATACGGATGGAAAAGGGAAGAGTGAACATGATCCCCTACTTTAAAAGACTGAAGGGAAGTGGAGGAGCATAAAAGTTCATCAACAATCTTTAAGCCCTCGGATATTTAGTGTTGACTTACCTCTCGAGGTGATCCATCTTACTGTGGTGTGGCTGAGTGTAGGAGAAAGGGAACCAGCCTTTCCTGTGAGGGAAAATTTTACTGAGACCTTTCAGAGTCTTTTAATTTTGTGCATTGTAACAATGCTAAAAGCTAAAACTCTCCTTCAGGTCATGCAGCATTTAATTTAGTTTAGTTTAAAGCAGTCAGTGGTTTATAAAACGTACCGTCCGGTCCGTTCATTTTGACCGTAGTGCCACCCGTCTCTGGGCTCAGAGATGAGCAAGGTGATGTTGTCACCAGGCAGGAAGTGTAGTAAGCAAGCCCCACCCCCGACTCCGGTGCCCTCCGATGCTCCAGGAGAGTGAGCAAACATGGCTTCTACACGTGTAGGTCCAGATAAAGGTAGCATCCTGGGAAGACTGGAGCCTGGAAAGAGGAGAGAAGAAGAAGATGAGGAAAGAAGAAGAAAATGAGGAGAGAGGGTTGGGGGATGATGACACCCATGCTGCGTCACGTCTTACCCTGAAAGCCGCCCAGCCTCATTTCACTGACAGGTCTCCTTGGCAGTGGAAGCGTGGCTGTGGCGCACATTTCAGCAGCCTTCAGCAGCCAGGGGTTGTGTGATGGTGATGAAGCATTGCTCCCTCCTGGTCCCACCTGTTGGTGCAACAGCTGCACAGGAGTCATGGCCCTGGAGAGAGGAGCGCTGTGAGGCAGCGGGGGACTGTGAGGAGCACTGTGCGGGATGGGGAGGGTCATGCCATGCAGGGAGCTGCTGGCCGGGGAGATCTGGCTGAGTGACATCACGGTGGAGGGGATGAGGCTCGGGGAGAGATTGGACGTGTTGGTGGCCAGGAGGAGGGAGGTCTGCTGGGCCGAGGTACCGGACGTGGTGGGAGTGGATGCGGCCGGGCTGGCGCTGCCGCTGGCGCTGCTGTCGGGGAGGGGGCTGGCTGACGCACTGACCGGTGTGCTGGTGTGCTGAGGAGAAGCTCCTCGTGATGAACCTCCAGCAGCTCCTCCGGTGGATGATGCAGAGCGGAAAGTCTGGGGGGAGCCCTGAGGAGGACAGGCGTCACTCTGGGAGGACGAGGGGACCGAGCGCTGCTGCTGGGTGCGGCTGGAGTCTCCGTTCAGCAGAGGAGGGACTTCCTGAACAGAGAGCCTCTGAAAAACCAAGAGGAGAAGGTTTTCAAAACCTCATTGGACTTTTCATCTTAAGACCACAGTACACTTCAAACATCCGACCTGGACTTACCTGTTCTGGCTGAGCAGAGCCGAGCTTGGTGTGGCGCATGACCTCGGCTATCCCAGCAGCCCCTGAGCTCTGAGGCGCAGTGTGACGCAGCAGGTTCAGGGCGCGCTCTGGGAGTTTTGTTGGTTGAGAACACGACTGCTGCCAAGATGACAGTTTCTGCGACAGAAGCTCTCTCACCTGGGTTAAATTCAAAAACAGAGAGAAAACCCCAACACTGTTAAAAGCAGACATCCTTTAAATTTTTATTGTCAACAAATCCAATCATAAGAACACACTACCAAAGAAGAATGAGCTTAAATAAGGGGATGATACTTGTTACTAGGATACATTAACTGGTGGTTTTGGTCTTTTCATGGGATTTGATGACAGAAGGAGAAATACAAACTAGACTTATAATTTCGATATTCCTACATGACAAAGCTGAGCAGAGTCCTGACTAAATAAACAAGAAAACCAGATCACCTTGGAGTGGTAGTTGATGAGCAGTTTGGTGACACAGCACTGTCTGTCCACCAGGAAGCAGTATCGCCTCCTCTCCTCAGTGAGCGCTGACTTGTAACCGGCGGCGACCAGCGTGTCCAGCTCGCCTTGGCGACGACTCATCAGCTCCACAAACTGGAGGAAAAGTCACACACACGTAAACCCTAACATACGTCGAGCGACCTTTAATTCACGTTGTAAGGAGAGAGGAATAACATCACATCCTGCCTGTTGCATAATGATAACAAATCATAAAGTACTGTCCTCGTGACCTTTCCTTACACGCCACTCTGATTTCTCATTTTCAGCCTCTGAGCGCCCAAATCCTCTCGCCCTCTTATATCATTCACGTTTCTTCCAGGAAAACATTTTGCACTAAGTTGCTTGTTTTCTGAAAAATCAGCTGAGGCAGATTGTTCTTTAATCTCATTCACACCGACCTATTTCTCGCACAAACGCTCACACAACTCTGCTTTTTAAGCTGCTGTAATGCTGAGTGAGATATTTAGTATGTGACTGAAGGATTTCTCAAATGAAAGGTCACTGTGTCTGACTCACGTGTTTGTGCATTTCATTTACTATTTGTTTCTTATATACAGTGTGTTTTTCTTTGTGTTTCCATGTGGGGCTCTGGGCTTCCGTTACCTGCATCTCTCTGTCTCCATATTTGTTGGGATGACGACTGCCCTGACTCTTCCTGCGGAGTTTCTTGAGCTGGGACTGGCAGCGCTCGATAGACTCAGATTTCGACCTCCGCTCACTCTGGTACTTCTTTAAAGTGGCCTGATAGGAAAGCAGATATAAATAAAAAAGTCAGAGGATTTATTATGATTCATGTATAGAATGAGTGAAAAAAGAGCTAGTTTTTGTGAATAATCAAATAGATTTCAAACAGTTACTTTCATGTATTTTCTATATTTGTGTTTGATAAGTTACAATACTGAAATTAGCTTGGCACTATACAAATACAAGTTTGCCTTCCAGTCAAATAAATTAAACTAACCACTTAGAAGTGAGCAAAAACCCTGCTTTTCTCACAATTACTCAAAAGTAGATTGACTGTGTTTTAGAAAATAAGTGTCTGTGTGTAATTTGCGTGTGAGATTTTCCAGTAAACATGTTATCATACTGTGAGGTATTTGATGTCCAGCTCCAGCTTCTGCTCCAACTGGGCGAGCAGCTCGGAGTGAAACAGTTTCAGCTGTTGATGAAAAGACCCACATACGGCATTTTAAAACAAGCACACTGACACGTCAACATCTATGTCAAACTGTTGACTGTAGTTTTTAACAGACTGGTGGCTGCCCAGAATGATCCTTTAAAACCAGCTGCCTGATGCTGAGCCCCATTTCATTTATTTCAACATCATGTGATGGTTTTTAAATGTTTGCTAAAAGTCAGAAATGTTGAAATATCTATCAATGAACACAGTGCATTGCAATCTAAATCACAATTTCAATATTTAACCAAATAATCAGTATGTTATTATTCATTAAAATCATGAGATGAACACACTGATGCACAGTCTTACCACGTCCTCCAGCTGCACCTGAATTTGTCTGTGTACCTCGGCCATCTGAAACAGCGTGTCCCCTGTGAGGAGCAGCACAGCAGTGAAGGCATCAGCATCACATCACAGAAAAACAATCAGATGTTTTTATTTGTTATAGTGCATCTTTAACCTGTGCAGAAGTTGTTGCACTGTGTGTGTGGACGGTCAGAGCCAAAAGCTGAAACTACTAATATCTGTGTACATCAGTTAAAATGTCCTAAAACTTGCTGCTTTGACACAATTTCTCATTTACAAAGTGGCGGTCAGCTGTGAGTCCCTCCCTCGGTCACACAGCACTGTAGTATGTGGTGGCTGGCATCTCGCCCTCCGACACTCCTGCCTGCCTCCCCCGCTGTTTTCAGCATTACAATGAGATCATGTGGTGTTGTTAATCTCCCAACAATGACCCTACTCTCTCCCTTTCCCTCTGTTCTCTCTGCCTCTCTCTCTCTCTCTCTGCATTTCCTCATTCCCTCTTGTCTTCATCTCCTCACCCACCAACACATACAGCGGGTCCACAGACTATATACAACGTCTCACCAGCTGTCACATTGACTCTATAAACTTTATTAGGTCTGGTGCCAATTCATTTTTATTTTCTCCTCAACTCAGTCCTTCCCTTCTGTCCCTCTCTACCAGCCGCCCACTCACCCAGCTCCTTGGAGCCTTGGCTGTCGCTCGCCAGTTCTCCAAGTTTCACCAGGGCATCAAAGTACCCTTTGGCAGCCACGGTTACTCCTGAAGAAGAGAGCAAATTATCTGTATAATCTGTATAAGATTAGGTTCAGAGTATAGATCTTCCTTTAAGGTATTTCTGTCAAATGAGTCAGTAATTTAAAGCTTACACCTTTACTGCATTCATAACTCCATGTGAATCAGAAATACAGCCATGAGGACAAATCTAAGTCTCCATGAATTAGCCTGTGTAAAACTAACCTGTCAGGGCTTTCTCATAGTGTTTCCCCATGGTCACAAAGTTCTTCAGACTGGGGTTGAACTGATCCAAAATCCCCTGTTGGCAGAAAATATGACAGACAAATTCTGACATGCAAGTCTGTAAAGTGTTTCAACATTTCAAAGCCACTCAGTCCACACTGATCGTGTATGTGATCGTGTATGTGAGAAACTAATATTTGAATCCTTAAAAATTATTCCCTGTATGAGGGAAGAGTAGAGTTATACCTTGTAGACATTTTCTGTCATCTTGTTGACCTCTTCGGTTCGAGACATTTTTTCTTCTCTCACGGATTCACTGCCACTATGTGCGTCGGTTTTATCTCCTCCTGTTGTTGTTCAGGGTCCTAGGCTTTAAAGTTGACACAAATCCCCTACAAGAGGAGAAGATGAACAACAACATATAGCAATTAGTGATTATTCATCACAATCACTCCTAACATTTCAACCAAAAACTAGGGCTAAATACTGTTTTTATATTAAAAGGGACGTCAGTGTGATTACAGTATTTGCAATTATGTGCAATCGAGTTGCAAATGACAAGTCCATCGAAAGTAAAATTAATTGACAGCTTCAGGTTTTCTTTGTTGTAAATGACACTAAATTAAATGTATTTGGGTTCTGGACAGATGTAACGGAAGCTAATTTTTCACTATTTTCTGACATGTTACAGACAAAACATACACAGCTGTAAGTGTCAGGTATTTGTATAAGTCCACAGGGACACAGGACCTCCTCAAACAGCTGTGATAAAAAATAACACGGAGGTTTTAACTATCAAAACTGCTTTTACGGAGTAACTACAACATTTCTCTGCAAAGGTCTTCTCAAATCTTCATCCTGAGCTTCTCTATTCAGTGTTATCTTTCTATGATATATGTTGAAGTTGTGAGATTCAAATCAGCCAGAGGATTTTTGAGGCCACTGAACCATCATGACAAGCGATAAGAAAGTCACACTGTCTTGGTTTCTGTCTGAGGGCAGCAGTGTTATTTTCACATGAATCCCCTCTGAGTCTCAGCTGCCAGCTTCTACATTATCGCCTCACAACACTGTGACAACCCAAATATTTCTCCTAGAGTCGTGTGCCAGATGAGTTATACCATTTCAGATAAGAACAATGGGCTCCTCGAGTCCAAGTCACAGGTGTCAGAGCACTGAACAAACACGCCGCGACAATGTTTCCTTGGCGGAGAGAGGACGATCAAGAGGGGGGACTCCTCCGGGGTCAGAGGATTTCCAGTCTGGATTTGATGGCAAAAAAGACTCACTGAAACCGCTCGGTTTTCCCCTGTGCAGCCCTCCTTTGTTATCACAGTGAGATTACAGAGAAAACGTTGACCCAGATCAACTAATGGTATATGACACAAAGAAAACATTTCCAGACTCTTGCTCATTAAGGCCACCCGGGTGTAGTTTGTAATTTGTCAGAGCGCCTGTAAGAGTCTGCAGGATAAGACTGAGAAGTGGGAGCTTTGTCCTAACTTTTTATTTATGTCACTTGAAGAGTTTTACATCTGTGCATATGCTTTAAAATGACAATAACGTGTAATACTGAAGCTAGATAAAGTGTGTATATTTGAACTTAGTGGGATTTAATTCTAAGAAATAAAGTGCTGTTTGTTTCAGGATGCAACAAGAACAGTCTGCAGGTGGTTGGGGAACTGATACAGAAGGTGCATTCATGTGGGCTAGCCTCTTTAAATTTCTTGTAAACACTGCACTTAAAAACCATTAAAGGACATAAATTCAAATAGATCACAGCAATGGTAAATGGTGTTTAAAGGATGCATGCAAGTACAGCTGAAAAAACTGAAAACGGTGCGGTTGATCAACAGAAAAATAATCTGCAACTATTTAATTGTTGATGTCATTAATCAAATCTCCTAATTTTATACTGATCTAATGAGTTGTTCTGTATTTCACTATAAACTTATCTTTGGGTTTTGAATTTCTGGTTGGACAAGACAAGACATTTGAAGGTGTCACTTTAAACTCTGAGTTGCACATTTTTCCACTCTTTCTTTACACTTTATAGGCAAAATAACTAAAACAGTTCATCATTACTTGCAGCTCCACATGCAATGCTAACAGATACTTCATGGTGTTTTTAAAAGTATCTGCTCTATTCTAAGGTGAAATACCTCCAGATCTCAATGCAATTACCTCCTACATTTCTCTAAAGATCAATTCATGTGTAATACTGCAGCTAGAAAGCAGTCCTCTGGTGCTAAATGGACCTTTTCTTCCACACCATCTCATCTCATTTCAACAAACCACATCAAAGGCTACAGATGAGTGAAGTCTTTTCACTCACTAAAGCTCATGCAAAATGTCTTAATAATAAAGAGAACCTGCTGAAAGGCCTGTTTTAAGTAGAAAATATAAAAATAAATCAGAGAGGTAATTGCACAGTGGAGGTTTTCTTCCCCCCCTGAATGAAAATGCACCCTGCCATTTGCCCACACTGTGCAGTGCAATAACAGCTACCTGTTGATCTCAAACACTCAGCTCCGGTCCCATTTGTGCAACAGTAACAAATAATTCAGCTACTTTTAAAAGAAGAGAAGTTACATACCTTTTCTGATCTCATTGTTGGGAACGATAAAGGCTTCCTGCGCGTCTTTGAGTGTTTAATGAACAGTACAACACCCCCCTCTTTTCTTCCTATTAGGCTACTTTCCCTCTCCGTTAGTTAGTGGGGGGTTGTTTCATCCAGCAGAGCACTAAATCTCAACTCCCCTCCACCCCTTTTTCACATGGCCCTCTCTCTCTCTCTCTCTCTCTCTTTCCCTCTCTTCTCCTCTCACACACTCTCTCCCTCTCCTCACTCCCAGGAATCGGGGTCAGATATTTGGTGCCGTTCAGTACCTCTCCTCATTACTGAGCCGATTATCGACATGCCTTCACGCCCGCAAAAAAAAAAAGGTCCAGAAAAACCACCGACAACCCCCCCACCTCCACCTCCACCACCAGCTCCCTGCCGTTGGAAACCACAGTCAGCCTCCCATTCTGCGTCTGCCTCTCTCTGTCTCCCTCTCTCACTCGGGCAGAATAACAATGAGCTAACGGGACCTCGTCTGAATAGCAGCGGGAGGAGAGAATAATGACTTGAACTTTTTCAGCCAAAGACAGAGCAGCAGCACAGGAAAGGCCTATCAGTGGCCTACATACACCCGGCCCATCACACATTCCTGCTCCCCGTTCTCAGAGGGAAGACAGAGGAGGAGGAGGAGGAGGAGGAGGTGGAGGCCCTGCATGGACACAAGCCTTTTATTTACTGCAATAAATAACTAATGAAAAGATTAAAGGTTGACGCATAAAGGTCTTTGAAAATGGTGGAAAAAGTTTCGGGTCAAGTGTGAGCTAATATTTTTTAACACAGCGGTGAAAAGTAACGAAGTATATTTACTAAAGCGTTGGATTAAAGCATCACTCACTTATTTGTACTTTACCAAGACTATAACCAGGCCTTTAGTTCAGTTCAGAGTCCCTCTAATGCACCCCCTGCCAGTCATGTAAGGATCAACCAAAAACCAAAAAGGTCTCGTAAATGTAAAAGCGATTCTACTTTATATTTCTACTCCACTTTGTTTTAAGGAAAACTGTGTAACTTTTACCTCTATGTTTATTTGACAGTTACAGTTATTAGTTACAGATTGAAAAAGGATGATTGCTGGTCAAAATGTGGTCAAATTTAATCACATTTAGTCCTAAAAACACTGGAACTGGCTGATAAATTAGATAAATTAGAGTTAGACCAATATTAAAAAATACAATTAAAAATTAAATCAGTCACTGAGCCTGTGCTGAAATAATCTTGATGAAATTCACAGGCTGAGTAGTACTTCACATGACAAGTAAACTGATTTTGATATGTTAAATCATCACATCTAGGGCGATTTTGAGGGGCTATAACCAGGACTGGGCGGCACAGTGGTCCAGTGGTTAGCACTGTCCCCTCACCGCAAGAGGCACAGGGCTTTTCTGTGTGGAGTTTGCCTGTGTGGGTTCTCTCTGTGTACTCTGGCTTCCTCCCACAGTCCAAAGACATGCAGCTTAGGTTAACTTTCAGCTCAAAAAACACTTTAATTACTTCAAAATATACCAACATAAATTTTGATGAGGGAAGATGAGGGTACACTAGTTTCCTTTAAAATGTGGTGCAGTCACAAACTGGTAAAATATTTATTAATTAATACTTATTCCACATTATGTATGCAGGACCCATAAAGCAAGAACTGTGGAAGTCAGTGTGATATTTATTCCTCACTGCTTACTCAGCACAACTCTGACTTTCTCTTAAGGCATTAATACATAGAGACATAAGTTGACATCACATCACCTGCAGGAGGTCCAGGTGTCTGACTGAAGATGTCTCGTGCTGCAGTTGCAGGTTTTTCCCACAGGGTGGCGATGGTATGATATGACTTCCTGTGGCACTTCCCCCTCCATGGGACTGAACATCCACTGTAGTAAAGCAAGTGCAGAGTAAAGAGTCAGACTGTGTTTCAGTAGTAAATCTGTATCTTGAGGACCAGGACAGGCAGGTAGGAAGTTCAGTTAGTTTTGAATAAAGTCAGTGAATGAGACAGTCAGCACAAGCCGTTTCTACTCAGGTGTTACTTTACAATCTTCACAGTCCACATGCACCTTCCTCACCTCATCACTGCAGCTTACCCCCCCTCCACACGGTCAATAACACTGCTCACACTAATAGAGCACATCATATTACTGGACACAACCTTCCCTGTGACCATCCCTTTGTTCATCAGACGCTTTCCGTCATCATCAGAGCAGCCTCCAGTTTGCCAGCCGTGGCAGACGAGCGTGCTCTCTGGGGTTCTGGGTCGTTTGGTTCAGCGTTGAGGGGAACACTGGGACGTCTGTGGTCTCGTGTCCTTGGACCTGAGCCGCAAAGCTGTTTGTGTCTCGGCTCGCTTCCTCAGGGCCTAATTCACACGAGCTAAGGAGATTGACGGACGGGAGACCTCGGCTCACACTGACCTATTAAACAATAAAGATGCATCACACACATCTCTCCCATCCATTCGTCCATCTACCTTCATGGTGGCACGCACTGACAAAACACTGGTGTGTCTGAGACAGGTGTCTGGGTTTGCCTGAATTTAGACCATCCAGACACTGCATCAAAACATGTACATCAGTATATCAACATGCAGGAAAATAACTCTCTGGATCTAAAATCTGTTCAAGCTGTAGCAGAAAACAACAGTGTGTGCTGAAATCAAAATTATTTGTGGCACTTGTGCATTGAAGAGGTGAGTCTATGTAAAAGGTGTCTCTTTTTACTTCCCTCATTAAAGCTAAATCACAGATGAGGCTGGGGGAAATGTGGGCAAAGATGAGTTTTAAAAAAAGGATTTTTACATTTGGAGATAACTGGGGTGGGGACTGCTTGGTAACATGTTGTAAAGTCATGATAGAATTACGTTTGTGACACTATTATCTGAGATTTATTTGCCAACAATTTAAACCTGTGACATGTTTTATGATACTGTTCAGTGAAAAATAATGAGTGTGATGAAACACTGAGCAGTTTATCTTGATACTGTCCAGAGGGGACAGAACTGACTGCAAGAAAAGATTAAATCTTTTCTGAAATCATGAATACACAGAATGTTAAAAAAATAAATAAATAAATAAAAAAGACTGACATCAGTCTTCCTCAAAGTCAAGGGTGATTTTGTTCAGTTTCTGCCAGTTTCTTCTGCTCACTATAAACGGGTAATGACAACAAATGGTTAATATGATTTTAACAATTCTACTTTATACCAGTAGATTATTTTTTAACGGCTCTTCACAATAAAATGAACATTGCCAATGTGAAGACCTGACACACGGGAACAGTAAATATAGCATTCATTATCTGTTGAATGAGAGACAATACATTTTATATTGAGTTATACTGAGTGAGAGCAGAGGGCCGTAATGTGTGTGGACAGGCTGGTTGTTTTTACATTTATCTGATGAGATGTGATATGATTATAATATGCTACTGTAACCATAGTGTGTGCGTGTGTGTGTGTGTGTGTGTGTGTGTGTGTGTGTGTGTGTGTGTGCGCGTTCGCCTCGGTCATTGGCTTCTTTTGGGCACAAATTTCAGACTGAAGACCAGTTAACTGAGAACAGCTTGTCCAGCTGGGGACAAAAGCCGTGTCCCCATTTGGGAAAAGGCTGATTTTTGGGTCAGTGGTTAGAGTCTTTAGGAAATGAATCAAAGTCTATGTAATGTCCCTGAAAGTGACAGAGATCAACATGTGTGTATGTGTGTTTTTGTGTTTGTGAATCTTCAAGTTGCTGCAAAACATGACACTTGTAGAGCTTTATTTTATTTTATTTCAGACTAAGCCAAACTATTTGTGTGCAGCCTTTAAATCACGTTCAGGCACTTCTGGGAAACCCAGCCCTGTTAATTAAGATGTAATTATACATAATGACGCTGAGACAGTCACAGAGTCAGCAGGGCAGGAACTTTGACTCCTCGCCTCATTCACCCTAGAATATCACCTGTGTAATCCTCGATACTCAACAGGTGTTAAACAAACTCCTCTGACTGCTCTGACTGTCAGATGAAACTTCTACTAGTAGGAATTTGATATTTTGAATATTATCTTGAATTTATGAAGAAACAGTGTTTTTATCTTTGCTCAGCCTGTCGGTGTTGTTAAGTCAGGTTTTAATCAGAGGCCTGACAGGGAACAGAGGTTGTGCCCAACATATGCCAGTGGGTCTGAACCTGTTCTCTAATGTTAATGTGAGTATAAATGTTTGTCCTGTAATCATCACCATGCAGGCTCCATTGTTTGTGTGTTGTGTGATTTATTCTGATCTTAAAGCAGCCATCTGTTGTCCTGCCACTACCTCTCTGGCTGTCAGTCAGTTGAGGAATTAATCAGGCCAATTACTCCCGTGCTGAGATCTAGGTGAGCCGAGTGACTTTGTGCTGGATGAGCAGAGGCCAATGTTTTCTGTCCTGTTTGAAGGGATAAAAAAAATCAAGGGGTATTTTTTCTAAGTGTTTATTTAGTATGTAAGAGCAAGGAAATTTAGAAAAAGGCCTCAGCTATACCATAACAAAGAAATAAAAGAAAAGATGGTGGAGATGTGAGTGAGATGCCAAAGTCAATGTAAAAACAGTGTGAGAGGAAAAGAGGTGTGGTCTTCCAAGAAAAAACAACAAAGAGGAAGGACGGGGGGAGAGGAAGAGAGAAAAGAGAGGTAGAGACAATGAGGGAGGGATAGAAGGAGTTGAGCGCTCCTCTGGACTAAATCTCTCTCAATCTCATCAGTGTGTGAGGGGGGCTCACTCACTGCACGTCCACACTGTGGCTACACAAGCTGCACCCACGAGGTAACTCTGAGGTAAGGACACTTTTTCAGCATGAATTCAAACTGTGTGTTAAATGTTGCTTTATATTAGTTCAGTCATTTCAGTGAGGTGTAACAATAAGGCTGGTTAACAGCCACAGTGTTCCTCTGTATGTATACTGTTACCATTTAGAAGACAGAAACACAACCTTTTTCTAAAAACATATTTACATATTTGAGCATATTATCAAAAATAATAAACATGGTTAAAATATTACATGAAACAACTTTATATTTAACATAGCTTAACAGGCATCAGGTTGCGTAAGAAAGAAAAGTAACATGTCTTTGATTGTTAATTGTCCTTTTAACAGTTTTATAATGTACTGTAGATTTAATTTCACTTATCTATGGTTTTCTTATAGTGGGTATTTATGTATATGTATGTGTGTGTTTGTTGATTGGAAAGGGAGCTTTTTTTATGGATGACTAAACTTGAGCCTTGAACCAATCGATCTAAAAAGTAATTAAATTGAATTAATGTCTGTTCAGTCCAGGTACTGGTGTAAACTAGAGGTAGATTTATTCGTTGAAAATGAAGTGATCTTCTAAACAATAACCAAACACAACTGGTTGAAAGAATTCCAAAATAATACATTTTGTACAACAGATGCCACTTAAGAAACGTTTGAGGACTAAGGACTACAACATATTTAATTCACTGTCCTGATGTGTTTCTGAGTGCAGGTGGTCCTGACAGTATATAGAGTGAGGGTGGATGGAGTTTCTTAAGCAAAGAATTGACAATTTGGCATCTAATATCACAGATTCCAAACAAACATTTTAAACTTTCTCTGATACTTAATACTCCATTTTTCAATATTTTTATTGTTGCACTGCCGAATATTGTAAATGACAAATTAAACTGATATGTTATTTAATGTATAACACCATCGGAAATATAATAATGTACGTGTATAATATAGCAGTGTTGACTGTGGACTGTTCGTTAACGAGCCTGTTGTTCTGGCATCATACAGCTTTTAGTAAAGAGGGTTTAGTAGAGAGAGTTTTAATGGTAGCTAGTATCTCATTACAACAGTATGAAGCTCCAGCTATGCAAAATGCAACTGCACGTGATTTATATCGACAAAGACTTTTCTTAATCTCTGCTGTGTCTTGACAAATTCTTGCTGAACGAATCACCAGAGAAAACAATTTAGACATTGATCTTGTAATGCACTGGGATGATTATAGATTTAACTCAAATCTATCCTCTGTCTAGAAAGAATCTGTTTGTTTACAAATGGAAAGTGCTGTATTTTGTCAGAGTCAACTGTTTTTTAATCACAGGTCTAACTGCAGTTGTCAGTTTTTAATTTGAGACTAATCGTACTACTTAAATATCCACCTTGACCATATGGTGCAGGGACCGTACACGACCCCGGTGCTCACCATGGATTACCACACACACACACACACACACACACACACACACACACACACACACACACACACACACACAGAGCAACGTGCAAGCCCATTTATCTCTGGCTAAGGTAGCACAACAACTGTTTGTAATTAGGTTAATTGAGTGACCTGTGGGTGGTAATAAACTTAGGGCTAAACAGTGGAGATTGGGTGTGACACGGTTCGGTGCCTTGACCATCTGTCTCTCCTCTCTAAGTCCTGTAAATCACAACAAGTGCACTGCAGAGACGGGCCATGTTCAATACAAAGGTTGTTTCCTCTTTAAACAGTTGTACATGTTTACACAGATGCTTCTCAATTAAAAACGGGGAATAACTATTCTCCTGTGTCTGTAGCTCATTAAATCATTTTTGCATCAGTATTTGTGGAAGTTTCATTGAAGGCAGACATGATCTTTATCACTAAACAGACTGTATGGTTTGTATGTATTCACACTCATTCATGTTTCATTATTGATAAAGGACAGTGAATCATGTATGAACTAACAACACAAACACACTGAAACACACACACAAACAGACAAACACAACATAGAGGCTGGTCACTGGGAGCAACAGGTGGTCGGTGAGGTTTAGCAGCCACATCACGTGTGTGCCATTTCAAAATGCCGACCCTGTATAATGAAGGACATGTTACAGAAAAGTCAGCTTTGCTTTATGTTAAAGATAAATGAAAAACAGTAACCACATGGAGCTTTTAGGGAAAATTTTGGGAACCAGATTTTAAACAAGAGAATGTATTTGCATTAATATTTGGAAATACATCTGTGCTTTACAGTCATCTCATCAAGTGTTTATCATCATCCTCGAGGTGAAATCCTGAATTAACCACTAAAGGCAACTCAAGATCATGTTATGGTCCCTCTATTAACCTATACTAATACTAACTGTGGCCTTCTTTGGGGTTTCTATGAAGTCAAAACCATCTAAGTAACTAACACTACCAACAGAAATCTTATGCAGGTCAGGATGTCACACCTCTGATTTAGGACTAATCCTTGTCTGGACAGTCTCTGGTTGTTTTGGCACATGCCTGTTCTATGTGAGTTTACTGATCAAAGAGAGACTGGGCAGAGATGTCACGTCCACCACATTCAGCCGCCATCACATCCTGCTGAGAACGGAGGACCTTTGTGTTCATCAGCCTGGTCTAAAACTGTATCTACATGCTGCCCTTTGCGTTTAAGGACACTGACAAGTTACTAGACCAGCAAAAAGCATGTCTGTTTACCTGCAGATACAAATACAGAAGGCTGGGACAAAATAGTACATAGATCTGACAATGTAATTGAATCCATCAGAACAAAACCACCACAAAGTGCAGCCTTATTAGCAGCAATAAGCCCCAGGCTCAGGAAAAAGCTAAAATGCATTGTTTGATAGGTGCTCGTATTATTGTGCCCACCCTCTGTGAGTGCAGCTAAATGACCTTTATCTAACATCTGATGTTTTGTTTTACAGGTTTATTTCATTCTTCAGTGACAGAGAGAGAAACAACACGACATCCAGAATAAAATATATTCTCTCACGGAAAAAAAGGATAGAACTGTATGTTCCTCACAGATGAGTGGATACGATGTGAGTGGAGACCTTCGTTATCTCACTCCCTGATGTCTCAGTTACAACAGCATAGAAGTCAGCGCAGTCTTTACTTTAACTGGCATCACACATTTTGAAGTGAAGCCAAGCTCCTTAAGACTTTGTGGCTGAACTGATGGAGATCATGAGGAACTCTCAGTCTCTACACCTGTTCCTTGTTCCCATTGTGTTTTCTGTAATTTCACTCCTCCCCTGCCCTGGATCTGCCAGCTCAGGGTCTGACTTTGACTATGGAGCCCACCCACGCTTTGTTTGCACCCCTATTCCCATGGACGCAGACCCTTCCTGCTTCCCTAAAGAGGGTCCTGGAGTAGGGGCAGCAGGGACTGGCGGAACGGGCCATCAAAGCGCACCTCCTGCTGGCTGGTGGGGGGCCAGCGAGGAGGCCAAAGCCACCATCCTCCACCTCAGGGAGAGCCTCGTGCAGCAGAAAGAGACCATCCTGGACCAGAGGGAGACCATCAGAGAGCTGACGGCCAAGCTCACCCTGTGCGAGGGCTTCAGCCGGGCCGTGACGCCACACGACAGCACGGTCTCGCACTCCCATCACACAGGGGTGGCCAGTCGCCACGCGTACTCTGACAACGGGCACTATGGCAACCAGCATGGTCACCATGGCAACCTCATACCAGACTCGCCGCACCACCCCTCTGTGGGGGGGCAACGATCGGATGGAGGCCACAGCAGCAACAACCAGGGGAAGGATAAACATGTGACACCAGGGGACATCACATCATCACCGGAGCAGATGGAGAGGATGCTGCAGGCGCTGAAGGAGAGGCTGGACAACTTACAGGTGAGCAGCAAGAGGAGGAAACTTTCTCAACTTTGTATATGCAAATAATATGTGCATAGTTACAGGAAGGAAGATGGTGGGGATTAAAGAAAAAGTGTGTGAAGTAAACGTATTACAGCTGAGAAATGAGAAATAGATCAGAGTAAGAAATCTTGTGATGCCCATATGTGGCTTTCCCTTGTTTGGGTGCATTAATGCTGTCGTCACCGGATTGTTTGTCGATTAAACAGGTCCCAAAGTAGTATGTCTCCTAAGTACTTTAGACAGAGGAACAATGAATTACTTAATCGCATAAAGCCACTCACTACATTGGCAAGAGAAACACTTTGATGTCCCTCAGTGGGCACCTTAGAGCACGAACAGGCTCAGAGGTGGACGTCACAGATGATCTTACAGGGGATTGATTCAAGTTTTTGAATAATTATGGATTTCTAATTTCCCTGTGTTCTCTTTAGTTCTCGCCTTTTGCTGTTCTTTTCTGCTGTCTCTCCTGCTTGGATTGTGATCGCAGGCAGATGTCAGGGACTGTAGCGTGCGTTTGTGTGTGTGTGTGGGGGGGGTTATGGCACGGGTCTAAGATCAGCAGTAATTACTGTGATCTCCCTTGACAGACTGGTAATCAGGGCATGCACCAGGACAAAGCCTGGATTACCTGACAGGAAGAGAAGCAGAGGCAGATACAGGAAGACACAATGGATGTGAGAGGGACTGCAAAGCATACCTGGCTGCTGAATCTGACATTACAAGATAATTAGTGACTGGAAATAGCAGACAAAGAAGTGCAAATTACACATAAGTGTCCTCTAAATGTTGTAGGTGACAGACCAACACATATGATTCCTTGATGCCAGTTTGATCCTGTGCCTAAGCAGCTCTGATGCCTTTGTCCTTTCTGTTGTAGAAAGGAAGCTCAGGAGATTAAATGACAGGAATACTCATTGTTATCAAGTCTTCACCTCTGCTCTTCCCTCTGCTCTCCCTCAGCAGAAGAGGAACACATCCATCACCTACTCCAGCTCACTGAAGGACCTGCTGCAGAGGAAGATCAGCGCCCTGGAGCAGCAGCTGCATCATCGCACCGAGGCCCTCAACAGCCCCGAGCATCACGACGACGACAGCAGCAGTCACAGGGACAACCACGACCACAACCACGATCACGATGAAGGGGACCATCATGACGACGATCACCACATCGATGGACACCTTAACGACCACAAAGACGGGGACCACGATGGTCACAAGGACAGTGGGAACGACACCGATCATCACGATGACAGCCACAACGATGATCATCATGATGATGACAATGACCACGACGACCACAATAATGGCCACCATGATGATGAAGATGATGATGATGACCATCACAGCAATGAAGCAGACAGTCACAGTTACCTTCCTCACACAGGATACAGAGTACCTGGGCCCAGAGCTGGTTTCCATTCAAATAAACTGGAAACGATGCTCAACCAGCTGCACCTCGCAGGTACAGAACATTAAAACATGCTGACAGTAACAACAGCTGACAGTGAGTTATGTCAAGTTCCTATTAATGGAGCAGTACTTGATATAAGTCGAGTTAGTGGTGTATTACGTAGTTGCAGAAGAGAAAGAAAGGACTGAAAACAGGAATGAGTTTCATAATTCATTGTTGACCTTGGAGGCAGCAGTTGACAAAAGAATCAAAACGTCAAGGTTTTTTGTCAACTATGGCTGCAAGGTCAAGAATAAATCTTAAAGCCAACCTGAAAGACAAGTACTTAACCTGTTCAGAGAAATAAAAAAATGCACATCAATACAATTTCATGACAACTGAGGAAACTCATTCTGCTGAGGAAGATCATGCGATACAATCGAAATCTCCAGACTAGAACAGCTACTAAATGGACCTTGAGTTGAGCTCTGTCAAGGAATGATGTTATGTTTCCTTACCAGCAGGTTCCAACAGGAAGAAATCCAAGAGTCCTGATGCCTTTCAGATCAGCTTCCCCATGAGAACCAACTACATGTACGGGCGGGTGAAGCGGACTCTGCTGCAGGAGATCTTCGCTTTGACCCTGTGTCTTTGGATCAAGCCCGGCGTGGGACCCGGCCTGGGGACGCCCTTCTCTTACTCTGCCCCTGGACAGGCCAACGAGCTGGTGCTCATCGAGTGGGGGAACAACCCCATAGAGCTGCTGATCGATGACAAGGTGAGAGAGAGAGAGGAAACGTGAGCCCCATGTTACTCCTCTGAGCTACAGAGTTTAAGACCATAAATATATATATAAGGCTCTTTGTGCTAGATGTTCAACCGAACTGTTGACTGAGTTGCATTGTGGGTAATGTAGGTGTTTAGACAAGGAAGAAGAACATGTAGAATAAAAACAGATGATATCTCTAGTTCTGCTGCATTGAATTTTGATCCTTCTTTAAGAACCAGTCCATTGTGAATCATGTTATTGGAGCGCCATGTTCTCTTTTACAATTTGAAGCCAAGTTATCGGGGGCTGTAAAAATGGCGTCTGAGCTCCAGCTCTCTGCCTCTACCTGCTACATAAACAGCTGCTGGAGATGCCTGTTGAAGTGTCTTTGAGTAAGACACTGACCCTGACCCTTAAAGATTAACTTAACTCCTGAAATTTGTTTTTGCTGACCTCCAGTGGTCTAACTTCTCACCTTACTGCAGTGATGCACATGTGTGGTTACAGGTGTAACCAGAGTACACCACTGACTACACCCAACCACAAGAGGGCAGAGAAGCACTGCTTTTTATGCTGGTGTTAAATTACTCTTCAGGTGGCTTCTTGCATGGTTGTGGTTCATGTATTTAAAATACATGATCCCAGGACACGATTGTGTCAGTGTCTTACCACTATCCTATCTGCAGGCGGTGACGTTGCCCCTCTCTGTGAGTGATGGGAAGTGGCACCATGTGTGTGTGACCTGGTCAACACGGGATGGACAGTGGGAGGCCTATCAGGATGGAGTGCAGCGAGGGTCCGGGATTAATCTCTCTCCCTGGCACCCCATCAAACCTGGAGGGGTCTTCATCCTGGGACAGGAGCAGGTAAAGACACAGGAAGTTATTATTAGATTTTATTATTATTTATTTATTATTATTATGTAGATGCACACATTGCACATGCAGGGAAACCCTTACAGTCAAAAAGATACATACCTGTGAGCGAGCTCAGTTCTTTTTCACAAAGAGGAAATAAAGGAAACTACTTAAGTGACAGGATGTGATGTAAAAGTTTGACTGCTCCTTGTGTCTCTTTTCTTCAGGACACTCTCGGAGGCCGTTTTGACGCCACTCAGTCATTTGTTGGTGAGATGTCCGACCTCCACATGTGGTCGACTGTCCTGAGTGCCAGTGACATCTACAGCCTGGCCTCCTGCGGCAGCCACCTCAGAGGAGACGTCATCGCATGGTCTGACACAGAGGTGGAGCTTCATGGAGGTGTTGCCAGATACCCTTTTGACCCCTGTCACTGAAAAGGCGGTAACACCAATGGAGAAAGACATTGGGGAAATCCTAGAGTGCACTGAGAACATCTGTCATCTAGTAGAAACTACAGAGACTGAAGAAGGTGCGAGAATAAAACAACAGGATGATCATTCAGTGGCACCAGCTCCTCCACACTCTGAATCAATGCCTTCCTTTAAACTTAAATCTGTCTAATCTGTGTTTACAGATTCTGTTTAGGGACTTAGTGGTCTTGGACCTTAGTTACTGGCCATTATCTGACGTGTTCATAAGCTAGTGTTTTATTTTAAACGGACAATTGCTGTATGTGACATATTGTCATACTGTTAATAAGACTAAACACTGTGGGGTCTGTGATAATGTTCGCAGGTCTTAACGTGGGTTCTGTTGTGGTGAAGTGACAAACCGTATCTTAGATAGAAATGTGCTGAGAAATCAATTCCAACTCTGGATTCTCTTCTTTAAAAGGTTTCCATGGAAGATACAGCTAATTTACCAAAGAAACTGTAGCATTAATTTGTGTCACTTTGTATTTTAATATATAATATCGTAACATAGATAGATTGACGTATTATTTTGGAGTCAGACTTAATTTAGTGTTTTACAGCCTCTGTTGGTTTTACAGGGACACAATTTGCCACAATTTAAATTGCAACAGGACTCCTTTAAACAAGTGAAAGGCTTCATTCTATTTTTTTTCTCCAACTTTTATAAATTCTACAATGCATGTTTGTTCACTGAACAAATCACTGACATTTCTCATTTTATTTTCAATAAAAATTTTAGTCATACTTTGTGAAGTCATTGCACTGTGGCTTTTCTTTTCTGAAATGATCTGGCCTTGACTGTATATTTATTGTACTGTATATAAAACGCTGAATTTGGGTCAAGTTAGAACTTCAATGTTATGTCTTGTGTTTTTTTCTAATGTTAAGACAATGTAAATAAAAGTGTGAAAGATGGGTTTTTTGTTTTTCATTCTTTGTGGCATTCAGTTTGTGATGATACAGATGAACTGACATCATCTCTGTTGGGCCGTTTGTTGTATTAACTTTAATAAAGTTTGCCCTGAAGAGCTTTTATGACTCAGTGCTGTGAAGAGAAAACACCCAGTCACCTCTTTAAATCAAGTGACCCAACAACCAACAGGACGGCCACAGAGACACCTTCCAGTTACTAATCTTTACGAAACTTAACTTAGCCCCAACTGTAAAGGCCCAAATTCTACTGCATTTTCAAAGTTCAATCTGTTAAAAAAAACAAAAAACAAACAACCAACATCACCTCACAGCTAAAATATAAGACAAAACCCAGAAGAAATAAAAAAAAAAACACATCCACTGGCCCATCATCTCTGTTTACCTTTTATTGTTACACAGTAGTTTACTGGCACCAATGTATCGTGGTTTTCCTTTTGCTACATTTACAGATGATCTATCCATCTTCACCTCACAGTAAATAAAAATAAATAAATACAAAATAAAGATGTTTTCTGAAAGAGGTGGCTCTGGGGTCAAAGTAATCAGAAACCAAGGACCAGTTTTGGTCTGATCATTTCAGTGTTGTTGTTTTAATGGAAAAATTATTTGTTTGGCAACTGTGCACTTCAAGAATACTCAGAGAGCGAAGGCCTACAGTCAGTCCATGATGTGATGTATACAAGCACAAACACGGAGTTAGAAAATCAGGCCTTTGTCAGTTTGATGAAGTGGGAGAGTATAAAGGCAATGACAGATCTGAGCTCGAAGGACCAATCACTTGCTGTGTCTTTAAAACAAGGTCTACATGTTTTAATCGATGAGAAAAGACCCCATTCAGCTTCATGCAACACAATCTCTGTCAGACATTGGTCAGATCTGACCAGGTGATGGTGTTTTATATTTCTACACAGTTCATGGTTCATCCATCAGCATATTGCAGTGTGTGTGCATGTGATCACCAGTAGAGGGTGCTACAGAGTATTGGAGTTGTATCGTCAGTCAAACTATCAGCATTTTCTCCAAAATGCTAAAATTGATAAAGTGCAGTAGACAATTATTTTTCCTACCATCTAAAAATGCCAACTTCGATAAACTACTAGAAATAACAGTTTATGAACTGGATGTCAAGCAAATCTATGACTGGACACGACTCTAAACTTGTTATTGATTCATTACATCTGAATCTTTTTACTATTATATGATGAAAGATTTATTAGTGTTCCTTGTTTTGTTGTCTCTTCATTCTTATCACTGTAGTGTAATGGCAAATTGCAGGACACTGGGCAGCCAGTAAAATAAAGACTGGAAGTTAGTTTAATAGACTGTGAAACTTGATTACTACTTGTGCTTTACTGGGTCTGATTTACTCCAAGAACCAACAGTGTGGTCAGGAGTTTAATCAGACTACAAATCATCTCCTAAATATCTTCTTAATTTCCAAAGAAACTATAATTAAGACAATTTACTTTATGCATAAATCAGCTTCCACATTAAAATGCCATTTTTCCAAGTCGACAGGGAACACTAACACTTTTCAAATCAGTGCACTAGTATGATCAGCGAACGCATCAGCGCCTACGACTGACACCTCAGTTTTATCAACATGCAGGTCTACAGTAGCTCATACAAAAATCAGATTTTAACAAAAGATAAAGAATAAATTAAATCATTTCTATGTGTATCGTAAACAAATATGCTAACATCTATTTACAAAAAGTATACATTGTAATGAGCTGCCTTTGTGATTTCTTGAAACTCACTATAGCGGACAGACCTGGCTCTAACAGGTTAAACGGAGTTATTACGAGTGAGAGAGATGTTGGTGATCGTCTTGTAGTGTTGAACGAGGAGGAAATGATCTGTGGCATGCTGTAACGTTACATCTGACAGGACATGATGATCATTGCTCAGTATAGTGTTATTAAGGAATCGCTAACAAAGCCTCCAGACTACAATTTTCTACTTCGCTATTGCTCAGACATGTTAAGAAACATGCTGAAGAACATACAATATACATGTTGTCTGTGTTTGCCTCCGTTAATTCTCTAGAGCAACTTTTTGTCTCAAGATCCGACCACATTTGAAGATCAACAGCAGCCCGGCAAATATAAACAATCATGAACAGTGACATTTTGCTCACATGATGTTACAGTATCTACGAGTGGACAGTAGTAATGTAGTGTATTTAAAGCCATTGAGTAATGTGAAAGCATTCGCTGCTTTGTTTCTCCTCCTCTCTGACCAAACATGACTGAATTAGTGTTTGAATAGTGAATTCACATTTTGTACGGGGTAAGAACAATCAAGAGAGGCAATGTCTCATTTAGGCTGCATCCATAAATCTGAAAGAAGAATTCACGAGAACTGAAGCTGCTTGCTACCCTGAATGTGACTGTATTCACACTAATGCAGAAGAATCTCAGAGAGCTGTTTGTGTAATGGGTTTCCAATCCACATTAGCATTTTTTGTTTCTTTTCTGAAATCTGTTACACATGCTAAAAGCCGATAAAACAGACAAATACAAGATGTCTTCTATCAGGCATGCACAAGCCAACAACCTTAAGCGTTTCTGCAGAGCAACTATCTGCTGTTTTTCAATTTTTTTTGTGGAGGAGAAAGTGCACCAGCAAGTCAATATTCTTAAAAACTGATCAAGAGAATCAGATGCATGAGCAATCACAGCATTTTTGAATCCTCCTTGTTCCCAACATTTTCAAATTCGTCCACATTTGGTGAGTGGTTTTCAAAAGCTGACTTTGTATGAATAAAAGGCCAAAACAGGACGAAATGTGTTTTTGAAATGATCTGCATTAGTGTGAATATGGCCTGTGAGACGTTTCACAGTTCATTTAAATGCTGAACAAGAGAGGAATGTGGTGAGGAGACGGGACGGGCGGTGTGCTGTGGCTGTAGTGTGTCAGGCTGAATATAACAGCAGTAGTGTAAGAACCAAGATAACAAGAGGCAGCCACAGCGGGTGAACTCGTCACTCTGAATGTGGCTTTAAAAAGTCTGGTGGAAAGGATAGCAAGGAGTCCTCATGTTGAGAAGAGGATGCATTTGGGGAAAGGGTGGGGGAGGAGGTGGGGTAACAAAAGTGATGAACAGGTAGTAAAGAGCAGGAACAAAAAGTCCCATGCTGGAAGGAGAGGTGTGAAGGACAGAGGAAGACAGGGAGGGGATGAAGGGAATCGTCTATGGTTGCTCTTCCTTCTTCTTAAGTGATATACGTTTCTTTCTGGCTGCAAGCATTTCATAGAAGGGATCCACACTGACGGCAGACCTGGTCAAACGACAGAGAAACACCAGTGAGTGAGGTGGATCGTGTACCATCCAGGCAGCAGTTAGGCCCTTAAACAAGAAGCTACTTAGTGTTTAGACATGATCCTCCGTTTAAGATTTACATACTTGATGCTGTGGATCCATTCGTCCTTCTCCTCAGGTGTGGGGGCAGAGATACGGTACACCATGTGGTTCCCCTCCACTACCCTCCCATCAGCCTCCGTCTTACACGCCTTAATCAGCTGACCGCGGTTGTTGGGGATGTACAACTCAAAGCAGTTCTTTTGGGAGAATGGCAAAGGAACATCAGATAAACAATCGTGGTACGACTACTTGACTGTAATGTTGGGCAGGAAGGCAGACTTACCGGTTTCCTTGGATCTTCAACCTCTCGGATGCTTAGGTTTTCCAAGGGAATGATACCTCGCGGCTCCTTATCCTGTTAGTGAAATTCAGAAGACTTTTAATTTGTGTTCTATGTGTTTAACCAGGCCTAATGGGAATCTGAGAGCGGAAGAACAAACAGACATGCAAGAAATCTCAGCATTGATCCTGCAAATATTGTCAAACTGGAGAAGAGCTGAAATTCTTTTCTGTTTGGGCTGCTCATTAATTGATAAGCAATATGACCGCCCTTTCAATACATTATTAGTTTGTATGATTTCACTTTTTAATTTTGTATCTGAGCAGGGTTCAGGCTAGACTAGTATCATATTAGTGCTGGTATTGTTGTGGTAGTATCTCTTTCATAGGTCTGACTTGTGTCTCTTTTGTTTTCACTGTGCATGAGCAACCAAACCAGTTTCCCCTCTGTGGGTTAATAAAGATATGAATCTAATCCTCGAGTTCAATAACCCGACTTCCTTGCACATGCTGTGTTGTTTTTTGTTTTGAAATCAGCTTCTCTGGAAGAGTTCGTTCCATGTCACAGCTCAATTTCAGCTCCGACAAAGAATTGTCAACATTACACTTTATCACACAATAATCCAAATGTCAATACAAATACATCAATGTCTGGACACAATAACATCCTGTTTACTGAACCTGATGCATCCACGTGGATTGACAGTGTCACACAGGAGAGGAAACCAAGACTTACTGTGGTGTATTCAAAGTAATAAAGGCAATTGTCTGTGAGAATGAACCATCGCCGTTTCCAGGTTTTCACCCGTCCCCCTGAAAAACAATGACAGAGTTACAATGATGAGTGAGAGGAGAGGGGAAATATGTTCTCGGGGGAGTAAAGTTGAGGGGATACTAGTCTACAGTTTCTACACTTACTTCTAATTATGTAGATACTTTTTCTACTACTTTTTTTAACTACAACAACTCTGACTGTACATACCTCCTGAGAAAACAAGCAGCGTGGAAATCGCAGGGAAGAAGCAGACACAAAAGGGACCAGAGGATTTAGAGGGAGACAGGGGACAAAAAAGAGAAAGAGAGAGAGAAGAGAGATGGGAGAAACAGGAGAAGGAGAGGAAGAGAAATTATATTAGTGGTACATAGATCACAGGCACCGCCATGCAAAAGACAACAATCAGATTTTTAGACTGCCGTGGCACTAAAGAATGAGCCTCTTGTTGTCCATCGTGCTGTGGCAGTGTTTCAATGCCACAACACTGTGAGTCGACAATTCAGGTGGAGGCAAAGAGCCAGCAAACCTAAGAGACAGGAGGGCAGGTTCATCATAGCACAAAGCCTCAGAAGAGAACAGAAAAGTGGCCTACAGATCATGTTTTCTCACAAGACCCTTGAAATCTTTGCATCTTTAACAATGACATCGAGCATTAGTTGGTAAAAAGTTACATTGTACAAGATCAGTTTTAAAGCCAACATGTAGGGCTGCAGCACTCCCCAGCAGAGGACACCTCACCAACAGGAAGGCCTCACTGGCATCATCTCACCAAGTTTAAGGAGCCAGCCCTCTCTGTCCGGGTTGAAGAAGGTGTGCGTCAGGTCGTTCCCGTCATCCTCCGGGATCTTGAACGGCTCATTTTTAATGCTTTCGTAGAGATTCTACAGTAACAGATATGACAATAAAGTAAGCTCAACAAAAATCCCTCTTTACCAGGATCACTGTAATTGTCTCCTCATCAGCTGCAAAGAAAAATAAGAGAGAGTTCATCATACTCTGAGCAGCTCCTCTGGCAGGTCTCCCCCCTCATTGATGCCTCGGTTCATTGAGATAAAGCGGTCCACTCCGGGTTTGTCCCTCACATTTGGGTTATGGAGGCTCGTGTTCAGCATAATGATGGCAAATGACAGCACGTAACATGTGTCTGCGAACAGAGATGTGCAAGAGAATATAACAGTTGTGAGTTTTGTTCTGTAGAATGACTAAAATGAATAATGTAGCAAATAACAATTGGTTTTGACACTGATTCAAAAATACTACTTTCTACTACTATTGCTATCACTCCTGTCTAATTTACAGACATTAAAATATCTTTTGAGTGTAATAAATCTATTAAGATTCTTGTGTCTCCATAAGGGAATGCTGAACAAACCTCACCTCAAACAATTTAAGGTTCCCTGTTGAGGTTTTGACCTATAGTATCACTATGGAGCTGTTTTGCTATGAGTGAGTCCCTGTTTTGTTTAGCTCGTTCCCTCAGATACAAGAACAATGCAATACACATTCCTGCTAATGGTTTTTCATTCATCAACAGGTAGCTGAAATGTTCCAGCAAAGGAAGCAAAGACGACGACTGATTGTTAGTAAATGTGGACGTAAACAATCCTGGACTTAAAATCTGTTTTCACTTGACACATTGCATCATGGTGAGTAACACTAAATGTAAACATTACTTTTGTTTGATTACAAGAAAATTCCAAAGGTCATCTCTGAGGAAATAATTCATGAAAACACAAAATGGTTTTACTGAAAAGCAGTGTTTATGAACTGGCAGACTGTGGGCTAACATTCAGATCATTTCTGGGAAGGGGCTCATTGTTTGTGTGAGGCCACTTTCCTTTACTTCCACCTTACTTTCACTTTGTGTGGCTCTAACAGGAATCCAAGGAACTGCCATAACATGTACACTCACAAAAAAAGGCACCTCTTCCTGTGATCCACTGCAGGAAAAAAATGTTTCATTTGCTATACAGTCTACCCTACATGAAATGCAGTGTGATTGAGCGTTTGTATTTACCAGTGCTCTGGAAGACGCCGGGGTTGCAGTGGCAGTATCTCTGAGCGAAGGCCTCCATCATTCTATCAATCTTTTGGGCTTCACCGGGCAAACGGAAACTCCACAGGAACTGTCTGCAGAAAACAGGTCGAGGTTTAGGTCAAGTCTGAGAGAACAGATTCTGCAATCGAGGCAGAGTGAAACAGTCTCTGCTGCTCTCTTGCATAATTTTTCCCCTCTCTAACCTGAAGAGACAATGAGAATGGGACTTTCCATTGTTGAAAAGGTTTGAAGAGTGCCAGGATACTAGTCAAGAGGTTTTGTCCTTGGCTCAAAACAAAAAAACATGCCACAATGGACTCAGCTTACCTGAGGGCCTGGACAAGGTTGAGATCAGTGAACTCATGAAGGTCGACGAAAGCCTGAAGAACTTTGATGTTGAAGTCGTCCCTGCAGTGCAGCAACAGAGAACACAGTTACAAAGGCTGTCGCACAAGGAGAAAGTGGACAGAAGATAACAACAGACGCAGCACCTTTCTCCCAGGTAATCGCCTATAGCGGTCTTGTTGAGTCCCTCTCCTTTGTACAAAAACTGAGCGATGTCCTCTGGAGTGTGTCTGAGCAGCTCATTCTCCACCAGAAACACAATGCCCTGCATGGAGAGGAAAGAGTCAGTCACCACTCGGGTAACACAGAATGAGACAGAATTCACCTGCACTGCAGAGTTTTACCTTTTTTGGGTCCATGTTGAATTTCTTCCTTCCCATTGCCACATGCCTACTTTTCTGCAGGGTTTTACTACACGGTGGAAAAAAAAGAGAAATAATTGCTCTTTACTTTTGCTCAAATCACATCTCCTTATCAAAAATGATAACAACTCAGTGACAGATCACACAAGATTACATGAGAAAACATCACCACAACGTTAAGATAATTTTATTTATTAAGACTAGCCTCTACTGTCTTTAATTACATCAAGCACAGAAATGTGACACTATTACAAATTGTACGCTAATGTTAAAAAATATATATATTTTAAATTTTAAATAAAATGTCATTAAAATGTATTTGATAGTCTAAAGCTGAGAGAGAAAATCTTAAAAACTATATGTGTTAAAATTATGAAGTTCATCTGTGTGAAGCATCACTGCACATATTGCTCTGTAATAAAGTATTTTCTCCAGCACTTTAAAAAAAAGGGGGGGGGGGGTACGATTGACCCAATCATTTGGTGTAAGCCAAATATAGCTTTAACCTGAGTGCCTTAGTGGAGCTGGCTCATTAAGAAGACAAATGTAGATGGTGGTAGGTGGTGCGAATACACAGCAGTTGGCACCGCAGTACACTGCAGACAAAAACAAATCTGTCATGTTCATAACAGCTGTTAAGCTGCAGCTTATATGTTAAGTACAGAAAGATCACAGAGCCTTGTGCTCTGTTGATTATTTATGTCAAGAGCAGTCAGCTCAATGTGGCCCAAAAACACCAACCAACTGCAGTGAAGAGAGTGTTGAAGTGATGGAGTACTGGGGAATGGACACTGTGGCAATCTGCCATTTTACCTGTGCAAAAAACCCAAATCCAATACTGTTAAGAGCGTGGCAGCAGTGTTACTGTGAATTTTTCATCTTACCTGCCCTCTGTGCTGGTCTCCAGTCCCTCCACCTCCAAAATAGCCTCTCTTAATTCCTCCCTCAGCCTCTGTATCTCCTGCAGCAGGACGCCCTTCCTCCTGCGGATGTCCTCCAGCTCAGAGCGCTCCTCTGGGCTCAGGTCTACTGGGACTGCAGGGGAAGAAAAGAATAATGACCCCCTTACTGCTGCTGCACATATAACAAATGGTAACTCTGCCCAGAAAACGTACGGCAGAGGTTGTCTTTATTAGAAATATAAAAGCATCACAAAAGCACCTATTTTGAGAACCGCATTGTTTCTCAAATTGGCTATGACCAATTCCTTCTATAAATATCTCACAATGGAAAGTAGAAGAGGACGTTTGCAAAAATGAATATAAAACATGGTATAGAAGGACAATGAGTGAAGATGCTTGTTGTGTCTGCTTAACTCTTTTACAAGGGTAAAAACATTTGAAAACTGAAATGCTGAAAACTATCTAGTACATGATCTGTAACTATGCGAGACCCACTGCCCACTGACCGAGCTGTGATACTCATTCACTCAACAGAATCCAACCCAATCAGAGCACAAGGCAACTGTAAAACTCAAGAGTCAGACAGCCCGATTAAATCTTTAGAGGCCCCTCATAAACAGTTTTAAATAACGCACAAATACACTGCTATGACTGAGAAGCTGCTGAGGTCTAAAAGTTGTGTCTGAAAAGAAATTCTGTTGACGCTCAATTATTCACTTGATAAAATTTCAGGTGTGTCCAGACCCAGAGGTCAACAACCAGGTTAGGGTGACATGGTGCTATGCTTAGCTGAATTGGCATAAGAATAAAGTATATTTAATATTACATCCTCATCATGAAATCCCTGACAAAAGCAGTTCTGTCAGAAAGGTCTTAAGAGATGTAACAATGGTCTTAAACTACAGGACTGGGAGACGATTTCGTAACAGCTGAAAATGCTGTGGAAATACCTTATTAATGTGATGTTGATATGTCTCCCAGCCCTGTTTTGACATGGTTTTTAAAGCTGCATCACAGCTGAGTTACACAGTTTCTGGACAAATATCTTCTAAAAGCACCTGCTAGGACACAGCCTATCATACACACTGTGTTGCAAGTTTAACAGTTACATTCATACATTCATTCATTCTCTATACAGCTTATCCTTAAGGGTCGCAGGGGGCTGGAGCCTATCCCAGCTGACACTGGGCAAGAGGCGGGACACAACCTGGACAGATCGACAGTCCATCAAAGGGCCAAGATATAGAGACAAACAACCATTCACACTCACATTCACACCTACAGGCACTTTAGAGTCACCAGTTAACCTGCATGTCTTTGGACTGTGGGAGGAAGCTGGAGAGAACCCACACAAAAAGTCTAGGCGAACCAGGGTTCAAACCCAGAACCTAGTTTAGCAGGTACACCTAGCATAAACAAATGCAGTCTAATACAACAGTCTTACAATAAATCCTACCTTCATACAAGCTGGAAAGAAAGAAATCCTCAGTATCACAAAATACAACTCAACAGCACTGTAAACTACAGACCCTTAACAACTATTTACTTAAGTATTCAAACCAATAACTGAATGTCTTCTGAAAAGTATATGGTATAATACAATAATACACTCAGTTGTCAGTTTAATAGTTACAGTGTAATGCAACAGTCCCATAATAAATCCTCCTTCGGGATAGTTATAATGTTCAGTTTTTTGTTGACACAGTTTTAGAGAAGTACTGATTAAACTTTATGGTCAGAGGACTGTTTCTGTTAAACCTCATTAATATAAACAATGTGGACACAATAACAGAAAAATTTCACTTCAGTGTAATAGAATAAAATTCAACAGCACCACAAACTGCAGCTTCCATAATAGTCCTCTCTCACTGTACCCTTAATGCAGGTAGGATTTGATACAGGACTGCTGTATTAAACTGCATTAGTTTTACTTAGAAGTACCTAATAAACTGGTGAGTGTGTATAGTCACATTTTGTAATGTGATGGTATTTGGCACAAAAACATCCTGGTGCGGACCGGGAGCTCAGAGTAACAGCTTGTGATCAGTAGCACACACAGCCTCCAGACCAGTGTGTTTACTCTGCAAAACAAACAGCAGCTCTCCAACACCACCAACCACGCCCACAGTCTGGATTAACTGTACTGTTTGACTCATACAACAGTGGCCAAGTCGCTGATTACCGGTGGTTTCGATAGAATAAGCAATACACAATTTTGACAAGCCCTTCTTGTGTAACTTGGGAGGCAGGTCTGGGTGTTAAATGTCCACCGACGTTAGCTCCGAGCACACAGTCAAACAATCAATATTTAGTTTACGCCAGGCTAAGCTAAAGCATCTTTGTGGCTTATTTTAACCCCATAAAATGTGTTTTACATGTACACTCATACTTTTAACAAAAGCTATGCTGTCAATAATTCTCATTTAGACGTTTAACGGAATGATCAGTGAGAAACATTAACTGAGCCACTAGCAAATAACTAGCTACAGATAGCTAGCGATAGCCTGTGCAAACGGCTAGTCACTAAGCACACTTACTGTAGTCCAGGTCATCCATTTTTGGCGCTTTACTTTTAGGCATAAATATTTCAGAGTCGACTGTCATTCAATATCAGAAAAATAGGGATATATGTTTGAATATATCCTCAAGACTAAAGTGGAAGAAATAGAGCCCTGGTCTCGAAACGTTGGGCCGGAGACAAAGAAGGTGGCGACACCGGAAATGGTGTCTGACTGTCGAGCGGTCTACTTCCGGTCAGTGTTTTTTCAAAATACAATCACTTATATTTAGTAATGCTAAAAATAAGTTTCATTTTTAATCATACTAGTTTATCATCTCCGAGACGATAAGGTTAGTGTTTTTTGTGTTTATGTATTTCATATATACTGGACTATGCTATTAACAAACCTGTTCACTTTACTTAATTATTACACTGCAGTAGAAGCATGCCCCCTTAAATACATTTTATTTATTTAGGGATGAGAGCTTGTCAATTTTATGGAGAAATACCAGTGTTAAAGTGAGGACAGTAACTGCAAAGACATGAAATACAAAGGCCCAACTACAAATTGGTCTGTTTCACATAATAATCTCACCACAATGTCCATTCAGTAGCTTTTCCAGTGTTTTTGATTGTATCAGATGATCTTTGTGCACATATTTAGATTTCTATTTTTCCAAGCACTTTAAAGGATGTCTTGTCTATTTTGGCTTAAAAGTTGAAAGTTATTTGCCTTAGAAACAGCACTTGACAAGAGTCTCATCTCATCATCACAAGGTGCAGCTACTGTTTCTAAGGTCAATAAATAAATTTCAACCCACTGGCTTAGTACAATATTGTTTTCTTTCTATTATAATGTATCTCTAGTAAATGTCCCAAAAATCTATATAAATATATATATAAAATATAATCTATATAAAAATACTATAGTAGATGATAGGATATTTACACACATTGTACATGCTTACAGTTATCAAGGATCTTTAGGTGTTGGTGATTTGTTTTGTTGAATGTATATTTCATTACACTGTCTGGCTCAAGAACTTGATTCTTTCTGGGGACACACAACCCCAAAATGCACTGAGACACATGATTTTGTTAAAAGCTTTGTCCAAATGGCTGCCGTGTAATACAAAACAAATTTCTAGAAGTCTATGATATATAAGAGTGAGACAGCAGAGATGTAAGGGCCCGAAGGAGCACTACAGTGCAATGATGAAACTATTTAAAAATTTACCGTTTGTTGGTTTGTTATTGTGATTGATTTGAGTGGATACACAAACTATGTTTTATCCTGTGGGTCGCAGTTTAAACAATGCCACTAGTCATCAAAAGAATGTCGCTGCTAAAAGCAACTTCCCTCCCTTGATATCACATAAACATTTCTGACTGTTTCTATAAATAAAAAGACAAAAGAACAGTAGATTTACTCCAGACAAACTTATCAAGTTACATTTATTCAAAACCATATATAACTATTAACTGTACATTGTATATGTATATATTTTCATTGTTTTAGTAATAATTACAATTTCATCACGGGTAGTCCACTACAGACATCTTAATGGCATTATCAACTGAGGGGTCATACCCTAACACTGTCATATCAAACTGGTCTATAACATCATGGTCCGAGCTGTGACCACAGACGACAAAGTGTTCAGGAAGGTAAACTGTGATAGCTATTCTCTTAAACATCGACAGTAAACATTTTGGAAAAACTCCATTCAAAGTGTATATAGTCTCTTCTATTTGGTAATGTTTCAAAGCCTAGACTCAAGATGTTGTACTCACATTCTGTAGCTGTGTAAGCACAGTGTAATTGTGGTAGACTAGCTGCATTGTGCATTCAAAGGGAAAAGAAAAGAAGAAAAAAATAACAGCCTGGTGAGCAAAGAGTTTTACTCCATTTTTCTGCAGTCAGGTTTGAACAGTTCATGATCAACAGCCAGAATTTACAGGCTTATTATACAAAGGCATTGATTTGTCCAGGCATGACCAAGACATACAGTATGTTGATGATGACCCAAGCAGTTGGCACATGATCTTACTGATTGATACACTGCACATGCTAATAATTTATCCTTTCTCCAGACCAAGTATATCAGCAGGTTTTATTATAGCAGAATTATTTTCTAAAACACAACAATTCCTAGTAGGGATGCTGTTTTATTACACTTAGGAGGACGTCATAATTTAGAAGCACTTATGTTCTCAAGATATTTTAGATTTAAAACCCAATCTGTCTCTTACATAAACAGATTTATTCTGCTGCTGGCTAATTTCTCACAGTGCAAATTCTTTTTCTTCCACCTGATTTACCTCTTGATCAAAAGTGATCCGACAACACAGAGCTGCTGGATTTTAGTGTTTTTTCCTTGTTTGTTTCTGCAGCAGGATTTTAGTTTTTAAATGATTTTGTTATCAGTCAGTCCTACCTTTCAGAAGCTACAAGTGTTCAAATTGAAACATTTAATCAATTTCAGGCTAGGAATGTAACGTGATCCATTTACTATGGTATCTGGACTTGTCTATTAATACTAGTACTGTGTTACTCTTTAGATGTAGCTAGTTACTGTGCATTCTAGTGTTGTGATTTTCTGTGCTGCTCCAACTCCAGTTATTGTGCAAAATAACTGCACTACTTACTACTTAACAGAGGCATGTAATGCCCTCTAAATACACTTCCAAAGATGACTACTCAGAAACAGTGATATACTGTAGACATAAAATAGTGCTGAGGGCTAATGGTTGTAAATCTGAAAGACTTCTTGAAAATGAACAGTCTAAAACCACTGACAAAGAAGCTTTGCTTTGTTAAGACATTTTTATGTTCAATATGTTGCAAAGTCTGATATCACTGACATCATCATCGTGCATCCACTGGCTAAGAAAAACAGGCAGATTATGTAAAAATGTCAGTAATGGTCACCGTTCAACGGTTCCATTGCTCCTATTCATGTAATGACCCTGAAAAGCTTGATCTCACTGCTCTACATCAACTCACTTGCATGAACAAAATGGTCATTAAAGTGTGTTTTTCTCCACACTCCACTGATGCTTAAAGCAGTGGAGAGAAGCGTGCTCAAACATAATGGTAGGACTAGGACTAGATGGGTCCACCAGTATGTCTAAGAATATAAGCATAGCTTTGTTTTTATGTAGAGGACGGACACTCTGATAGGTGGATAGAGACAGGTTTCTTGTCCTAGAAAGGGCAAAGGTACAACTGTATTGTCCAGTGTCAGATAAGGCACTCCTGTCAGGGACAGAAGTTTTTAAACCCAAATATTTGGACATCAGGCGTGGGGTTGAAGATGGAGGGCTGGGGACAATTTTTTAAAGTATTTATCGAGTTGGACCGATCTCATGTATTTTTTATAGCTTTTCATGTTTAAGAACTTTCTCTGAATTTAATCAGATTCTTCTCCATCTCACTGTAAGGCAAAAATCAGGTAGTGCTTCTCTGCATGCATACTACTATGTATACATCCAACACATGCACTGTCTGCACAAAAAATCCCATAAACATTCGATTGTTCTTCCCTCTTATTATCCCAGTCTGTGCAGTTTTCATGCTTCTCAGGGTACGCTGAGCGTAATCCAACAGCTGTGCAATGAGGCGCATTTTTCATCCGTTTTCAAATTCAATATTAATCCCTGCAGTCATGCTCCAATGATGCGTGGCTCGGTGGGTTATCCCTTTCATTAAACCCCAGAAACGCAGTTTCTGCAATCTAGGCTATTTTAAGTCTTTCAAATACACCCCCCCCCCTCCTCTCAGAGTATAGATGGCAACAGAGATTACATAATTTAGTAGAGTGCTCTATCTGTCAATCAGCTCAACCAATCCCTGATTAGAATCTGGTAATCTTCACTCCAGAGTCACCAACGATCAGACGGGCCATGGAAGGGTGAACCTATGAAATATTGAGAGATTAAAAAAAAAAAATTAACAATTATAATTAACAATGATAAATCTCACAGTAACTAATTCACACAACACCACTGAATTAATACACATCCTATGTAGGATACACATAGGATACCATGTGTATCTGGTAAAGATACAACACACCTCCTCACTAGCTGGGGAATAACAATCTGTCATTGTCAAGTATGTAAATGATTAATAATCTATTCATCACTCAAAGCTTATAAAATACAAAATACATGCTTTTCTGCTAATTGTTAATCTTCATAAGGACAAACAATATTCAAAACTAATTAACAAAATACAGCACAATATACAGTCTTTTCTGGAAGACATAAATCAGATGAGCATCGTCATGCAGGGAAACTGCTATATAGTGGCAGGATATATGGTGAAATGACCCATATATTCACCTGTCATTGTGTTTTCTTATTTGGTCAAGAATTTGTGATTTTGACTGACTACAATCAAAATACTATTAATGGCTCAGCCCTACAAAGCATATAACAGTAACATGAGCATGTGCTTTATATGTATGGGTGGATCTAGAGAAAAATAAACCGCCCTAGTGTCACACCCCATCCATTCACCTACAGTTACTACACACAGATGACACCACTTCAAAGCCAAGCACCATTTTTCCTCTTTCTGACCTGCGCTTGAAGCGGCCCGTACGGCACCAGTTCTCCATCCACAGTGAGGGTTCCTCGTGTGGACAGAGGCTGCAGCCTGAAGGCCCTGCAGGTAACATGGCTCACGTATGGCGAACTGACGGAGTGGTGTGTTCCTCTCTCCATGGCAAAGAACAATCTCAGTAAAGTGGCTCTAGAGATCCCCGCCCGCACAAAGGTCAGGTGGATCAGTCCATCGTCAAACCTGGCCTGGGGTGCAGCATGGAGGTCAGCCCCTAGGTGGGTCTGATAAAGGGCCAGGACCAGGACAAAGTCCCCTTCGATGGTGACCCAGTCTCTGGTGGGGAGGGGTTGGTCGAGGGGGGGTAACAAGTCATCCCTAGGGAGATTTAAAGGCAGTGAGACAAAAGGACGGTTCTTAAGGGGTCCTGCTGGCTCGGCAATGTCAAAGTTAAAAGACGAGGACGGTGTGCGTAGACAGGGTGAGGGTGAGGTGGAGTTTGGGGTGTTGGGACGGGGGGCGAGGTAGGATGAAGAGTGTGGGGAGGCACAAGACGGGGAGGAGGGCGGCGTGGGAGACAGAGACAGAGAGAGGGAGGGGAGTTTAGGGGGGAGAGAATTTGAGTGGGAGTGCTGGAGAAGGGAAAGGGGCCTCGGCCTGGAGGCGTTCTGGTTTTGGTCCAGGGTCTTGGGCTTGTAAGAGAAGGGAGAGTGACGAAAGGGAGAGGAGATGGTGAGAGCTCGCTCACGAGCAAAGTCCAGTGGGTAGGACTCTTTCTGGTCGTAGGTTCCATTCAGATCCATGTCCTCTATGCCGTATGAAGTGCCAGAGTCTGCGTCTTCCTCCTTACTGAGGCGCTGGTTGAAGAGAGTGTTGGCTATCTGGCTTGAAGGGGCTGAATTTTTCCTTAGAGCCTGTCTGGCCTGGTCTTGGTAAGAGAAACACCCCTCTGGCTCTTCATCTGCCTCTCGCCCCATGTGTACCCCATAGCTCTCTCCAAGCTCTCTTGCATGCAATGCTCCCTCCCCCTGTGCAGAACCGCCGCTGCTTTCCCCTTCCTTCCCCCTGTCCTCCTCCTCCATCTCACTGGAGTCTTGCTCCACTCTTTCCTCATCTTCCGTTTCATCCTTGATCCCAGCCAACCTTTCTTCCCTTCCCATATTGCATTCATCCCTTTCATTTGATTCTGAACTTGTCCCTGACCTCTCCTCTTCTGCCTCCATCTCCACCTCCCCCTCCCTCTCCCTCTCCCTGTCCTCCGCCAAGCTGCTTGCTCTCACCACGCCAGTTCCTCCTCCCCTGGCCCTCTCCCTTCTCCTCTCCCTTTCTCTCTGCCTCTCCTCTTTTTCCCTCTCTCCCTCGCCTCTACGCAGGCTCCTCTGTTCGCTGATGCCCATGTCGGAGCAGGTGCGGTGGATGGGCGTTCGGCAGAAGCCCTCAAGGCCTTCTGTGATACTACGGGAGAGAGGTCTCCTTGGTGGAGGGGGTGTGGCATCTGGTGATGTGCTGACAATAGAGGGCGGCAAGTAGGAAAGGCGACCCTTGTAGGATCGAAGAGAAGCTATGCGCACCAGGGTGCCCAGGGTGAAGCGGGCTGAGCCCAGTCCACGATACCTGCAATAAGCACAGATTTCATGTAAAGCTTTTGTTATGGAACTAAGTAATACCACATAATCATAACATAAGTAGAGCTGTGCTTGGATGAACAGAGCAGTGAATGTTCTTGTTGCAATCACACACCCACCTCTCACTCTCTATGTCCACATCAGACACAAAGCCCCAGGCAACAGAGAGGAAAGAAAACAGTCTCCTGGGTGCCGCACTACGACTGTTGTTGGAGGGAGCAGGGCTTGTTGTCACAGAGACCAGGTCCATGGGTCGGACACCACCTCGACAGAGCAAAAAGCAGCAGTTCAAAAGGAGGGGCTCCCGAAGGCACATGTCATACCTGAGGGAGATATAAAAAAGACGGCATCTCTTGTCAGCAAAGATAAAGTAAGAACTGTACAAACAACAGGATCCTTCTGCTATTCAGAGATACAGTATCTGTGTCTAGATAACCAAGCAATGAGAAAAAAAAATCAATGTGCTCTGTTGATTAAAGACAAGACAGAACAACTTGTGAGTCTGGAACTAGGTTGGTCTGATTGCATAATCAAAATCAAATAAATTCATGTATCCACAATCATTACCTCTAAATAAGCTTGTCTGTTTTAAGAGAAGATATAACAGAGGTAATGCTAATAATGCAAAGTGTCTAGTGGTGCAAAATACCTTTTAACTTGACAGTACAGATCATTAACAAACAGAATCTAAAGGCCAACATCACATCAAAGTTTTTTAATACGCAAAGTGCAGAGAGAGATGTGAAGATTATCACTAATTAGCACTTCTTGTTTTCTAGCGCCACACTTTTGAGTTGGGCTGTAAGAAGCTTTTGAAAAAGACACAATTCTCCCCTTTACAAGAATGAATGAGATGCATGCTCACCCTGCATGGTGGTTGATAGAGCCAGCCAGTGCATTCCCGGAGCCACAGGGCAGAATGCCGACAGGTGTTTTTATTGCTTGTTCCCAGTCAGGACGCTCCATCAGCCCGTTAATGACCTACAGGAACATGACATGACAGTTGTTTATGAATGTGGTATAAAAAAACATGCAATAAACACATTCACTGTTGTACAATCCCCCCCGAATACACCTCTAAATCCCACCATGCTTAGCCCTCTAACAAAATCATTACCCACCTCATGCAGCAAGCCATCTCCAGAAACAATGATGATGCCATCCCACTCTGGGAGTGATATCTCTCTGATAAGCTCCCTCGCATGGTTCTGACGCTCTGAGACAAGATTACAAAAAATTCAACAAAACTGAACACATACTGTATGTTCTGTGTAGATGTAGTAACTGCCTCTTGGGGCTGCCTTTGGCTGTGGTGTGTTACCTGTCTGTATAAGGTTGTAGCTGATGTTGGCCTCTCTGATCATTGGCAGGATGTGGGTCTGACACCACTGCATCGCCTGGCCTCTCCCACTGAAGGGATTGACCAATAACAGTAGTCGCCTGGGACGAGGTAGCAGACTTCTTGAAAATTCTGTGTGAGATAAAGAAGGGAGAGCAAGAATAAGTTAATACTCACACAGTTCTTGTCTAGAACAAAGAAAGGAACAGCATTTTCAAAGCCAGCCAACTGGGATGTGAGCTAAACTGTCATTGCACATTGTTGCCCAACCCTGGACTTTGAGTGCATTCAACCATTTAAGTCTCTTTTTATTTCACCCCACAGGATCTACTTCACACTGCACAACACTGTCGCTTGAGCAAACATCTATTTATCATTCAAATTCAGATACATGATGAAGGACACATGAAGCATCAGCAAATAGGAATGAAATAAAACAAGGTGGTAAAAACAAAACAGCTGTGTGCAGAGGTAAATAATTTATTATATAACCAACCGATGTGCAGAAGCAATCAAACAAGACACTACTCTTTTTCCCTGCTCTCTAAGCAGCCCGGGTATGGAGCTTGGAGTAAATAAAAAGCATCTATAGGTCAGTCTAAGATGTGGAATGGTATAGATGGATGTCAACGGTGCAGGGAAGATGATGATATGACTGCACTCTCAGATAATCCTGGATTAGGCAACAAACCAAACCAAAGCAAATCAACAGACAACCCTGTAACAGAGAAATGAGAAAGAATGAGGGCTATGTGAGGAAAGTGAGTAGAAGAGAAAAGAGGGGTCATACAGAAGGCAAACTGGCCAAACTGAAAAAGACAGGGTGAAGTGAAGTCTGGTGAGGCAAGAGCAGACAAGCAGAGGAATGGGGAAAATTAAAAATGACTGACAGCTGTTGGGGGAGGAAGGCAGTGATGTGACAGGTAAAGACTGAGGAAAACACACGGTAGAGAGATTAAAGAGAAATAAGGGTTAAAGATTTAAGAGGACGAAGGAGACAGAAAAAGATGAGAGATGCTCGTTGAATAGATGACGCAACAGCTAAGGTGAGAAGAAAACACCCACACACAAAAAGCGAATGTTAACACAGAGCGGGGCCTTTCTATCTGTTTAATTTTTGAGGCTGGGGGATACAGTGCATGGGAAGGGGGGGTGAGCTGCAGAGGCCACACCCTCTCTGTCTCCACATTTGACAGCAAATAATACAGACCGTGTGTGCAAGGCAGATAAGGGCAAAGAAAGAAAGATGAAAGTTACTATAGATGAATAAACTCTAGAAAAAGATACAGTCATGTGAAACAAAACAAACAAAATCCAAACCAAATACTCTAAATCTAACAGCCTCTTATGGTGTATTAGTGTTAATCCCCTTTTGTGTACTATGAGATAAACCCTAAAATGCTCAACTACTCCTGGCACCATTTCTGCCCTCACTGACAAAATGTGTGCACCGTACATACAGAAGGGTCTTCGGTCACTGTGACATTAAGCTATACTTAGCAAGCATTTACAAAGGAGACATAAATCAAGGCGGCACAAGGCAACATTGTGCGGTTTCTTGTAGCAAACAACAGGAATTCAAGACTTGACAAACGTTAAGGTCAGCCAAAGTAAATGTTATACACACTGTTATCTACTGTAAATTATCAGTTCTGTGTTAAAAGTTTAAGCAACTTTCAAGATACCAACTTCCAATGTTTTATGTTGATAAATCAACAATATAATCAATAAAACAAGACATTTGATGACATCAGTTTAGGCTCTAGGAAATTGTGACAGCAATTTTTCACTATTTTTCTTAAGTTTTGTGGACCAAGAGATTAATTGATTGAGAAAATAATCAGCATATCAATCTATTAGTTGCAGACCTACTCTTCACACTGATTCATTATCTTTAAAAAAGGAATGACTCTGCAAGTTTTCATGACATGAACTGGAACTGGTCCTTGCCTGAAATTTAATACAGCACATCTAAAACCACAGTCTACTGTGAGGTAGAATGGGCTGCTACAATCTCTGGTACGGTCCTATAATGAATGAAATCCATGACACATATTGGAGAAAAAAAGTCTTTAGCGAGACACATGCTCACCTGTGTCAGCAGTGACGGTCACACCTCTGAGTAGACACTGCACAGCGGCCGACCACCTCTCAGCTTCAGGCCTGCTTTCTGCCAGGTAGGCCCTCACCTGCCTGCGCCGGGACACCCCTTTCCGTCGCTTGCCTGGTGGGTACCAGTACAGCACCAGGAGAGGGGGTGCAGGGGCACGAGGGCAGCTACACCCAACTAGCTCTGATAAAGGCAGCAGGAGACGGGCTTCCTTCCCCAGCCGTGGTGACAAGCGCTGGATATGTACGTGGGTGTGGGTGAGGGTCAAGGCATAATTGGAGGCTGGAGCCGGAGTAGGGGAGGCAGCAGGGGAGAGTCCACCTGGACCACCAGGGCTGTTGGGGCAGCTGTTATTGTTGCTGTTGCTGCCTGATCCCCAGCTCGCAAACTGGCCATGAAGGAGGGCTTCTGCTGGAGAAGGTGAAGACGGTTCTGGGGATCGCATCTTCACTGTTGAAGGTTTAACAGGAAAAATTACGTCTCACAAGTTTGAGGGTAGTATTTTCTACAGCTGAAGAGTGGAATTTGGCAGCTCTTCAAGATTTGCAAGGAAAATTGTATATTTGAACGTCAGTCTGAGAACTTTATCCCTGAAATCTCCTCAAAATCATTCTTCCTTTTCAGTGCTTGAATTCAAGAAACAATGTTACGTTAAAAAAATCTGCTCTGAGTTTCTGTTCCCGTCTGTCCACTTCAGAAGTATGTTGTCATTTGTAAAGAAAAGGGACTTCTTCCAGTTCAAACGTTCCTCCGTTTGGAGTATATATCCAGTGAAGATGGGAGATACTATAGTCTTTGTGTCACAGTTAGAAAGCTCCCATCACAGTTTGATCTCAAGAGCTGTCAGCTTCCACAGTTTACTGCCAGTTGAAATCTGGACAGGCAATACTTCAACATATTCAAAGACAACACAACTTCAAAATGTAATTTCCCACTATAAGATCAGTCATTTAAAACAAAAGTGTTCTTCACAAAGATTGCATAAGTAAAAACATAAGATTACATTACAAATCAAAGCCACCTATTGTGATAACAATATAAGGCAGCCAAGCAGCTACAAATAAACTAATCTTTAAATAATTACACAAAAGAACAAAACTCTTAGTTGCATTGAAAACTGATCCATTAACTATGAATAAAACAAACACCCCTTGTTTAGACAATGAGGCTACAACAATTAAATTAAATTAATGCACAAGTAAAGAACTCTGTAAAGTATGTTGCATGGTAAGTGCTGGCCAAAATGTAATTAATGCCATAAAGATACGGTAAGTGAGGCATTTTCAAGACCTTTGATACTTCTATTGCTATCTTTAATCTCAGTGATATATAGGAGGCAGACAAGAGGAGTGACTAGGCCAGTCCTCTAGACAGTAGTGTGATACATTTAAGTTTCATCCAAACGCTCCTGCATTACTTCATTAAATGTTCTCAACAAGAGGAGGGTGAACACAAAGTGAGACAGGTGGAGACTGGACAATAAAAAAACAAAAACAGAAACAAAACAAAAGACAAACAAGGACACAGTTCCAGTTGGGTCCTTGGTTTATGTCATTGTAATGTCCTTGAGTCGAGCCTCACGTTCCCTCCCGAAGATCTCTGTTCCTGTAAGAGGACAAAGGAGGACAACAGTCAATTGTAAAAGTGGGGAAAAAAAGAAAGTTATTGTAACTGTGATCCATCCACCTACAGGTGTTTTTAGAGCAGTTGGGTAAGATGTTGAATATTTTTTGTTTCTTATTAACTTGGATTTCACAGTGCAAAGGTGAATATTCCTGTATCATATTTTCACAAACAGAGTTGAACAAGCACAGAGAAGGACTGCCATGATAAGAGGAAGAGATACCAGTTACAGGGTGAAGCAACACAAGAGCCATCGTGCCCCTTAACCTTAGGTGCGTCTTTGCTGAGTCATATAATGACTCAGAGTCACACATCCTCATCCGTCATGCTGAGACTCAACATTATTTTGGATGAAAGGTTGCATGAGAATGGCCGCAACATGTCGGTATTTCCATATTAAGGGCTTTTTGTCTGGAAGTATTTTGGGGACACAGTGTCTCTTTCACAATTTGAATCTAGGATTGTGATTTAGCAAAATGCTGACCTGACTGGTTCCGGATTTTAGAGGTTTTGCAATGCGCATTAGTGTGAAACAATCTAACTTACTTATCTTTTTTCCCAATCAAGAAATTGCTTCATAATTAGCCTGATAAAAATGCAACAAGTTTGGGACTAATTTCACAAACAACTTTACCTAACTTGGAAAATAACTTCAACTTGTTACATGATTTCTGAAAAGGTCTACAAAATAAATCATAAACATAATCAAACATTTATTATGATCATCATATTATTTTAATGTATGTAGATGAGAGGTTACAGTCATGTTAAAGCTCCAAGTCAGCAGAATCCAGATCATTAGACTTTATTGCACCAAAGTGCAACCACTGGACTATCAGTGTGAAACATCGGTATACCCTAAATTAATAAACTGGTCACATCTTTCTTTCAAGTGTTACCACAGACAGGAAACATTATGCAAGCTGTGGTGCAGACAAAATCAATACTTGACTGATGTCCTGTCCTGATAAAACACACACAAAAAGGACCTCACTGATGCCCATTGTTGCACCTTACGTCCTTGAAATGCAGGGCGGGGACACCCAGAAATAATAATATCAGCAGGCTAATTTTGTCTCCCACACAATGAGCCTGCTGTTGACTGATTTCGGGGTATTTTGGGCAAGTTTCTGTTAGCTCATACTCTGAAGTTAACATTACGGTTACACACTCAATGGTAGAGATAAGAGTTCGTCTAATGACTCTGATGATCCAAAGTAAAAGCTTTCTCCGCTGAACTTTAACCTAACGTTAGCTAGCAGGTTGACAGGCTGTGAGCCAGCTAACTTACTTAGCTGCACTTTAACAGTTAAAGTACAACCGAGCTGGGGAGGCAGCTCGTGAACGTTGTAGCTTTTGAAGTTACTACCAAGAGGCAGAAATAGTTTAAAACTGTAGGGAAATAACCAGAATTAATGCTGAATCAGATTCAGATGATAGCAAACGCTAGCTAATGTTGTGAATACTGTAAAGTGCTGCCTGACACAGCGGTGGCAGTTAGCAGGGGCTAGCAGTGGCTAGCAGTTTGCTAGTTAACGTGTAGTTAAACCTACTTACTAAACTATAAAATCATTATTGCCTTGAAAAACATCTGACCTCAACATGGGTATACCAAAAACCTCCCATCTGACATCGTATCGTCTTATTTCTTGTTTGGTTTAATGAGGTACACAAGTTAGCGCAGATAACGTTACATGGCAACGTTAGCTAACGGGCGATATAATCTGAGAGTAGCGAAAAACATGAACTTTTTAAGGATCATATTTATGCCACTACATAAGTACACGGAGCCAGACTGATTACAATACAGCAAGGGGGAAAAAAGCCCACAATTACCTCATCTTGTCCCCCCTCTCACGACGACAGATAGTCGCTTGCTGCTGTGAAAACTGTGGCTCGGTGCAGGAAGTGTCTGGAGACGCAGGAGCAGCAGGTTTGAGCGGCGCAGAGGAAATCCAATGGCGATAAGGAAAACACCGCAACACCCACCGACATTCTCCAATCATTGACAGACCACCACTTCCTGACCGAGTCATGTTTTTTCCAAGCCAAGTCATACCAATTCTGATCAAAAGATTTGTGAGGTCACATTTACGTTAAAGCTTCACAAAGGCCTGTTTATGAAGATGTTTTATCCATGCCTCATTACTTCCGTGTGATGTTAACCAGCCATGGCATCATCTGCTTACAATAAGTTACCCCCAGGTGCAAGCTGTCCAATAAAACACAAAACTCATTTTGTATAGCCAATCTTTTATTTGTATCAGATTGCATGGAAAACAAATAGACAGACTAGTTCTTGTAGCCACGGCTGGCTCTGCGACCACGAGCTCTCTCGAACTTCCTGCCCTTGGAGCGAACGTAGGGCCTGGAGAAGAAAAAAACAAGTAAGTATAAGATGATGGCACCACAAACCCCAACATTCATGTAACAATTACACAGCTAATGTATACACATGAAGCTTTATTCATTCTCTCTTCACCAACGCTGCCTTACAAAGCCAACCTAGCTCCTCTCTATCAATAAACTCATTTTAAGGGTCAGAATTAAAAACACTAAAATTTTCCCTTTTACCTGAAAGTTTCCTAATTGGTTGTGTTCTGTGCATATCGGCTGCGGTTCACTGCCCTTTGGAGCTCAATGGCAGTATGTTTCTTGTGATCAAATCTAAACAGCTACAGCTCTTTCTAATAAATGGCAAACTCCACAACTTATAGACTGAGTGTGTATGGAAGAATTTGAATAAAAACTTTCATTTTGTTAATTATTATGTACAGAAAAAGGTGTGGTGATTTTTATACAATGTTGAAAAACATAACGGCAAAGCCAGAGAGTAGCATATGCATTACAATTTTGTCCAAACCTCTGCAATTAACATTTTACTTATTGAACAAAGGCGAGACCAGTAACTTCACTGATGGCAGCACTCCATCAGGTGTGTCATGGCCCATGTTATAGCTTTGGGCATTTTTATATCAAGCAGTCTGTTGATCCGTGCTGGGAGAAGGTGTACCGAGTTCACATTAGTCAAAAGGACTGGACTTTGGGGTCATGTGTACTTGGATCCAGGCCCAGGTCCCTCAGGTGAAAGCCCCCTTTAGAGCAACGCTAGCAGGAACTATCATTAAATGTTGTTTGATACACCTGAGCTTTTCTCTTCTATGAAAGCTTGATTTATTGATTCGACAGAAAACCATCTCTTTGCATATGAAATGTAAGTCAAATCAATCTTGTAGTGTAACTTATCTCCTGCTTCGAAAAATAAGATCAAGCACTGATTAAATCACTTATTAAAGAGGTGCTTAATAACTTTATGATGTTTAAGTACCTTTCAAAATCAAACAATAGCTGATTTATATTTATAATTCTATTTTACCATCTCATGACATTCAATATTAACTGTTTGATTAGTATACTACACCATCAACATTCAGGAGAGTTGATGGAGTAAATAGCCAGTAAATCTTTCCTAAGAACTATTTTATTCCCATTTATGAGAAAGGATGAGATGAAGCGAGAAAGAAAATGGGTAAGAGAAACAAGAAGTGAGACATAGAGAGAGAAGAGTAGACGGGACGATGTCTGATGGATAGAGTTTGTGTCAGAGAAGCAGCCACTGAGTCGGAGTTCACTGAATGTGTAATGAAATTTTCAAAGCAAAGCAGACTGATCAAAGTACTGGAGCATCCGTACCAACTGCAGAGACTGCCTTACTTAAACATTTTGTTCTGTATTTAACAACAACACCAACACATCAACTGTACGTACTTGGTGTGGCTGTGAGGGGTTCCAGGAGCTTTTCCAAAGTGCCTGTACACCTCTCTGCCTTTACGGGGTCCTGGAGAACAAAACAAATGTTGCAGAGTATGAGATGTCACAAATACTGTACAGCATGTCAAAAACTATTACTGGCAGAAAATATTACTAGTCTGTAGACCATCTTAAGGGTTAAATGCAACCCTGAAATTAACTGTTAAATTGAACCTTTTGCTATTTATCACAAGTACAATTGGCTTAAAGGATGATCCACATGAATGTGCAGACTCAGTATGAGTATGAGTTGAGAGAAAAAAACATGAGGTCTTTGCAGGTGAATATTTGTTTGTTGGCAAGGAAAAGTGTTTTAACAGCTGACAACATGATTGTTAAAACAAAATCGACTGAAACAGCACATATCAGAAGCTTAAAGAAATGCTCATCATACAAAGCATGAAGTTGAGACATTTATGCTGAACATATTAAACCTCCACAAAGCTTACAAATGATTGAAGAGAAATGTGAATATATCTGGTAACGTATCAGGCCACAATACAGATGAAAACTGTAATTTACTAACTGTTCTCATCTATGGTGTAAAAACACAAATCTACTTCATTCAGTCACACCAGTCTACCAGTCTGGTCTACATAACTATATTTCAGTGGTGTTATTAGTCTCCCTGAAGTGTGAACTTCCTATAGTAATGTGGATTAAGGGCAGTTCTTGACATTCAACAACCTTTCTTGCTTGCAGACCTCCATCATTTAACCCAGGTAGCCCTAATGGGAATCATAATGCTCATCTGCCCATGTTATAGATCCACCTTTGTATTATTGTGATGCTCTGGCACGGGTAGGTCAGCTTACATAAACTACTCAAATTGCATTATGTTAACAAATTCAATATAAATCTATATGTTTAGTTACCTGACAGCAGCACTGTGCCCTGTCCTTTGGGAGAAGCCAAAGCCAGCTGGTCAAAGGTCATCACCTGACCGCCTGCCTTCAGGATTCTGCGGCGGGCACCATCAGTAACCCTCAGAGCGCAGATCTGTGGGACAACAAAAAGGGCATGAAGACTTTCTAAGAGATTTCCAATAACATTACAGTGTTGAGGAAAGACTAAATGATATGCCAGGAAAAAAATACTGTGCAAAGAAGAGTTACCTTGAGCTTGGGGATGTCCTGAATCCTGACATCATCAGTGACTGTTCCAACAACAACAGCGATTCTGTTCTCACGGCCGGGCATCTTCATCTTACGGATCTGTGGAGGGAGACGCAAAGTCAGAAATTCAACTGATAAAGGGGCTCGTCAGCAACCTCCTCATCAATTATAGACTGTACAATTGTCAATTATGAACAAACAATTATACACTTGTGATGATTATGTAATAATGATGTAATGAGTTATCTTTATGGTTATTCTGAATTCATTTTGATTGATCCAGTTAATTTCTTTCCTTCAAAATAAGGAGGTAATCCAATCACTTTTTTCAAGTTGAGGGGCAATAAAAGGAGCCAAACAGGAAACTTCTTGACTATCAATTCAACTCAATCCTAACTTCATCACAAAATTTAGAACCACTGAAGCAGAATAGACTCCTCAAGTTCAACTGAGGGTACCAGATACCAAAACTCATGAGTATCTGCCATATTTTGTACCAATCAGATACCAGTGCTATTTCTCTAAAAACAATTCAAAGTCTGTATACCTCACTGCTTAGAACTCATTGGGCCATTTTTAGTGCAGGGTTACATGAGGTCAGGATGCTGTGATGCTAAAAACTAATTTGTCAGGCCACCAAGACTGAATAAATGAAACTGATAGAAACTATATTTTAGACACTGACACTCCTCTTTTTATGTGGATCAGGGACATCGACACCAAAACTGATCCAGAACAAGTGTATCGTTAAAAACAACAGTCCAACCAAATCTTACATGTCATAAATTGATGCTGACACGGACTACAACTGGCTCCAACAATACCACTATCTAATAAGACCAAACAAGATTCATTAGTGGTGGACAGCGTGAGAGGTGAGACTGACCAGGCGGGAGATGGAGATGGGAGGCCTGTTGGTCCTGCTCATGAAGAGCCTCCTCAGGACAACCTTGTTGAAGGAAGCATTACAGCGGCGGGCCAGGAACCTGTACAACTGTCAGAAACCAGCAGGATGGTTAGAAAAGTTACACGCAATCACACTGATGAATACTGTGCCAGATTTGCTATTACTATTGGTGGTGCTATTCCTCTAGTAAGTAAATCGTGATGTGTCAATGTGATTTACCTTGACCAGGAGCCTCAGATAGATATCCTGGCTCTTTGGCTCTTTCCTGTGCACCTTACGGTCCTTGTTGTGTCTGATGTCAACTCCCTGGAAAAGTGAACATGAAACAAATTAACACAAACAATAATTAATTGATAAGCAGCTCCTTTTCGTTTCATTTCTGGCGTTTTGTGTCACATATGGACATCTTACATCAATGCTTCACTTCTGGATTTACTGTACATTTGTCTAATGTTAACAAAATATTAGCATAACTTTTTATCATGAGCAGAATTTATTTAGCCATTTAAAAAAGCGGTTAAACGTGTAGCAAGAGGCCGGTTCACACGTTGACACTCCGCTGCTAACTGCTATCACAAACCACAGACAAGACGCCTGCAATTTACAGCCAAGACTGAGTTTAACATTTGGGAAAACACGCTAACTTTAAGGAAATAACAGTTAGAGTTTTGGATAATATTCCGCATTCTGAAACCACTTCCAAATCTAATTTCTGATCAACCTCAAGGTGTGAAGCGGCTGCCTGTACAGCACTAACGTCGGTACCAGAGAGAGCAAGCTAACATGGTCAGACATGGTCAAGTAACATAAAATCATGGCTAGGCTGTAACGTAAATGATGTTTAGAAACAGTAACGGCTGTCATTAAGAAGATGAGATGCTTTAACTCAGAGGATGATCGTGGATACTCAGACTACCGTGTTTAAAAAATTCTACTAGTGGTACCTACCATCTTGGACTCAGAGCGAAAAGGGAAAAGAATGGGCCGAGGTCTCGCGATAAAGAATGCCCTGAAATCTCGGGATTCTGATTGGCTACTGAGCATGCGCTTCCTGCGGGCCACAGTCAAAACAACTGTGAGGATTTACGATGGCGCCTCCAGTGGTGGGCCCAGATGGAAATAATCTAATTAATAATTTTGTTTTAATAAATTTGAACTGTTTGGGTCCTTAAGTGATAATCACACATCATCTATCTTATAATTATCTTAGGTTTCATACACACATTTATAAATTTACTTATAAAGAGCCTATTTTTCTGTTGGCTATGAAGAATGTGAGCATTTCTTTAGCTCAATTAAATAGTAGTTGTTCATTTGTATCGACTCCCAAAGTATTGATACCACGTGTACGAAGTCTTGATGTGACTATGTTCTTCTTAGAGCTGTAATATTTGCATCCCTCCTGCTGTTGTGTGCATCTTGTCAGATTAGCTCTTAAGTTCAGTAAATTCACATGATGAACGTTTTTGACATGCATTTGATTAAGTTATTAAGAAAGATAAGTAAAAGAAATACCTATGGATACTGAGCTGGCCCTTTAATGTATGTAAATCACAGTAAATAATACACAGTGTAATGGTGTATTTATCCAATAATAAGTGCAGATTGTTCAAAAATATGAAGCTCAGTTTCAGGACAACAGGAGCTGTCTACATGTTTACACAATCAGAATCTTAACAAAATGTTAAAATATAAATAAATATAAAAGAGAATACAAAATGTAAACAAGACCTTTTTAACCTTTATTTAAAAATGTATGACAACAACAACAAACTTAGACCAGAATGACAGACTGAAACACTGAGAGGTTTAAGAGCTCTGCTCAGTTTTAACTAAGAGACTGCTGCATAACAGTTTACATATGCATACAGTATTCACGTAAGAGACAGGGAAGTTGAAACAAGATAGACCCATCACAAACCCACAGGCGCTGATTCACAGAGATGAGGTCTTTGTCTTATTCAGAAATCCTCCCCAGTTTCCTCATTAAATCTACTGACTCTGCAACTTAATTCTGCCCTTAAATAAGCCTCATCTACAGTCATTATGTTACAAAAAACTTGCATCATGAAACTGAGGATTTTGAGTTTATTCGAGTTTGTGGCCACGCTGCTGTCTTAGGTGGCACAGGAAGATTGTGAAAGTCAATGCGATGCCTCCCAGAAAAGCTGTCCGTGCCACAGGGGGAACCAGGGCAAAGTTCACTGCCTGAGAGATAAAAAGAGATTTAAAAAAAGATATATCAGTCTACATCTGTGTGTGTCTGTGAATCTGTGTGTGCAGCAATAAAGTAAATAATGATGATGATACAAGAATATCTCACCTGCATTGTTGACCAGTATACCACTCCAGCCTAGAGAGGTGAACCGAAGATAGAGACAGAGGGACTAATTATACAGCATTTTTGGGAACATGCAGCCATTCGTGTTATTATTTAGTCTAATAAGGACAATCTTTAATTTTATCATGTACCTTATAAGATGTCCAGAATTTCTGTCTCCAGTCTTCAAGTGGGTCATCTTTTTTTTCTAGTAAACTTAAACCTGAAAAGGCAGAGGTGACTGTTAAATTGTCTTTGTTGGGTCTATCATCATAACTCAGTTCATTTAAAATCCTAATTTTGATCCCAGTTTTTCTATTTTTTTTTCATCCATCCATTATCTATAATGCTTATTCTTTATGAGCTCATAATTTTCTAATAATTTCCTGGAAGTTTCATTTAAAAAAGTGCTTATTATATGGAAAACAGAAACATGCACAGCTACAATTCAGGGATGGGTTTTTAGTTCGTGAACATACAGAAATGTAAAATGTGTGTGCAGACAGACATACAGTTCAACATGCTGCATATGAAGAAGAAGTTGTTTACTTTGGTTTAAATGAAGCATTTCCTTCAAGGAAGTTTCCTCATAACTACATTCCTCAAAGCTACAATTTAGGACACCAGTGTCATATCCTCAGACAAAAAACAAACACACTGAGGTTTTCAAAATAATCATTTGGTGGCTTGTCAAACTGTTTTGGATGGCTGGGGTAATCAGGACTAGTTTGATCTAAATCATAGTCAAAGTATGTCTTTGTGAAACTGGCCACAGATTCATACACAAAAAAGACACATAAAATAAAATGGTACCAGATTGTTTTGTCCAACTTCTACAAGTACATAAATGGAGACTTGAGGGAAATTAAAAAGTTGGGGGGAAAAAACAGCAGCACAACAGACACCAGCATTTCTCAAGTAGAACATAAGACCCAAACAGAGTCTTCACATGGTTCTTAAGAATACACACAAGAAAAGATGTAAATAGTCATTGTAACACACTTACCAATATAAAAGGCACTGATGGTCAGAGGAGCCGCGACCAGCTGATCCACTACAACTTTCCCCGTCACTGCCTTCACTCCGCCCCCCGGCAGCAACCTCTCCAACCACCTGAGCCAGTGGTAGTTGAAGTTGGCATGGAAACAGAAACCGACAGTGGCCACTCGAGCCGTCTGACGCCAGTCGATGCTAGCCGAACCCTCCGACGTGGGTCCCGCGTTTTGTTTCCCACCCAGCACACTCTGCTGTATCACGTCAGCAGAGGCAAACAGAGTTGTGTATCCCAGGACGTTGCTGATGTAGGGGTGGGCCTTGAACACAGCCCAGGCCCGGTTCATGATAGAAAACCTGATCAGAGAGAAGATTAAAGCCGGATACTTTCATAATGATGCCACTAGGTGTCACTGCTTCACAATATGACACTTCAAAGCAAGAGGAAGGAAATGTTCAAATAAAACTGATGTTAGAAATTAAGCACAGTTGATATTGGCAATAATCACTTGACATAACGTATATCACTCACAAACTGTGTCTAAATTACACACTGAAAATGATTCCTGCTGTGTCTTGACCCACTTTAAGTTGTGGCTTTTATCCAAATAACAGTCAAACCTACCTCTTAGCGTGGCTTTTCTCACCCTCTCTTTAAATTTCCAGGACCAAAGAGACACAGGCTGGTTTCTGATTGGTTCTGTTGGACAAGGAGGAGGAGGAGCTGAGGTGAATCTACAAGCGAGGGAGGTTTTCTCACCAGGTCAAAGTTCTGCCACTGTTGCAGGAAACATGTGATAAGACCTTTATCAGCCCACTGGAGAGGAATCTGAGAAAAGACCACATGTGAGGAAGGATAAAGAAGTGACCGACAAAGCAATAATCTGCAGTCACAATGTGATTTATTCTATCTCTCAAACCTTTTCATGTGAATAAAAGTCACATGCGTAATTTGCTGGACAGTAAATGTTACTTACCACAGTTTTGTTCCAGCCGGGTGAAGTGTTGAAGTTCAGACTGCAGCAGAAAGTTAACTGTGCAGGTCTCTGGTCAGAAGCACATGTGGTGTCACTATAAATAGATGCCACTCCTATAGCAGTGCTTCCCTCCTTTCAGTAACTATAAGATGCACAAAATATTAGTTTTATTAGAGTGAGGAGTTGAGCTGTTGCATTTAAGAGGCCATAAAAGTGACTGATAGAAAATGCCACAATTCCATTTGAAAAAAATACAGGCAAAGAATAATACAACTTGTGTGTTATACAATATACCACTTTTAACTCTGGAGTATGGAGAGAGTTTGTTTGGAGGAGTCCAAAAGCAGGCAGCTAATAACCACCAAAACCACCCTGATGAAGAATCTGTAGTGACCTGGAGGAAAACCATACTCATGCTTTCTGCTTTTTTGGGACAATGTAATTACAACCATAAAGGATATTATGGAAAGCGCTTTTCAAAGCAGTTTGCTGTGTGATGCACTTAACAGGGAATATTGAGATGAGACAGACATTAAACAAAAAAAAAGAAGAAGCTTGAAGCCAAAGCTTTTACGGCTTTAACAGGCAGTTGGCGTAAAGCTGATCATTGACTACAATGAACACGAAACATCTCATCCAATAAACAGATTTTAACAAAAGAAGAAAGGATGAAGGCAAGGATGAAAGTGGGGGGTATAGCTCAGTGGTAGAGCATTTGACTGCAGATCAAGAGGTCCCTGGTTCAAGTCCGGGTGCCCCCTGGGACAAGTCCTTCATTTCTTGTCCCTCACTTGTTAAGTCTCTTTAGATAAAAGCATCTGCTAAATGAGTGAATGAAATTGACTAAAGTCAAACTTCTTCAAAGCATAAAAGCAACAAAAAATCCCTGGAAAAAAACAGACCAGTAACAATGAAGTATGTACAGAAACGTAAGATGTAACGTATATATGTGAGGGGAAAAGTTAAATTCAAGATTAGTTCATTTTGAACAATCCATAGTGAGTTGTTTTTTAATTAAAAAAAGAAAGAAAGAATATAAAATGTCTTGGATTTTATGTTATTTCTCTCTCTCTCTGTGTCTTTCAGTTTTGTGAAAAGGACAGCCTGTTCACCCACCTGCTGCCATAGACATGTAAAATTCTGTACTTGGGAGGTGAGCTATTGAATTGCAAAGGTCAATTAAAGCCACTAGCAACAATCTCAGCTCTTCCCTCTGAGAATGTGATAATTAGGGCCAGAGTTTAAGCTGATCAATTAAGGGCTTGTTAACTGCCTCAACTGGTGCGTTTGTGTCTCTCAGTGTTTAACAAGCTGCCTTTGGTGTGGCGCACAATGGAGACGTGCGCCCGCCCGCACCTCCATGAGCCGTTGACTTCTCAGATAATTGCCTCTTTCTTTTCAGAGCCTCTCATCGTGTCTCACTTCCTCTCCCTCTATCAATTTGTCAAGTTGGACCCCATTCATACAGATAGAAATTTGCATTGAGCGCTTATGTCACTTGACTTAATTTGTGTGCACAGACCACAATTAAAGTACCACACCTCTCTCCCTGAAGCCTCCCACCTCCTCAGTCCTCACTGCAGTTTGTAGAAAGCATAGGGAGACACACAGCAGCCTGAGGAGGAGAAAGGTAAGAATGACTTTTTGGTTATTTTTTATGCATCTGAACACAACACAAGACTGAACATAACAAACAGCAGTTACTGTATATTTCTTGTTTATCAGTTCTCTAATGTAACTGTGATTATAGACAGTGGAGGGACAGAGGGACTCAGACCCTTTACATAGGTAAAAGTAACAATAACACACATTATTATCATTACAACTAAAAAGTCTGCATACAGATGTAAATGTGCTCATGTTTTAGCTGTAAATTTTACTTAAAATAAAAACATTAAAGTTGTGCTGAGCTCCTGTCAGTGTTATAATTAATGTCTATATTATTGAATCAGTTTTGCCATAGAAGTGTAAGGCAGCATTTTATGTTGCAGCTGGTTGAGGTGGAGTCAGTTTTAGTTCATATACTGTACTGTGGGTAAACTGACCCATAGAAATGCACTGTATTTTATAAGCTCAGTATAAATTTTGTATATAATAACTTAAATTAACTAATAACTACAGTTGTCAAATAAATGTAACAAAGTAGTAAAAAGTGCAGAATTTCCCTCTGAAAAGTATGAAGTTGAATAATGTGGAAACACTCATGTAAAATACAAGTACCTCAAAATTACAGTCAAGCACAGTACTTGAGTAAATGCAGTTAGTTACAATGATAGTGTCTTTTTTAAATTGAATAACATTTTCAAACTGGTTTATTTTCAACAGAGCTGTCTTGCTTCAGATGATTAAAATGTATGATAAATGTTGTCCTGGCTGCTAGCTGTGAAAGAAATAATACCTTAACATTTAAAGCGCAGTTCACTTCATCTGATTTCAGCACAATATTTCTCAGTGACATGACAGCCACCCTGAATTTATCTTATCTCATCTTTAATTTCTCCATTTCTCCTCACCTTATTACGTGTTCTCTTTATACTGATCTCTTAACTCCCAATCTCTCTTTTCAGCCATGCGTCCATCTATCTCTGTTAGTCTGGAGCCTGGGTTGGAGCGAGGGGTCCCCTGGGGTCGTGACCTTTACACGTTTGTAACTTCAGCAGCAGGTCACATGATGAGGACCCTGCAGAAACCCCGGAAGAACCGGCCGTCCAAACGGCAGGTCAACCACCGCCGCTTTCTGCACAACATGATTCAGAGGTGTGTTGGGCTGCGAGAGAAACACATCAGCTGATATTAAAATGTAGAACAGTTTGCTGAGGCAGTGGTTCTCAAACTGGGGGGTTAGTCCCAGGAAGAATCAAAGGGGTCACCAGATGATTAAAGGGATAAAATAGGGATAAAGGGATAAAATGTCTAAAGGTAACAAAATCCATCAAAATTGTTGACACAGAGAGGTTGCCAGGTAACCAGCAAAAACCCTGGAAAGTAATTACACAAGAGATAATCCTGCATATGACCCCCTGTAAAACCACAACATTTTGTTCTTAGGCTTGGATGGATCGGACTGGATGGAGCCTGTGGATTAAAGAAACATGACACAACATGTTAACATGTTGATGCTTAGGCAGGTCTTGTAACTGTTGGACAGAACCGGACTAGCTATGTTCATGGTCTTTGTGCTAAGCTCAGATAACACATTGCTGACTGTAGCTTCATATTTAATGAGCAAGAATTATATAAGTGTCATAAGTCAAATGTCAAACTATTCCTTCAAGGGGACATGGGTCAAATCGACTGGGAACCATTATCTAATGGCATTATGAAAACCACTGTTGTCTCTTTCAACAGGAAGTTTGCAGACATAGAGGCGGCAAACCACCGACTAGCATCTGCTCTCTACTTTAATGGCGAGGAGAAAACGTTATCCTCTTTGCAGCTGCAGAAGCCAGAGGCTGAGAGCTGCTCCGAAGGAAGCCATCCCCAAGATCCAGAGAAACGCAGTGTTCACACAGACACTGTTGTTAACTCTAAGTCTAGGACTGATATATCTGTTGGCTCACATCAAACTGAGGACAGTGAGAAGAAGCACCCAGACTCTGGACATCTTTGGAAACGGCATCCCAAGTCACAGCCCTCCACCTGTACCACTAGAAAAAACAACCAGGGCAAAGGGAGAAAGAAAACGGAGAGTGGAAATCACAAACTGGTTGAATTCACATCTTTTAGTTCCCCCACAGGTACAGACTATTACGGGGCAGAGCTCTTTCATACTGAGTTTTATAACAATGAAAGTCCACTGAAGTCAATCAACAACCTCTCAGAAGACACTCAAACAGCTCCACAGAATTCAAGCTTCATCCAGTTTGGCCACAATGTGGACACATCTCCTCCCTTCTCTCCAGAGCTCTCTCCACTGTCTCTGGACTCTTGTGACTTCTCGATCCAGATGTTCACAGACATCTCTACCTGTGCACAGGCTCAGAAGAGCATCGCTGACATTGCAGAGAGTCCATGGACAGACATAATGGATCTATTCAGTGTCAGCAACAAGGACTCAGGAGGCTGTGTGGATGTCGATGCCTATTTTGAGAGCATCTGTGCATGTCAAGGTGATGAGGGGCCGGAGGTCGGTGCAGAAGACTTAACATTTGCAGACCAGTCAGACAGTTTCACTGAGAGGATGTGCAGCAACAGGTCTGATGTGGAGGACCTACACTGTGAGAGAGCTGAGCACAGATATGAGTATCTATACAGTTGCCATGGAGACCAGGGATCGACAATAAACCATGCTGCAGAAACACAATTCAACAGTTTCAAACCATCTCAATGTTCAGACATCCCCCAAAACCAGCTCCCAGCATCGATCAGCTGTCAGTACAACGTCTCACACCTGCAGATGTACCAGCAGAGCGAGGAAGAGAGTCTCTGTGTGCTGGCAAACTTAAATTTTACACCTTTTGAAGGTGTTGCTCAGTCATTCTCTGCCCCACTTCATAATCCTGAGCACCGTCCCATACCAACACCCCCACATGAGGATGACTGGCTGTTCACTGATATCCTGAAGGACAGGACTGACTGCTAGGAAAATACTTGCTTTTCTGCAGGTGTGTTATTGAATGTCTATGTGGAAAAAGTCTTGGGCCATGAATCAGGCTCCACAGTGATACATGCCTGTGTATGGAAGCCAAGAAGGGCCGTACCTACAATGATTTTTTTAATGTTGATGTATCTCAAGATCATGTGTTAATTATTTTGTCATCTCGGGATGACAAAGCTTGTTTTCTCGTTATCTCAAGAAATCTGCCTTTTGTTTTAACCCATTATCACAAGAAAAAAGGTCAAGATAGGAAAATTATTAAGTGGGGATTTCGAGATAACGGAATTAAAAAAATATTTCATGTATGGCTGTTCTGTAGAGTGAAAAACAGTGGCATGGTATCTTGCCATATTTTATGGCTTTTTTTTAAAAAGCATAACACTGGAATGTGAATACCTGTCATCTGGAACATGACTGTGTTGGATTTTTTTTTTTTTTTTTTTTAATTCATCTGATGTTTGTAGTTACAGATCTGTTCTTTGACAATCAAAGCTCAGCAGGATGTACCCTGTCAAACATTTCTGTACATTTTTGGTTAAATCTCAAGCAATGAGCACATTGCTAAGACTGTAAGATTAGCATGAGTATGAAGTCAAGGATTTGAGATAGATTTATGATTAGCTCATGATCATTAATCAACTGAAGCAGGTCAACAATATATATATATTTGTCTCAATTTGTGCCTTAAGTTTTCTTATATCTTTTTCCAAAAGTTTCAGTGATCTTTAGTTTCTTATATATTTATGCCAAAAAGCTCAAAGATCCTTTGAATTGTTTGTCATTTTCTCTGTGAAACAATATCTAATTCCTCAGAGTGATAACTTTTCTTATTTGCAATGAACAAAATCTATTATGTATTAACTGGCAGGTTGAGAGCTTTTATACTTTTTCCTCAGAAAAATTAGCTTTTTCCAGTTAAAATTTCAATCACAATCAATTAGACTGGATTTGCTTGGGGTTTAACCAGAAATGTGTTTGTTTAATTAAACATGTTGGTCTAACAGTAAATATTACACATTGTTATACTCAGCCTTAATGTAATTTGCCTCCTGTTTGCACCAAACCTTTGATATGTATCTGTGTTTAAGGCTTTAACTGTTGTGTGAGCTGTGTGTGTGAGTGTGTGTGTGTAAATCTGTGTGTTGATTACAGTGGTATTATGTCCTAAGTATGAAATGTTACTGTTAAAGTCAAATATCTATGATGTGAATAAACTTGACAAATGCTGTGGGACAATTTCTGTTTTCTGTGGGTTGTGTGCATTTTAGTGTAGTGTGTGTGTGTGTGGACACCCGACCTGTGGAAAGAAACACACAGACACACAAAGATCAAAACCAACGACATATATTAAAGTTAACCCCAGTCAGATGTTTTATAATTACAGCATCATTAACAAAAAAAGGCTAAAACAATAAAACACATTTCCAAAATGTTTCAAGTTCCACAGTAGCCATAAACAAACACAGAGAGAAAAAATAACACCTTAGAGAAGCACCAGCCTCGTCTCTTGCTACAGGTGAACAGAACAGATCTGTTCTCGTTCCAGCAGTTCAACCCACGTGTCTTCAGATTTTGGTCTGTCAAGGCGTGAGCACAGTCGCCACGTTTAGATGCTGATATGAAATTCACAACATCAAAGTGAATAGTTCAGAGTGACAGGTTGTATTGTGATGACACATGATGTCAGCTCATTTGGCTTAATGCTATGTCGGCCTCTTTGCGATAAATCATAACCTGACAAAGCAGACGTGATGTGCCGACAGTGTCCGGCTGTGTTTGTCTCCACTGGTAGTGTGTAGGCTAAAGTGCAGCATTTACACAATATCTTTTTAAAAAAAACACAGCTTCAAACAAAAATCCTTTGCATATTGCTAAAATAAAATAATTGTACATACAGAAAATAAAAAATAAAACCCTTTAATAGGGTGTTAAATATATGTCATCAGTAGTCAAACTCTGTCTTGACCCAACTGGTTTGATTGATCTTTCCACACCTGTCACTAAATGTGAATTATGGTGAACCTGGTATGGCCAAAAAAATAAAGATGAAGATAAGAAGCTGAAGTTATGGATACAAATGGGACTTCAGGCCTGTTGAGTACTGTACACGCTTGTTGGTCTTGTTTTGTCAGTGCAATATAAACGTAAACAGATGGAAGAAAAGGGGGCAATAAGGACAACCCTGATTACCGAAAACTACTGTACTGGTCTTGTGCGTAATCAACGGTAAACACCCACTGGATCATTAACCATTTATGTCCATACAGTGTGGACATAAATCCAGAAAAACAACATTCAGAACAATTCCTTTGCGATTTTAGCAACACAATCTTTATCTTTTAGTTCCAATTGAAAAAATCCAGTGACATTCTTTCTAACTTGAGCAGCATGTGTCAGTTCATTAAAGGAATAGTTTAGCATTTTAGGAATACGCTTAAATTTGCTTTTTTACCATAAGCCGTTTTACGAGGAATTATGTGCTGGACCATTTCTTAGCCTGAAGCAGTAACTTCCTGAAGTCTCTGCTTACTGAGCCTGGATTTTAAAAAATCATCGCCACCGCCTCTAAAAACACAACCTAATGTTTAAACATTGATTTAAGTGTTAATCAGTGAGCTTTAGAGGCTAGGCTGGCAGGCTAGCTGTTTCCCACTGTTTACAGTCTTTATGCTAGGCTAAGCTAAGCTAAGCTTCATATTTACCGCACAGACATTAAAGTAGTATCAATCTTCTCATCTAACTCTCAGCAAGTACATAAATGAGCGTATTTCCCAATGTCAAACTATTCCTTTAAAACATTTCTCTTTGTGTCAAAAACTAGACATCACATTACATCCCGGACAGCCTTAAAGCTGTGACAGGCAAACAGGTGCTGAGTAAGGTCTTAAACAAAACTAAAATAAATAAAAATGACCATCATCTATTAAATGATGAAATGGAGATGTTTCACTTAAAAGGAAAATGTCTTTAAAACCAGGTTTCACAAAAATATTGTCTGTTTCACAGCAGGGTCGTAATCAAACTGCATGTGTTTGGTTTACACAAACGTGTATGTCATTTTGAGTTTTGATAGCTAGGGTAAAAAAAAATCTACTTTTTGTTCTACTTGCCGCTTGCTTCATAAAAATTCATTCCTCAGTGCCTCCATTGTCATTTTTTATCTAATACTACTAGTATCTGAAAATGCTTAGTCTCGTGCTCAGTTATTCTACAATGTTCTAAACAGGAACTGTGAGTAGAGACTGAGTTTATTCTACTGAAGACATCATCCAACAGAGTCTCTGGATGATAGTAGAACACCTAACCAGCCTCTATTCTTGTCATCTACTCTACTCTACAGATATTCTACGTTTACTACAAATTTAAGTCCCTTTTTCTCATCCATACGCCCACCATTTGGTTAAACACAAAAGCTTTGTTTGATCAATAATTTACACAGTTAATCAGTAAAAATCAAAATTACAATGTACAAGATGCTTGTCAAAATAAAATGTGATGTGTTTATCAGTCTAAAACAAGACAAGAAAAAAGATCCATCATCACAATTTGTTTTGCTTTGGATAAAAAGATAAATTAATACAGTAGTAGTTACTGTATGTTGCTGTGGCAGACAATCCAGAAGTTTGTTGTTGTTTTCTACACCAGCAATGACTTAAACCAGAAAAGGTCTCTCATGCAAAAACACCTGATTCTGTAATGCTGACTGAAACAAGTCTAAGCTGTCCATGACTGTAATCCAGTCCAGGCTGACATCAGTTATCAGCAGGAGCAGAAATAATCAGACTAACATGCTTCTTCCCCCCACGAGACAGAGTCGTACAAAAAACAACCAGCGATCAATAACTTAAGTTTGTATTTCATATAAATTATACAAATCCAAATTTCTGAAGCAATACATTAAGACTTTAGTTAAAGAAACTATCTAATACTACCTACTGCATTGTCTAACAACATACTGTTCCTAATCTATAGAAAAAGGATTTATCATTTAATACAACCTGCAGCGAGTGTGACTGCATGTCGGCTGATCTTTATGGCCAAATATACTAAAATTGTGACCAGCATGATATGAAAATGAGATCAATATGTTACGGAACTTAGTGTAATGCTTCCCAGTTTCTAATCAATCATTTAAACATTTTGATTAAATATTGTTATTTGTCCTTCACTGTTTTTTCTGTTTTCCAGATTATTCCAACTTTCATCTGTGTTTTTTTTTAAGGTCAACTGACATAAGAAGATGTCAGAAATCCCATTTGCACGTAACACAAGCTCGTAAAGAAGGTGAAATTCTCTTTTCCATGTCTGTATTTGATTTCTATTGTTGGCTATTTTGTGTATCATTAATATAGATTGTCTTAAAACCTCTCAGAAGTAATTTCACCCTCCAGCAGCCCTTTGTGAAATCAGATTGTACATTTACTCAATCCTCATCAAAGGGTTAAACATGGCTTAGTTTTGAAATACCTCCCAATGTAAAAGACAAGACCATCATAATGTTTTCTGCTCTCTAAGTACTGTACAGCATCATGAAATTAGTTGGTAATAATTCACTTTCCCTTTGGAACTCTGGGAGATGTAGTTTAGTTTCTCAGAAGTGCATTACAAAGATGTAATTCAGAGTAATGTAGAAATTCCCAGTCTTTGTTATGTTGATTTTTTTTACGTCACAGTTTGTTATAAAATAAAAATTAATTCCGGTTGCCTCTTTGTAAAATCTAATTTTTACATGATTTCTGTACTTGTTCAGAAAAAAATGAGGCAAAATCTTAAAGAGCATCAATATATCAGAGGTTGTTTCATAGTTATAGCGCCTGATGTTTGCATCCTATATGACTTTGTTCGTTAACTTTTATAAACTACAGTATTAGTGCGCGCATGTCGCCACTCCTTCACCCCTGAGCAGTCCAGGCTGTGAGAGGCCGATGCATGCGTGCGAGTGTGTGTGTGTGTGTGTGTGTGTGTGTGTGTGTGTGTGTGTGTGTGTGTGTATGTTTTGTGTGTAACTGAGCCTGTGTGTGCATCATTCAGTGTTGTTGACGCTGTAGGGTGGAGGAGGATCCAGACTGTGTTCAGAGGAGGGAGTCGGGGTTCCCGGGAGCCCAGAGGAGGGAGTCGGAGAGGCCGGGGGCTCTTCCGAGTCAGAGTTCTCCAACGAGAGGTCATCGACCAACGCTCTGCGACCACGCATCGCCAGGGGCAAAGGAGCACGCCTGGACAAGAAGAGAGACGGTTACAGTACGTCCTGCTGTGAACCAGCTGAGTGCAGCGAGAAGTAAACACACCACGGGCAGTGACTTCTTTGGAAAATTACGGTTCTGTACTAAAACCTAGGGCTACCACAAACATTTTTCCATTATTGTTTTTTATTATTTGTAAATTAATTGATGGTTTAGTCTATAAAATTTCAGAAAACAGTGACACATGCCTGTCAAAAGTTTCCAGAACCTAAAGTAACATCGTTAAGTTGCTTGTTTCGTCCGACAGTTAAAAACCTACAGATTTTCAGTTTACCAAAATATAAAACAGACTGCAGATTAAAGCGATCATGTCTCATAGTCGAACAGCAGTACAAGGGTTGACAAACACTTCTGAGGAACTGAACAACAAACTGAGAGATAATGAGAAGATTAATGCCACTCTCATATTTGTACATTCAATATGAAGCTACAGGCAGCGGCTGGTTAGCTTAGCTTAGCATAAAGACTGGAAACAGGGGGAAACTGAGAGTGGTATTGATCTTTTAATCTAACTTTTACAAAGAAAGAAATGAATGTATTCTCAAAATATAAAACTATTCCTTTAAATAGGTTACACAACTAAAGATGAAATGCACAAACTTAAGCAGACAAATAAATAAACGGTTGCAAAATGTCCAACATGGACTGTATGAACTGTAGTTATACTTTAGAGTCTCCACACAAGAAAACACACAAATAATGATAATGATGACAAAAAAATAATACACACAGTGACCTACTTATCTGTTCTCCATTCAGGGACGCTGAGTGTTGGTGTGACGCAGACAGATGGACAGTGAATCAGAATTAGATGGGACACAAATGGACGCAACAAAAAAGTAAAGCAAAGCAAATTATATCAGGTTAATGGGGGGGTTAAAAACAAACAAAACAAGAATAAATGATGATCATTCAAGCACAAAAAAATACATGCACACAGACAAACACACACACTCGTGGTTACCTGAGTTGGCTGCGGAGGGAGGTGATCTCGCGTGTCATGGTCTGACTGCTGTCGGTGAGCTCCTCCAGCTCCCTCTGAAGCTTCCTCTTCTGGGCGTTGGAGCGAGAGTTCTCCTCCTCCACCTCCTCCAGCTGCCTCTTCAGCTGTTTCAGCCGGACCATCGACTTATCCAGCTGGAGGGAGGAGGGGTCGGGGGCAGAGGAGTAAAAGAACAGAGCACATTGCAGAGGTCAGGTTAAGATGTGAGATCGGAGGAAAGAGGGGAACAAGAAGAGAGAAAAGGGGACGGGTATATAAACAGAGAGATTAGTCTGGGAACAGGAGGACTGATAGGAATCAGGAGTCAGATTAAACCTGGCAGATTATCACCGATGATGTTTTGGGAGGAGAGTCAGTGTCTCTAGTGTGTCTGAGGGATTTATTTTTCGGAGCAGTGTGCACTCTACCTTCCCAATGAACACACAGATGCTGGGGCAGGATTAGGATTAGGTTGGACTGAGCCGGATAAGTCATTCATTTAGGGATGATTTTTCAACACTCTCTGTGCCCTGGGGCACAATTATGGCGACTAGCTTAGCTGACGTGGCCCCCATTAAATGATTATTTAATGCTTTGTCCCTGGTTATATTGTTCTGTGTGTACTAACCTTAACTGGAAAAGTCAGGGTAACGTTCGTTTTCTTACCTGTTCTCTGTACTGGTCTGCGTGTCTCCTCTCGTCCTCTGCCTGCATCATCACCTCCTTCAGTTTCTTCTCTGTCTTTCGCACCAGTTTGTTGGCAATCGCTCGTTCCCTGAGAGACACGAAAGGTCATTATAAGCAATTAAAGATAATCTATCAAAATAACATATTTCCCTCTAATTGTGCTTTAATGGCTTCCTGATTAACTGCATATTTTATAACAATTAGATTTTACTTTAGACCACTGTAAACCACATATTCCATATTTCTGTCCCATTGTTGGAAACAGCTGACCTGCCTCAGAGGTGGAGTATTTATTGTGACATTAATTGTTTAAAGTTATGGTCACAGAGTGTGGTTTTTGTGGGCAAGACTGTCATTAAAGTGTTGCATATACTGCATCTACAGAGACGCAGCAGGGAATTAGGGAATTAAGACTGTAATGGACTTGGCGCTCTCACTAGCTTGTTTCTATTTTATTTTTACTTTACAGGTTTTATGCCAGATTTTTATTAAGATTTTTTAAATATTTTTATCATTATTTCTCAGTTTACAGGTAATGAATGGTAATGTAACTTTTAACATATAGTAAGCCCTTATGTATGAAAATATGTATTCCTCCAACTTATTTTTTCTCTTTCCTTTTTTGTATTTGTATGCTTGTTAGCTACTCTATGTTTTCAATTTTTCATCTGTGCTGATGCTTTTCTGTTTCTCTCACTGTCTCTCCTGTTCCAGCTGCTCCTCCATCGACTCTATCTTGGCCTCCAGGGCGGCGACACTGAGCCTGTGTTTGCCCCTCACGGCTCCTTCCATCTCCCCCAGCCGGGTCTTCAGCTCCTTGTTCTGCCTCTCCAGCTGCTCCCGAGCCGCCTCCGCCTTCTGGGCCAAGGTCCTCTCTCCCTGCAGCTGCACGGTCAGAGTCTCCACCTGGGGCACGAGCAGAGCAGCAATAACAGTGTGTGATTAATACAGATGTGTGTCAATGCAGAGGTGACAGAGAGTGTGGTGTGTGTGTGCAGTTATATCTACCTGCAGAGCTGTCTTCCTTTGTCTCTCTGCGAGAAGTTCAGAGTTAGTCTGCTCCTCCTCCAGCTCCTCTTCCAGCTGACTGACCCGAGCCTCTAACCTTCGCTTCTCTTCACTTAATGCAGTTCTGGACAAACATAACATTTTAGTAATAGTAACACAACCACCAACACACTGAATAGCACAATATACTTGTAGTAAAAGTACTAACTTTCCAGAACTGCTGTTGACCATCTCATCAGCGATCTCATCTCTTTCCTGCTGAGCCTGTCTCTTTTGTCTCTCTGACACAGCCAGCTCCTACAGAGAGACAGGGTGTCATTTACAACGCTAACGCCCATATTAAATGCATTCCATAATGATACTTCTGCTGGGTTTCAGTTAAACCACACACACCTCAGTGAGTTGCAGGACTTCTGCCTCCAAGGTTTGGATTTTCTTTTCGCTGTCTTTCGACTGTGCGATCACCTCGTCCCGAGTCAACTTGGTCTCATCCAGCTCGCGAAGAATTTCTTTCATTTGACCCTGTGGTAAATAAAAATCAAATATTAGAATGGCAGCACACATTGACAAGTGTAGAAAATCAGTGCTCATTTGTTTTGGGAAATTTCTGTTTTACCTGCAGCCTCCGTAGCTGCTTCATGGCCTCCTCTTTGCCACGGGTGACCGTCTCCACCTGGGCCTCGGCCTCTTGCAGCTCTGCTTCCAGCTGCTTCTTGGAGGACACAGACTGAGATCGCTGACTCCTCTCCTCCTCCAGCTGGATCTCCAACTCCCTCACCTGGCATAGGAGGGAGGACATAAGAAAATGTTCTAAGTGATGTGGAGGAAGGAAGAGCAGCCAACGCCTTCTGAAATTTCCTCTCTCCTTCCCCTCTCTACCTGTTTGCTGAGCGCCCTCCTCTTCTCCTCTCCCTTCTCCTCACTGGTGCTGATCTCCCTCTCGAACTGAGCCTTGAGCGCCTGCAGGGTGACCTCCAGCCTCAGCCTTGAGTTCTCCGCCTCCCCCAGCTCCTCCTCCAGCTCCTGCGTCTGAACGCGCAGGTTCTGGACTTCTGTTTCTAAGCTCCTCCGGGTTCGCTCCAGCTCATGAACCTGATCCAGGAGCAGATGAGAGGGTGACTCGCTGAGGAGCTGAGACAGAGACATAACAAAAGGAGCCCTGAGAGGGAGATTCTTACGTTCTTGCCGACGTCGTCCTGCTGGTTTACAAGCTGCTCCATTTCCACACGGAGCTGCTTGTTGGCCCTCTCTAGCTCTTCCCTCTGGTCCTGGGCTTCCTACATACAGAAACAAAGAGGATTAATCACCACAATCACAGATACATATCAAACTTTGTTGTGCTGCTTGCTCCCAAATAGTTACCTGGAGGGCTCGGGACAGCGCCAGATATCTTGTCTCCTTCTCTCGGCTGTCTGCTTCCGCTCTGTCCCTCTCCTCTGCCAGCCGAGCGCTCACCGCCTTCTCCTCAGCCAGACACTGAAGGTCAAAGCAAAGGAGGTAAAGTTAAAGGTCAGAGAATGGCATTTCAGGAATATTGGCTCGGTCAGATTTTTTGGAAGCAAAACCGACGAGCCTCTCTAACCTGGTCGAACTTCTTCTGCCTCTTCTCCAGGGCGGTGCAGTTCTGCCTCTCCCTCTGCAGGGCCAGCGTCATGTCCTCGATCTCCTCCCTCAGACGTTCCCTCTGCCTCTCCACTCTCTCCTTTTCCTCCTCCTTCTGGCGCTCTCTCTGGATGGCGCTGTCCAGCTCTCTCTGGAGCTTCCGGCGCGTCTCCTCTCCGGCTTCCACCGCGGTGTTCACCTCCTCCGACTGCTTACGAACCTCTGCCAGCTGCAATGGGGGAGTCATGGATATATTTACTGAGACTTCATAAAGCAACAACCATCTAAACACCGATTTTACACCCTTGGTCTACTTTTTAATTATCAGGGGAATTTGTTGGAAACTATAAATATTGATACTGTAGCTAGCGAATGAGATAAACTTAGTTCCAGAGTTAAACACAGCCTGCATGGGTCTCTGATTTACCTGCTGGGTGTGGGTCTGGATCTGCCGGGTCAACTCTTTGGCTCTTTCCTCCTCCTCCTCAAGTCTCTCCATCAGTCCATTTTTCTCCTCCTCCAGCGCTCGCACCCTTGAGGCCAGAGCCATCTTCTGACGAGTTTCATCCTGTAGCAATTCCTGAGAGAGAGGAAAAGACCAAGTGACAGAGTGTGTTTTTGAACTCTTGGTGAAAGTACACAAAGCGTCTGTGGCTGTAGCCCAAAAAGCCTAACAACACAGTTGACCTCAACCCTGGTGTCGGTGCGTGTTTCAGTTTGTTACCTTTGCATCATGCAGCTGGCTCTCCAGGCTGCTGGCCTCTTTCGAGAGCCGAAGGGATTTGGAGTCAGCGGAGGACAAATTGTTGGAGAGAGACTCAATCTCACACTGAAAGAGAGAGTAGGAGATAAATCTATCAACAGAAAGTAAAATACAAGCAGCACAAGGTCCTGCTTACCAACTTGACCAGATATGACTGACATTGGTATATTATGGTTCGATATCAGTGGCCTTAAATCCTGTTGCACCTGTAGCTTGTGCATTCGCTCCTCCCTCTCCTCCCTCTCTCTGTCAGCCTGAGTCAGACGGGCGCTGAGCTCCTGCAGCTGACTGTCCGCCCTCTTACGACCTCTCTCGCTCTCTGTGCGGCTCGCTTGGAGACTCTTGAGCTCTGATGTCAAATTCTGCCTCTCCTCCTCCAGCACCGCCTTGGCCTTCTCCAGGGACTGGCGCGCCTGAAAGAGAGAACACGAACGACACGTGATGAGCGAGGGTGCACGTTTACACATATCTGTATGTAGCATAGGCGTGCGGTTCTCGTACCCTCTTGCTGTTGTCGAGCTGTTCCTGGAGATTGTCTATGGCAGCGCTGTGTTTGACTCTCAGTTCTGATAGCTGGGCCTCATGGCGGCGAGTCTCTTCTTCAACACATCGCTGGAGCTCGCTTAACTCTGCCTCCCGACGAGACCTGTACAGGAGAGGAAGGAGGACAAAGGGGGTTAAAAATATTCAATAATCAGAAACACAAAATATGTCTTTTTCAAAGTCTAACCTCATGTTAATTTCTATTATTTGTTATTTACCTTAGCTCCTGCTGGGCGGCTGTGGTGTCCAGAGTGTCCTCCAGCTCAGTTCTCAAAGCCTCCAACTCCTCCCCCAGGTCTCGCCTCTGCTTCTCCGCCCTCTCCCTCATCCCTCGCTCATTCTCCACTTCCTCCTTTAGCTCAGACACCTGGGACATGGCCTCCCTCAGCGCCCTCTGAGCTTCAGCACGACGAGCACCCTCTTCCTCCAACCTAACAGAAACGGAGAGAGATGAATGACGCTAGGATTGCAGTATGGAAAATCTTAAATTGTCCTTTTCGTGTTATTTTCTCCATGATACATCCTGCTGTGTCTCACCGGCCCTGTAAGATGGTGATCTCCTTTTCCTTCTGAGACAGACTGCCCCTCAGCTCGGCAGCCAGCATGCCCAGATCCGACAGCTGCTCCTGGGCCTCCACCGACTCGCTCTCCATCCTCCTCTTCCACTTCTCCTGCTCCAAGCGACCCTGCTCCTCACGCTTCAGGCGCTCTGTGCAAAGCCATGACCCAAGTTACGATCGGACAGAGCCAGCGATAAATTTTCACATAAAATCACTGTGTCTTCTTCAAGCTTAAGACAAATAACATTCAGTTATGTTAATGCAATCACAGTATGCTACTGTACCATATCAAAATGAGTTACATTACACTTGTAGACTGCCTGTGGAATGACATTAAGACAGTTACCCTCTAAGTCAGCAATGACAGCCTCCTGTTTGTTCTTGAGTTTGTTCAGACTTTTGGTTTTCTCCTCCTCCTCAGTGAGCTGGTCTGTCACCTCACTCAGACGCTCCTCCAACTGCTTCTTCTCCTGCTCAGAAAAAAATACAATAATATTGTACAGGGTTATAAAACATGTATAATAATATATACGCAACACACACACAAAGTTTTAATGTGATGTCCACCTTGCTAAGTCGGTCTCTCTGCTCCACTGCATTTAGCAGGTCGGTTTCCAGACTTTTCACTTTCGTCTCTAAGGTGACCTTCTCCAGCAGGAGGCGTTGTCGGGCACTTTCCTCCTCCTCTAACTGCTCCTCCAGGTCCTGACAAAGAATTAGTAAAGTAATTTAAGCAACATGTCAGGACAGGGACAGACTGGTGCAAGAGCAGACAAGGCTAAAAATCAAAATCCAAAGTCCATGTTTTTATGTCACTTCAGAGAATTTCCTTTGTTTTCATGAATAAACAACTCTGGCAGAAAAAAGAACACATCCCTCCTAACCTGTATATTCTGCTGCATCTTCTTCTTCTCATTGGTCAGCTGCACGCCCCTCTCCTCCTCTTCCTCCAATCGGCTCTCAAGCTCGCCCAGCACCTCCTCCAGCTCCTGTTTCCGACTGGCCAGCCTGGCCCTCATCTCCTCCGCCTCTGCGAACAGCTCCGCCTCCGCCTGCAGCTGGTCAGCGAGCACCGCCTTCTCCTCCATCAGCTAAAACGGGACACACAGAGAAGGAAGAGAGAGAGTGATGAGAGAGGGACTGATTCATAGCAAGCAAAGTGATTTCAGTGTAGGGGGGAAAAGGAGCAAACCAGTCAGCCGAATAAGATGGAGGTTTGTTCACCTGAGCGTGTTTCCTGTCCAGATCGGTGTAGTCCTGCTCCACTCGGGTGAGCTTGTCCTTTGCCTTCTGGAGCTCGGCCTCCCTGACCTGGATCTCCTCATCCTGCCGGGTCACCTGCAGCAAGGGCTTCACCTGGTAGGACCAGAGCAAGGGTCAGAGGTCAATGTGACGGACATCAACATCCCTGCATCCTCTAGTTATTTCATTTTATGAATCGGGCTGCTGTTATTTTTCATTCCCTTGTCATGGATCTGAAGTTCTTTGTTTTTGTTATTAATTTTGTTGAATGTGAATTTTGTTGTTTCATTCATGTAACTAAAATAAACTAAGTTCAAGTAAAACAGAGTAAAATAAACTCAGGGTCTTTACACAGTGCCACTTATTTCATGCCTGTGTCGTGATATAGTAGCATTCACAGTACCTTAGTGAACAGCCGCCACCACTGCCAGTTCCTGAGTTTGAGGTAAGCAGCACAGTTCCTCTGCATCACCCTCAGAGCGCTCAGCTGCTGCTGCTTCTTCAAAAAGGCTCTGAAACAGACACAATAAATCAACAAAAATAGATGGGCAGGCACCCTCTAAAAGTAGCTGATCGTCATTGTAGACACAGAGAGTAGATAATGTCTGGTATTTGCGTGTCCCATCTACTCAACTCAAAACTCTGAATGCTTAAAAAACTTACTCTTTTGATTCTGCAAATTATAGCAGAAAATAACATCTGCAGGCAGATGACTGGGTTGTTAATTAACATCATCTCCACTGCTCAGTGATGGGGAAGCACTAACACTGAGTGACTGGTATCACAAGTCAAGCAAAAAAAGAAAATGACAAAGCAGTTTCATTAGTCAGGGACACTTAGGACACTTTTTTGGCTGCTTTTTCTAAAAAAATGTTTTTATTGCATTATGTAAAGCACCATGAATTGCCTTTGTGCATGAACTGTGGTATACAAATAAACTTGCTTTGTCTTGTAATTACAGATTCATCAAACTATGAAACCATGAATATTTTATTTTTAACTACCTCTAATTGGCTAGGCTCCACTGTAAAATTATAACTCTATTATTTATGTAATTTACAAGCTTCCATAAGCTGCGCCAGAGACCTGTCAATGCTGCTGCAATTCCTGTGTCACTGATAGGGGCTGAGAAAAGATTAAATATTAATGCTCCTTTAAGAGCGAAATACAAAACTGCCTCCCCACCGGTGTTAGATGTTTGCCTTCTCCTGTTCCTTTAGTTTCATTGAGTATAAGGGTGATGTTGAGTGGGTGAGGAATGAAATGATATAACAAATATTTACAAATTGTGTGGCTTACAAACAAAATAAACTTGTGTCCATCATACCTCTTGCACTCTGTCAATGTTTACTCTTTGCTAAAACTCTTACTTTCGTGCTAGGAAGCCCCTGGCGGCGCTCTGGAAGCGTATGATTGTGTCAGTGATCTTCAGGTCTCTCTCCTCTTCCAGGTGAGCCAGGACTCCTGCTCTGAAGAAGACTTTACTCTGACCCACCCTGAACAGGTTGTGATCCAGCTCCAAAGCACTGATCTGAATGAGGACACAGGGTTCAGCGGTTGGTCAGTCGATCTAACACTATACTGTATGTTTGCAGCTACTGAAAAAATTACTTACCATGAGTTCTGATGCCTGTTTGCCATCCATGAAGGTGCGAGGGATAGCATTAGGAGTCAGGATCTCATATCTGGAAGACAAGTGCGATTCGGTGAATGTGCATGTTCGAGGCTGAGGATGAGTAAAAAAGGTCATTTACAGGTGCCAGAGAAAGTGCTTGAGGAAACATGTAGTGTGCGAGAACGAGAGAGAGAGAGAGACAGAGAGGGGGACAGATGGTCATGAAAGGTAGCTGATTTGTCGTCCAACTGCTTATGTGGTGAAAAAATACAATCACAGACACACACACACACACACCTCTGTCTGAACTCCTGGAATGGGATGCGGTTAGGGAAGCCCTGTCTGCAGATACGGATCCCCTCCAGAACTCCATTACACCTCAGCTGGTCCAAAACCAAGTGGGGAGACAGCTTACCGGCCTGAGAGAGAGGAAAACAGAGAAAGGAAAAAAAAAACAGTCAAACATTTTCTCCCGTTGACATCAGGTTTCTTCCACATGCCTATCCCTTCTGTCTCACCCTCTTCTCGTGGTTGGGAATGATGCAGCGGAGGAAGTTGGGGTTGGTGTTCCTCAGCGTGGCCATCAGCTTGGTAAGAGACTCTTTGTAAAGCTGACCAACAGTCCTGAACATTCCCTTCTTCGTCTTCAGTCCTGCTGCTCCGAATGTGACTGGGCCGCTGTTCTCTCCCGACGACACCTGGTCCAGACCCACGATCCTGTCCACTGGACGAAAGCACAGAGAGCTGTGATGGCATAAACATTTCACACCTGGTTTCACATCTGCTATCATGGCTCTGGACACATGATATCATGTGGTTAACAATGGATACAAAGCTCTTTAGAGATGCAGTAGTTTGTTTTTTTGAAGGAAAAATAAAGAAGGATATTTTTGTTATTGGCCATTATGATGCATAAACAGATTCTTAGTGCAAAACAAGAGCAGAACAGTTAAAGCTTTTCCAGCTCAACTTGTTAACTTCAGACATGTCTAGACAGGCACGACAACAGGTCTGTCTGTCTAAGTCCAAGATAATTGTATTTCTTGACTTGACAGCTGCATTGGATGACATACTCCTGCATTAATGGTCATATTTCTATAAGCATATTTAACTGTGAGTATGTCAATGTGTCGCTGCATCTCTAGAGCTGATTCAGAATCACATTTCTGCACATGGTTGGTTTGCATGAAACTCTTCCAGTGGCAGTCGTGTGAGTCTGTATTGTGCAGTACAACTCTTATGTGATGCTGAATTTGGCTTTTGCAACAAATCGAGAGCATGCTGCTACCTTGACACTCAAATTTCTACAAAACTAAGGTGAATTACTTCTGCATAAATGGAAAAAGCTACAACACACAAGCACAGCACTGTCACTAAAAGCCAAAACTTGCTAAAAGAGCAAAAAGAGAGCAACGGCACAGTGATAATATGTGAAAAGAATTAATAATAGGTAACAGCTCATAACACCACAGCACAAATATCAACTAAAAATGAAAGATGACACAAAAAAGCACACGACAATCAAAAAGTGGACAGACAGAAAACAATAGAGTAATGTGAGCAGAAGAGGGAGTGAGGAATGTGAGTGTGACACACGGAGGAGGAGAAAAACCTACTGTCGGAGCCATTAGCCTGTAGTGTGGCATAGGAGTCAAAGAAGTACACACGAGGAAGAGTTTGAATATCTAATACAGGAAGGAGGAGAGGACAGGGAGAAAGATGAGAGGAAAGGAGAGAAGGAGCCCAGGTGAGCACCAAATTAGTGGAGAGGCATTAGAAAAAAACAAGAGGGAAAAGAGCAAAGCAAACAGAGGAGAGAACAAGAAGGAAGGGCAGAGATGAGCCGAAATAAAAGAAAGCAGAAAGATTGTATAGTTGCATCATAGAGAAAGAGAGGAGAAAGAAATACAGTCAAGTTAGTACATTTTGCATCAGAAATGCTTAAAGATAAACTTAAAAGTACATTACCCACATTTTTGACATATGTTTTTGTATACTGTACACACATGAAGTCCATGAGTTTAAGGTTTACTCTACAAAGCTGAGAAGGAACATGTAAATCAGTCTCACCCTCCTTCCAGAGCTCTGAGACAAAATGATCCGACGACTGGTGGAGAAGAGACGCCACATTGTCGTTCAGAGGATCCATGTTCTTCACCAACCAATCATCGGCCTTATAGTCCACCTGAGAACAGGGAGGCCAGATAGGGGAGATGAAAGGTGAGATGTGCCTTCTTGCTAGGCAGTTGATTTGACTGGGAAAGATGTTGGCCATGAAATTACCTTTCCAGCATAGTGAATGATGGAGAAGTCAGCTTCCCCACGTGGCTGCTTTGATTTGAAGAATTTTGGATGGCTGCCTTGCTCAGCAGACAGCTTCTCCACAAATGAGCGGTCTGTCGCCCGAGGGAACCAGCACTCTTCATCCAGCAGGGCCAGAACACCAGGTGGGTGAGCCTGACAAAGACAAGGAAAAACAACAAAAAAATATTGTGAGTGAAATGTGGATGTTTATAATTCAAGATGACAGTGTGGAAAAAAAACACTGTGTTTATGTGTGTATGTACCGGTCTCTCAATGAGGTCAATGCAGGGCTGCAAGTCCAGGCCAAAGTCAATGAAGTTCCACTCAATGCCCTCCCGCTGGTACTCCTCCTGCTCCAGGATGAACATGGTGTGGTTGAAGAGTTGCTGCAGCTTCTCGTTGGTGTAGTTGATACACAGCTGTTCAAAGGAGTTTAGCTGCAGGGGAGGGATTTAGAAAAGCAAACAAAGATTCAATTCAGTAAGTCATGTGATGTAAACTATGAAAAGACACTCTATGTCTCTATATGTCCACTGTTTGCAGCCACTACATTTACATCCCCTATTACAATTAGCTAAATGTTTTGTGAGAATTTACAAAAACACAAACATCATCGCATGAACAAACCTGAAGATTTCAAATCCAGCTGGCATCAAGGATCCTTGAGAGGCTCCTGTCTCTGTCTGCGGTCCAGAGCTCTGTTGATCCTGTGCACCAAACCATCTGAACAGACGCTCATATGTGGCCTCGCTAAGGCTCCGCCAGCAAAATCGCCTAAAAGATAAAGGTGCACTGTAAGATACCCACAAGGACACACATGCTATCTGTACGATCAAATATCTCACACAATTATACCTGTTCTTAGTCTGCCTCTGCACATACTCGCCTCTACTTTGATCCTGGAGGAGATATCTGAGTGAACCCAGTACGCTGATGCCCAGCAAATGGCAGTTTCTGAGCAGCTGTGGCACGCGCGGAGGCTCATCCGGTTCTTCCTCTTATGAAGGAAATGTTCCAAACTGAGCACGAGAGATCACCTTCAGCATGGCTGAGGAGAGGTCAGACGGAGAGAGGGAAGATGATTTAGCAAGATAAAATATGCAAGAAGCAAAATATTCTATCTCTTTCCCTGAATCATCCCTCTATACAACAACTCTTCTGGAGTAGCTCATTGCGGCCATAGAGTCCATGGTCTGGTGAAGTCTTCAATCAGTTTGACCAGGAACAGGATGGAGCTCCACTGAGAAAGCGGTACTGGTAGTTCCTATGAGTAGGTCCAAGGAGGAAGACAAGAGGTGAAAAGAGATCGGTTAAAAATATGGATATTGCTTAGCAGTGATAAACATTAGACCACAGATTATGTAAGTATAGCAGTACCACACTGCTCACCTCTTCGCTTCCTCTGAAGCTCCACAACAACTGGTAAAAAGATGGAACGCCCTCTCATCTTTGCCTGACGGGTGGCCCAGACCTTTCAAGGAGGTCTAGATTAATGTCATGGACATGCCAAACCAAAAATAGCAGAGTAGTGGTTTTATCATAAAACCAGCTAAACTATTGTGCATTAATTCCATCTATTTCAATAATTTTACTTTGAAATTAGGATACAACCATTCATGTTTGATATTTTGCCAATGGACAATGACAGAGTGATGTCAAGTTTCAGAAAGCAATTGCATCCTCCATATTTATGCTATCTAAGAGACAAGGATTCTACTTGACTACCAAACATATTATTATTATATGTAAAAGGATACAGGTCTCATCGTTGGCACTAACGATGTACCCCACCACATCGAAATTAATGCGGATGAATTTACCTCCTGACATGAGGAGGAGGAGGGTTTAATGCTCGGTTATTTTGATAAATATTCAAACTGATCATTCTGATATTTCAGGAGTTTGGAGAAACAACAATCCAGACAGGTCTTATAACCAGATGAGTTGTCGTTTTGACAGTCTTTACTGTCAAGGCCCTGAGGATGGTTTGCAGCAGTTGTTCCTCCAGCTCGCCTGAGACACAGAGAATCAGATCAGCTCCACAACACACAGAGATAAGAGCTCAACAAAGAATTTAGGACTGTCTACTAAAATGCACCATTTAAGTCGTTTTGACTAACCACTGATCTGTTATGTAAACTAAGAAAAATGCATGACTCATCCTCAAAGAGCAGTGACACAAAATGGTGCATTTTAGGGCCCAAAATAGCATCACACACACACATACACACCATTCCCAGACCCAGGAACAAATGATTCTCAACATCAGTGTGATGTGCCCTCATTAGTTAAGCAATCAATAATAAGGGCATCAATCATGTTTCACATTTAACTTATTAAAATTTAATCTCTTACATTATTAAAAGGCAATCTCTAGAAACCAGCTAACATGAGTCAGTTGAGAACCACTGTTGTAGAGCGAGGGGGGCAGAGGGAAGCTGCAGCTTTAGATGCTAACATCATAGACTAGCTACATGTTGGGTCATTCTAGCTAGCTGCAATGCATTACTGCAGTTGACGCATTGACAGCGCAGCAGATGACTATGCAGCAGCAGCAGCCAGTGATGGGTATCAAGGTTACTGTAGCTACAGGAGTCGGTTATACTCTAAAAACTGGCAAGGCATGTGAGCCAGCCACCAAAGCAGATATACACACGCAGAGCCAGAGGTCAGCAGTTTTATAGTGACAAAAGACATAGCAAACAATGTGTGCACAACATTGTCATAGCCCCATATTAAAGTCTGTGCACTTGTTCACCCATTACACACACACACACACACACACACACACACACACACACACACACACACACAAGAAGCAACAACACAGCCACACCCACTCCCAACCAGAGTCTGCACCTATTCAGCTGCATTCATAAACCAATTTACAGTGAATAACTTACACCAACAGATACCTGTACATTTACAAGTCACTGGGAACGGAAACCTACCCCTAAGTCCACTGCATTACCAGAAGAAGATGAACGCTAAACTAGAAACCCAGCCAGGCTTTTCATTAGAGAGGAATGCACATAGTACAGATATGATTCTCTTTAGTTAATAAGAGAATCATATCAGCTCTGTAAATATTCACATGGAACGTTTCAACTATAATCTGATCCCCAATGAATAAACCTAAAGCGGTTCAACATTTCTCTATACTACATATTGTATACCTGATGAATCAGGAAAACAGTTTTAGGAGGAGGATGAGGTGGACAAGTGAACACATGAATGAGATAAACAACAAAAAAGACAACAAGACAACAATAACAATAAACAAAGAATACAAAAAGAAACCAAATATACTGTACTGTACGGGTTTGACTGTTATGAAGAGCAACATCAATGACAGCTATATATCGAGGTTCAGCTGCTAGTAAGAATTATCATGAGTCTATTAAGGAGAAAACAGCAGGGGAGAGAAGCAAAGGAGGATAGAGGAAACTCACCTGTTTGCTGAGTACTGCCTCTTGTTAAGGACCTAAAATATCCATCTGAACATGGTGAAAGAGAGAGGGACATGAGAGAAGCAAATGAGGGGAAATGCTAGAGGGAAAGTTAGACAAGTTGAGGAAAAACAGATCCATTGATAATAGAAAACTCACCCAAGGTAAGATAAGATAGACTTAACTGTACCTGCTGGTATATAATTGTATAATAAATCAGTAGTAGAAGTAGGAATGAATAAAATAAATAAAAGGATTTGATGCAGTTCAGTAGACTGTGATTGTTAGGGGAAGAAATTGCAGAGCAGCAACTCTGAACTAATAAAATCAATACTGAAACACTGTCAGAGGTAGCCCACAGTTAAAGAAGTAGTTTTGGGAACTATGATCATCTTTCTACTTCTCAAGGCTTAGATGAGAACTACACACTTCTTTGGTTCAGCTTACACAGAGTTGGAGTACATCCAGCAGCTCCAACAGGAAGAAATACAATTCCCAAATGTTTATTTATTCCTTTAGCAAGATTTGACAGCAATAATATACAACATTCTGATCAAACTAGGTTCAGTATTTTGGCTATCCAGAAGGTTTACATGCAGTTTCTATTGAAGCAATGTGAAGCCATTCATTTGTCTATCTTTTATCTGCTTCCCGAGCACTTTCATCTCCTTCATCTTCCCTCTATTCTCCCTTTCATACTTAATGTTCTGGCACCTTCTTTCTCTACTGCTCTTCCAGCTGCCTTGTCATTTTACTCTGTGGTGTCAGCCCCACAGACGACCTGCACAGCTTCTCGTTCTACCCAGAGTGCCATGGGGAGGAGGCGATGAGCCAACACTGATGACTTCTTAGTGTTCTCTGTTTTCCCAGCTCCAGACTCGCCTTCTGGAATATACACAAACCAAGTAAGGAACGCACATGCACACAATAAATAAGTATCTCTTTAAGATATGGTCTAAATTATAAATGGTATATATATATATATATAAAAGCATTTTAAAGGAGGACATAGAACAACAAACATTCACTACAATTAATAATATAGAGCTATACAGTATTCAAAGCTACAGGTTCAGTTAGAGAGTAGGTGGAGGATACAGGCTGTGTTGTATTGTTGCTTTGAGAAGAATGAATAGGAGCAAAATAGCAGCTGTAAAAGATCTAAAAGATAAGACTTTGTCCCAAATATAATTTAGACTGATTCAAGATGAACCTGTGCCGGACTTTGATAATGACAGGAAGAGTCTGGCAGAAGACAGACAGACAGATGGCAGGCCCTCAGCAAACAGGTAGGCAGACAATGATGGGTAGAGACAGACGTGAGTCTGTATTCAGATTATGCTCAATGCTCAGCCGTTCTGACTTTTGCCCTGATATGATTTTTTTCATGTACTTTAATTTGTGTTTAAAATGTCTCCATATTGAATGTCAGAGGAACAGTAGTCGGCCTGGATTAGCATGTTCAATTACTAAGTACAATTACAATTAGTGTAAAAGTAAATACCTTCATGTGTATATCCCATACTTAACTATGAGTATCAGCAACAAATGATTTGCTATTAAAGTTACTAAATAGGTCAAAGTACTAAAGGCAGAGCTGTAGCTTAATAGCAGCTGCATAAAGATGTTTGGGAGTTGTAGAGAGTCAGTACAGGAGTGCTTGCTGCTTTATTCCTGTCTTAGAGTTATTATCAGGGTCATACAAGAGTCATAACTCAAACCACATATGAAAATGACCCAAAACCGGGTTGAAATATCCCACTTTTGGGGCATCTCCTGTGTCTCAGCACGCAATATTAATAATTATGTACTGTTATTTCAATTTTGGTTTGATTTCATGGAGATCCTTGCACCGTATGTCATTTCTTCTTCTTCCACCTGTGTTTCTTGTTTGGCTCAATCATCTAAAGACTAAATGCTAAAAAACCCAAAACAATTAGAATCTTTCAAAAGAAATTTTTCTATTCAATTTCACTTTGCGGTCACGATATATAACGTGTGGATAAAAAAGAAGGAAGTTTTGGTCCATATTTGTTTGAAATTGATTATATTATAACACATATATATGTGCAGAACAAACAAACATAACACATGAAAGCACACATATCGCGAAGATTTTCCTCACGGCAAAATTACAAAGAACACACACACAGACACTGGGTCTCGTATACCACGTGCAGGATTGACTGATCGTTCAGAAAGAAAAGAAAAACAGTGTGAAGTCATTCTGTATGAGTGAAATGACATGTAAATCACTGATAGACAGATAGATAGATAGATGATAGATAGATAAACAGTCTACACATGTTGACATATGATTCCTTGAAAGGACACACTGTAAGGTGCTGTAAGGAGTGAGGAGGTTATCTGTGCCACTGTCGTTTTGTTACACCAAGCCTCCACCTCACTACAGGCATAAAGAGTTCTAGAAACCTCCATACCTCATACTTGACGTTTGACGGTTACATTTACACATTACATGAACGTTAAATCTCTGACTGTGCTCGACCTCTGCATGTCAGTCACTCCCTACTAATCAGAGAGAAGCAGGTCACCAGCTGAATTGTCTTCCAGTGCTGGGACCACAACACTGGTAGTCAATGTTTGCAACATCTCTGTACCTGCTTTTAAGATTCTCACTGCTCAGTCTGAAGAATTCACTGAACTCTACAGGTTCAATCACTGGTATAACATTAATTTACAAGACCTTCCTGAAGGGGGTGAGGGAGGCGGGTGGTAAATACATAGACACAGCCCCATCTGTCCGTCCTGTTATCTCAAGAAGACACCTGAGGCAGAGGCATTGCTCAATCAACCCTTAACTGCTTTAAACGACATAAATTTCTGTCTCAGTCTCAACCAACAAGACAGGTAGAGCTTTGAAAAATCCCTGTCATGCATTGTTGTTACTAGTATAATATGTATAATATCAATACCACAACAAATATTCAATGATATCATCAGATGTAGTGCCACACTAAATTCTGCTGCTAAAACACAGTCTCACCTATTTGTTTTACTTTAAAGCTTTGATAAAAGCCAATAGTTGAATATACCACCTTCAAATAGTGTTCCTGGTGGCTCATGACCAAAGATCACAGATGATCTGCACCACATTCCAGCCCAGCTGAGCTGATAGCATGTAATGTAAGGCCACGGTGTCAAAGCAACAAATGAAGAGATATGCTGAGTACTTTACGCCGCGATAGGCAGCCTCTGATATGCGGGGCGCGGGCATCCATGGCTTTTTTTTGCCTCGCATAATTTCCACGATGGACTCTGCAGATGGGCAGGTTTTGTAAGGGTTCACCACGAACAACTTTATCACTGGAAAAACCATAAGTTGCTGTAGAGATTTGCACACTATCTTCAGTACATTACATGGATATCAACCAGTTCGCTAACAACTGTCCATTTATTTGTAGTTCTGTTGAATGGGTTGATATACACATTTTAAACGTACCAAATGCAAATTTGTCATGTAAACTTGATTATCGACGGCTTTTGAGGTACTGCTCACTTGTAGGTGACTGATGCCATTCCAGAAGATTGTCATTAACTATGTTGTGTAGTTTGACGGTTCTTGCTTGATAAGCAAGAGTAGCATAATTCATTGAACTGTTGCTTCAGTTCAAAGTAAAGCAGTAAACCAATAGTGGTCTTGAGCCGAAAAGCAGATCTGTCTTTTCGATTCCGCATATACAGGTCAACATTCTACTCTTGATTACTTACTGGGTCACAGGTAAACAGACATCCAGGGCTAAGCTAACATATGATAGTTTATACATTAAAATGATCCACTAACTACACACGTATGTAATATGCATAACATTAAAACAAAATACCCACAGTCACAATAAAGAAACTGTCTGCATCAATTACATACAAATGCACAAATATGCTCTACACCAGATTCGTGCAACATTTGTAAGATTCATATAACTGTTCATAAAGACAGTTGCACTACATAATGCAGCTGTGATTACATTTTCTACATGGCACCCAGCCACATCTTTAACACTATGCTGTCATAATTCATCCAACCGTAGTGGAAATCATGAATACCCTGCAAACCACTGTATCTTATCTCATTGTAATACACCTCTAAGCTTGTTTCAACAATTCATCCCTGCTAACTCCTCTTTCCATCTCTTAATCTTTCCTTTCAGCCACATCCTCTATCATTCATCCCATTAGTTGCCTCCCATTAGGTTGCAGTTGTCTATTAATGGTGTTAAAAGGCAGCGTATTTACTGCTCATACATTATTCTGCTTTAATTGCACATGCCAACATATGTGACCTGCATGTCAGTTACCACTGATTCGCACTCTGTGACTTGTTCTTCCATCCCATCCTACTCATATTTTTCTTGCACTCGCCCCCACTTTCTGCAACAGGTCGAGATTTCACCGCAACCACACACACTAGCAACTTTGTAACCGACTCTCACCTCTACCCCATATCAGTTACAAGATGCCAGAGGAGCTCACCTAACACATGCCTGCACACAACATCACACACTGTATGTGCGACAGAATGCTTACTCTTTGTTCATGCATGACTGTGTACAGGTGTACTGCGGACACATGTTAGTTTTATGCTGAGCATTCATCATCTCATGTATTTATTGTTTTATGCATCACATATATCAAACCCAGTAGTATCTCTCTAGGTTGTGTAGCACCCCAGGCTTCGTTGAGGCAGGATCGGCCATGTTCTCCACTTCACTGAAGCGAGAGGACCATCCGCTGCACCCTCCTGACAGAGTCACCCGCTGGCTGTCTGTAAGCTCGACCTCTACCATCGCCGCTACCTCCTTTAATATCACGATTGGGGCCGAGAGAAATCAGTTAATGATGCTTTTAAATCACTTAAGAAAGTAACCACCACAGTGAGCAGTATGTTCATTTATTGTTAAGATTTCAGCCTAGTGCCAAAATGCAATACAAATCAATGCAATACAAGGTCAGAAAATCAATCTCAGAATAATCTATACACAAAAAAACTAACTTTAAAGAATAATGAATTAATGTCAAAATATCTATTAAAAAGACTACAGTTCTCCAGAGTTGTAAACTGTGATGTTGCATTTCCTTTGATGCTCAACAGCAAAGCTTTAGAGCAGATCCGCTTATAATGAAAGTAACTTGACTAAAATAATACAGACTAAACTATGAAACTGTGTTGATTTATGCTACAACACATAAAAACTTTGGTTTGGGGGTCCTTAACTCCACAGCAAACTAGCTAGCCTGGATTGAAATGAATAAACACTGAAACATTATTGAGAAATGTTTTGCAGAATCTCTGCCAAAGCTTTAGAGTAAGAGGTCATTATATTGGATAACAGACAAGAATAGATGGGTGACAGAGACAAGAGAAGAGAGGACTCCTTTGTCACACTGTCGGTCTGTGCTTGTTGGACAGGAAGTAAATTCAGGGTCTGACCAGGTCACAGGACTCGTTTTGCTACACTTTATTCTCTCTACATTGACATGCACAGCACACAAAACACTGTATGTGTGTCTGTGTTTAAAGTAAGTTCATAATACAGACTGAACCATGCTCGAATATGAAACTGGATGAGAGCGTGCATGTCTTGTGTGTGTGTGTGTGTGCACATGTATAGTGTGTGAATGTGTGTATTTAGTGTGTGCATGTGTGTGTGTATGTTTGTCCAACAGTGCCATTCTCAGATCATGAGTGTAAAATGAAGTCACTGTCTCTGCAACGGCCTCTTTAACATTAGGAGGCCGAAGGAGAGATTGTTCTACTCATAGAGCTCTCTATGAAACCAGTCCAACAGAGAGAGGGAGACTCAGAGATAGGACATCAAATTCATATGTCACATCCGACAGTATGCACCATTGAAAATGTGAAATGTGTGTTATACAAGTACCAAAGCAAAGTGGAACAAATTAATATTATGACAAGGGCCTTGTGATAGTCATTAGACCTAGATATGTTAGAAAGCATCACAAGGCACATTAAAGAATCTAACAGGACGAAGGAAGGCATAAGAAAAGGGCATCGTCATGGGGATAAAAAGTAATCATAAATATGATAACACATATAACCACACACACACCTTATACTGCTTTGCCCCACCTGTTTGACACACCTTCAATGGAAGGAACACACTTGGGGCTAATAATTTACCAGAGGATTAATGATCAGATAGTGAGAAAAATATTGACCATCATGTTCTCACGTAGATGTTGGTACAGCAGCTGTGCGATCCATTTCTCTCCTGAGTGGACAACACCGACTTACCTCAAAGCCATGCTTCTCTGATGGCACCCACACCAGCCTCTTGGCCGCCCAGTCGGCCTGGCTGGCGGCGGAGAACATGGAGTTGGAAGTGGGAGACCCCGGGGCTGCCCCCGACGACAGGAAGCGGGTGACATCGCTATTCACCGCTGGCCTGACACAGGTACTGGCACTGGGGTAAGGAAGTGAGTTAAGTCAGTTAAGTCAAGTCTTTGTTGAGCCATTTCTCCATTTCTCTCACTCTCTTGAGAGAGGCTGAAAAGTGGAGCGCCTTGGATGATGTAAAGGACTGTCAGACAGTGACACTGATGTGATTCTGTGTCAAGGCATTGCAGACGCACACTTCACTGGCACCCACCCACAAATATAGGAAGAGCAGCAGTAGCACGCAAGTAACATGCAGGCCACATCCAGCTGAGATTGGGCCAGGGATGGCCTAATTGAAAGACACAGCAAATCAAGGAGAAGACAGGGATGTGAAGAAAAGCAGAGAGAAGGGTGGGTGGGTGGTGGAGGGATGGAGAAACAGCGAGATACATCAATCGACTGAGTAAACTGACATGACAGTGAGAGGGGGAGGGAGGGCGAGGGAGAAGGAGATGGGTGGTATAGTAGTGAGGGGAGAGGATGAGACTGGACTGAATCTATTGCTAACTCAAAGTAAATGAAGCATCCCTCTTCGACAGGCCACTGGACTCAGCAGAGGTGAAACTCCGGTGAGGACAAGTGGACACAGTGGAGCCAAAATTCTGATTCGCCTTAAGGGCTGGTATCATGTGAGACAGGAGGTGACTGTAGCTAGAAGTGGTTACTACTCTGAAACATGAAAGAATCTCCAGTCAGAGCAACTGTAATACTACAACAGGATGTTTCTAGATTTGCTCTGACAACTAAGAAATCATGCACTCATTCTGAAAGAAAAGTTCACTTAATGGAGAGAAAGAGAACTCGTGACTACAAAACTTTCCACTGAGGACGGTGGGGATGAATTTGTTTTAGATGGAGTTGCTGCGGCTATGTCCAGCATGATCCATGCTGACCATTTAACAGTGACTGTCGCAGCATTAGCACTGGGTCAGGATGGTGGATAATGACCCACTGAATTTTATGCAGGGCTCACGTTATCTGAGATGGATTCCCATGTTTACAGCATGCAAGCGTTCACACCATCAGACTACCCCTACATTTGTTGTATAGGAAAACAAGAAAAGAAAAATACTGCGTATGGAAAATACAACACTTTATCAAATTTGGGTTTAATTCCCTTCAGTGACAGATTTTAGCTGCACTACTCTACCCACGTTTGTTTGCTTGCTCAGGCACTTTCATATTATTTAGTGCCAAGTCAGATACATCAGAGGTTTCAGCAAAATCCCTGTCACAATTACATCTTGGATGTTGATGTCAACAGTATTTACGAGCTGGAAACTGGTAATTACATTAACTCCCATATGACACCACATAAGCACAGAGCCATCAACATTCACAAAGCTGTTAAATGGAATCTTTACATCAACTTACTGAACAGTAAGTGACTAAAAAATATCATTAAAGATAAGTACAGTGTAGGATAGAGATGGGTTTTCCTGACTACATGAGATCTAAACTCATGAATTTTATGTGGCAATCTTTTCTCAAGATGGATACTTACAATTTGAAGATAATCATTTAACTATTCATCACTGGAACCCCAAATGATAATAGTACACACACATTTGAGAAATATTGCTGACTACTAAACCTGCTTGATGGATCATTACAATATGATGATGAAAAAATAGGTCTTAAAGAGGAATGAGCTGACACATAGTCCTCTTAACTTTGGGGGATGAAACAAGCGCCAGTTCCAGCAAGTGTCAACTCTGATCAGACAGGTACGCTTTTGTACCGGCTTGTGTGGTGTGTGTGTGTGTGTGTGTTAGAAGCATGCCTCCATGCCTCGCAGGTGGCGTCATCAACCCATCTGTGTCTCAGTCTCAGTTTTCTCCTCTCTGCCTGTTCATGACAGGGCCCGGTCCCCAACCCTGCCGTTACCATACCTGTTACTCCAATATAACTCTGGGTGTGGAGTAAACATGTTGACAAAAGAAGTCGCCACCACCCAAGCCAGTCAGTATGGAAAATATGTGATCCCTCAGTGGCATACAACAGCTGTGCATCTATTCTTAAAGCTGGTACATCTATATAACTATAGTTTTCTACCGTAACAACCCACAAAGAAACCAAACCAACAACGAGTTGGCCTAACTCTGAGTAATTTCCAACTTTACTCTGTCCGCAGCCTCAGCCCTGAGCCTGTTTGTCCTGATGATGTAACCACAAAACTGGCCATAAATGTAGTTTGACCAGTTATTTTCAAGAAAGGGCACTATGGTTTTAAGCAAAATAATACTTACAGGATAAATATACTATTTTCATAGATTTATTTGTTACCTAGTGAGTATTTACCTCATCAGGAAGTGTATCTGAGACATGAATATAATGGGCTATATACTTCATAGTATGGTCAGTTCCTTATCTGTTTCGTATGGCCAATTTCACTGACCTATATACATGGATGCATTTCGGTTCCCATACAATCCAATGCTTTTAAATCATCTTAACAATGATCATAGAAGACCACACACCGATAGTTGCAGGTATGTGCTGATATCCCATCAATGCTGGTAACTCCTTAAGTCTTACACAGACCACAGGTTGTCGCAGTACAGCCTACTGACCAGTAAATTGTCCTGCAGCAGCTGGAGTTGCCAAAATCCTGACTGCTCTCTCCATAGCAACACTGAACACTCCAGCAGCAGCCCACAGACACCATATTGAACTGAGGTCATTCACTGCGGGGGTCCTTTGCTGTGTGTGCGTGTCTATCTATGTGGTGCCTGCGTGATCAGGAAGCTGAAACTTTTTCTTCAGCTGATATGACACATCGGTGATGATACTGCAACATCTGCGCACTTTTTAGTGGACAGTGAGGAGAGGACATTATTAAGCCACTGGCTATACACTATTGTGCGCTGGAGAACGGTGCAGCTGCGGCGTGACCTACGATATAAATTACTTGCATTTTTAAGACTGTAGCTCCAGCGCAAAAACTGACGAAGCCAACTAACACTTTGAACATAAGACATGAATAATCACATGGCCCCGCCTTTAATTGATTCTGTGAACCGTATACGTGGCACACAAAACCAAGCTATTGTCACTGAAGAATGAGGGGTTAACTGATATTGTTATTTTCTGTAATATTTTATATATCGCAAATAAACCAAATAGCAGGGCCTATACGTTAGAA